>CAXAJV010000263.1:0-1200000 GCA_963969225.1 Xylocopa violacea | reverse complement strand
AACCTAACATCTCGGATGTAATATTTTACAACATTCTGGCTTGTCGGTCCCCACGTCTCGATCTGGACATTATATACGTCTATAACGATATATATCCAAACTTAAGGGAAACTAACATCTCGGATGTAATATTTTATAACATTCCTGGCGCTTCGGCTCCTACTTTTCGGTGGGAACATTATATACGTCTATAACGTTGTATATCCTAACCTAACACAACCTAACATCTGGGATATAATATTGTACAACATTCCTGGCATGTCGGTCCCTACGTCTCGGTGGGAACGTTATATACGTCTATAACGATATATATCCAAACTTAAGGGAAACTAACATCTCGGATGTCATATTTTACCACATTCCTGGCGCTTCGGCCCCTATTTCTCGGTGGTAACATTATATACGTCTATAACGTTATATATCATAACCTAAGGCAACCTAAAATCTCTACCGTAATAGTTTACAACATTCCTGGCGTGTCGGCTCGTACTTCTCGGTGCGAACATTATATACGTCTATAACGTTATATATCCTAACGTAAGGCAACATACCATCTCGGATATAATATTTTACAACATTCCTGGCGTGTCGTCGCCTGCTTCTCGGTGGGGTCATTATATACGTCTATAACGTTGTATATCCTAACCTAACGCAACCTAACATCTGGGATGTAATATTTTACAACATTCCTGGCATGTCGGTTCCTACGTCTCGGTGGGAACGTTATATACGTCTATAACGACATATATCCAAACTTAAGGGAAACTAACACCTCGGATGTAATATTTTACAACATTCCTGGCGATTCGGCTACTACTTTTCGGTGGGAACATTATATACGTCTATAACGTTACATATCCTAACGTAAGGCAACATAACATCTCGGATGTAATATTTTACAACATTCCTGGCATGTCGTCGCCTGCTTCTCGATGGGGACATTATATAAGTCTATATCGTTGTATATCCTAACCTAACGCAACCTAACATCTGGGATGTAATATTTTACAACATTCCTGGCATGTCGGTCCCTACGTCTCGGTGGTAACATTACATACGTCTATAACGTTATATATCCTAGCCTAAGGCGGCCTAACATGTCGAATGTAATATTTTACATCATTCCTGGCGTGTCGGCCCGTAGTTCTCGGTGGTAACAATATATTCGTCTATAACGTTCTGTATCGTAGCCTAAGGCAACCTAACATGCCGAATGTAATATTTTACAACATTCCTGGCGTGTCGTCGCCTGCTTCTCGATGGGGACATTATATACGTCTATAACGTTGTATATCCTAGCCTAAGCAATCTAACATCTCGGATGTAATATTTTACAACATTCCTGGCGTGTCGTCGCCTGCTTCTCGATGGAGACATTATATACGTCTATAACGTTGTATATCCTAACCTAACGCAACCTAACATCTGGGATGTAATATCTTACAACATTCCTGGCATGTCGGTCACAACGTCTCGGTGGGAACGTTATATACGTCTATAACGATATATATCCACACTTAAGGGAAACTAACTTCTCGGGTGTCATACTTTACAACATTCCTGGCGCTTCGGCTCCTACTTTTCGGTGGGAACATTATATACGTCTATAACGTTACATATTCTAACGTAAGGCAACACAACATCTCGGATGTTATATTTTACAACATTCCTGTCGTGTGGTCGCCTGCTTCTCGATGGGGTCATTATATACGTCTATAACGTTGTATATCCTAGCCTAAGCAATCTAACATCTCGGATGTAATATTTTACAACATTCCTGGCGTGTCGGCTCGTACTTCTCGGTGCGAACATTATATACGTCTATAACGTTGTATATCCTAACCTAACGCAACCTAACATCTCGGATGTAATATTTTACAACATTCTGGCTTGTCGGTCCCCACGTCTCGATCTGGACATTATATACGTCTATAACGATATATATCCAAACTTAAGGGAAACTAACATCTCGGATGTAATATTTTATAACATTCCTGGCGCTTCGGCTCCTACTTTTCGGTGGGAACATTATATACGTCTATAACGTTGTATATCCTAACCTAACACAACCTAACATCTGGGATATAATATTGTACAACATTCCTGGCATGTCGGTCCCTACGTCTCGGTGGGAACGTTATATACGTCTATAACGATATATATCCAAACTTAAGGGAAACTAACATCTCGGATGTCATATTTTACCACATTCCTGGCGCTTCGGCCCCTATTTCTCGGTGGTAACATTATATACGTCTATAACGTTATATATCATAACCTAAGGCAACCTAAAATCTCTACCGTAATAGTTTACAACATTCCTGGCGTGTCGGCTCGTACTTCTCGGTGCGAACATTATATACGTCTATAACGTTATATATCCTAACGTAAGGCAACATACCATCTCGGATATAATATTTTACAACATTCCTGGCGTGTCGTCGCCTGCTTCTCGGTGGGGTCATTATATACGTCTATAACGTTGTATATCCTAACCTAACGCAACCTAACATCTGGGATGTAATATTTTACAACATTCCTGGCATGTCGGTTCCTACGTCTCGGTGGGAACGTTATATACGTCTATAACGACATATATCCAAACTTAAGGGAAACTAACACCTCGGATGTAATATTTTACAACATTCCTGGCGATTCGGCTACTACTTTTCGGTGGGAACATTATATACGTCTATAACGTTACATATCCTAACGTAAGGCAACATAACATCTCGGATGTAATATTTTACAACATTCCTGGCATGTCGTCGCCTGCTTCTCGATGGGGACATTATATAAGTCTATATCGTTGTATATCCTAACCTAACGCAACCTAACATCTGGGATGTAATATTTTACAACATTCCTGGCATGTCGGTCCCTACGTCTCGGTGGTAACATTACATACGTCTATAACGTTATATATCCTAGCCTAAGGCGGCCTAACATGTCGAATGTAATATTTTACATCATTCCTGGCGTGTCGGCCCGTAGTTCTCGGTGGTAACAATATATTCGTCTATAACGTTATGTATCCTAGCCTAATGCAACCTAACATGCCGAATGTAATATTTTACAACATTCCTGGCGTGTCGTCGCCTACTTCTCGATGGGGACATTATATACGTCTATAACGTTGTATATCCTAACCTAACGCAACCTAACATCTGGGATGTATCATTTTACAACATTCCTGGCATGTCGGTCCCTACGTCTCTGTGGGAACATCATATACGTCTATAGCGATATATATCCTAACGTAAGGCAACATAACATCTCGGATGCAATATTTTACAACATTCCTGACGCGTCGGCCCCTATTTCTCGGTGGGAACATAATATACGTCTATAACGTTATATATCCTAGCCTAAGGTAACCTAACATGTCGGATGTAATATTTTACAACATTCCTGGCGTGTCGGCGCCTGCTTCTCGATGGGGACATTATATACGTCTATAGCGTTGTATATCCTAACCTAACGCAACCTAACTTCTGGGATGTAATATTTTACAACATTCCTGGCATGTCGGTCCCTACGTATCGGTGGTAACATTACATACGTCTATAACGTTATATATCCTAGCCTAAGGCGGCCTAACATGTCGAATGTAATATTTTACATCATTCCTGGCGTGTCGGCCCGTAGTTCTCGGTGGTAACAATATATTCGTCTATAACGTTCTGTATCGTAGCCTAAGGCAACCTAACATGCCGAATGTAATATTTTACAACATTCCTGGCGTGTCGTCGCCTGCTTCTCGATGGGGACATTATATACGTCTATAACGTTGTATATCCTAGCCTAAGCAATCTAACATCTCGGATGTAATATTTTACAACATTCCTGGCGTGTCGTCGCCTGCTTCTCGATGGAGACATTATATACGTCTATAACGTTGTATATCCTAACCTAACGCAACCTAACATCTGGGATGTAATATCTTACAACATTCCTGGCATGTCGGTCCCAACGTCTCGGTGGGAACGTTATATACGTCTATAACGATATATATCCACACTTAAGGGAAACTAACTTCTCGGGTGTCATACTTTACAACATTCCTGGCGCTTCGGCTCCTACTTTTCGGTGGGAACATTATATACGTCTATAACGTTACATATTCTAACGTAAGGCAACACAACATCTCGGATGTTATATTTTACAACATTCCTGTCGTGTGGTCGCCTGCTTCTCGATGGGGTCATTATATACGTCTATAACGTTGTATATCCTAGCCTAAGCAATCTAACATCTCGGATGTAATATTTTACAACATTCCTGGCGTGTCGGCTCGTACTTCTCGGTGCGAACATTATATACGTCTATAACGTTGTATATCCTAACCTAACGCAACCTAACATCTCGGATGTAATATTTTACAACATTCTGGCTTGTCGGTCCCCACGTCTCGATCTGGACATTATATACGTCTATAACGATATATATCCAAACTTAAGGGAAACTAACATCTCGGATGTAATATTTTATAACATTCCTGGCGCTTCGGCTCCTACTTTTCGGTGGGAACATTATATACGTCTATAACGTTGTATATCCTAACCTAACGCAACCTAACATCTGGGATGTAATATTTTACAACATTCCTGACGCGTCGGCCCCTATTTCTCGGTGGGAACATTATATACGTCTATAACGTTATATATCATAACCTAAGGCAACCTAAAATCTCTACCGTAATTGTTTACAACATTCCTGGCGTGTCGGCTCGTACTTCTCGGTGCGAACATTATATACGTCTATAACGTTATATATCCTAACGTAAGGCAACATACCATCTCGGATATAATATTTTACAACATTCCTGGCGTGTCGCCGCCTGCTTCTCGATTGGGAAATTATATACGTCTATAACGTTGTATATCCTAACCTAACGCAACCTAACATCTGGGATGTAATATTTTACAACATTCCTGGCATGTCGGCCCCTATTTCTCGGTGGGAATATTATATACGTCTATAACGTTATATATCCTAGCCTAAGGCAACCTAACATCTCGGGTTTAATATTTTACAACATTCCTGACGCGTCTGCCCCTATTTCTCGGTGGGAACATTTTATACTTCTATAACGTTATATATCATAACCTAAGGCAACCTAAATTCTCTACCGTAATAGTTTACAACATTCCTGGCGCTTCGGCTCCTACTTTTCGCTGGGAACGTTATATACGTCTATAACGTTACATATCCTAACGTAAGGCAACATAACATCTCGGATGTAATATTTTACAACATTCCTGGCGTGTCGTTGCCTGCTTCTCGGTGGGGACGTTATATACGTCTATAACGTTGTATATCCTAACCTAACGCAACCTAACATCTGGGATGTAATATTTTACAACATTCCTGGCATGTCGGCCCCTATTTCTCGGTGGGAATATGATATACGTCTATAACGTTATATATCCTAGCCTAAGGCAACCTAACATCTCGGGTTTAATATTTTACAACATTCCTGACGCGTCGGCCCCTATCTCTCGGTAGGAACATTATATACGTCTATAACGTTATATATCATAACCTAAGGCAACCTAAAATCTCTACCGTAATAGTTTACGACGTTCCTGGCGTGTCGGCTCGTACTTCTCGGTGCGAACATTATATACGTCTATAACGTTATATATCCTAACGTAAGGCAACATAACATCTCGGATGTAATATTTTACAACATTCCTGGCGTGTCGTCGCCAGCTTCTCGATGGGGACATTATATACGTCTATAACGTTGTATATCCTAACCTAACGCAACCTAACATCTGGGATGTAATATTGTACAACATTCCTGGCATGTCGGTCCCTACGTCTCGGTGGGAACGTTATATACGTCTATACCGATATATATCCAAACTTAAGGGAAACTAACATCTCGGATGTCATATTTTACCACATTCCTGGCGATTCGGCTACTACTTTTCGGTGGGAACATTATATACGTCTATAACGTTACATATCCTAACGTAAGGCAACATAACATCTCGGATGTAATATTTTACAACATTCCTGGCATGTCGTCGCCTGCTTCTCGATGGGGACATTATATAAGTCTATATCGTTGTATATCCTAACCTAACGCAACCTAACATCTGGGATGTAATATTTTACAACATTCCTGGCATGTCGGTCCCTACGTCTCGGTGGTAACATTACATACGTCTATAACGTTATATATCCTAGCCTAAGGCGGCCTAACATGTGGAATGTAATATTTTACATCATTCCTGGCGTGTCGGCCCGTAGTTCTCGGTGGTAACAATATATTCGTCTATAACGTTATGTATCCTAGCCTAAGGCAACCTAACATGCCGAATGTAATATTTTACAACATTCCTGGTGTGTCGTCGCCTACTTCTCGATGGGGACATTATATACGTCTATAACGTTGTATATCCTAACCTAACGCAACCTAACATCTGGGATGTATCATTTTACAACATTCCTGGCATGTCGGTCCCTACGTCTCTGTGGGAACATCATATACGTCTATAGCGATATATATCCTAACCGAAGGCAACGTAACATCTCGGATGTAATATTTTACAACATTCCTGGCGCGTCGGCTCCTATTTTTCGGTGGGAACATTATATACGTCTATAACGTTATATATCCTAACGTAAGGCAACATAACATCTCGGATGCAATATTTTACAACATTCCTGACGCGTCGGCCCCTATTTCTCGGTGGGAACATAATATACGTCTATAACGTTATATATCCTAGCCTAAGGTAACCTAACATGTCGGATGTAATATTTTACAACATTCCTGGCGTGTCGTCGCCTGCTTCTCAGTGGTAACAATATATACGTCTATAACGTTATATATCATAACCTAAGGCAACCTAAAATCTCTACCGTAATAGTTTACGACGTTCCTGGCGTGTCGGCTCGTACTTCTCGGTGCGAACATTATATACGTCCATAACGTTATATATCCTAACGTAAGGCAACATAACATCTCGGATGTAATATTTTACAACATTCCTGGCCTGTCGTCGCCTGCTTCTCGATGGGGACATTACATACGTCTATAACGTTGTATATCCTAACCTAACGCAACCTAACATCTGGGATATAATATTGTACAACATTCCTGGCATGTCGGTCCCTACGTCTCGGTGGGAACGTTATATACGTCTATAACGATATATATCCAAACTTAAGGGAAACTAACATCTCGGATGTCATATTTTACCACATTCCTGGCGCTTCGGCCCCTATTTCTCGGTGGTAACATTATATACGTCTATAACGTTATATATCATAACCTAAGGCAACCTAAAATCTCTACCGTAATAGTTTACAACATTCCTGGCGTGTCGGCTCGTACTTCTCGGTGCGAACATTATATACGTCTATAACGTTATATATCCTAACGTAAGGCAACATACCATCTCGGATATAATATTTTACAACATTCCTGGCGTGTCGTCGCCTGCTTCTCGGTGGGGTCATTATATACGTCTATAACGTTGTATATCCTAACCTAACGCAACCTAACATCTGGGATGTATCATTTTACAACATTCCTGGCATGTCGGTCCCTACGTCTCTGTGGGAACATCATATACGTCTATAGCGATATATATCCTAACGTAAGGCAACATAACATCTCGGATGCAATATTTTACAACATTCCTGACGCGTCGGCCCCTATTTCTCGGTGGGAACATAATATACGTCTATAACGTTATATATCCTAGCCTAAGGTAACCTAACATGTCGGATGTAATATTTTACAACATTCCTGGCGTGTCGGCGCCTGCTTCTCGATGGGGACATTATATACGTCTATAGCGTTGTATATCCTAACCTAACGCAACCTAACTTCTGGGATGTAATATTTTACAACATTCCTGGCATGTCGGTCCCTACGTATCGGTGGTAACATTACATACGTCTATAACGTTATATATCCTAGCCTAAGGCGGCCTAACATGTCGAATGTAATATTTTACATCATTCCTGGCGTGTCGGCCCGTAGTTCTCGGTGGTAACAATATATTCGTCTATAACGTTCTGTATCGTAGCCTAAGGCAACCTAACATGCCGAATGTAATATTTTACAACATTCCTGGCGTGTCGTCGCCTGCTTCTCGATGGGGACATTATATACGTCTATAACGTTGTATATCCTAGCCTAAGCAATCTAACATCTCGGATGTAATATTTTACAACATTCCTGGCGTGTCGTCGCCTGCTTCTCGATGGAGACATTATATACGTCTATAACGTTGTATATCCTAACCTAACGCAACCTAACATCTGGGATGTAATATCTTACAACATTCCTGGCATGTCGGTCCCAACGTCTCGGTGGGAACGTTATATACGTCTATAACGATATATATCCACACTTAAGGGAAACTAACTTCTCGGGTGTCATACTTTACAACATTCCTGGCGCTTCGGCTCCTACTTTTCGGTGGGAACATTATATACGTCTATAACGTTACATATTCTAACGTAAGGCAACACAACATCTCGGATGTTATATTTTACAACATTCCTGTCGTGTGGTCGCCTGCTTCTCGATGGGGTCATTATATACGTCTATAACGTTGTATATCCTAGCCTAAGCAATCTAACATCTCGGATGTAATATTTTACAACATTCCTGGCGTGTCGGCTCGTACTTCTCGGTGCGAACATTATATACGTCTATAACGTTGTATATCCTAACCTAACGCAACCTAACATCTCGGATGTAATATTTTACAACATTCTGGCTTGTCGGTCCCCACGTCTCGATCTGGACATTATATACGTCTATAACGATATATATCCAAACTTAAGGGAAACTAACATCTCGGATGTAATATTTTATAACATTCCTGGCGCTTCGGCTCCTACTTTTCGGTGGGAACATTATATACGTCTATAACGTTGTATATCCTAACCTAACGCAACCTAACATCTGGGATGTAATATTTTACAACATTCCTGACGCGTCGGCCCCTATTTCTCGGTGGGAACATTATATACGTCTATAACGTTATATATCATAACCTAAGGCAACCTAAAATCTCTACCGTAATTGTTTACAACATTCCTGGCGTGTCGGCTCGTACTTCTCGGTGCGAACATTATATACGTCTATAACGTTATATATCCTAACGTAAGGCAACATACCATCTCGGATATAATATTTTACAACATTCCTGGCGTGTCGCCGCCTGCTTCTCGATTGGGAAATTATATACGTCTATAACGTTGTATATCCTAACCTAACGCAACCTAACATCTGGGATGTAATATTTTACAACATTCCTGGCATGTCGGCCCCTATTTCTCGGTGGGAATATTATATACGTCTATAACGTTATATATCCTAGCCTAAGGCAACCTAACATCTCGGGTTTAATATTTTACAACATTCCTGACGCGTCTGCCCCTATTTCTCGGTGGGAACATTTTATACTTCTATAACGTTATATATCATAACCTAAGGCAACCTAAATTCTCTACCGTAATAGTTTACAACATTCCTGGCGCTTCGGCTCCTACTTTTCGCTGGGAACGTTATATACGTCTATAACGTTACATATCCTAACGTAAGGCAACATAACATCTCGGATGTAATATTTTACAACATTCCTGGCGTGTCGTTGCCTGCTTCTCGGTGGGGACGTTATATACGTCTATAACGTTGTATATCCTAACCTAACGCAACCTAACATCTGGGATGTAATATTTTACAACATTCCTGGCATGTCGGCCCCTATTTCTCGGTGGGAATATGATATACGTCTATAACGTTATATATCCTAGCCTAAGGCAACCTAACATCTCGGGTTTAATATTTTACAACATTCCTGACGCGTCGGCCCCTATCTCTCGGTAGGAACATTATATACGTCTATAACGTTATATATCATAACCTAAGGCAACCTAAAATCTCTACCGTAATAGTTTACGACGTTCCTGGCGTGTCGGCTCGTACTTCTCGGTGCGAACATTATATACGTCTATAACGTTATATATCCTAACGTAAGGCAACATAACATCTCGGATGTAATATTTTACAACATTCCTGGCGTGTCGTCGCCAGCTTCTCGATGGGGACATTATATACGTCTATAACGTTGTATATCCTAACCTAACGCAACCTAACATCTGGGATGTAATATTGTACAACATTCCTGGCATGTCGGTCCCTACGTCTCGGTGGGAACGTTATATACGTCTATACCGATATATATCCAAACTTAAGGGAAACTAACATCTCGGATGTCATATTTTACCACATTCCTGGCGATTCGGCTACTACTTTTCGGTGGGAACATTATATACGTCTATAACGTTACATATCCTAACGTAAGGCAACATAACATCTCGGATGTAATATTTTACAACATTCCTGGCATGTCGTCGCCTGCTTCTCGATGGGGACATTATATAAGTCTATATCGTTGTATATCCTAACCTAACGCAACCTAACATCTGGGATGTAATATTTTACAACATTCCTGGCATGTCGGTCCCTACGTCTCGGTGGTAACATTACATACGTCTATAACGTTATATATCCTAGCCTAAGGCGGCCTAACATGTGGAATGTAATATTTTACATCATTCCTGGCGTGTCGGCCCGTAGTTCTCGGTGGTAACAATATATTCGTCTATAACGTTATGTATCCTAGCCTAAGGCAACCTAACATGCCGAATGTAATATTTTACAACATTCCTGGTGTGTCGTCGCCTACTTCTCGATGGGGACATTATATACGTCTATAACGTTGTATATCCTAACCTAACGCAACCTAACATCTGGGATGTATCATTTTACAACATTCCTGGCATGTCGGTCCCTACGTCTCTGTGGGAACATCATATACGTCTATAGCGATATATATCCTAACCGAAGGCAACGTAACATCTCGGATGTAATATTTTACAACATTCCTGGCGCGTCGGCTCCTATTTTTCGGTGGGAACATTATATACGTCTATAACGTTATATATCCTAACGTAAGGCAACATAACATCTCGGATGCAATATTTTACAACATTCCTGACGCGTCGGCCCCTATTTCTCGGTGGGAACATAATATACGTCTATAACGTTATATATCCTAGCCTAAGGTAACCTAACATGTCGGATGTAATATTTTACAACATTCCTGGCGTGTCGTCGCCTGCTTCTCAGTGGTAACAATATATACGTCTATAACGTTATATATCATAACCTAAGGCAACCTAAAATCTCTACCGTAATAGTTTACGACGTTCCTGGCGTGTCGGCTCGTACTTCTCGGTGCGAACATTATATACGTCCATAACGTTATATATCCTAACGTAAGGCAACATAACATCTCGGATGTAATATTTTACAACATTCCTGGCCTGTCGTCGCCTGCTTCTCGATGGGGACATTACATACGTCTATAACGTTGTATATCCTAACCTAACGCAACCTAACATCTGGGATATAATATTGTACAACATTCCTGGCATGTCGGTCCCTACGTCTCGGTGGGAACGTTATATACGTCTATAACGATATATATCCAAACTTAAGGGAAACTAACATCTCGGATGTCATATTTTACCACATTCCTGGCGCTTCGGCCCCTATTTCTCGGTGGTAACATTATATACGTCTATAACGTTATATATCATAACCTAAGGCAACCTAAAATCTCTACCGTAATAGTTTACAACATTCCTGGCGTGTCGGCTCGTACTTCTCGGTGCGAACATTATATACGTCTATAACGTTATATATCCTAACGTAAGGCAACATACCATCTCGGATATAATATTTTACAACATTCCTGGCGTGTCGTCGCCTGCTTCTCGGTGGGGTCATTATATACGTCTATAACGTTGTATATCCTAACCTAACGCAACCTAACATCTGGGATGTAATATTTTACAACATTCCTGGCATGTCGGTTCCTACGTCTCGGTGGGAACGTTATATACGTCTATAACGACATATATCCAAACTTAAGGGAAACTAACACCTCGGATGTAATATTTTACAACATTCCTGGCGATTCGGCTACTACTTTTCGGTGGGAACATTATATACGTCTATAACGTTACATATCCTAACGTAAGGCAACATAACATCTCGGATGTAATATTTTACAACATTCCTGGCATGTCGTCGCCTGCTTCTCGATGGGGACATTATATAAGTCTATATCGTTGTATATCCTAACCTAACGCAACCTAACATCTGGGAAGTAATATTTTACAACATTCCTGGCATGTCGGTCCCTACGTCTCGGTGGTAACATTACATACGTCTATAACGTTATATATCCTAGCCTAAGGCGGCCTAACATGTCGAATGTAATATTTTACATCATTCCTGGCGTGTCGGCCCGTAGTTCTCGGTGGTAACAATATATTCGTCTATAACGTTATGTATCCTAGCCTAAGGCAACCTAACATGCCGAATGTAATATTTTACAACATTCCTGGCGTGTCGTCGCCTACTTCTCGATGGGGACATTATATACGTCTATAACGTTGTATATCCTAACCTAACGCAACCTAACATCTGGGATGTATCATTTTACAACATTCCTGGCATGTCGGTCCCTACGTCTCTGTGGGAACATCATATACGTCTATAGCGATATATATCCTAACGTAAGGCAACATAACATCTCGGATGCAATATTTTACAACATTCCTGACGCGTCGGCCCCTATTTCTCGGTGGGAACATAATATACGTCTATAACGTTATATATCCTAGCCTAAGGTAACCTAACATGTCGGATGTAATATTTTACAACATTCCTGGCGTGTCGGCGCCTGCTTCTCGATGGGGACATTATATACGTCTATAGCGTTGTATATCCTAACCTAACGCAACCTAACTTCTGGGATGTAATATTTTACAACATTCCTGGCATGTCGGTCCCTACGTATCGGTGGTAACATTACATACGTCTATAACGTTATATATCCTAGCCTAAGGCGGCCTAACATGTCGAATGTAATATTTTACATCATTCCTGGCGTGTCGGCCCGTAGTTCTCGGTGGTAACAATATATTCGTCTATAACGTTCTGTATCGTAGCCTAAGGCAACCTAACATGCCGAATGTAATATTTTACAACATTCCTGGCGTGTCGTCGCCTGCTTCTCGATGGGGACATTATATACGTCTATAACGTTGTATATCCTAGCCTAAGCAATCTAACATCTCGGATGTAATATTTTACAACATTCCTGGCGTGTCGTCGCCTGCTTCTCGATGGAGACATTATATACGTCTATAACGTTGTATATCCTAACCTAACGCAACCTAACATCTGGGATGTAATATCTTACAACATTCCTGGCATGTCGGTCCCAACGTCTCGGTGGGAACGTTATATACGTCTATAACGATATATATCCACACTTAAGGGAAACTAACTTCTCGGGTGTCATACTTTACAACATTCCTGGCGCTTCGGCTCCTACTTTTCGGTGGGAACATTATATACGTCTATAACGTTACATATTCTAACGTAAGGCAACACAACATCTCGGATGTTATATTTTACAACATTCCTGTCGTGTGGTCGCCTGCTTCTCGATGGGGTCATTATATACGTCTATAACGTTGTATATCCTAGCCTAAGCAATCTAACATCTCGGATGTAATATTTTACAACATTCCTGGCGTGTCGGCTCGTACTTCTCGGTGCGAACATTATATACGTCTATAACGTTGTATATCCTAACCTAACGCAACCTAACATCTCGGATGTAATATT
This sequence comes from Xylocopa violacea, assembly GCA_963969225.1. NCBI lineage: Eukaryota > Metazoa > Arthropoda > Insecta > Hymenoptera > Apidae > Xylocopa > Xylocopa violacea. The sequence continues at coordinate 1,186,253 of CAXAJV010000263.1, read as the reverse complement.
TTACAACATTCTGGCTTGTCGGTCCCCACGTCTCGATCTGGACATTATATACGTCTATAACGATATATATCCAAACTTAAGGGAAACTAACATCTCGGATGTAATATTTTATAACATTCCTGGCGCTTCGGCTCCTACTTTTCGGTGGGAACATTATATACGTCTATAACGTTGTATATCCTAACCTAACGCAACCTAACATCTGGGATGTAATATTTTACAACATTCCTGGCATGTCGGCCCCTATTTCTCGGTGGGAATATTATATACGTCTATAACGTTATATATCCTAGCCTAAGGCAACCTAACATCTTGAGTTTAATATTTTACAACATTCCTGACGCGTCGGCCCCTATTTCTCGGTGGGAACATTATATACGTCCATAACGTTATATATCATAACCTAAGGCAACCTGAAATCTCTACCGTAACAGTTTACAACATTCCTGGCGTGTCGGCTCGTACTTCTCGGTGCGAACATTATATACGTCTATAACGTTATATATCCTAACGTAAGGCAACATAACATCTCGGATGTAATATTTTACAACATACCTGGCGTGTCGTCGCCTGCTTCCCGATGGGGACATTATATACGTCTATAACGTTGTATATCCTAACCTAACGCAATCTAACATCTGGGATGTAATATTTTCCAACATTCCTGGCATGTCGGTCCCTACGTCTCGGAGGGAACGTATTATACGTCTATAACGATATATATCCAAACTTAAGGGAAACTAACATCTCGGGTGTCATATTTTACAACATTCCTGGCGCTTCGGCTCCTACTTTTCGGTGGGAACATTATATACGTCTATAACGTTACATATCCTAACGTAAGGCAACATAACATCTCGGATGTTATATTTTACAACATTCCTGGCGTGTGGTCGCCTGCTTCTCGATGGGGTCATTATATACGTCTATAACATTGTATATCCTAACCTAAGGCAACCTAACATCTCGGATGTAATATTTTAAAACATTCTGGCTTGTCAGTCCCCACGTCTCGATCTGGACATTATATACATTTATAACGATATATATCCAAACTTAAGGGAAACTAACATCTCGGATGTAATATTTTACAACATTCCTGGCGCTTCGGCTCCTACTTTTCGGTGGGAACATTATATACGTCTATAACGTTACATATCCTAACGTAAGGCAACATAACATCTCGGATGTAATATTTTACAACATTCCTGGCGTGTCGTCGCCTGCTTCTCGATGGGGACATTATATACGTCTATAACGTTACATATCCTAACGTAAGGCAACATAACATCTCGGATGTTATATTTTACAACATTCCTGGCGTGTCGTCGCCTGCTTCTCGATGGGGACATTATATACGTCTATAACGTTGTATATCCTAACCTAACGCAACCTAACATCTGGGATGTAATATTTTACAACATTCCTGGCATGTCGGCCCCTATTTCTCGGTGGGAATATTATATACGTCTATAACGTTGTATATCCTAACCTAACGCAACCTAACATCGCGGGTTTAATATTTTACAACATTCCTGACGCGTCGGCCCCTATTTCTCGGTGGGAACATTATATACGTCTATAACGTTATATATCATAACCTAAGGCAACCTAAAACCTCTACCGTAATAGTTTACAACATTCCTGGCGTGTCGGCTCGTACTTCTCGGTGGGAACATTATATACGTCTATAACGTTATATATCCTAACGTAACGCAACATAACATCTCGGATATAATATTTTACAACATTCCTGGCGTGTCGTCACCTGCTTCTCGATGGGGACATTATATACGTCTATAACGTTGTATATCCTAACCTAACGCAACCTAACATCTGGGATGTAATATTTTACAACATTCCTGGCATGTCGGTCCCTACGTCTCGTTGGGAACGTTATATACGTCTATAACGACATATATCCAAACTTAAAGGAAACTAACATCTCGGATGTAATATTTTACAACATTCCTGGCGCTTCGGCTCCTACTTTTCGGTGGGAACATTATATACGTCTATAACGTTACATATCCTAACGTAAGGCAACATAACATCTCGGATGTTATATTTTACAACATTCCTGGCGTGTCGTCGCCTGCTTCTCGATGGGGACATTATATACGTCTATAACGTTGTATATCCTAACCTAACGCATCCTAACATCTGGGATGTAATATTTTACAACATTCCTGGCATGTCGGCCCCTATTTCTCGGTGGGAATATTATATACGTCTATAACGTTATATATCCTAGCCTAAGGCAACCTAACATCTCGAGTTTAATATATTACAACATTCCTGACGCGTCGGCCCCTATTTCTCGGTGGGAACATTATATACGTCTATAACGTTATACATCATAACCTATGGCAACCTTAAATCTCTACCGTAATAGTTTACAACATTCCTGGCGTGTCGGCTCGTACTTCTCGGTGCGAACATTATATACGTGTATAACGTTATATATCCTAACGTAAGGCAACATAACATCTCGGATATAATATTTTACAACATTCCTGGCGTGTCGTCGCCTGCTTCTCGATGGGGACATTATATACGCCTATAACGTTGTATATCCTAACCTAACGCAACCTAACATCTGGGATGTAATATTTTACAACATTCCTGGCATGTCGGTCCCTACGTCTCGGTGGGAACGTTATATACGTCTATAACGACATATGTCCAAACTTAAGGGAAACTAACATCTCGGATGTAATATTTTACAACATTCCTGGCTCTTCGGCTCCTAATTTTCAGTAGGAACATTATATACATCTATAACGTTACATATCCTAACGTAAGGCAACATAACATCTCGGATGTTATATTTTACAACATTCCTGGCGTGTCGTCGCCTGCTTCTCGATGGGGACATTATATACGTCTATAACGTTGTATATCTTAGCCTAAGCAATCTAACATCTCGGATGTAATATTTTACAACATTCCTGGCGTGTCGTCGCCTGCTTCTCGATGGGGACATTATATACGTCTATAACGTTGTATATCCTAACCTAACGCAACCTAAAATCGCGGGTTTAATATTTTACAACATTTCTGACGCGTCGGCCCCTATTTCTCGGTGGGAACATTATATACGTCTATAACGTTATATATCATAACCTAAGGCAACCTAAAACCTCTACCGTAATAGTTTACAACATTCCTGGCGTGTCGGCTCGTACTTCTCGGTGGGAACATTATATACGTCTATAACGTTATATATCCTAACGTAACGCAACATAACATCTCGGATATAATATTTTACAACATTCCTGGCGTGTCGTCGCCTGCTTCTCGATGGGGACATTATATACGTATATAACGTTGTATATCCTAACCTAACGCAACCTAACATCTGGGATGTAATATTTTACAACATTCCTGGCATGTCGGTCCCTACGTCTCGGTGGGAACGTTATATACGTCTATAACGACATATATCCAAACTTAAGGGAAACTAACATCTCGGATGTAATATTTTACAACATTCCTGGCGATTCGGCTCCCACTTTTCGGTGGGAACATTATATACGTCTATAACGTTACATATCGTAACGTAAGGCAACATAACAACTCGGATGTTATATTTTACAACATTCCTGGCGTGTCGTCGCCTGCTCCTCGATGGGGTCATTATATACGTCTATAACGTTGTATATCCTAACCTAAGGCAACCTAACATCTCGGATGTAATATTTTACAACATTCTGGCCTGTCGGTCCCCACGTCTCGATCTGCACATTATATACGTCTATAACGATATATATCCAAACTTAAGGGAAACCTACATCTCGGATGTTATATTTTACATCATTCCTGGCGCTTCGGCTCCTACTTTTCGGTGGGAACATTATATACGTCTATAACGTTACATATCCTAACGTAAGGCAACATAACATCTCGGATGTAATATTTTACAACATTCCTGGCGTGTCGTCGCCTGCTTCTCGATGGGGACATTATATACGTCTATAACGTTGTATATCCTAACCTAACGCATCCTAACATCTGGGATGTAATATTTTACAACATTCCTGGCATGTCGGCCCCTATTTCTCGGTGGGAATATTATATACGTCTATAACGTTATATATCCTAGCCTAAGGCAACCTAACATCTCGAGTTTAATATTTTACAACATTCCTGACGCGTCGGCCCCTATTTCTCGGTGGGAACATTATATACGTCTATAACGTTATACATCATAACCTATGGCAACCTAAAATCTCTACCGTAATAGTTTACAACATTCCTGGCGTGTCGGCTCGTACTTCTCGGTGCGAACATTATATACGTCTATAACGTTATATATCCTAACGTAAGGCAACATAACATCTCGGATGTAATATTTTACAACATACCTGGCGTGTCGTCGCCTGCTTCTCGATGGGGACATTATATACGTCTATAACGTTGTATATCCTAACCTAACGCAATCTAACATCTGGGATGTAATATTTTCCAACATTCCTGGCATGTCGGTACCTACGTCTCGGAGGGAACGTTATATTCGTCTATAGCCATATATATCCACACTTAAGGGAAACTAACTTCTCGGGTGTCATATTTTACAACATTCCTGGCGCTTCGGCTCCTACTTTTCGGTGGGAACATTATATACGTCTATAACGTTACATATCCTAACGTAAGGCAACATAACATCTCGGATGTTATATTTTACAACATTCCTGTCGTGTGGTCGCCTGCTTCTCGATGGGGTCATTATATACGTCTATAACATTATATATCCTAACCTAAGGCAACCTAACATCTCGGATGTAATATTTTACAACATTCTGGCTTGTCAGTCCCCACGTCTCGATCTGGACATTATATACATTTATAACGATATATATCCAAACTTAAGGGAAACTAACATCTCGGATGTAATATTTTGCAACATTCCTGGCGCTTCGGCTCCTACTTTTCGGTGGGAACATTATATACGTCTATAACGTTACATATCCTAACGTAAGGCAACATAACATCTCGGATGTTATATTTTACAACATTCCTGGCGTGTCGTCGCCTGCTTCTCGATGGGGACATTATATACGTCTATAACGTTGTATATCCTAGCCTAAGCAATCTAACATCTCGGATGTAATATTTTACAACATTCCTGGCGTGTCGTCGCCTGCTTCTCGATGGGGACATTATATACGTCTATAACGTTGTATATCCTAACCTAACGCAACCTAACATCTGGGATGTAATATCTTACAACATTCCTGGCATGTCGGTCCCTACGTCTCGGTGGGAACGTTATATACGTCTATAACGATATATATCCGCACTTAAGGGAAACTAACTTCTCGGGTGTCATATTTCACAACATTCCTGGCGCTTCGGCTCCTACTTTTCGGCGGGAACATTATATACGTCTATAACGTTACATATCCTAACGTAAGGCAACATAACATCTCGGATGTTATATTTTACAACATTCCTGTCGTGTGGTCGCCTGCTTCTCGATGGGGTCATTATATACGTCTATAACATTATATATCCTAACCTAAGGCAACCTAACATCTCGGATGTAATATTTTAAAACATTCTGGCTTGTCAGTCCCCACGTCTCGATCTGGACATTATATACATTTATAACGATATATATCCAAACTTAAGGGAAACTAACATCTCGGATGTAATATTTTGCAACATTCCTGGCGCTTCGGCTCCTACTTTTCGGTGGGAACATTATATACCTCTGTAACGTTACATATCCTAACGTAAGGCAACATAACATCTCGGATGTTATATTTTACAACATTCCTGGCGTGTCGTCGCCTGCTTCTCGATGGGGACATTATATACGTCTATAACGTTGTATATCCTAGCCTAAGCAATCTAACATCTCGGATGTAATATTTTACAACATTCCTGGCGTGTCGTCGCCTGCTTCTCGATGGGGACATTATATACGTCTATAACGTTGTATAGCCTAACCTAACGCAACCTAACATCTGGCATGTAATATCTTGCAACATTCCTGGCATGTCGGTCCCTACGTCTCGGTGGGAACGTTATATACGTCTATAACGATATATATCCACACTTAAGGGAAACTAACTTCTCGGGTGTCATATTTTACAACATTCCTGGCGCTTCGGCTCCTACTTTTCGGTGGGAACATTATATACGTCTATAACGTTACATATCCTGACGTAAGGCAACATAACATCTCGGATGTTATATTTTACAACATTCCTGTCGTGTGGTCGCCTGCTTCTCGATGGGGTCATTAGATACGTCTATAACATTGTATATCCTAACCTAAGGCAACCTAACATCTCGGATGTAATATTTTACAACATTCTGGCTTGTCAGTCCCCACGTCTCGATCTGGACATTATATACATTTATAACGATATATATCCAAACTTAAGGGAAACTAACATCTCAGATGTAATATTTTGCAACATTCCTGGCGCTTCGGCTCCTACTTTTCGGTGGGAACATTATATACGTCTATAACGTTACATATCCTAACGTAAGGCAACATAACATCTCGGATGTTATATTTTACAACATTCCTGGCGTGTCGTCGCCTGCTTCTCGATGGGGACATTATATACGTCTATAACGTTGTATATCCTAGCCTAAGCAATCTAACATCTCGGATGTAATATTTTACAACATTCCTGGCGTGTCGTCGCCTGCTTCTCGATGGGGACATTATATACGTCTATAACATTGTATATCCTAACCTAAGGCAACCTAACATCTCGGATGTAATATTTTACAACATTCTGGCTTGTCAGTCCCCACGTCTCGATCTGGACATTATATACATTTATAACGATATATATCCAAACTTAAGGGAAACTAACATCTCGGATGTAATATTTTAAAACATTCCTGGTGCTTCGGCTCCTACTTTTCGGTGGGAACATTGTATACGTCTATAACGTTGCATATCCTAACGTAAGGCAACATAACATCTCGGATGTTATATTTTACAACATTCCTTGCGTGTCGTCGCCTGCTTCTCGATGGGGACTTTATATACGTCTATAAGGTTGTATATCCTAACCTAACGCAACCTAACATCTCGGATGTAATATTTTACAACATTCTGGCTTGTCGGTCCCGACGTCTCGATCTGGACATTATATACGTCTATAACGATATATATCCGAACTTAAGGGAAACTAACATCTCGGATGTAATATTTTATAACATTCCTGGCGCTTCGGCTCCTACTTTTCGGTGGGAACATTATATACGTCTATAACATTGTATATCCTAACCTAACGCAACCTAACATCTGGGATGTAATATTTTACAACATTCCTGGCGTGTCGTCGCCTGCTTCTCGATGGGGACATAATATACGTCTATAACGTTATATATCCTAACCTAACGCAACCTAACATCTGGGATGTAATATCTTACAACATTCCTGGCATGTCGGTCCCTACGTCTCGGTGGGAACGTTATATACGTCTATAACGACATATATCCAAACTTAAGGGAAACTAACACCTCGGATGTAATATTTTACAACATTCCTGGCGATTCGGCTACTACTTTTCGGTGGGAACATTATATACGTCTATAACGTTACATATCCTAACGTAAGGCAACATAACATCTCGGATGTAATATTTTACAACATTCCTGGCATGTCGTCGCCTGCTTCTCGATGGGGACATTATATAAGTCTATATCGTTGTATATCCTAACCTAACGCAACCTAACATCTGGGATGTAATATTTTACAACATTCCTGGCATGTCGGTCCCTACGTCTCGGTGGTAACATTACATACGTCTATAACGTTATATATCCTAACGTAAGGCAACATAACATCTCGGATGCAATATTTTACAACATTCCTGACGCGTCGGCCCCTATTTCTCGGTGGGAACATAATATACGTCTATAACGTTATATATCCTAGCCTAAGGTAACCTAACATGTCGGATGTAATATTTTACAACATTCCTGGCGTGTCGGCGCCTGCTTCTCGATGGGGACATTATATACGTCTATAGCGTTGTATGTCCTAACCTAACGCAACCTAACTTCTGGGATGTAATATTTTACAACATTCCTGGCATGTCGGTCCCTACGTATCGGTGGTAACATTACATACGTCTATAACGTTATATATCCTAGCCTAAGGCGGCCTAACATGTCGAATGTAATATTTTACATCATTCCTGGCGTGTCGGCCCGTAGTTCTCGGTGGTAACAATATATTCGTCTATAACGTTCTGTATCGTAGCCTAAGGCAACCTAACATGCCGAATGTAATATTTTACAACATTCCTGGCGTGTCGTCGCCTGCTTCTCGATGGGGACATTATATACGTCTATAACGTTGTATATCCTAGCCTAAGCAATCTAACATCTCGGATGTAATATTTTACAACATTCCTGGCGTGTCGTCGCCTGCTTCTCGATGGAGACATTATATACGTCTATAACGTTGTATATCCTAACCTAACGCAACCTAACATCTGGGATGTAATATCTTACGACATTCCTGGCATGTCGGTCCCAACGTCTCGATCTGGACATTATATACGTCTATAGGGATATATATCCAAACTTAAGGGAAACTAACATCTCGGATGTAATATTTTATAACATTCCTGGCGCTTCGGCTCCTACTTTTCGGTGGGAACATTATATACGTCTATAACGTTGTATATCCTAACCTAACGCAACCTAACATCTGGGATGTAATATTTTACAACATTCCTGGCATGTCGGCCCCTATTTCTCGGTGGGAATATTATATACGTCTATAACGTTATATATCCTAGCCTAAGGCAACCTAACATCTCGAGTTTAATATTTTACAACATTCCTGACGCGTCGGCCCCTATTTCTCGGTGGGAACATTATATACGTCCATAACGTTATATATCATAACCTAAGGCAACCTAAAATCTCTACCGTAACAGTTTACAACATTCCTGGCGTGTCGGCTCGTACTTCTCGGTGCGAACATTATATACGTCTATAACGTTATATATCCTAACGTAAGGCAACATAACATCTCGGATGTTATATTTTACAACATTCCTGTCGTGTGGTCGCCTGCTTCTCGATGGGGACATTATATACGTCTATAACATTATATATCCTAACCTAAGGCAACCTAACATCTCGGATGTAATATTTTAAAACATTCTGGCTTGTCAGTCCCCACGTCTCGATCTGGACATTATATACATTTATAACGATATATATCCAAACTTAAGGGAAACTAACATCTCGGATGTAATATTTTGCAACATTCCTGGCGCTTCGGCTCCTACTTTTCGGTGGGAACATTATATACCTCTGTAACGTTACATATCCTAACGTAAGGCAACATAACATCTCGGATGTTATATTTTGCAACATTCCTGGCGCTTCGGCTCCTACTTTTCGGTGGGAACATTATATACGTCTATAACGTTACATATCCTAACGTAAGGCAACATAACATCTCGGATGTTATATTTTACAACATTCCTGGCGTGTCGTCGCCTGCTTCTCGATGGGGACATTATATACGTCTATAACGTTGTATATCCTAGCCTAAGCAATCTAACATCTCGGATGTTATATTTTACAACATTCCTGGCGTGTCGTCGCCTGCTTCTCGATGGGGACATTATATACGTCTATAACGTTGTATATTCTAACCTAACGCAACCTAACATCTGGGATGTAATATTTTACAACATTCCTGGCATGTCGGTCCCTACGTCTCGGTGGGAATGTTATATACGTCTATAACGACATATATCCAAACTTAAGGGAAACTAACATCTCGGATGTAATATTTTACAACATTCCTGGCGATTCGGCTCCCACTTTTCGGTGGGAACATTATATACGTCTATAACGTTACATATCCTAACGTAAGGCAACATAACATCTCGGATGTAATATTTTACAACATTCCTGGCGTGTCGTCGCCTGCTTCTCGATGGGGACATTATATACGTCTATAACGTTGTATATCCTAACCTAACGCATCCTAACATCTGGGATGTAATATTTTACAACATTCCTGGCATGTCGGCCCCTATTTCTCGGTGGGAATATTATATACGTCTATAACCTTATATATCCTAGCCTAAGGCAACCTAACATCTCGAGTTTAATATTTTACAACATTCCTGACGCGTCGGCCCCTATTTCTCGGTGGGAACATTATATACGTCTATAACGTTATACATCATAACCTATGGCAACCTAAAATCTCTACCGTAATAGTTTACAACATTCCTGGCGTGTCGGCTCGTACTTCTCGGTGCGAACATTATATACGTCTATAACGTTATATATCCTAACGTAAGGCAACATAACATCTCGGATGTAATATTTTACAACATACCTGGCGTGTCGTCGCCTGCTTCTCGATGGGGACATTATATACGTCTATAACGTTGTATATCCTAACCTAACGCAATCTAACATCTGGGATGTAATATTTTCCAATATTCCTGGCATGTCGGTACCTACGTCTCGGAGGGAACGTTATATTCGTCTATAACCATATATATCCACACTTAAGGGAAACTAACTTCTCGGGTGTCATATTTTACAACATTCCTGGCGCTTCGGCTCCTACTTTTCGGTGGGAACATTATATACGTCTATAACGTTACATATCCTAACGTAAGGCAACATAACATCTCGGATGTTATATTTTACAACATTCCTGTCGTGTGGTCGCCTGCTTCTCGATGGGGTCATTATATACGTCTATAACATTATATATCCTAACCTAAGGCAACCTAACATCTCGGATGTAATATTTTACAACATTCTGGCTTGTCAGTCCCCACGTCTCGATCTGGACATTATATACATTTATAACGATATATATCCAAACTTAAGGGAAACTAACATCTCGGATGTAATATTTTGCAACATTCCTGGCGCTTCGGCTCCTACTTTTCGGTGGGAACATTATATACGTCTATAACGTTACATATCCTAACGTAAGGCAACATAACATCTCGGATGTTATATTTTACAACATTCCTGGCGTGTCGTCGCCTGCTTCTCGATGGGGACATTATATACGTCTATAACGTTGTATATCCTGGCCTAAGCAATCTAACATCTCGGATGTAATATTTTACAACATTCCTGGCGTGTCGTCGCCTGCTTCTCGATGGGGACATTATATACGTCTATAACGTTGTATATCCTAACCTAACGCAACCTAACATCTGGGATGTAATATCTTACAACATTCCTGGCATGTCGGTCCCTACGTCTCGGTGGGAACGTTATATACGTCTATAACGATATATATCCACACTTAAGGGAAACTAACTTCTCGGGTGTCATATTTCACAACATTCCTGGCGCTTCGGCTCCTACTTTTCGGTGGGAACATTATATACGTCTATAACGTTACATATCCTAACGTAAGGCAACATAACATCTCGGATGTTATATTTTACAACATTCCTGTCGTGTGGTCGCCTGCTTCTCGATGGGGTCATTATATACGTCTATAACATTATATATCCTAACCTAAGGCAACCTAACATCTCGGATGTAATATTTTAAAACATTCTGGCTTGTCAGTCCCCACGTCTCGATCTGGACATTATATACATTTATAACGATATATATCCAAACTTAAGGGAAACTAACATCTCGGATGTAATATTTTGCAACATTCCTGGCGCTTCGGCTCCTACTTTTCGGTGGGAACATTATATACCTCTGTAACGTTACATATCCTAACGTAAGGCAACATAACATCTCGGATGTTATATTTTACAACATTCCTGGCGTGTCGTCGCCTGCTTCTCGATGGGGACATTATATACGTCTATAACGTTGTATATCCTAGCCTAAGCAATCTAACATCTCGGATGTAATATTTTACAACATTCCTGGCGTGTCGTCGCCTGCTTCTCGATGGGGACATTATATACGTCTATAACGTTGTATAGCCTAACCTAACGCAACCTAACATCTGGGATGTAATATCTTACAACATTCCTGGAATGTCGGTCCCTACGTCTCGGTGGGAACGTTATATACGTCTATAACGATATATATCCACACTTAAGGGAAACTAACTTCTCGGGTGTCATATTTTACAACATTCCTGGCGCTTCGGCTCCTACTTTTCGGTGGGAACATTATATACGTCTATAACGTTACATATCCTAACGTAAGGCAACATAACATCTCGGATGTTATATTTTACAACATTCCTGTCGTGTGGTCGCCTGCTTCTCGATGGGGTCATTAGATACGTCTATAACATTGTATATCCTAACCTAAGGCAACCTAACATCTCGGATGTAATATTTTACAACATTCTGGCTTGTCAGTCCCCACGTCTCGATCTGGACATTATATACATTTATAACGATATATATCCAAACTTAAGGGAAACTAACATCTCAGATGTAATATTTTGCAACATTCCTGGCGCTTCGGCTCCTACTTTTCGGTGGGAACATTATATACGTCTATAACGTTACATATCCTAACGTAAGGCAACATAACATCTCGGATGTTATATTTTACAACATTCCTGGCGTGTCGTCGCCTGCTTCTCGATGGGGACATTATATACGTCTATAACGTTGTATATCCTAGCCTAAGCAATCTAACATCTCGGATGTTATATTTTACAACATTCCTGGCGTGTCGTCGCCTGCTTCTCGATGGGGACATTATATACGTCTATAACGTTGTATATTCTAACCTAACGCAACCTAACATCTGGGATGTAATATTTTACAACATTCCTGGCATGTCGGTCCCTACGTCTCGGTGGGAATGTTATATACGTCTATAACGACATATATCCAAACTTAAGGGAAACTAACATCTCGGATGTAATATTTTACAACATTCCTGGCGATTCGGCTCCCACTTTTCGGTGGGAACATTATATACGTCTATAACGTTACATATCCTAACGTAAGGCAACATAACAACTCGGATGTTATATTTTACAACATTCCTGGCGTGTCGTCGCCTGCTCCTCGATGGGGTCATTATATACGTCTATAACGTTGTATATCCTAACCTAAGGCAACCTAACATCTCGGATGTAATATTTTACAACATTCTGGCCTGTCGGTCCCCACGTCTCGATCTGCACATTATATACGTCTATAACGATATATATCCAAACTTAAGGGAAACCTACATCTCGGATGTTATATTTTACATCATTCCTGGCGCTTCGGCTCCTACTTTTCGGTGGGAACATTATATACGTCTATAACGTTACATATCCTAACGTAAGGCAACATAACATCTCGGATGTAATATTTTACAACATTCCTGGCGTGTCGTCGCCTGCTTCTCGATGGGGACATTATATACGTCTATAACGTTGTATATCCTAACCTAACGCATCCTAACATCTGGGATGTAATATTTTACAACATTCCTGGCATGTCGGCCCCTATTTCTCGGTGGGAATATTATATACGTCTATAACGTTATATATCCTAGCCTAAGGCAACCTAACATCTCGAGTTTAATATTTTACAACATTCCTGACGCGTCGGCCCCTATTTCTCAGTGGGAACATTATATACGTCTATAACGTTATACATCATAACCTATGGCAACCTAAAATCTCTACCGTAATAGTTTACAACATTCCTGGCGTGTCGGCTCGTACTTCTCGGTGCGAACATTATATACGTCTATAACGTTATATATCCTAACGTAAGGCAACATAACATCTCGGATGTAATATTTTACAACATACCTGGCGTGTCGTCGCCTGCTTCTCGATGGGGACATTATATACGTCTATAACGTTGTATATCCTAACCTAACGCAATCTAACATCTGGGATGTAATATTTTCCAATATTCCTGGCATGTCGGTACCTACGTCTCGGAGGGAACGTTATATTCGTCTATAACCATATATATCCACACTTAAGGGAAACTAACTTCTCGGGTGTCATATTTTACAACATTCCTGGCGCTTCGGCTCCTACTTTTCGGTGGGAACATTATATACGTCTATAACGTTACATATCCTAACGTAAGGCAACATAACATCTCGGATGTTATATTTTACAACATTCCTGGCGTGTCGTCGCCTGCTTCTCGATGGGGACATTATATACGTCTATAACGTTGTATATCCTGGCCTAAGCAATCTAACATCTCGGATGTAATATTTTACAACATTCCTGGCGTGTCGTCGCCTGCTTCTCGATGGGGACATTATATACGTCTATAACGTTGTATATCCTAACCTAACGCAACCTAACATCTGGGATGTAATATCTTACAACATTCCTGGCATGTCGGTCCCTACGTCTCGGTGGGAACGTTATATACGTCTATAACGATATATATCCACACTTAAGGGAAACTAACTTCTCGGGTGTCATATTTCACAACATTCCTGGCGCTTCGGCTCCTACTTTTCGGTGGGAACATTATATACGTCTATAACGTTACATATCCTAACGTAAGGCAACATAACATCTCGGATGTTATATTTTACAACATTCCTGTCGTGTGGTCGCCTGCTTCTCGATGGGGTCATTATATACGTCTATAACATTATATATCCTAACCTAAGGCAACCTAACATCTCGGATGTAATATTTTAACACATTCTGGCTTGTCAGTCCCCACGTCTCGATCTGGACATTATATACATTTATAACGATATATATCCAAACTTAAGGGAAACTAACATCTCGGATGTAATATTTTGCAACATTCCTGGCGCTTCGGCTCCTACTTTTCGGTGGGAACATTATATACCTCTGTAACGTTACATATCCTAACGTAAGGCAACATAACATCTCGGATGTTATATTTTACAACATTCCTGGCGTGTCGTCGCCTGCTTCTCGATGGGGACATTATATACGTCTATAACGTTGTATATCCTAGCCTAAGCAATCTAACATCTCGGATGTAATATTTTACAACATTCCTGACGCGTCGGCCCCTATTTCTCGGTGGGAACATTATATACGTCCATAACGTTATATATCATAACCTAAGGCAATCGAACATCTGGGATGTAATATTTTCCAACATTCCTGGCATGTCGGTCCCTACGTCTCGGAGGGAACGTTATATACGTCTATAACGATATATATCCAAACTTAAGGGAAACTAACATCTCGGGTGTCATATTTTACAACATTCCTGGCGCTTCGGCTCCTACTTTTCGGTGGGAACATTATATACGTCTATAACGTTACATATCCTAACGTAAGGCAACATAACATCTCGGATGTTATATTTTACAACATTCCTGGCGTGTGGTCGCCTGCTTCTCGAAGGGGTCATTATATACGTCTATAACATTGTATATCCTAACCTAAGGCAACCTAACATCTCGGATGTAATATTTTACAACATTCTGGCTTGTCAGTCCCCACGTCTCGATCTGGACATTATATACATTTATAACGATATATATCCAAACTTAAGGGAAACTAACATCTCGGATGTAATATTTTAAAACATTCCTGGTGCTTCGGCTCCTACTTTTCGGTGGGAACATTGTATACGTCTATAACGTTACATATCCTAACGTAAGGCAACATAACATCTCGGATGTTATATTTTACAACATTCCTGGCGTGTCGTCGCCTGCTTCTCGATGGGGACTTTATATACGTCTATAAGGTTGTATATCCTAACCTAACGCAACCTAACATCTCGGATGTAATATTTTACAACATTCTGGCTTGTCGGTCCCGACGTCTCGATCTGGACGTTATATACGTCTATAACGATATATATCCGAACTTAAGGGAAACTAACATCTCGGATGTAATATTTTATAACATTCCTGGCGCTTCGGCTCCTACTTTTCGGTGGGAACATTATATACGTCTATAACATTGTATATCCTAACCTAACGCAACCTAACATCTGGGATGTAATATTTTACAACATTCCTGGCGTGTCGTCGCCTGCTTCTCGATGGGGACATTATATACGTCTATAACGTTATATATCCTAACCTAACGCAACCTAACATCTGGGATGTAATATCTTACAACATTCCTGGCATGTCGGTCCCTACGTCTCGGTGGGAACGTTATATACGTCTATAACGATATATATCCAAACTTAAGGGAAACTAACATTTCGGATGTCATATTTTACAACATTCCTGGCGCTTCGGCCCCTATTTCTCGGTGGTAACATTATATACGTCTATAACGTTATATATCATAACCTAAGGCAACCTAAAATCTCTACCGTAATAGTTTACAACATTCCGGGCGTGTCGGCTCGTACTTCTCGGTGCGAACATTATATACGTCTATAACGTTATACATCCTAACGTAAGGCAACATAACATCTCGGATATAATATTTTACAACATTCCTGGCGTGTCGTCGCCTGCTTCTCGATGGGGACATTATATACGGCTATAACGTTGTATATCCTAACCTAACGCAACCTAACATCTGGGATGTAATATTTTACAACATTCCTGGCATGTCGGTCCCTACGTCTCGGTGGGAACGTTATATACGTCTATAACGACATATATCCAAACTTAAGGGAAACTAACATCTCGGATGTAATATTTTACAACATTCCTGGCTCTTCGGCTCCTACTTTTCGGTGGGAACATTATATACGTCTATAACGTTACATATCCTAACGTAAGGCAACATAACATCTCGGATGTTATATTTTACAACATTCCTGGCGTGTCGTCGCCTGCTCCTCGATGGGGTCATTATATACGTCTATAACGTTGTATATCCTAACCTAACGCAACCTAACATCTCGGATGTAATATTTTACAACATTCTGGCTTGTCGGTCCCCACGTCTCGATCTGGACATTATATACGTCTATAACGATATATATCCAAACTTAAGGGAAACTAACATCTCGGATGTAATATTTTATAACATTCCTGGCGCTTCGGCTCCTACTTTTCGGTGGGAACATTATATACGTCTATAACGTTGTATATCCTAACCTAACGCAACCTAACATCTGGGATGTAATATTTTACAACATTCCTGGCATGTCGGCCCCTATTTCTCGGTGGGAATATTATATACGTCTATAACGTTATATATCCTAGCCTAAGGCAACCTAACATCTCGAGTTTAATATTTTACAACATTCCTGACGCGTCGGCCCCTATTTCTCGGTGGGAACATTATATACGTCCATAACGTTATATATCATAACCTAAGGCAACCTAAAATCTCTACCGTAACAGTTTACAACATTCCCGGCGTGTCGGCTCGTACTTCTCGGTGCGAACATTATATACGTCTATAACGATATATATCCTAACGTAAGGCAACATAACATCTCGGATGTAATATTTTACAACATACCTGGCGTGTCGTCGCCTGCTTCTCGATGGGGACATTATATACGTCTATAATGTTGTATATCCTAACCTAACGCAATCTAACATCTGGGATGTAATATTCTCCAACATTACTGGCATGTCGGTCCCTACGTCTCGGAGGGAACGTTATATACGTCTATAACGATATATATCCAAACTTAAGGGAAACTAACATCTCGGGTGTCATATTTTACAACATTCCTGGCGCTTCGGCTCCTACTTTTCGGTGGGAACTTTATATACGTCTATAACGTTACATATCCTAACGTAAGGCAACATAACATTTCGGATGTTATATTTTACAACATTCCTGGCGTGTCGTCGCCTGCTTCTCGATGGGGACATTATATACGTCTATAACGTTGTATATCCTAGCCTAAGCAATCTAACATCTCGGATGTAATATTTTACAACATTCCTGGCATGTCGGTCCGTACGTCTCGGTGGGAACGTTATATACGTCTATAACGACATATATCCAAACTTAAGGGAAACTAACATCTCGGATGTAATATTTTACAACATTCCTGGCGATTCGGCTCCCACTTTTCGGTGGGAACATTATATACGTCTATAACGTTACATATCCTAACGTAAGGCAACATAACAACTCGGATGTTATATTTTACAACATTCCTGGCGTGTCGTCGCCTGCTCCTCGATGGGGTCATTATATACGTCTATAACGTTGTATATCCTAACCTAAGGCAACCTAACATCTCGGATGTAATATTTTACAACATTCTGGCCTGTCGGTCCCCACGTCTCGATCTGCACATTATATACGTCTATAACGATATATATCCAAACTTAAGGGAAACCTACATCTCGGATGTTATATTTTACATCATTCCTGGCGCTTCGGCTCCTACTTTTCGGTGGGAACATTATATACGTCTATAACGTTACATATCCTAACGTAAGGCAACATAACATCTCGGATGTTATATTTTACAACATTCCTGTCGTGTGGTCGCCTGCTTCTCGATGGGGTCATTATATACGTCTATAACATTATATATCCTAACCTAAGGCAACCTAACATCTCGGATGTAATATTTTACAACATTCTGGCTTGTCAGTCCCCACGTCTCGATCTGGACATTATATACATTTATAACGATATATATCCAAACTTAAGGGAAACTAACATCTCGGATGTAATATTTTGCAACATTCCTGGCGCTTCGGCTCCTACTTTTCGGTGGGAACATTATATACGTCTATAACGTTACATATCCTAACGTAAGGCAACATAACATCTCGGATGTTATATTTTACAACATTCCTGGCGTGTCGTCGCCTGCTTCTCGATGGGGACATTATATACGTCTATAACGTTGTATATCCTAGCCTAAGCAATCTAACATCTCGGATGTAATATTTTACAACATTCCTGGCGTGTCGTCGCCTGCTTCTCGATGGGGACATTATATACGTCTATAACGTTGTATATCCTAACCTAACGCAACCTAACATCTGGGATGTAATATCTTACAACATTCCTGGCATGTCGGTCCCTACGTCTCGGTGGGAACGTTATATACGTCTATAACGATATATATCCACACTTAAGGGAAACTAACTTCTCGGGTGTCATATTTCACAACATTCCTGGCGCTTCGGCTCCTACTTTTCGGTGGGAACATTATATACGTCTATAACGTTACATATCCTAACGTAAGGCAACATAACATCTCGGATGTTATATTTTACAACATTCCTGTCGTGTGGTCGCCTGCTTCTCGATGGGGTCATTATATACGTCTATAACATTATATATCCTAACCTAAGGCAACCTAACATCTCGGATGTAATATTTTAAAACATTCTGGCTTGTCAGTCCCCACGTCTCGATCTGGACATTATATACATTTATAACGATATATATCCAAACTTAAGGGAAACTAACATCTCGGATGTAATATTTTGCAACATTCCTGGCGCTTCGGCTCCTACTTTTCGGTGGGAACATTATATACCTCTGTAACGTTACATATCCTAATGTAAGGCAACATAACATCTCGGATGTTATATTTTACAACATTCCTGGCGTGTCGTCGCCTGCTTCTCGATGGGGACATTATATACGTCTATAACGTTGTATATCCTAGCCTAAGCAATCTAACATCTCGGATGTAATATTTTACAACATTCCTGGCGTGTCGTCGCCTGCTTCTCGATGGGGACATTATATACGTCTATAACGTTGTATAGCCTAACCTAACGCAACCTAACATCTGGGATGTAATATCTTACAACATTCCTGGCATGTCGGTCCCTAGGTCTCGGTGGGAACGTTATATACGTCTATAACGATATATATCCACACTTAAGGGAAACTAACTTCTCGGGTGTCATATTTTACAACATTCCTGGCGCTTCGGCTCCTACTTTTCGGTGGGAACATTATATACGTCTATAACGTTACATATCCTAACGTAAGGCAACATAACATCTCGGATGTTATATTTTACAACATTCCTGTCGTGTGGTCGCCTGCTTCTCGATGGGGTCATTAGATACGTCTATAACATTGTATATCCTAACCTAAGGCAACCTAACATCTCGGATGTAATATTTTACAACATTCTGGCTTGTCAGTCCCCACGTCTCGATCTGGACATTATATACATTTATAACGATATATATCCAAACTTAAGGGAAACTAACATCTCAGATGTAATATTTTGCAACATTCCTGGCGCTTCGGCTCCTACTTTTCGGTGGGAACATTATATACCTCTATAACGTTACATATCCTAACGTAACGCAACATAACATCTCGGATGTTATATTTTACAACATTCCTGGCGTGTCGTCGCCTGCTTCTCGATGGGGACATTATATACGTCTATAACGTTGTATATCCTAGCCTAAGCAATCTAACATCTCGGATGTTATATTTTACAACATTCCTGGCGTGTCGTCGCCTGCTTCTCGATGGGGACATTATATACGTCTATAACGTTGTATATTCTAACCTAACGCAACCTAACATCTGGGATGTAATATTTTACAACATTCCTGGCATGTCGGTCCCTACGTCTCGGTGGGAATGTTATATACGTCTATAACGACATATATCCAAACTTAAGGGAAACTAACATCTCGGATGTAATATTTTACAACATTCCTGGCGATTCGGCTCCCACTTTTCGGTGGGAACATTATATACGTCTATAACGTTACATATCCTAACGTAAGGCAACATAACATCTCGGATGTAATATTTTACAACATTCCTGGCGTGTCGTCGCCTGCTTCTCGATGGGGACATTATATACGTCTATAACGTTGTATATCCTAACCTAACGCATCCTAACATCTGGGATGTAATATTTTACAACATTCCTGGCATGTCGGCCCCTATTTCTCGGTGGGAATATTATATACGTCTATAACGTTATATATCCTAGCCTAAGGCAACCTAACATCTCGAGTTTAATATTTTACAACATTCCTGACGCGTCGGCCCCTATTTCTCGGTGGGAACATTATATACGTCTATAACGTTATACATCATAACCTATGGCAACCTAAAATCTCTACCGTAATAGTTTACAACATTCCTGGCGTGTCGGCTCGTACTTCTCGGTGCGAACATTATATACGTCTATAACGTTATATATCCTAACGTAAGGCAACATAACATCTCGGATGTAATATTTTACAACATACCTGGCGTGTCGTCGCCTGCTTCTCGATGGGGACATTATATACGTCTATAACGTTGTATATCCTAACCTAACGCAATCTAACATCTGGGATGTAATATTTTCCAATATTCCTGGCATGTCGGTACCTACGTCTCGGAGGGAACGTTATATTCGTCTATAACCATATATATCCACACTTAAGGGAAACTAACTTCTCGGGTGTCATATTTTACAACATTCCTGGCGCTTCGGCTCCTACTTTTCGGTGGGAACATTATATACGTCTATAACGTTACATATCCTAACGTAAGGCAACATAACATCTCGGATGTTATATTTTACAACATTCCTGTCGTGTGGTCGCCTGCTTCTCGATGGGGTCATTATATACGTCTATAACATTATATATCCTAACCTAAGGCAACCTAACATCTCGGATGTAATATTTTACAACATTCTGGCTTGTCAGTCCCCACGTCTCGATCTGGACATTATATACATTTATAACGATATATATCCAAACTTAAGGGAAACTAACATCTCGGATGTAATATTTTGCAACATTCCTGGCGCTTCGGCTCCTACTTTTCGGTGGGAACATTATATACGTCTATAACGTTAC
The DNA here is from genome assembly GCA_963969225.1 of Xylocopa violacea. NCBI lineage: Eukaryota > Metazoa > Arthropoda > Insecta > Hymenoptera > Apidae > Xylocopa > Xylocopa violacea. The sequence goes on along the minus strand of CAXAJV010000263.1, from coordinate 1,164,641 downwards.
ATATCCTAACGTAAGGCAACATAACATCTCGGATGTTATATTTTACAACATTCCTGGCGTGTCGTCGCCTGCTTCTCGATGGGGACATTATATACGTCTATAACGTTGTATATCCTGGCCTAAGCAATCTAACATCTCGGATGTAATATTTTACAACATTCCTGGCGTGTCGTCGCCTGCTTCTCGATGGGGACATTATATACGTCTATAACGTTGTATATCCTAACCTAACGCAACCTAACATCTGGGATGTAATATCTTACAACATTCCTGGCATGTCGGTCCCTACGTCTCGGTGGGAACGTTATATACGTCTATAACGATATATATCCACACTTAAGGGAAACTAACTTCTCGGGTGTCATATTTCACAACATTCCTGGCGCTTCGGCTCCTACTTTTCGGTGGGAACATTATATACGTCTATAACGTTACATATCCTAACGTAAGGCAACATAACATCTCGGATGTTATATTTTACAACATTCCTGTCGTGTGGTCGCCTGCTTCTCGATGGGGTCATTATATACGTCTATAACATTATATATCCTAACCTAAGGCAACCTAACATCTCGGATGTAATATTTTAAAACATTCTGGCTTGTCAGTCCCCACGTCTCGATCTGGACATTATATACATTTATAACGATATATATCCAAACTTAAGGGAAACTAACATCTCGGATGTAATATTTTGCAACATTCCTGGCGCTTCGGCTCCTACTTTTCGGTGGGAACATTATATACCTCTGTAACGTTACATATCCTAACGTAAGGCAACATAACATCTCGGATGTTATATTTTACAACATTCCTGGCGTGTCGTCGCCTGCTTCTCGATGGGGACATTATATACGTCTATAACGTTGTATATCCTAGCCTAAGCAATCTAACATCTCGGATGTAATATTTTACAACATTCCTGGCGTGTCGTCGCCTGCTTCTCGATGGGGACATTATATACGTCTATAACGTTGTATAGCCTAACCTAACGCAACCTAACATCTGGGATGTAATATCTTACAACATTCCTGGCATGTCGGTCCCTACGTCTCGGTGGGAACGTTATATACGTCTATAACGATATATATCCACACTTAAGGGAAACTAACTTCTCGGGTGTCATATTTTACAACATTCCTGGCGCTTCGGCTCCTACTTTTCGGTGGGAACATTATATACGTCTATAACGTTACATATCCTAACGTAAGGCAACATAACATCTCGGATGTTATATTTTACAACATTCCTGTCGTGTGGTCGCCTGCTCCTCGATGGGGTCATTATATACGTCTATAACATTGTATATCCTAACCTAAGGCAACCTAACATCTCGGATGTAATATTTTACAACATTCTGGCTTGTCAGTCCGCACGTCTCGATCTGGACATTATATACATTTATAACGATATATATCCAAACTTAAGGGAAACTAACATCTCGGATGTAATATTTTACAACATTCCTGGTGCTTCGGCTCCTACTTTTCGGTGGGAACATTATATACGTCTATAACGTTACATATCCTAACGTAAGGCAACATAACATCTCGGATGTTATATTTTACAACATTCCTGGCGTGTCGTCGCCTGCTTCTCGATGGGGACATTATATACGTCTATAAGGTTGTATATCCTAACCTAACGCAACCTAACATCTCGGATGTAATATTTTACAACATTCTGGCTTGTCGGTCCCGACGACTCGATCTGGACATTATATACGTCCATAACGATATATATCCGAACTTAAGGGAAACTAACATCTCGGATGTAATATTTTATAACATTCCTGGCGCTTCGGCTCCTACTTTTCGGTGGGAACATTATATACGTCTATAACATTGTATATCCTAACCTAACGCAACCTAATATCTGGGATGTAATATTTTACAACATTCCTGTCATGACGGCCCCTATTTCTCGGTGGGAATATTATATACGTCTATAACGTTATATATCCTAGCCTAAGGCAACCTAACATCTCGAGTTTAATATTTTACAACATTCCTGACGCGTCGGCCCCTATTTCTCGGTGGGAACATTATATACGTCCATAACGTTATATAGCATAACCTAAGGCAATCGAACATCTGGGATGTAATATTTTCCAACATTCCTGGCATGTCGGTCCCTACGTCTCGGAGGGAACGTTATATACGTCTATAACGATATATATCCAAACTTAAGGGAAACTAACATCTCGGGTGTCATATTTTACAACATTCCTGGCGCTTCGGCTCCTACTTTTCGGTGGGAACATTATATACGTCTATAACGTTACATATCCTAACGTAAGGCAACATAACATCTCGGATGTTATATTTTACAACATTCCTGGCGTGTGGTCGCCTGCTTCTCGAAGGGGTCATTATATACGTCTATAACATTGTATATCCTAACCTAAGGCAACCTAACATCTCGGATGTAATATTTTACAACATTCTGGCTTGTCAGTCCCCACGTCTCGATCTGGACATTATATACATTTATAACGATATATATCCAAACTTAAGGGAAACTAACATCTCGGATGTAATATTTTACAACATTCCTGGCTCTTCGGCTCCTACTTTTCGGTGGGAACATTATATACGTCTATAACGTTACATATCCTAACGTAAGGCAACATAACATCTCGGATGTTATCTTTTACAACATTCCTGGCGTGTCGTCGCCTGCTCCTCGATGGGGTCATTATATACGTCTATAACGTTGTATATCCTAACCTAACGCAACCTAACATCTCGGATGTAATATTTTACAACATTCTGGCTTGTCGGTCCCCACGTCTCGATCTGGACATTATATACGTCTATAACGATATATATCCAAACTTAAGGGAAACTAACATCTCGGATGTAATATTTTATAACATTCCTGGCGCTTCGGCTCCTACTTTTCGGTGGGAACATTATATACGTCTATAACGTTACATATCCTAACGTAAGGCAACATAACATCTCGGATGTTATATTTTACAACATTCCTGTCGTGTGGTCGCCTGCTTCTCGATGGGGTCATTAGATACGTCTATAACATTGTATATCCTAACCTAAGGCAACCTAACATCTCGGATGTAATATTTTACAACATTCTGGCTTGTCAGTCCCCACGTCTCGATCTGGACATTATATACATTTATAACGATATATATCCAAACTTAAGGGAAACTAACATCTCAGATGTAATATTTTGCAACATTCCTGGCGCTTCGGCTCCTACTTTTCGGTGGGAACATTATATACGTCTATAACGTTACATATCCTAACGTAAGGCAACATAACATCTCGGATGTTATATTTTACAACATTCCTGGCGTGTCGTCGCCTGCTTCTCGATGGGGACATTATATACGTCTATAACGTTGTATATCCTAGCCTAAGCAATCTAACATCTCGGATGTAATATTTTACAACATTCCTGGCGTGTCGTCGCCTGCTTCTCGATGGGGACATTATATACGTCTATAACGTTGTATATCCTAACCTAACGCAACCTAACATCTGGGATGTAATATCTTACAACATTCCTGGCATGTCGGTCCCTACGTCTCGGTGGGAACGTTATATACGTCTATAACGATATATATCCACACTTAAGGGAAACTAACTTCTCGGGTGTCATATTTTACAACATTCCTGGCGCTTCGGCTCCTACTTTTCGGTGGGAACATTATATACGTCTATAACGTTACATATCCTAACGTAAGGCAACATAACATCTCGGATGTTATATTTTACAACATTCCTGTCGTGTGGTCGCCTGCTCCTCGATGGGGTCATTATATACGTCTATAACATTGTATATCCTAACCTAAGGCAACCTAACATCTCGGATGTAATATTTTACAACATTCTGGCTTGTCAGTCCGCACGTCTCGATCTGGACATTATATACATTTATAACGATATATATCCAAACTTAAGGGAAACTAACATCTCGGATGTAATATTTTACAACATTCCTGGTGCTTCGGCTCCTACTTTTCGGTGGGAACATTGTATACGTCTATAACGTTACATATCCTAACGTAAGGCAACATAACATCTCGGATGTTATATTTTACAACATTCCTGGCGTGTCGTCGCCTGCTTCTCGATGGGGACATTATATACGTCTATAAGGTTGTATATCCTAACCTAACGCAACCTAACATCTCGGATGTAATATTTTACAACATTCTGGCTTGTCGGTCCCGACGACTCGATCTGGACATTATATACGTCCATAACGATATATATCCGAACTTAAGGGAAACTAACATCTCGGATGTAATATTTTATAACATTCCTGGCGCTTCGGCTCCTACTTTTCGGTGGGAACATTATATACGTCTATAACATTGTATATCCTAACCTAACGCAACCTAATATCTGGGATGTAATATTTTACAACATTCCTGTCATGACGGCCCCTATTTCTCGGTGGGAATATTATATACGTCTATAACGTTATATATCCTAGCCTAAGGCAACCTAACATCTCGAGTTTAATATTTTACAACATTCCTGACGCGTCGGCCCCTATTTCTCGGTGGGAACATTATATACGTCCATAACGTTATATATCATAACATAAGGCAATCGAACATCTGGGATGTAATATTTTCCAACATTCCTGGCATGTCGGTCCCTACGTCTCGGAGGGAACGTTATATACGTCTATAACGATATATATCCAAACTTAAGGGAAACTAACATCTCGGGTGTCATATTTTACAACATTCCTGGCGCTTCGGCTCCTACTTTTCGGTGGGAACATTATATACGTCTATAACGTTACATATCCTAACGTAAGGCAACATAACATCTCGGATGTTATATTTTACAACATTCCTGGCGTGTGGTCGCCTGCTTCTCGAAGGGGTCATTATATACGTCTATAACATTGTATATCCTAACCTAAGGCAACCTAACATCTCGGATGTAATATTTTACAACATTCTGGCTTGTCAGTCCCCACGTCTCGATCTGGACATTATATACATTTATAACGATATATATCCAAACTTAAGGGAAACTAACATCTCGGATGTAATATTTTAAAACATTCCTGGTGCTTCGGCTCCTACTTTTCGGTGGGAACATTGTATACGTCTATAACGTTACATATCCTAACGTAAGGCAACATAACATCTCGGATGTTATATTTTACAACATTCCTGGCGTGTCGTCGCCTGCTTCTCGATGGGGACTTTATATACGTCTATAAGGTTGTATATCCTAACCTAACGCAACCTAACATCTCGGATGTAATATTTTACAACATTCTGGCTTGTCGGTCCCGACGTCTCGATCTGGACGTTATATACGTCTATAACGATATATATCCGAACTTAAGGGAAACTAACATCTCGGATGTAATATTTTATAACATTCCTGGCGCTTCGGCTCCTACTTTTCGGTGGGAACATTATATACGTCTATAACATTGTATATCCTAACCTAACGCAACCTAACATCTGGGATGTAATATTTTACAACATTCCTGGCGTGTCGTCGCCTGCTTCTCGATGGGGACATTATATACGTCTATAACGTTATATATCCTAACCTAACGCAACCTAACATCTGGGATGTAATATCTTACAACATTCCTGGCATGTCGGTCCCTACGTCTCGGTGGGAACGTTATATACGTCTATAACGATATATATCCAAACTTAAGGGAAACTAACATTTCGGATGTCATATTTTACAACATTCCTGGCGCTTCGGCCCCTATTTCTCGGTGGTAACATTATATACGTCTATAACGTTATATATCATAACCTAAGGCAACCTAAAATCTCTACCGTAATAGTTTACAACATTCCGGGCGTGTCGGCTCGTACTTCTCGGTGCGAACATTATATACGTCTATAACGTTATACATCCTAACGTAAGGCAACATAACATCTCGGATATAATATTTTACAACATTCCTGGCGTGTCGTCGCCTGCTTCTCGATGGGGACATTATATACGTCTATAACGTTGTATATCCTAACCTAACGCAACCTAACATCTGGGATGTAATATTTTACAACATTCCTGGCATGTCGGTCCCTACGTCTCGGTGGGAACGTTATATACGTCTATAACGACATATATCCAAACTTAAGGGAAACTAACATCTCGGATGTAATATTTTACAACATTCCTGGCTCTTCGGCTCCTACTTTTCGGTGGGAACATTATATACGTCTATAACGTTACATATCCTAACGTAAGGCAACATAACATCTCGGATGTTATCTTTTACAACATTCCTGGCGTGTCGTCGCCTGCTCCTCGATGGGGTCATTATATACGTCTATAACGTTGTATATCCTAACCTAACGCAACCTAACATCTCGGATGTAATATTTTACAACATTCTGGCTTGTCGGTCCCCACGTCTCGATCTGGACATTATATACGTCTATAACGATATATATCCAAACTTAAGGGAAACTAACATCTCGGATGTAATATTTTACAACATTCCTGGTGCTTCGGCTCCTACTTTTCGGTGGGAACATTGTATACGTCTATAACGTTACATATCCTAACGTAAGGCAACATAACATCTCGGATGTTATATTTTACAACATTCCTGGCGTGTCGTCGCCTGCTTCTCGATGGGGACATTATATACGTCTATAAGGTTGTATATCCTAACCTAACGCAACCTAACATCTCGGATGTAATATTTTACAACATTCTGGCTTGTCGGTCCCGACGACTCGATCTGGACATTATATACGTCCATAACGATATATATCCGAACTTAAGGGAAACTAACATCTCGGATGTAATATTTTATAACATTCCTGGCGCTTCGGCTCCTACTTTTCGGTGGGAACATTATATACGTCTATAACATTGTATATCCTAACCTAACGCAACCTAATATCTGGGATGTAATATTTTACAACATTCCTGTCATGACGGCCCCTATTTCTCGGTGGGAATATTATATACGTCTATAACGTTATATATCCTAGCCTAAGGCAACCTAACATCTCGGATGTAATATTTTACAACATTCTGGCTTGTCGGTCCCCACGTCTCGATCTGGACATTATATACGTCTATAACGATATATATCCAAACTTAAGGGAAACTAACATCTCGGATGTAATATTTTACAACATTCCTGGCGCTTCGGCTCCTACTTTTCGGTGGGAACATTATATACGTCTATAACGTTACATATCCTAACGTAAGGCAACATAACATCTCGGATGTTATATTTTACAACATTCCTGGCGTGTGGTCGCCTGCTTCTCGAAGGGGTCATTATATACGTCTATAACATTGTATATCCTAACCTAAGGCAACCTAACATCTCGGATGTAATATTTTACAACATTCTGGCTTGTCAGTCCCCACGTCTCGATCTGGACATTATATACATTTATAACGATATATATCCAAACTTAAGGGAAACTAACATCTCGGATGTAATATTTTAAAACATTCCTGGTGCTTCGGCTCCTACTTTTCGGTGGGAACATTGTATACGTCTATAACGTTACATATCCTAACGTAAGGCAACATAACATCTCGGATGTTATATTTTACAACATTCCTGGCGTGTCGTCGCCTGCTTCTCGATGGGGACTTTATATACGTCTATAAGGTTGTATATCCTAACCTAACGCAACCTAACATCTCGGATGTAATATTTTACAACATTCTGGCTTGTCGGTCCCGACGTCTCGATCTGGACGTTATATACGTCTATAACGATATATATCCGAACTTAAGGGAAACTAACATCTCGGATGTAATATTTTATAACATTCCTGGCGCTTCGGCTCCTACTTTTCGGTGGGAACATTATATACGTCTATAACATTGTATATCCTAACCTAACGCAACCTAACATCTGGGATGTAATATTTTACAACATTCCTGGCGTGTCGTCGCCTGCTTCTCGATGGGGACATTATATACGTCTATAACGTTATATATCCTAACCTAACGCAACCTAACATCTGGGATGTAATATCTTACAACATTCCTGGCATGTCGGTCCCTACGTCTCGGTGGGAACGTTATATACGTCTATAACGATATATATCCAAACTTAAGGGAAACTAACATTTCGGATGTCATATTTTACAACATTCCTGGCGCTTCGGCCCCTATTTCTCGGTGGTAACATTATATACGTCTATAACGTTATATATCATAACCTAAGGCAACCTAAAATCTCTACCGTAATAGTTTACAACATTCCGGGCGTGTCGGCTCGTACTTCTCGGTGCGAACATTATATACGTCTATAACGTTATACATCCTAACGTAAGGCAACATAACATCTCGGATATAATATTTTACAACATTCCTGGCGTGTCGTCGCCTGCTTCTCGATGGGGACATTATATACGTCTATAACGTTGTATATCCTAACCTAACGCAACCTAACATCTGGGATGTAATATTTTACAACATTCCTGGCATGTCGGTCCCTACGTCTCGGTGGGAACGTTATATACGTCTATAACGACATATATCCAAACTTAAGGGAAACTAACATCTCGGATGTAATATTTTACAACATTCCTGGCTCTTCGGCTCCTACTTTTCGGTGGGAACATTATATACGTCTATAACGTTACATATCCTAACGTAAGGCAACATAACATCTCGGATGTTATCTTTTACAACATTCCTGGCGTGTCGTCGCCTGCTCCTCGATGGGGTCATTATATACGTCTATAACGTTGTATATCCTAACCTAACGCAACCTAACATCTCGGATGTAATATTTTACAACATTCTGGCTTGTCGGTCCCCACGTCTCGATCTGGACATTATATACGTCTATAACGATATATATCCAAACTTAAGGGAAACTAACATCTCGGATGTAATATTTTACAACATTCCTGGTGCTTCGGCTCCTACTTTTCGGTGGGAACATTGTATACGTCTATAACGTTACATATCCTAACGTAAGGCAACATAACATCTCGGATGTTATATTTTACAACATTCCTGGCGTGTCGTCGCCTGCTTCTCGATGGGGACATTATATACGTCTATAAGGTTGTATATCCTAACCTAACGCAACCTAACATCTCGGATGTAATATTTTACAACATTCTGGCTTGTCGGTCCCGACGACTCGATCTGGACATTATATACGTCCATAACGATATATATCCGAACTTAAGGGAAACTAACATCTCGGATGTAATATTTTATAACATTCCTGGCGCTTCGGCTCCTACTTTTCGGTGGGAACATTATATACGTCTATAACATTGTATATCCTAACCTAACGCAACCTAATATCTGGGATGTAATATTTTACAACATTCCTGTCATGACGGCCCCTATTTCTCGGTGGGAATATTATATACGTCTATAACGTTATATATCCTAGCCTAAGGCAACCTAACATCTCGAGTTTAATATTTTACAACATTCCTGACGCGTCGGCCCCTATTTCTCGGTTGGAACATTATATACGTCCATAACGTTATATATCATAACCTAAGGCAATCGAACATCTGGGATGTAATATTTTCCAACATTCCTGGCATGTCGGTCCCTACGTCTCGGAGGGAACGTTATATACGTCTATAACGATATATATCCAAACTTAAGGGAAACTAACATCTCGGGTGTCATATTTTACAACATTCCTGGCGCTTCGGCTCCTACTTTTCGGTGGGAACATTATATACGTCTATAACGTTACATATCCTAACGTAAGGCAACATAACATCTCGGATGTTATATTTTACAACATTCCTGGCGTGTGGTCGCCTGCTTCTCGAAGGGGTCATTATATACGTCTATAACATTGTATATCCTAACCTAAGGCAACCTAACATCTCGGATGTAATATTTTACAACATTCTGGCTTGTCAGTCCCCACGTCTCGATCTGGACATTATATACATTTATAACGATATATATCCAAACTTAAGGGAAACTAACATCTCGGATGTAATATTTTACAACATTGCTGGCTCTTCGGCTCCTACTTTTCGGTGGGAACATTATATACGTCTATAACGTTACATATCCTAACGTAAGGCAACATAACATCTCGGATGTTATATTTTACAACATTCCTGTCGTGTGGTCGCCTGCTTCTCGATGGGGTCATTAGATACGTCTATAACATTGTATATCCTAACCTAAGGCAATCTAACATCTCGGATGTAATATTTTACAACATTCCTGGCGTGTCGTCGCCTGCTTCTCGATGGGGACATTATATACGTCTATAACGTTGTATATCCTAACCTAACGCAACCTAACATCTGGGATGTAATATCTTACAACATTCCTGGCATGTCGGTCCCTACCTCTCGGTGGGAACGTTATATACGTCTATAACGATATATATACACACTTAAGGGAAACTAACTTCTCGGGTGTCATATTTTACAACATTCCTGGCGCTTCGGCTCCTACTTTTCGGTGGGAACATTATATACGTCTATAACGTTACATATCCTAACGTAAGGCAACATAACATCTCGGATGTTATATTTTACAACATTCCTGTCGTGTGGTCGCCTGCTCCTCGATGGGGTCATTATATACGTCTATAACATTGTATATCCTAACCTAAGGCAACCTAACATCTCGGATGTAATATTTTACAACATTCTGGCTTGTCAGTCCGCACGTCTCGATCTGGACATTATATACATTTATAACGATATATATCCAAACTTAAGGGAAACTAACATCTCGGATGTAATATTTTACAACATTCCTGGTGCTTCGGCTCCTACTTTTCGGTGGGAACATTGTATACGTCTATAACGTTACATATCCTAACGTAAGGCAACATAACATCTCGGATGTTATATTTTACAACATTCCTGGCGTGTCGTCGCCTGCTTCTCGATGGGGACATTATATACGTCTATAAGGTTGTATATCCTAACCTAACGCAACCTAACATCTCGGATGTAATATTTTACAACATTCTGGCTTGTCGGTCCCGACGACTCGATCTGGACATTATATACGTCCATAACGATATATATCCGAACTTAAGGGAAACTAACATCTCGGATGTAATATTTTATAACATTCCTGGCGCTTCGGCTCCTACTTTTCGGTGGGAACATTATATACGTCTATAACATTGTATATCCTAACCTAACGCAACCTAATATCTGGGATGTAATATTTTACAACATTCCTGTCATGACGGCCCCTATTTCTCGGTGGGAATATTATATACGTCTATAACGTTATATATCCTAGCCTAAGGCAACCTAACATCTCGAGTTTAATATTTTACAACATTCCTGACGCGTCGGCCCCTATTTCTCGGCGGGAACATTATATACGTCCATAACGTTATATATCATAACCTAAGGCAATCGAACATCTGGGATGTAATATTTTCCAACATTCCTGGCATGTCGGTCCCTACGTCTCGGAGGGAACGTTATATACGTCTATAACGATATATATCCAAACTTAAGGGAAACTAACATCTCGGGTGTCATATTTTACAACATTCCTGGCGCTTCGGCTCCTACTTTTCGGTGGGAACATTATATACGTCTATAACGTTACATATCCTAACGTAAGGCAACATAACATCTCGGATGTTATATTTTACAACATTCCTGGCGTGTGGTCGCCTGCTTCTCGAAGGGGTCATTATATACGTCTATAACATTGTATATCCTAACCTAAGGCAACCTAACATCTCGGATGTAATATTTTACAACATTCTGGCTTGTCAGTCCCCACGTCTCGATCTGGACATTATATACATTTATAACGATATATATCCAAACTTAAGGGAAACTAACATCTCGGATGTAATATTTTAAAACATTCCTGGTGCTTCGGCTCCTACTTTTCGGTGGGAACATTGTATACGTCTATAACGTTACATATCCTAACGTAAGGCAACATAACATCTCGGATGTTATATTTTACAACATTCCTGGCGTGTCGTCGCCTGCTTCTCGATGGGGACTTTATATACGTCTATAAGGTTGTATATCCTAACCTAACGCAACCTAACATCTCGGATGTAATATTTTACAACATTCTGGCTTGTCGGTCCCGACGTCTCGATCTGGACGTTATATACGTCTATAACGATATATATCCGAACTTAAGGGAAACTAACATCTCGGATGTAATATTTTATAACATTCCTGGCGCTTCGGCTCCTACTTTTCGGTGGGAACATTATATACATCTATAACATTGTATATCCTAACCTAACGCAACCTAACACCTGGGATGTAATATTTTACAACATTCCTGGCGTGTCGTCGCCTGCTTCTCGATGGGGACATTATATACGTCTATAACGTTATATATCCTAACCTAACGCAACCTAACATCTGGGATGTAATATCTTACAACATTCCTGGCATGTCGGTCCCTACGTCTCGGTGGGAACGTTATATACGTCTATAACGATATATATCCAAACTTAAGGGAAACTAACATTTCGGATGTCATATTTTACAACATTCCTGGCGCTTCGGCCCCTATTTCTCGGTGGTAACATTATATACGTCTATAACGTTATATATCATAACCTAAGGCAACCTAAAATCTCTACCGTAATAGTTTACAACATTCCGGGCGTGTCGGCTCGTACTTCTCGGTGCGAACATTATATACGTCTATAACGTTACATATCCTAACGTAAGGCAACATAACATCTCGGATGTTATCTTTTACAACATTCCTGGCGTGTCGTCGCCTGCTCCTCGATGGGGTCATTATATACGTCTATAACGTTGTATATCCTAACCTAACGCAACCTAACATCTCGGATGTAATATTTTACAACATTCTGGCTTGTCGGTCCCCACGTCTCGATCTGGACATTATATACGTCTATAACGATATATATCCAAACTTAAGGGAAACTAACATCTCGGATGTAATATTTTATAACATTCCTGGCGCTTCGGCTCCTACTTTTCGGTGGGAACATTATATACGTCTATAACGTTGTATATCCTAACCTAACGCAACCTAACATCTGGGATGTAATATTTTACAACATTCCTGGCATGTCGGCCCCTATTTCTCGGTGGGAATATTATATACGTCTATAACGTTATATATCCTAGCCTAAGGCAACCTAACATCTCGAGTTTAATATTTTACAACATTCCTGACGCGTCGGCCCCTATTTCTCGGTGGGAACATTATATACGTCCATAACGTTATATATCATAACCTAAGGCAACCTAAAATATCTACCGTAACAGTTTACAACATTCCCGGCGTGTCGGCTCGTACTTCTCGGTGCGAACATTATATACGTCTATAACGATATATATCCTAGCGTAAGGCAACATAACATCTCGGATGTAATATTTTACAACATACCTGCCGTGTCGTCGCCTGCTTCTCGATGGGGACATTATATACGTCTATAATGTTGTATATCCTAACCTAACGCAATCTAACATCTGGGATGTAATATTCTCCAACATTACTGGCATGTCGGTCCCTACGTCTCGGAGGGAACGTTATATACGTCTATAACGATATATATCCAAACTTAAGGGAAACTAACATCTCGGGTGTCATATTTTACAACATTCCTGGCGCTTCGGCTCCTACTTTTCGGTGGGAACTTTATATACGTCTATAATGTTACATATCCTAACGTAAGGCAACATAACATCTCGGATGTTATATTTTACAACATTCCTGGCGTGTCGTCGCCTGCTTCTCGATGGGGACATTATATACGTCTATAACGTTGTATATCCTAGCCTAAGCAATCTAACATCTCGGATGTAATATTTTACAACATTCCTGGCGTGTCGTCGCCTGCTTCTCCATGGGGACATTATATACGTCTATAACGTTGTATATCCTAACCTAACGCAACCTAACATCTGGGATGTAATATCTTACAACATTCCTGGCATGTCGGTCCCTACGTCTCGGTGGGAACGTTATATACGTCTATAACGATATATATCCAAACTTAAGGGAAACTAACACCTCGGATGTCATATTTTACAACATTCCTGGCCCTTCGGCTCCTACTTTTCGGTGGGAACATTATATACGTCTATAACGTTAAATATCCTAACGTAAGGCAACATAACATCTCGGATGTTATATTTTACAACATTCCTGGCGCGTGGTCGCCTGCTTCTCGATGGGGTCATTATATACGTCTATAACATTGTATATCCTAACGTAAGGCAACCTAACATCTCGGATGTAATATTTTACAACATTCTGGCTTGTCAGTCCCCACGTCTCGATCTGGACATTATATACATTTATAACGACATATATCCAAACTTAAGGGAAACTAACATCTCGGATGTAATATTTTACAACATTCCTGGCGCTTCGGCTCCTACTTTTCGGTGGGAACATTATATACGTCTATAACGTTACATATCCTAACGTAAGGCAACATAACATCTCGGATGTTATATTTTACAACATTCCTGGCGCGTCGTCGCCTGCTTCTCGATGGGGAAATTATATACGTCTATAACGTTGTATATCCTAGCCTAAGCAAACTAACATCTGGGATGTAATATTTTACAACATTCCTCGCATGTCGGTCCCTACGTCTCGGTGGGAACGTTATATACGTCTATAACGACATATATCCAAAGTTAAGGGAAACTAACATCTGGGATGTAATATTCTACAACATTCCTGGCGCTTCGGCTCCTACTTTTCGGTGGGAACATTATATACGTCTATAACGTTGCATATCCTAACGTAAGGCAACATAACATCTCAGATGTTATATTTTACAACATTCCTGGCGTGTCGCCGCCTGCTTCTCGATGGGGTCATTATATACGTCTACCACGTTGTATATCCTAACCTAAGGCAACCTAACATCTCGGATGTAATATTTTACAACATTCTGGCTTGTCGGTCCCCACGTCTCGATCTGGACATTATATACGTCTATAACGATATATATCCAAACTTAAGGGAAACAAACATCTCGGATGTAATATTTTACAACATTCCTGGCGTGTCGTCGCCTGCTTCTCGATGGGGACATTACATACGTCTATAACGTTGTATATCCTAACCTAACGCAACCTAACATCTGGGATGTAATATTGTACAACATTCCTGGCATGTCGGTCCGTACGTCTCGGTGGGAACGTTATATACGTCTATAACGATATATATCCAAACTTAAGGGAAACTAACATCTCGGATGTCATATTTTACAACATTCCTGGCGCTTCGGCCCCTATTTCTCGGTGGTAACATTATATACGTCTATAACGTTATATATCATAACCTAAGGCAACCTAAAATCTCTACCGTAATTGTTTACAACATTCCTGGCGTGTCGGCTCGTACTTCTCGGTGCGAACATTATATACGTCTATAACGTTATATATCCTAACGTAAGGCAACATACCATCTCGGATGTAATATTTTACAACATTCCTGGCGTGTCGTCGCCTGCTTCTCCATGGGGACATTATATACGTCTATAACGTTGTATATCCTAACCTAACGCAACCTAACATCTGGGATGTAATATCTTACAACATTCCTGGCATGTCGGTCCCTACGTCTCGGTGGGAACGTTATATACGTCTATAACGATATATATCCAAACTTAAGGGAAACTAACACCTCGGATGTCATATTTTACAACATTCCTGGCCCTTCGGCTCCTACTTTTCGGTGGGAACATTATATACGTCTATAACGTTAAATATCCTAACGTAAGGCAACATAACATCTCGGATGTTATATTTTACAACATTCCTGGCGCGTGGTCGCCTGCTTCTCGATGGGGTCATTATATACGTCTATAACATTGTATATCCTAACGTAAGGCAACCTAACATCTCGGATGTAATATTTTACAACATTCTGGCTTGTCAGTCCCCACGTCTCGATCTGGACATTATATACATTTATAACGACATATATCCAAACTTAAGGGAAACTAACATCTCGGATGTAATATTTTACAACATTCCTGGCGCTTCGGCTCCTACTTTTCGGTGGGAACATTATATACGTCTATAACGTTACATATCCTAACGTAAGGCAACATAACATCTCGGATGTTATATTTTACAACATTCCTGGCGCGTCGTCGCCTGCTTCTCGATGGGGAAATTATATACGTCTATAACGTTGTATATCCTAGCCTAAGCAAACTAGAATCTGGGATGTAATATTTTACAACATTCCTCGCATGTCGGTCCCTACGTCTCGGTGGGAACGTTATATACGTCTATAACGATATATATCCAAACTTAAGGGAAACTAACATCTCGGATGTCATATTTTACAACATTCCTGGCGCTTCGGCCCCTATTTCTCGGTGGTAACACTATATACGTCTATAACGTTATATATCATAACCTAAGGCAACCTAAAATCTCTACCGTAATTGTTTACAACATTCCTGGCGTGTCGGCTCGTACTTCTCGGTGCGAACATTATATACGTCTATAACGTTATATATCCTAACGTAAGGCAACATACCATCTCGGATGTAATATTTTACAACATTCCTGGCGTGTCGTCGCCTGCTTCTCCATGGGGACATTATATACGTCTATAACGTTGTATATCCTAACCTAACGCAACCTAACATCTGGGATGTAATATCTTACAACATTCCTGGCATGTCGGTCCCTACGTCTCGGTGGGAACGTTATATACGTCTATAACGATATATATCCAAACTTAAGGGAAACTAACACCTCGGATGTCATATTTTACAACATTCCTGGCCCTTCGGCTCCTACTTTTCGGTGGGAACATTATATACGTCTATAACATTGTATATCCTAACGTAAGGCAACCTAACATCTCGGATGTAATATTTTACAACATTCTGGCTTGTCAGTCCCCACGTCTCGATCTGGACATTATATACATTTATAACGACATATATCCAAACTTAAGGGAAACTAACATCTCGGATGTAATATTTTACAACATTCCTGGCGCTTCGGCTCCTACTTTTCGGTGGCAACATTATATACGTCTATAACGTTACATATCCTAACGTAAGGCAACATAACATCTCGGATGTTATATTTTACAACATTCCTGGCGCGTCGTCGCCTGCTTCTCGATGGGGAAATTATATACGTCTATAACGTTGTATATCCTAGCCTAAGCAAACTAGAATCTGGGATGTAATATTTTACAACATTCCTCGCATGTCGGTCCCTACGTCTCGGTGGGAACGTTATATACGTCTATAACGATATATATCCAAACTTAAGGGAAACTAACACCTCGGATGTCATATTTTACAACATTCCTGGCCCTTCGGCTCCTACTTTTCGGTGGGAACATTATATACGTCTATAATGTTAAATATCCTAACGTAAGGCAACATAACATCTCGGATGTTATATTTTACAACATTCCTGGCGCGTGGTCGCCTGCTTCTCGATGGGGTCATTATATACGTCTATAACATTGTATATCCTAACGTAAGGCAACCTAACATGTCGGATGTAATATTTTACAACATTCTGGCTTGTCAGTCCCCACGTCTCGATCTGGACATTATATACATTTATAACGACATATATCCAAACTTAAGGGAAACTAACATCTCGGATGTAATATTTTACAACATTCCTGGCGCTTCGGCTCCTACTTTTCGGTGGGAACATTATATACGTCTATAACGTTACATATCCTAACGTAAGGCAATCTAACATCTCGGATGTAATATTTTACAACATTCCTGGCGTGTCGTCGCCTGCTTCTCCATGGGGACATTATATACGTCTATAACGTTGTATATCCTAACCTAACGCAACCTAACATCTGGGATGTAATATCTTACAACATTCCTGGCATGTCGGTCCCTACGTCTCGGTGGGAACGTTATATACGTCTATAACGATATATATCCAAACTTAAGGGAAACTAACACCTCGGATGTCATATTTTACAACATTCCTGGCCCTTCGGCTCCTACTTTTCGGTGGGAACATTATATACGTCTATAACGTTAAATATCCTAACGTAAGGCAACATAACATCTCGGATGTTATATTTTACAACATTCCTGGCGCGTGGTCGCCTGCTTCTCGAAGGGGTCATTATATACGTCTATAACATTGTATATCCTAACGTAAGGCAACCTAACATCTCGGATGTAATATTTTACAACATTCTGGCTTGTCAGTCCCCACGTCTCGATCTGGACATTATATACATTTATAACGACATATATCCAAACTTAAGGGAAACTAACATCTCGGATGTAATATTTTACAACATTCCTGGCGCTTCGGCTCCTACTTTTCGGTGGGAAAATTATATACGTCTATAACGTTACATATCCTAACGTAAGGCAACATAACATGTCGAATGTAATATTTTACAACATTCCTGACGCGTCGGCCCCTATTTTTCGGTGGGAACATTATATACGTCTATAACGTTATATATCCTAGTCTAAGGCAACCTAACATGTCGAATGTAATATTTTACAACATTCCTGGCGTGTCGTCGCCTACTTCTCGATGGTGACATTATATACGTCTATAACGTTGTATATCCTAACCTAACGCAACCTAACATCTCGTATGTAAGATTTTACAACATTCCTGGCATGTCGGTCCCTACATCTCGGCGGGAACACACTATACGTCTATAACGTTGTATATCCTAACCTAACGCAACCTAACATTTGGGATGCAATATTTTACAACATTCCTGGCATGTCGGTGCCTACGTCTCGGTGGGAACATTATATACGTCTATAACGATATATGTCCCAACCTAAGGCAACCTAACACCTCGGATGTAATAGTTGACAACATTCCTGGCGTCTAGGCCCGTACTTCTCGGTGGGAACATTGTATACGTCTATAACGTTATATATCCTAGCCTAAGGCCACATAACATGTCGAATGTAATATTCTACAACATTCCTGGCGTGTCGTCGCCTGCTTCTCGATGGGGACATTATATACGTCTATAACGTTGTATATCCTAACCTAACCCAACCTAACATCTCGGATGTACTATTTTACAAAATTCCTGGCGTGTCGTCGCCTGCTTCTCGATGGAGACATTATATACGTCTATAACGTTGTATATCCTAACCTAACGCAACCTAACATCTGGGATGTATCATTTTACAACATTCCTGGCATGTCGGTCCCTACGTCTCTGTGGGAACATCATATACGTCTATAGCGATATATATCCTAACCGAAGGCAACGTAACATCTCGGATGTAATATTTTACAACATTCCTGGCGCGTCGGCTCCTATTTTTCGGTGGGAACATTATATACGTCTATAACGTTATATATCCTAACGTAAGGCAACATAACATCTCGGATGCAATATTTTACAACATTCCTGACGCGTCGGCCCCTAATTCTCGGTGGGAACATAATATACGTCTATAACGTTATATATCCTAGCCTAAGGTAACCTAACATGTCGGATGTAATATTTTACAACATTCCTGGCGTGTCGTCGCCTGCATCTCGATGGGGACATTATATACGTCTATATCGTTGTATATCCTAACCTAACGCAACCTAACTTCTGGGATTTAATATTTTACAACATTCCTGGCATGTCGGTCCCTACGTATCGGTGGTAACATTACATACGTCTATAACGTTATATATCCTAGCCTAAGGCGGCCTAACATGTCGAATGTAATATTTTACATCATTCCTGGCGTGTCGGCCCGTAGTTCTCGGTGGTAACAATATATTCGTCTATAACGTTATGTATCCTAGCCTAAGGCAACCTAACATGCCGAATGTAATATTTTACAACATTCCTGGCGTGTCGTCGCCTACTTCTCGATGGGGACATTATATACGTCTATAACGTTGTATATCCTAACCTAACGCAACCTAACATCTGGGATGTATTATTTTACAACATTCCTGACTCGTCTGTTCCTACTTTTCGGTGGGAACATTATATACGTCTATAACGATAGATATCCTAACCTAAGGCAACCTAACACCTCGGATGTAATAGTTGACAACATTCCTGGCGTGTAGGCCCGTACTTCCCGGTGGTAACATTACATACGTCTATAACGTTATATATCCTAGCCTAAGGCCACCTAACATGTCGAATGTAATATTTTACAACATTCCTGACGCGTCGGACCCTATTTTTCGGTGGGAACATTATATACGTCTATAACGTTATATATCCTAGTCTAAGGCAACCTAAGATGTCGAATGTAATATTTTACAACATTCTGGCGTGTCGTCGCCTGCTTCTCGATGGGGAGATTATATACGTCTATAACTTTGTATATCCTAACCTAACGCAACCTGACATGTGGAATGTAATATTTTACAACACTCCTGTCGTGTAGTCGCCTACTTCTGGATGGGGACATTATATACATCTATAACTTTGTATATCCTAACCTAAGGCAGCCTAACATCTCGGATGTAATATTTTACAACATTCCTGGCATGTCGGTCCCTACATCTCGGTGGAACATACTATACGTCTATAACGTTGTATATCCTAACCTAAGGGAACCTAACATCTCGGGTGTAATATTTTACAACATTCCTGACGCGTCGGCCCCTATTTCTCGGTGGGAACATTATATACGTCTATAACGTTATATATCCTAGCCTAAGGCGACCTAACATGTCGGATGTAATAGTTGATAACATTCCTGGCGTGTTGGCCCGTACTTCTCGGTGGTAACATTACATACGTCTATAACGTTATATATCCTAGCCTAAGGCAACCTAACATGTCGAATGTAATATTTTACAACATTCCTGGCGTGTCGTCCCCTGCTTCTCGATGGGGACATTATATACGTCTATAACGTTGTATATCCTAACCTAACGCAACCTAACATTTCGGATGTAATATTTTACAACATTCCTGGCATGTCGGTCCCTACATCTCGGTGGGAACATGCTATACGTCTATAACGTTGTATATCCTAACCTAAGGGAACCTAACATCTCGGGTGTAATATTTTACAACATTCCTGACGCGTCGGCCCCTATTTTTCGGTGGGAACATTATATACGTCTATAACGTTATATATCCTAGCCTAAGGCAACCTAAGATGTTGAATGTAATATTTTACAACATTCCTGGCGTGTCGTCGCCTACTTCACGATGGGGACATTATACACATCTATAACATTGTATATCCTAACCTAAGGCAACCTAACATCTCGGATGTAATATTTTACAACATTCTGGCGTGTCGTCGCCTGCTTCTCGATGGGGAGATTATATACGTCTCTAACGTTGTATATCCTAACCTAACGCAACCTAACATCTGGGATGTAATATTCCTGGCGTGTCGTCGCCTACTTCTGGATGGGGAGATTATATACGTCTATAACGTTATATATCCTAACCTAAGGCAACCTAACATCTCGTATGTAATATTTGACAACATTCCTGGCGTGTCGGCCCGTACTTCTCGGTGGTAACATTACATACGTCTATAAGGTTATATATCCTAGCCTAAGGCAACCTAACATGTCGAATGTAATATTTTACAACATTCCTGGCGTGTCGTCGCCTGCTTCTCGATGGGGACATTATATACGTCTATAACATTGTATATCCTAACCTAACGCAACCTAACATCTGGAATGTAATATTCTACAACATTCCTGGCATGTCGGCCCCTATTTCTCGGTGGGAATATTATATACGTCTATAACGTTATATATCCTAGCCTAAGGCAACCTAACATCTCGGGTTTAATATTTTACAACATTCCTGACGCGTCGGCCCCTATTTCTCGGTGGGAACATTATATACTTCTTTAACGTTATATATCATAACCTAAGGCAACCTAAAGTCTCAACCGTAATAGTTTACAACATTCCTGGCGCTTCGGCTCCTACATTTCGGTGGGAACATTATGTACGTCTATAATGTTAAATATCCTAACGTAAGGCAACATAACATCTCGGATGTTATATTTTACAACATTCCTGGCGTGTCGTCGCCTGCTTCTCGATGGGGACATTATATACGTCTATAACGTTGTATATCCTAGCCTAAGCAATCTAACATCTCGGATGTAATATTTTACAACATTCCTGGCGTGTCGTCGCCTGCTTCTCGATGGGGACATTATATACGTCTATCACGTTGTATATCCTAACCAAACGCAACCTAACATCTGGGATGTAATATTTTACAACATTCCTGGCATGTCGGCCCCTATTTCTCGGTGGGAATATTATATACGTCTATAACGTTATATATCCTAGCCTAAGGCAACCTAACATCTCGGGTTTAATATTTTACAACATTCCTGACGCGTCGGCCCCTATTTCTCGGTGGGAATATTATATACGTCTATAACGTTATATATCATAACCTAAGGCAACCTAAAATCTCTACCGTAATAGTTTACGACGTTCCTGGCGTGTCGGCTCGTACTTCTCGGTGCGAACATTATATACGTCTATAACGTTATATATCCTAACGTAAGGCAACATAACATCTCGGATGTAATATTTCACAACATTCCTGGCGTGTCGTCGCCTGCTTCTCGATGGGGACATTACATACGTCTATAACGTTGTATATCCTAACCTAACGCAACCTAACATCTGGGATGTAATATTGTACAACATTCCTGGCATGTCGGTCCGTACGTCTCGGTGGGAACGTTATATACGTCTATAACGATATATATCCAAACTTAAGGGAAACTAACATCTCGGATGTCATATTTTACAACATTCCTGGCGCTTCGGCCCCTATTTCTCGGTGGTAACATTATATACGTCTATAACGTTATATATCATAACCTAAGGCAACCTAAAATCTCTACCGTAATTGTTTACAACATTCCTGGCGTGTCGGCTCGTACTTCTCGTTGCGAACATTATATACGTCTATAACGTTATATATCCTAACGTAAGGCAACATACCATCTCGGATATAATATTTTACAACATTCCTGGCGTGTCGCCGCCTGCTTCTCGATGGGGAAATTATATACGTCTATAACGTTGTATATCTTAACCTAACGCAACCTAACATCTGGGATGTAATATTTTACAACATTCCTGGCATGTCGGCCCCTATTTCTCGGTGGGAATATTATATACGTCTATAACGTTATATATCCTAGCCTAAGGCAACCTAACATCTCGGGTTTAATATTTTACAACATTCCTGACGCGTCGGCCCCTATTTCTCGGTGGGAACATTATATACTTCTATAACGTTATATATCATAACCTAAGGCAACCTAAATTCTCTACCGTAATAGTTTACAACATTCCTGGCGCTTCGGCTCCTACTTTTCGCTGGGAACGTTATATACGTCTATAACGTTACATATCCTAACGGAAGGCAACATAACATCTCGGATGTAATATTTTACAACATTCCTGGCGTGTTGTCGCCTGCTTCTCGATGGGGACGTTATATACGTCTATAACGTTGTATATCCTAACCTAACGCAACCTAACATCTGGGATGTAATATTTTACAACATTCCTGGCATGTCGGCCCCTATTTCTCGGTGCGAATATGATATACGTCTATAACGTTATATATCCTAGCCTAAGGCAACCTAACATCTCGGGTTTAATATTTTACAACATTCCTGACGCGTCGGCCCCTATCTCTCGGTGGGAACATTATATACGTCTATAACGTTATATATCATAACCTAAGGCAACCTAAAATCTCTACCGTAATAGTTTACGACGTTCCTGGCGTGTCTGCTCGTACTTCTCGGTGCGAACATTATATACGTCTATAACGTTATATATCCTAACGTAAGGCAACGTAACATCTCGGATGTAATATTTTACAACATTCCTGGCGTGTCGTCGCCAGCTTCTCGATGGGGACATTATATACGTCTATAACGTTGTATATCCTAACCTAACGCAACCTAACATCTGGGATATAATATTTTACAACATTCCTGGCATGTCGGTCCCTACGTCTCGGTGGGAACGTTATATACGTCTATAACGATATATATCCAAACTTAAGGGAAACTAACATCTCGGATGTCATATTTTACAACATTCCTGGCGCTTCGGCCCCTATTTCTCGGTGGTAACATTATATACGTCTATAACGTTATATATCATAACCTAAGGCAACCTAAAATCTCTACCGTCATAGTTTACAACATTCCTGGCGCTTCGGCTCCTACTTTTCGCTGGGAACGTTATATACGTCTATAACGTTACATATCCTAACGTAAGGCAACATAACATCTCGGATGTAATATTTTACAACATTCCTGGCATGTCGTCGCCTGCTTCTCGATGGGGACATTATATAAGTCTATATCGTTGTATATCCTAACCTAACGCAACCTAACATCTGGGATGTAATATTTTACAACATTCCTGGCATGTCGGTCCCTACGTCTCGGTGGTAACATTACATACGTCTATAACGTTATATATCCTAGCCTAAGGCGGCCTAACATGTCGAATGTAATATTTTACATCATTCCTGGCGTGTCGGCCCGTAGTTCTCGGTGGTAACAATATATTCGTCTATAACGTTATGTATCCTAGCCTAAGGCAACCTAACATGCCGAATGTAATATTTTACAACATTCCTGGCGTGTCGTCGCCTACTTCTCGATGGGGACATTATATACGTCTATAACGTTGTATATCCTAACCTAACGCAACCTAACATCTGGGATGTATCATTTTACAACATTCCTGGCATGTCGGTCCCTACGTCTCTGTGGGAACATCATATACGTCTATAGCGATATATATCCTAACCGAAGGCAACGTAACATCTCGGATGTAATATTTTACAACATTCCTGGCGCGTCGGCTCCTATTTTTCGGTGGGAACATTATATACGTCTATAACGTTATATATCCTAACGTAAGGCAACATAACATCTCGGATGCATCATTTTACAACATTCCTGACGCGTCGGCCCCTATTTCTCGGTGGGAACATTATATACGTCTATAACGTTATATATCCTAGCCTAAGGCGACCTAACATGTCGGATGTAATAGTTGATAACATTCCTGGCGTGTTGGCCCGTACTTCTCGGTGGTAACATTACATACGTCTATAACGTTATATATCCTAGCCTAAGGCAACCTAACATGTCGAATGTAATATTTTACAACATTCCTGGCGTGTCGTCCCCTGCTTCTCGATGGGGACATTATATACGTCTATAACGTTGTATATCCTAACCTAACGCAACCTAACATTTCGGATGTAATATTTTACAACATTCCTGGCATGTCGGTCCCTACATCTCGGTGGGAACATGCTATACGTCTATAACGTTGTATATCCTAACCTAAGGGAACCTAACATCTCGGGTGTAATATTTTACAACATTCCTGACGCGTCGGCCCCTATTTTTCGGTGGGAACATTATATACGTCTATAACGTTATATATCCTAGCCTAAGGCAACCTAAGATGTTGAATGTAATATTTTACAACATTCCTGGCGTGTCGTCGCCTACTTCACGATGGGGACATTATACACATCTATAACATTGTATATCCTAACCTAAGGCAACCTAACATTTCGGATGTAATATTTTACAACATTCTGGCGTGTCGTCGCCTGCTTCTCGATGGGGAGATTATATACGTCTCTAACGTTGTATATCCTAACCTAACGCAACCTAACATCTGGGATGTAATATTCCTGGCGTGTCGTCGCCTACTTCTGGATGGGGAGATTATATACGTCTATAACGTTATATATCCTAACCTAAGGCAACCTAACATCTCGTATGTAATATTTGACAACATTCCTGGCGTGTCGGCCCGTACTTCTCGGTGGTAACATTACATACGTCTATAAGGTTATATATCCTAGCCTAAGGCAACCTAACATGTCGAATGTAATATTTTACAACATTCCTGGCGTGTCGTCGCCTGCTTCTCGATGGGGACATTATATACGTCTATAACATTGTATATCCTAACCTAACGCAACCTAACATCTGGAATGTAATATTCTACAACATTCCTGGCATGTCGGCCCCTATTTCTCGGTGGGAATATTATATACGTCTATAACGTTATATATCCTAGCCTAAGGCAACCTAACATCTCGGGTTTAATATTTTACAACATTCCTGACGCGTCGGCCCCTATTTCTCGGTGGGAACATTATATACTTCTTTAACGTTATATATCATAACCTAAGGCAACCTAAAGTCTCAACCGTAATAGTTTACAACATTCCTGGCGCTTCGGCTCCTACATTTCGGTGGGAACATTATGTACGTCTATAATGTTAAATATCCTAACGTAAGGCAACATAACATCTCGGATGTTATATTTTACAACATTCCTGGCGTGTCGTCGCCTGCTTCTCGATGGGGACATTATATACGTCTATAACGTTGTATATCCTAGCCTAAGCAATCTAACATCTCGGATGTAATATTTTACAACATTCCTGGCGTGTCGTCGCCTGCTTCTCGATGGGGACATTATATACGTCTATCACGTTGTATATCCTAACCAAACGCAACCTAACATCTGGGATGTAATATTTTACAACATTCCTGGCATGTCGGCCCCTATTTCTCGGTGGGAATATTATATACGTCTATAACGTTATATATCCTAGCCTAAGGCAACCTAACATCTCGGGTTTAATATTTTACAACATTCCTGACGCGTCGGCCCCTATTTCTCGGTGGGAATATTATATACGTCTATAACGTTATATATCATAACCTAAGGCAACCTAAAATCTCTACCGTAATAGTTTACGACGTTCCTGGCGTGTCTGCTCGTACTTCTCGGTGCGAACATTATATACGTCTATAACGTTATATATCCTAACGTAAGGCAACGTAACATCTCGGATGTAATATTTTACAACATTCCTGGCGTGTCGTCGCCAGCTTCTCGATGGGGACATTATATACGTCTATAACGTTGTATATCCTAACCTAACGCAACCTAACATCTGGGATATAATATTTTACAACATTCCTGGCATGTCGGTCCCTACGTCTCGGTGGGAACGTTATATACGTCTATAACGATATATATCCAAACTTAAGGGAAACTAACATCTCGGATGTCATATTTTACAACATTCCTGGCGCTTCGGCCCCTATTTCTCGGTGGTAACATTATATACGTCTATAACGTTATATATCATAACCTAAGGCAACCTAAAATCTCTACCGTCATAGTTTACAACATTCCTGGCGCTTCGGCTCCTACTTTTCGCTGGGAACGTTATATACGTCTATAACGTTACATATCCTAACGTAAGGCAACATAACATCTCGGATGTAATATTTTACAACATTCCTGGCATGTCGTCGCCTGCTTCTCGATGGGGACATTATATAAGTCTATATCGTTGTATATCCTAACCTAACGCAACCTAACATCTGGGATGTAATATTTTACAACATTCCTGGCATGTCGGTCCCTACGTCTCGGTGGTAACATTACATACGTCTATAACGTTATATATCCTAGCCTAAGGCGGCCTAACATGTCGAATGTAATATTTTACATCATTCCTGGCGTGTCGGCCCGTAGTTCTCGGTGGTAACAATATATTCGTCTATAACGTTATGTATCCTAGCCTAAGGCAACCTAACATGCCGAATGTAATATTTTACAACATTCCTGGCGTGTCGTCGCCTACTTCTCGATGGGGACATTATATACGTCTATAACGTTGTATATCCTAACCTAACGCAACCTAACATCTGGGATGTATCATTTTACAACATTCCTGGCATGTCGGTCCCTACGTCTCTGTGGGAACATCATATACGTCTATAGCGATATATATCCTAACCGAAGGCAACGTAACATCTCGGATGTAATATTTTACAACATTCCTGGCGCGTCGGCTCCTATTTTTCGGTGGGAACATTATATACGTCTATAACGTTATATATCCTAACGTAAGGCAACATAACATCTCGGATGCATCATTTTACAACATTCCTGACGCGTCGGCCCCTATTTCTCGGTGGGAACATAATATACGTCTATAACGTTATATATCCTAGCCTAAGGTAACCTAACATGTCGGATGTAATATTTTACAACATTCCTGGCGTGTCGTCGCCTGCTTCTCGATGGGGACATTATATACGTCTATATCGTTGTATATCCTAACCTAACGCAACCTAACTTCTGGGATGTAATATTTTACAACATTCCTGGCATGTCGGTCCCTACGTATCGGTGGTAACATTACATACGTCTATAACGTTATATATCCTAGCCTAAGGCGGCCTAACATGTCGAATGTAATATTTTACATCATTCCTGGCGTGTCGGCCCGTAGTTCTCGGTGGTAACAATATATTCGTCTATAACGTTATGTATCGTAGCCTAAGGCAACCTAACATGCCGAATGTAATATTTTACAACATTCCTGGCGTGTCGTCGCCTACTTCTCGATGGGGACATTATATACGTCTATAACGTTGTATATCCTAACCTAACGCAACCTAACATCTGGGATGTATTATTTTACAACATTCCTGTCTCGTCTGTTCCTACTTTTCGGTGGGAACATTATATACGTCTATAACGTTGTATATCCTAGTCCGAGGCAACCTAACATGTCGAATGTAATATTTTACAACATTCCTGGCGTGTCGTCGCCTACTTCTCGATGGGGACATTATATACATCTATAACCTTGTATATCCTAACCTAAGGCAACCTAACATCTCGGATGTAATATTTTACAACATTCTGGCGTGTCGTCACCTGCTTCTCGATGGGGACATTATATACGTCTATAACGTTGTATATCCTAACCTAACGCAACCTAACATCTCGTATGTAAGATTTTACAACATTCCTGGCATGTCGGTGCCTACGTCTCGGTGGGAACATTATATACGTCTATAACGATAGATATCCTAACCTAAGGCAACCTAACAACTCGGATGTAATAGTTGACAACATTCCTGGCGTGTAGGCCCGTACTTCCCGGTGGTAACATTACATACGTCTATAACGTTATATATCCTAGCCTAAGGCCACCTAACATGTCGAATGTAATATTTTACAACATTCCGGACGCGTCGGCCCCTATTTTTCGGTGGGAACATTATATACGTCTATAACGTTATATATCCTAGTCTAAGGCAACCTAACATGTCGAATGTAATATTTTACAACATTCCTGGCGTGTCGTCGCCTACTTCTCGATGGTGACATTATATACGTCTATAACGTTGTATATCCTAACCTAACGCAACCTAACAGCTCGTATGTAAGATTTTACAACATTCCTGGCATGTCGGTCCCTACATCTCGGCGGGAACACACTATACGTCTATAACGTTGTATATCCTAACCTAACGCAACCTAACATTTGGGATGCAATATTTTACAACATTCCTGGCATGTCGGTGCCTACGTCTCGGTGGGAACATTATATACGTCTATAACGATATATGTCCCAACCTAAGGCAACCTAACACCTCGGATGTAATAGTTGACAACATTCCTGGCGTCTAGGACCGTACTTCTCGGTGGGAACATTGTATACGTCTATAACGTTATATATCCTGGCCTAAGGCCACATAACATGTCGAATGTAATATTCTACAACATTCCTGGCGTGTCGTCGCCTGCTTCTCGATGGGGACATTATATACGTCTATAACGTTGTATATCCTAACCTAACCCAACCTAACATCTCGGATGTACTATTTTACAAAATTTCTGGCGTGTCGTCGCCTGCTTCTCGATGGAGACATTATATACGTCTATAACGTTGTATATCCTAACCTAACGCAGCCTAACATCTGGGATGTATCATTTTACAACATTCCTGGCATGTCGGTCCCTACGTCTCTGTGGGAACATCATATACGTCTATAGCGATATATATCCTAACCGAAGGCAACGTAACATCTCGGATTTAATATTTTACAACATTCCTGGCGCGTCGGCTCCTATTTTTCGGTGGGAACATTATATACGTCTATAACGTTATATATCCTAACGTAAGGCAACATAACATCTCGGATGCAATATTTTACAACATTCCTGACGCGTCGGCCCCTAATTCTCGGTGGGAACATAATATACGTCTATAACGTTATATATCCTAGCCTAAGGTAACCTAACATGTCGGATGTAATATTTTACAACATTCCTGGCGTGTCGTCGCCTGCATCTCGATGGGGACATTATATACGTCTATATCGTTGTATATCCTAACCTAACGCAACCTAACTTCTGGGATTTAATATTTTACAACATTCCTGGCATGTCGGTCCCTACGTATCGGTGGTAACATTACATACGTCTATAACGTTATATATCCTAGCCTAAGGCGGCCTAACATGTCGAATGTAATATTTTACATCATTCCTGGCGTGTCGGCCCGTAGTTCTCGGTGGTAACAATATATTCGTCTATAACGTTATGTATCCTAGCCTAAGGCAACCTAACATGCCGAATGTAATATTTTACAACATTCCTGGCGTGTCGTCGCCTACTTCTCGATGGGGACATTATATACGTCTATAACGTTGTATATCCTAACCTAACGCAACCTAACATCTGGGATGTATTATTTTACAACATTCCTGACTCGTCTGTTCCTACTTTTCGGTGGGAACATTATATACGTCTATAACGTTGTATATCCTAGTCCAAGGCAACCTAACATGTCGAATGTAATATTTTACAACAATCCTGGCGTGTCGTCGCCTACTTCTCGATGGGGACATTATATACATCTATAACCTTGTATATCCTAACCTAAGGCAACCTAACATCTCGGATGTAATATTTTACAACATTCTGGCGTGTCGTCGCCTGCTTCTCGATGGGGACATTATATACGTCTATAACGTTGTATATCCTAACCTAAAGCAACCTAACATTTGGGATGTAATATTTTACAACACTCCTGGCATGTCGGTGCCTACGTCTCGGTGGGAACATTATATACGTCTATAACGATAGATATCCTAACCTAAGGCAACCTAACACCTCGGATGTAATAGTTGACAACATTCCTGGCGTGTAGGCCCGTACTTCCCGGTGGTAACATTACATACGTCTATAACGTTATATATCCTAGCCTAAGGCCACCTAACATGTCGAATGTAATATTTTACAACATTCCTGACGCGTCGGACCCTATTTTTCGGTGGGAACATTATATACGTCTATAACGTTATATATCCTAGTCTAAGGCAACCTAAGATGTCGAATGTAATATTTTACAACATTCTGGCGTGTCGTCGCCTGCTTCTCGATGGGGAGATTATATACGTCTATAACTTTGTATATCCTAACCTAACGCAACCTGACATGTGGAATGTAATATTTTACAACACTCCTGTCGTGTAGTCGCCTACTTCTGGATGGGGACATTATATACATCTATAACTTTGTATATCCTAACCTAAGGCAGCCTAACATCTCGGATGTAATATTTTACAACATTCCTGGCATGTCGGTCCCTACATCTCGGTGGAACATACTATACGTCTATAACGTTGTATATCCTAACCTAAGGGAACCTAACATCTCGGGTGTAATATTTTACAACATTCCTGACGCGTCGGCCCCTATTTCTCGGTGGGAACATTATATACGTCTATAACGTTATATATCCTAGCCTAAGGCGACCTAACATGTCGGATGTAATAGTTGATAACATTCCTGGCGTGTTGGCCCGTACTTCTCGGTGGTAACATTACATACGTCTATAACGTTATATATCCTAGCCTAAGGCAACCTAACATGTCGAATGTAATATTTTACAACATTCCTGGCGTGTCGTCCCCTGCTTCTCGATGGGGACATTATATACGTCTATAACGTTGTATATCCTAACCTAACGCAACCTAACATTTCGGATGTAATATTTTACAACATTCCTGGCATGTCGGTCCCTACATCTCGGTGGGAACATGCTATACGTCTATAACGTTGTATATCCTAACCTAAGGGAACCTAACATCTCGGGTGTAATATTTTACAACATTCCTGACGCGTCGGCCCCTATTTTTCGGTGGGAACATTATATACGTCTATAACGTTATATATCCTAGCCTAAGGCAACCTAAGATGTCGAATGTAATATTTTACAACATTCCTGGCGTGTCGTCGCCTACTTCACGATGGGGACATTATACACATCTATAACATTGTATATCCTAACCTAAGGCAACCTAACATCTCGGATGTAATATTTTACAACATTCTGGCGTGTCGTCGCCTGCTTCTCGATGGGGAGATTATATACGTCTATAACGTTGTACATCCTAACCTAACGCAACCTAACATCTGGGATGTAATATTCCTGGCGTGTCGTCGCCTACTTCTGGATGGGGAGATTATATACGTCTATAACGTTATATATCATAACCTAAGGCAACCTAAAATCTCTACCGTAATTGTTTACAACATTCCTGGCGTGTCGGCTCGTACTTCTCGTTGCGAACATTATATACGTCTATAACGTTATATATCCTAACGTAAGGCAACATACCATCTCGGATATAATATTTTACAACATTCCTGGCGTGTCGCCGCCTGCTTCTCGATGGGGAAATTATATACGTCTATAACGTTGTATATCCTAACCTAACGCAACCTAACATCTGGGATGTAATATTTTACAACATTCCTGGCATGTCGGCCCCTATTTCTCGGTGGGAATATTATATACGTCTATAACGTTATATATCCTAGCCTAAGGCAACCTAACATCTCGGGTTTAATATTTTACAACATTCCTGACGCGTCGGCCCCTATTTCTCGGTGGGAACATTATATACTTCTTTAACGTTATATATCATAACCTAAGGCAACCTAAAATCTCAACCGTAATAGTTTACAACATTCCTGGCGCTTCGGCTCCTACATTTCGGTGGGAACATTATATACGTCTATAATGTTAAATATCCTAACGTAAGGCAACATAACATCTCGGATGTTATATTTTACAACATTCCTGGCGCGTGGTCGCCTGCTTCTCGATGGGGTCATTATATACGTCTATAACATTGTATATCCTAACGTAAGGCAACGTAACATCTCGGATGTAATATTTTACAACATTCTGGCTTGTCAGTCCCCACGTCTCGATCTGGACATTATATACATTTATAACGACATATATCCAAACTTAAGGGAAACTAACATCTCGGATGTAATATTTTACAACATTCCTGGCGCTTCGGCTCCTACTTTTCGGTGGGAACATTATATACGTCTATAACGTTACATATCCTAACGTAAGGCAACATAACATCTCGGATGGTATATTTTACAACATTCCTGGCGCGTCGTCGCCTGCTTCTCGATGGGGAAATTATATACGTCTATAACGTTGTATATCCTAGCCTAAGCAAACTAACATCTGGGATGTAATATTTTACAACATTCCTCGCATGTCGGTCCCTACGTCTCGGTGGGAACGTTATATACGTCTATAACGACATATATCCAAACTTAAGGGAAACTAACATCTGGGATGTAATATTCTACAACATTCCTGGCGCTTCGGCTCCTACTTTTCGGTGGGAACATTATATACGTCTATAACGTTGCATATCCTAACGTAAGGCAACATAACATCTCAGATGTTATATTTTACAACATTCCTGGCGTGTCGCCGCCTGCTTCTCGATGGGGTCATTATATACGTCTACAACGTTGTATATCCTAACCTAAGGCAACCTAACATCTCGGATGTAATATTTTACAACATTCTGGCTTGTCGGTCCCCACGTCTCGATCTGGACATTATATACGTCTATAACGATATATATCCAAACTTAAGGGAAACTAACATCTCGGATGTAATATTTTACAACATTCCTGGCGCTTCGGCTCCTACTTTTCGGTGGGAAAATTATATACGTCTATAACGTTACATATCCTAACGTAAGGCAACATAACATCTCGGATGTTATATTTTACAACATTCCTGGCGTGTCGTCGCCTGCTTCTCGATGGGGACATTATATACGTCTATAACGTTGTATATCCTAGCCTAAGCAATCTAACATCTCGGATGTAATATTGTACAACATTCCTGGCATGTCGGTCCGTACGTCTCGGTGGGAACGTTATATACGTCTATAACGATATATATCCAAACTTAAGGGAAACTAACATCTCGGATGTCATATTTTACAACATTCCTGGCGCTTCGGCCCCTATTTCTCGGTGGTAACATTATATACGTCTATAACGTTATATATCATAACCTAAGGCAACCTAAAATCTCTACCGTAATTGTTTACAACATTCCTGGCGTGTCGGCTCGTACTTCTCGTTGCGAACATTATATACGTCTATAACGTTATATATCCTAACGTAAGGCAACATACCATCTCGGATATAATATTTTACAACATTCCTGGCGTGTCGCCGCCTGCTTCTCGATGGGGAAATTATATACGTCTATAACGTTGTATATCCTAACCTAACGCAACCTAACATCTGGGATGTAATATTTTACAACATTCCTGGCATGTCGGCCCCTATTTCTCGGTGGGAATATTATATACGTCTATAACGTTATATATCCTAGCCTAAGGCAACCTAACATCTCGGGTTTAATATTTTACAACATTCCTGACGCGTCGGCCCCTATTTCTCGGTGGGAACATTATATACTTCTATAACGTTATATATCATAACCTAAGGCAACCTAAATTCTCTACCGTAATAGTTTACAACATTCCTGGCGCTTCGGCTCCTACTTTTCGCTGGGAACGTTATATACGACTATAACGTTACATATCCTAACGTAAGGCAACATAACATCTCGGATGTAATATTTTACAACATTCCTGGCGTGTTGTCGCCTGCTTCTCGATGGGGACGTTATATACGTCTATAACGTTGTATATCCTAACCTAACGCAACCTAACATCTGGGATGTAATATTTTACAACATTCCTGGCATGTCGGCCCCTATTTCTCGGTGCGAATATGATATACGTCTATAACGTTATATATCCTAGCCTAAGGCAACCTAACATCTCGGGTTTAATATTTTACAACATTCCTGACGCGTCGGCCCCTATCTCTCGGTGGGAACATTATATACGTCTATAACGTTATATATCATAACCTAAGGCAACCTAAAATCTCTACCGTCATAGTTTACAACATTCCTGGCGCTTCGGCTCCTACTTTTCGCTGGGAACGTTATATACGTCTATAACGTTACATATCCTAACGTAAGGCAACATAACATCTCGGATGTAATATTTTACAACATTCCTGGCATGTCGTCGCCTGCTTCTCGATGGGGACATTATATAAGTCTATATCGTTGTATATCCTAACCTAACGCAACCTAACATCTGGGATGTAATATTTTACAACATTCCTGGCATGTCGGTCCCTACGTCTCGGTGGTAACATTACATACGTCTATAACGTTATATATCCTAGCCTAAGGCGGCCTAACATGTCGAATGTAATATTTTACATCATTCCTGGCGTGTCGGCCCGTAGTTCTCGGTGGTAACAATATATTCGTCTATAACGTTATGTATCCTAGCCTAAGGCAACCTAACATGCCGAATGTAATATTTTACAACATTCCTGGCGTGTAGTCGCCTACTTCTCGATGGGGACATTATATACGTCTATAACGTTGTATATCCTAACCTAACGCAACCTAACATCTGGGATGTATCATTTTACAACATTCCTGGCATGTCGGTCCCTACGTCTCTGTGGGAACATCATATACGTCTATAGCGATATATATCCTAACCGAAGGCAACGTAACATCTCGGATGTAATATTTTACAACATTCCTGGCGCGTCGGCTCCTATTTTTCGGTGGGAACATTATATACGTCTATAACGTTATATATCCTAACGTAAGGCAACATAACATCTCGGATGCATCATTTTACAACATTCCTGACGCGTCGGCCCCTATTTCTCGGTGGGAACATAATATACGTCTATAACGTTATATATCCTAGCCTAAGGTAACCTAACATGTCGGATGTAATATTTTACAACATTCCTGGCGTGTCGTCGCCTGCTTCTCGATGGGGACATTATATACGTCTATATCGTTGTATATCCTAACCTAACGCAACCTAACTTCTGGGATGTAATATTTTACAACATTCCTGGCATGTCGGTCCCTACGTATCGGTGGTAACATTACATACGTCTATAACGTTATATATCCTAGCCTAAGGCGGCCTAACATGTCGAATGTAATATTTTACATCATTCCTGGCGTGTCGGCCCGTAGTTCTCGGTGGTAACAATATATTCGTCTATAACGTTATGTATTGTAGCCTAAGGCAACCTAACATGCCGAATGTAATATTTTACAACATTCCTGGCGTGTCGTCGCCTACTTCTCGATGGGGACATTATATACGTCTATAACGTTGTATATCCTAACCTAACGCAACCTAACATCTGGGATGTATTATTTTACAACATTCCTGACTCGTCTGTTCCTACTTTTCGGTGGGAACATTATATACGTCTATAACGTTGTATATCCTAGTCCGAGGCAACCTAACATGTCGAATGTAATATTTTACAACATTCCTGGCGTGTCGTCGCCTGCTTCTCGATGGGGACATTATATACGTCTATAACGTTGTATATCCTAGCCTAAGCAATCTAACATCTCGGATGTAATATTTTACAACATTCCTGGCGTGTCGTCGCCTGCTTCTCGATGGGGACATTATATACGTCTATCACGTTGTATATCCTAACCAAACGCAACCTAACATCTGGGATGTAATATTTTACAACATTCCTGGCATGTCGGCCCCTATTTCTCGGTGGGAATATTATATACGTCTATAACGTTATATATCCTAGCCTAAGGCAACCTAACATCTCGGGTTTAATATTTTACAACATTCCTGACGCGTCGGCCCCTATTTCTCGGTGGGAATATTATATACGTCTATAACGTTATATATCATAACCTAAGGCAACCTAAAATCTCTACCGTAATAGTTTACGACGTTCCTGGCGTGTCGGCTCGTACTTCTCGGTGCGAACATTATATACGTCTATAACGTTATATATCCTAACGTAAGGCAACATAACATCTCGGATGTAATATTTTACAACATTCCTGGCGTGTCGTCGCCTGCTTCTCGATGGGGACATTACATACGTCTATAACGTTGTATATCCTAACCTAACGCAACCTAACATCTGGGATGTAATATTGTACAACATTCCTGGCATGTCGGTCCGTACGTCTCGGTTGGAACGTTATATACGTCTATAACGATATATATCCAAACTTAAGGGAAACTAACATCTCGGATGTCATATTTTACAACATTCCTGGCGCTTCGGCCCCTATTTCTCGGTGGTAACATTATATACGTCTATAACGTTATATATCATAACCTAAGGCAACCTAAAATCTCTACCGTAATTGTTTACAACATTCCTGGCGTGTCGGCTCGTACTTCTCGTTGCGAACATTATATACGTCTATAACGTTATATATCCTAACGTAAGGCAACATACCATCTCGGATATAATATTTTACAACATTCCTGGCGTGTCGCCGCCTGCTTCTCGATGGGGAAATTATATACGTCTATAACGTTGTATATCCTAACCTAACGCAACCTAACATCTGGGATGTAATATTTTACAACATTCCTGGCATGTCGGCCCCTATTTCTCGGTGGGAATATTATATACGTCTATAACGTTATATATCCTAGCCTAAGGCAACCTAACATCTCGGGTTTAATATTTTACAACATTCCTGACGCGTCGGCCCCTATTTCTCGGTGGGAACATTATATACTTCTATAACGTTATATATCATAACCTAAGGCAACCTAAATTCTCTACCGTAATAGTTTACAACATTCCTGGCGCTTCGGCTCCTACTTTTCGCTGGGAACGTTATATACGTCTATAACGTTACATATCCTAACGTAAGGCAACATAACATCTCGGATGTAATATTTTACAACATTCCTGGCGTGTTGTCGCCTGCTTCTCGATGGGGACGTTATATACGTCTATAACGTTGTATATCCTAACCTAACGCAACCTAACATCTGGGATGTAATATTTTACAACATTCCTGGCATGTCGGCCCCTATTTCTCGGTGCGAATATGATATACGCCTATAACGTTATATATCCTAGCCTAAGGCAACCTAACATCTCGGGTTTAATATTTTACAACATTCCTGACGCGTCGGCCCCTATCTCTCGGTGGGAACATTATATACGTCTATAACGTTATATATCATAACCTAAGGCAACCTAAAATCTCTACCGTAATAGTTTACGACGTTCCTGGCGTGTCTGCTCGTACTTCTCGGTGCGAACATTATATACGTCTATAACGTTATATATCCTAGTCTAAGGCAACCTAAGATGTCGAATGTAATATTTTACAACATTCTGGCGTGTCCTCGCCTGCTTCTCGATGGGGAGATTATATACGTCTATAACTTTGTATATCCTAACCTAACGCAACCTGACATGTCGAATGTAATATTTTACAACACTCCTGTCGTGTAGTCGCCTACTTCTGGATGGGGACATTATATACATCTATAACTTTGTATATCCTAACCTAAGGCAGCCTAACATCTCGGATGTAATATTTTACAACATTCCTGGCATGTCGGTCCCTACATCTCGGTGGGAACATATTATACGTCTATAACGTTGTATATCCTAACCTAAGGGAACCTAACATCTCGGGTGTAATATTTTACAACATTCCTGACGCGTCGGCCCCTATTTCTCGGTGGGAACATTATATACGTCTATAACGTTATATATCCTAGCCTAAGGCGACCTAACATGTCGGATGTAATAGTTGATAACATTCCTGGCGTGTTGGCCCGTACTTCTCGGTGGTAACATTACATACGTCTATAACGTTATATATCCTAGCCTAAGGCAACCTAACATGCCGAATGTAATATTTTACAACATGCCTGGCGTGTCGTCGCCTACTTCTCGATGGGGACATTATATACGTCTATAACGTTGTATATCCTAACCTAACGCAACCTAACATCTGGGATGTATTATTTTACAACATTCCTGACTCGTCTGTTCCTACTTTTCGGTGGGAACATTATATACGTCTATAACGTTGTATATCCTAGTCCGAGGCAACCTAACATGTCGAATGTAATATTTTACAACATTCCTGGCGTGTCGTCGCCTACTTCTCGATGGGGACATTATATACATCTATAACCTTGTATATCCTAACCTAAGGCAACCTAACATCTCGGATGTAATATTTTACAACATTCTGGCGTGTCGTCGCCTGCTTCTCGATGGGGACATTATATACGTCTATAACGTTGTATATCCTAACCTAACGCAACCTAACATCTCGTATGTAAGATTTTACAACATTCCTGGCATGTCGGTGCCTACGTCTCGGTGGGAACATTATATACGTCTATAACGATAGATATCCTAACCTAAGGCAACCTAACAACTCGGATGTAATAGTTGACAACATTCCTGGCGTGTAGGCCCGTACTTCCCGGTGGTAACATTACATACGTCTATAACGTTATATATCCTAGCCTAAGGCCACCTAACATGTCGAATGTAATATTTTACAACATTCCTGACGCGTCGGCCCCTATTTTTCGGTGGGAACATTATATACGTCTATAACGTTATATATCCTAGTCTAAGGCAACCTAACATGTCGAATGTAATATTTTACAACATTCCTGGCGTGTCGTCGCCTACTTCTCGATGGTGACATTATATACGTCTATAACGTTGTATATCCTAACCTAACGCAACCTAACATCTCGTATGTAAGATTTTACAACATTCCTGGCATGTCGGTCCCTACATCTCGGCGGGAACACACTATACGTCTATAACGTTGTATATCCTAACCTAACGCAACCTAACATTTGGGATGCAATATTTTACAACATTCCTGGCATGTCGGTGCCTACGTCTCGGTGGGAACATTATATACGTCTATAACGATATATGTCCCAACCTAAGGCAACCTAACACCTCGGATGTAATAGTTGACAACATTCCTGGCGTCTAGGCCCGTACTTCTCGGTGGGAACATTGTATACGTCTATAACGTTATATATCCTAGCCTAAGGCCACATAACATGTCGAATGTAATATTCTACAACATTCCTGGCGTGTCGTCGCCTGCTTCTCGATGGGGACATTATATACGTCTATAACGTTGTATATCCTAACCTAACCCAACCTAACATCTCGGATGTACTATTTTACAAAATTCCTGGCGTGTCGTCGCCTGCTTCTCGATGGAGACATTATATACGTCTATAACGTTGTATATCCTAACCTAACGCAGCCTAACATCTGGGATGTATCATTTTACAACATTCCTGGCATGTCGGTCCCTACGTCTCTGTGGGAACATCATATACGTCTATAGCGATATATATCCTAACCGAAGGCAACGTAACATCTCGGATTTAATATTTTACAACATTCCTGGCGCGTCGGCTCCTATTTTTCGGTGGGAACATTATATACGTCTATAACGTTATATATCATAACGTAAGGCAACATAACATCTCGGATGCAATATTTTACAACATTCCTGACGCGTCGGCCCCTAATTCTCGGTGGGAACATAATATTCGTCTATAACGTTATATATCCTAGCCTAAGGTAACCTAACATGTCGGATGTAATATTTTACAACATTCCTGGCGTGTCGTCGCCTGCATCTCGATGGGGACATTATATACGTCTATATCGTTGTATATCCTAACCTAACGCAACCTAACTTCTGGGATTTAATATTTTACAACATTCCTGGCATGTCGGTCCCTACGTATCGGTGGTAACATTACATACGTCTATAACGTTATATATCCTAGCCTAAGGCGGCCTAACATGTCGAATGTAATATTTTACATCATTCCTGGCGTGTCGGCCCGTAGTTCTCGGTGGTAACAATATATTCGTCTATAACGTTATGTATCCTAGCCTAAGGCAACCTAACATGCCGAATGTAATATTTTACAACATTCCTGGCGTGTCGTCGCCTACTTCTCGATGGGGACATTATATACGTCTATAACGTTGTATATCCTAACCTAACGCAACCTAACATCTGGGATGTATTATTTTACAACATTCCTGACTCGTCTGTTCCTACTTTTCGGTGGGAACATTATATACGTCTATAACGTTGTATATTCTAGTCCAAGGCAACCTAACATGTCGAATGTAATATTTTACAACAATCCTGGCGTGTCGTCGCCTACTTCTCGATGGGGACATTATATACATCTATAACCTTGTATATCCTAACCTAAGGCAACCTAACATCTCGGATGTAATATTTTACAACATTCTGGCGTGTCGTCGCCTGCTTCTCGATGGGGACATTATATACGTCTATAACGTTGTATATCCTAACCTAAAGCAACCTAACATTTGGGATGTAATATTTTACAACACTCCTGGCATGTCGGTGCCTACGTCTCGGTGGGAACATTATATACGTCTATAACGATAGATATCCTAACCTAAGGCAACCTAACACCTCGGATGTAATAGTTGACAACATTCCTGGCGTGTAGGCCCGTACTTCCCGGTGGTAACATTACATACGTCTATAACGTTATATATCCTAGCCTAAGGCCACCTAACATGTCGAATGTAATATTTTACAACATTCCTGACGCGTCGGACCCTATTTTTCGGTGGGAACATTATATACGTCTATAACGTTATATATCCTAGTCTAAGGCAACCTAACACCTCGGATGTAATAGTTGACAACATTCCTGGCGTGTAGGCCCGTACTTCCCGGTGGTAACATTACATACGTCTATAACGTTATATATCCTAGCCTAAGGCCACCTAACATGTCGAATGTAATATTTTACAACATTCCTGACGCGTCGGACCCTATTTTTCGGTGGGAACATTATATACGTCTATAACGTTATATATCCTAGTCTAAGGCAACCTAAGATGTCGAATGTAATATTTTACAACATTCTGGCGTGTCCTCGCCTGCTTCTCGATGGGGAGATTATATACGTCTATAACTTTGTATATCCTAACCTAACGCAACCTGACATGTCGAATGTAATATTTTACAACACTCCTGTCGTGTAGTCGCCTACTTCTGGATGGGGACATTATATACATCTATAACTTTGTATATCCTAACCTAAGGCAGCCTAACATCTCGGATGTAATATTTTACAACATTCCTGGCATGTCGGTCCCTACATCTCGGTGGGAACATATTATACGTCTATAACGTTGTATATCCTAACCTAAGGGAACCTAACATCTCGGGTGTAATATTTTACAACATTCCTGACGCGTCGGCCCCTATTTCTCGGTGGGAACATTATATACGTCTATAACGTTATATATCCTAGCCTAAGGCGACCTAACATGTCGGATGTAATAGTTGATAACATTCCTGGCGTGTTGGCCCGTACTTCTCGGTGGTAACATTACATAC
Source organism: Xylocopa violacea (assembly GCA_963969225.1). Classification (NCBI taxonomy): domain Eukaryota; kingdom Metazoa; phylum Arthropoda; class Insecta; order Hymenoptera; family Apidae; genus Xylocopa; species Xylocopa violacea. The sequence continues at coordinate 1,122,231 of CAXAJV010000263.1, read as the reverse complement.
GTCTATAACGTTATATATCCTAGCCTAAGGCAACCTAACATGTCGAATGTAATATTTTACAACATTCCTGGCGTGTCGTCCCCTGCTTCTCGATGGGGACATTATATACGTCTATAACGTTGTATATCCTAACCTAACGCAACCTAACATTTCGGATGTAATATTTTACAACATTCCTGGCATGTCGGTCCCTACATCTCGGTGGGAACATACTATACGTCTATAACGTTGTATATCCTAACCTAAGGGAACCTAACATCTCGGGTGTAATATTTTACAACATTCCTGACGCGTCGGCCCCTATTTTTCGGTGGGAACATTATATACGTCTATAACGTTATATATCCTAGCCTAAGGCAACCTAAGATGTCGAATGTAATATTTTACAACATTCCTGGCGTGTCGTCGCCTACTTCACGATGGGGACATTATACACATCTATAACATTGTATATCCTAACCTAAGGCAACCTAACATCTCGGATGTAATATTTTACAACATTCTGGCGTGTCGTCGCCTGCTTCTCGATGGGGAGATTATATACGTCTATAACGTTGTATATCCTAACCTAACGCAACCTAACATCTGGGATGTAATATTCCTGGCGTGTCGTCGCCTACTTCTGGATGGGGAGATTATATACGTCTATAACGTTATATATCCTAACCTAAGGCAACCTAACATCTCGTATGTAATATTTGACAACATTCCTGGCGTGTCGGCCCGTACTTCTCGGTGGTAACATTACATGCGTCTATAAGGTTATATATCCTAGCCTAAGGCAACCTAACATGTCGAATGTAATATTTTACAACATTCCTGGCGTGTCGTCGCCTGCTTCTCGATGGGGACATTATATACGTCTATAACATTGTATATCCTAACCTAACGCAACCTAACATCTGGAATGTAATATTCTACAACATTCCTGGCATGTCGGCCCCTATTTCTCGGTGGGAATATTATATACGTCTATAACGTTATATATCCTAGCCTAAGGCAACCTAACATCTCGCGTTTAATATTTTACAACATTCCTGACGCGTCGGCCAATATTTCTCGGTGGGAACATTATATACTTCTTTAACGTTATATATCATAACCTAAGGCAACCTAAAATCTCAACCGTAATAGTTTACAACATTCCTGGCGCTTCGGCTCCTACATTTCGGTGGGAACATTATATACGTCTATAACGTTACATATCCTAACGTAAGGCAACATAACATCTCGGATGTAATATTTTACAACATTCCTGGCGTGTCGTCGCCTGCTTCTCGATGGGGACATTATATACGTCTATCACGCTGTATATCCTAACCAAACGCAACCTAACATCTGGGATGTAATATTTTACAACATTCCTGGCATGTCGGCCCCTATTTCTCGGTGGGAATAATATATACGTCTATAACGTTATATATCCTAGCCTAAGGCAACCTAACATCTCGGGTTTAATATTTTACAACATTCCTGACGCGTCGGCCCCTATTTCTCGGTGGGAATATTATATACGTCTATAACGTTATATATCATAACCTAAGGCAACCTAAAATCTCTACCGTAATAGTTTACGACGTTCCTGGCGTGTCGGCTCGTACTTCTCGGTGCGAACATTATATACGTCTATAACGTTATATATCCTAACGTAAGGCAACATAACATCTCGGATGTAATATTTTACAACATTCCTGGCGTGTCGTCGCCTGCTTCTCGATGGGGACATTACATACGTCTATAACGTTGTATATCCTAACCTAACGCAACCTAACATCTGGGATGTAATATTGTACATCATTCCTGGCATGTCGGTCCCTACGTCTCGGTGGGAACGTTATATACGTCTATAGCGATATATATCCAAACTTAAGGGAAACTAACATCTCGGATGTCATATTTTACAACATTCCTGGCGCTTCGGCCCCTTTTTCTCGGTGGTAACATTATATACGTCTATAACGTTATATATCATAACCTAAGGCAACCTAAAATCTCTACCGTAATTGTTTACAACATTCCTGGCGTGTCGGCTCGTACTTCTCGGTGCGAACATTATATACGTCTATAACGTTATATATCCTAACGTAAGGCAACATACCATCTCGGATATAATATTTTACAACATTCCTGGCGTGTCGCCGCCTGCTTCTCGATGGGGAAATTATATACGTCTATAACGTTGTATATCCTAACCTAACGCAACCTAACATCTGGGATGTAATATTTTACAACATTCCTGGCATGTCGGCCCCTATTTCTCGGTGGGAATATTATATACGTCTATAACGTTATATATCCTAGCCTAAGGCAACCTAACATCTCGGGTTTAATATTTTACAACATTCCTGACGCGTCGGCCCCTATTTCTCGGTGGGAACATTATATACTTCTATAACGTTATATATCATAACCTAAGGCAACCTAAATTCTCTACCGTAATAGTTTACAACATTCCTGGCGCTTCGGCTCCTACTTTTCGCTGGGAACGTTATATACGTCTATAACGTTACATATCCTAACGTAAGGCAACATAACATCTCGGATGTAATATTTTACAACATTCCTGGAGTGTTGTCGCCTGCTTCTCGATGGGGACGTTATATACGTCTATAACGTTGTATATCCTAACCTAACGCAACCTAACATCTGGGATGTAATATTTTACAACATTCCTGGCATGTCGGCCCCTATTTCTCGGTGGGAATATGATATACGTCTATAACGTTATATATCCTAGCCTAAGGCAACCTAACATCTCGGGTTTAATATTTTACAACATTCCTGACGCGTCGGCCCCTATCTCTCGGTGGGAACATTATATACGTCTATAACGTTATATATCATAACCTAAGGCAACCTAAAATCTCTACCGTAATAGTTTACGACGTTCCTGGCGTGTCTGCTCGTACTTCTCGGTGCGAACATTATATACGTCTATAACGTTATATATCCTAACGTAAGGCAACGTAACATCTCGGATGTAATATTTTACAACATTCCTGGCGTGTCGTCGCCAGCTTCTCGATGCGGACATTATATACGTCTATAACGTTGTATATCCTAACCTAACGCAACCTAACATCTGGGATATAATATTTTACAACATTCCTGGCATGTCGGTCCCTACGTCTCGGTGGGAACGTTATATACGTCTATAACGATATATATCCAAACTTAAGGGAAACTAACATCTCGGATGTCATATTTTACAACATTCCTGGCGCTTCGGCCCCTATTTCTCGGTGGTAACATTATATACGTCTATAACGTTATATATCATAACCTAAGGCAACCTAAAATCTCTACCGTCATAGTTTACAACATTCCTGGCGCTTCGGCTCCTACCTTTCGCTGGGAACGTTATATACGTCCATAACGTTACATATCCTAACGTAATGCAACATAACATCTCGGATGTAATATTTTACAACATTCCTGGCATGTCGTCGCCTGCTTCTCGATGGGGACATTATATAAGTCTATATCGTTGTATATCCTAACCTAACGCAACCTAACATCTGGGATGTAATATTTTACAACATTCCTGGCATGTCGGTCCCTACGTCTCGGTGGTAACATTACATACGTCTATAACGTTATATATCCTAGCCTAAGGCGGCCTAACATGTCGAATGTAATATTTTACATCATTCCTGGCGTGTCGGCCCGTAGTTCTCGGTGGTAACAATATATTCGTCTATAACGTTATGTATCCTAGCCTAAGGCAACCTAACATGCCGAATGTAATATTTTACAACATTCCTGGCGTGTCGTCGCCTACTTCTCGATGGGGACATTATATACGTCTATAACGTTGTATAACCTAACCTAACGCAACCTAACATCTGGGATGTATCATTTTACAACATTCCTGGCATGTCGGTCCCTACGTCTCTGTGGGAACATCATATACGTCTATAGCGATATATATCCTAACCGAAGGCAACGTAACATCTCGGATGTAATATTTTACAACATTCCTGGCGCGTCGGCTCCTATTTTTCGGTGGGAACATTATATACGTCTATAACGTTATATATCCTAACGTAAGGCAACATAACATCTCGGATGCAATATTTTACAACATTCCTGACGCGTCGGCCCCTATTTCTCGGTGGGAACATAATATACGTCTATAACGTTATATATCCTAGCCTAAGGTAACCTAACATGTCGGATGTAATATTTTACAACATTCCTGGCGTGTCGTCGCCTGCTTCTCGATGGGGACATTATATACGTCTATATCGTTGTATATCCTAACCTAACGCAACCTAACTTCTGGGATGTAATATTTTACAACATTCCTGGCATGTCGGTCCCTACGTATCGGTGGTAACATTACATACGTCTATAACGTTATATATCCTAGCCTAAGGCGGCCTAACATGTCGAATGTAATATTTTACATCATTCCTGGCGTGTCGGCCCGTAGTTCTCGGTGGTAACAATATATTCGTCTATAACGTTATGTATCGTAGCCTAAGGCAACCTAACATGCCGAATGTAATATTTTACAACATTCCTGGCGTGTCGTCGCCTACTTCTCGATGGGGACATTATATACGTCTATAACGTTGTATATCCTAACCTAACGCAACCTAACATCTGGGATGTATTATTTTACAACATTCCTGACTCGTCTGTTCCTACTTTTCGGTGGGAACATTATATACGTCTATAACGTTGTATATCCTAGTCCGAGGCAACCTAACATGTCGAATGTAATATTTTACAACATTCCTGGCGTGTCGTCGCCTACTTCTCGATGGGGACATTATATACATCTATAACCTTGTATATCCTAACCTAAGGCAACCTAACATCTCGGATGTAATATTTTACAACATTCTGGCGTGTCGTCGCCTGCTTCTCGATGGGGACATTATATACGTCTATAACGTTGTATATCCTAACCTAACGCAACCTAACATTTGGGATGTAATATTTTACAACATTCCTGGCATGTCGGTGCCTACGTCTCGGTGGGAACATTATATACGTCTATAACGATAGATATCCTAACCTAAGGCAACCTAACACCTCGGATGTAATAGTTGACAACATTCCTGGCGTGTAGGCCCGTACTTCCCGGTGGTAACATTACATACGTCTATAACGTTATATATCCTAGCCTAAGGCCACCTAACATGTCGATTGTAATATTTTACAACATTCCTGACGCGTCGGCCCCTATTTTTCGGTGGGAACATTATATACGTCTATAACGTTATATATCCTAGTCTAAGGCAACCTAACATGTCGAATGTAATATTTTACAACATTCCTGGCGTGTCGTCGCCTACTTCTCGATGGGGACATTATATACGTCTATAACGTTGTATATCCTAACCTAACGCAACCTAACATCTCGTATGTAAGGTTTTACAACATTCCTGGCATGTCGGTCCCTACGTCTCTGTGGGAACATCATATACGTCTATAGCGATATATATCCTAACCGAAGGCAACGTAACATCTCGGATGTAATATTTTACAACATTCCTGGCGCGTCGGCTCCTATTTTTCGGTGGGAACATTATATACGTCTATAACGTTATATATCCTAACGTAAGGCAACATAACATCTCGGATGCAATATTTTACAACATTCCTGACGCGTCGGCCCCTAATTCTCGGTGGGAACATAATATACGTCTATAACGTTATATATCCTAGCCTAAGGTAACCTAACATGTCGGATGTAATATTTTACAACATTCCTGGCGTGTCGTCGCCTGCATCTCGATGGGGACATTATATACGTCTATATCGTTGTATATCCTAACCTAACGCAACCTAACTTCTGGGATTTAATATTTTACAACATTCCTGGCATGTCGGTCCCTACGTATCGGTGGTAACATTACATACGTCTATAACGTTATATATCCTAGCCTAAGGCGGCCTAACATGTCGAATGTAATATTTTACATCATTCCTGACGTGTCGGCCCGTAGTTCTCGGTGGTAACAATATATTCGTCTATAACGTTATGTATCGTAGCCTAAGGCAACCTAACATGCCGAATGTAATATTTTACAACATTCCTGGCGTGTCGTCGCCTACTTCTCGATGGGGACATTATATACGTCTATAACGTTGTATATCCTAACCTAACGCAACCTAACATCTGGGATGTATTATTTTACAACATTCCTGACTCGTCTGTTCCTACTTTTCGGTGGGAACATTATATACGTCTATAACGTTGTATATCCTAGTCCGAGGCAACCTAACATGTGGAATGTAATATTTTACAACATTCCTGGCGTGTCGTCGCCTACTTCTCGATGGGGACATTATATACATCTATAACCTTGTATATCCTAACCTAAGGCAACCTAACATCTCGGATGTAATATTTTACAACATTCTGGCGTGTCGTCGCCTGCTTCTCGATGGGGACATTATATACGTCTATAACGTTGTATATCCTAACCTAACGCAACCTAACATTTGGGATGTAATATTTTACAACATTCCTGGCATGTCGGTGCCTACGTCTCGGTGGGAACATTATATACGTCTATAACGATAGATATCCTAACCTAAGGCAACCTAACACCTCGGATGTAATAGTTGACAACATTCCTGGCGTGTAGGCCCGTACTTCCCGGTGGTAACATTACATACGTCTATAACGTTATATATCCTAGCCTAAGGCCACCTAACATGTCGATTGTAATATTTTACAACATTCCTGACGCGTCGGCCCCTATTTTTCGGTGGGAACATTATATACGTCTATAACGTTATATATCCTAGTCTAAGGCAACCTAACATGTCGAATGTAATATTTTACAACATTCCTGGCGTGTCGTCGCCTACTTCTCGATGGGGACATTATATACGTCTATAACGTTGTATATCCTAACCTAACGCAACCTAACATCTCGTATGTAAGGTTTTACAACATTCCTGGCATGTCGGTCCCTACGTCTCTGTGGGAACATCATATACGTCTATAGCGATATATATCCTAACCGAAGGCAACGTAACATCTCGGATGTAATATTTTACAACATTCCTGGCGCGTCGGCTCCTATTTTTCGGTGGGAACATTATATACGTCTATAACGTTATATATCCTAACGTAAGGCAACATAACATCTCGGATGCAATATTTTACAACATTCCTGACGCGTCGGCCCCTAATTCTCGGTGGGAACATAATATACGTCTATAACGTTATATATCCTAGCCTAAGGTAACCTAACATGTCGGATGTAATATTTTACAACATTCCTGGCGTGTCGTCGCCTGCATCTCGATGGGGACATTATATACGTCTATATCGTTGTATATCCTAACCTAACGCAACCTAACTTCTGGGATTTAATATTTTACAACATTCCTGGCATGTCGGTCCCTACGTATCGGTGGTAACATTACATACGTCTATAACGTTATATATCCTAGCCTAAGGCGGCCTAACATGTCGAATGTAATATTTTACATCATTCCTGACGTGTCGGCCCGTAGTTCTCGGTGGTAACAATATATTCGTCTATAACGTTATGTATCGTAGCCTAAGGCAACCTAACATGCCGAATGTAATATTTTACAACATTCCTGGCGTGTCGTCGCCTACTTCTCGATGGGGACATTATATACGTCTATAACGTTGTATATCCTAACCTAACGCAACCTAACATCTGGGATGTATTATTTTACAACATTCCTGACTCGTCTGTTCCTACTTTTCGGTGGGAACATTATATACGTCTATAACGTTGTATATCCTAGTCCGAGGCAACCTAACATGTCGAATGTAATATTTTACAACATTCCTGGCGTGTCGTCGCCTACTTCTCGATGGGGACATTATATACATCTATAACCTTGTATATCCTAACCTAAGGCAACCTAACATCTCGGATGTAATATTTTACAACATTCTGGCGTGTCGTCGCCTGCTTCTCGATGGGGACATTATATACGTCTATAACGTTGTATATCCTAACCTAACGCAACCTAACATTTGGGATGTAATATTTTACAACATTCCTGGCATGTCGGTGCCTACGTCTCGGTGGGAACATTATATACGTCTATAACGATAGATATCCTAACCTAAGGCAACCTAACACCTCGGATGTAATAGTTGACAACATTCCTGGCGTGTAGGCCCGTACTTCCCGGTGGTAACATTACATACGTCTATAACGTTATATATCCTAGCCTAAGGCCACCTAACATGTCGAATGTAATATTTTACAACATTCCTGACGCGTCGGCCCCTATTTTTCGGTGGGAACATTATATACGTCTATAACGTTATATATCCTAGTCTAAGGCAACCTAACATGTCGAATGTAATATTTTACAACATTCCTGGCGTGTCGTCGCCTACTTCTCGATGGGGACATTATATACGTCTATAACGTTGTATATCCTAACCTAACGCAACCTAACATCTCGTATGTAAGATTTTACAACATTCCTGGCATGTCGGTCCCTACATCTCGGCGGGAACACACTATACGTCTATAACGTTGTATATCCTAACCTAACGCAACCTAACATTTGGGATGCAATATTTTACAACATTCCTGGCATGTCGGTGCCTACGTCTCGGTGGGAACATTATATACGTCTATAACGATATATGTCCCAACCTAAGGCAACCTAACACCTCGGATGTAATAGTTGACAACATTCCTGGCGTCTAGGCCCGTACTTCTCGTTGGGAACATTGTATACGTCTATAACGTTATATATCCTAGCCTAAGGCCACATAACATGTCGAATGTAATATTCTACAACATTCCTGGCGTGTCGTCGCCTGCTTCTCGATGGGGACATTATATACGTCTATAACGTTGTATATCCTAACCTAACCCAACCTAACATCTCGGATGTACTATGTTACAAAATTCCTGGCGTGTCGTCGCCTGCTTCTCGATGGAGACATTATATACGTCTATAACGTTGTATATCCTAACCTAACGCAACCTAACATCTGGGATGTATCATTTTACAACATTCCTGGCATGTCGGTCCCTACGTCTCTGTGGGAACATCATATACGTCTATAGCGATATATATCCCAACCGAAGGCAACGTAACATCTCGGATGTAATATTTTACAACATTCCTGGCGCGTCGGCTCCTATTTTTCGGTGGGAACATTATATACGTCTATAACGTTATATATCCTAACGTAAGGCAACATAACATCTCGGATGCAATATTTTACAACATTCCTGACGCGTCGGCCCCTAATTCTCGGTGGGAACATAATATACGTCTATAACGTTATATATCCTAGCCTAAGGTAACCTAACATGTCGGATGTAATATTTTACAACATTCCTGGCGTGTCGTCGCCTGCATCTCGATGGGGACATTATATACGTCTATATCGTTGTATATCCTAACCTAACGCAACCTAACTTCTGGGATTTAATATTTTACAACATTCCTGGCATGTCGGTCCCTACGTATCGGTGGTAACATTACATACGTCTATAACGTTATATATCCTAGCCTAAGGCGGCCTAACATGTCGAATGTAATATTTTACATCATTCCTGGCGTGTCGGACCGTAGTTCTCGGTGGTAACAATATATTCGTCTATAACGTTATGTATCCTAGCCTAAGGCAACCTAACATGCCGAATGTAATATTTTACAACATTCCTGGCGTGTCGTCGCCTACTTCTCGATGGGGACATTATATACGTCTATAACGTTGTATATCCTAACCTAACGCAACCTAACATCTGGGATGTATTATTTTACAACATTCCTGACTCGTCTGTTCCTACTTTTCGGTGGGAACATTATATACGTCTATAACGTTGTATATCCTAGTCCAAGGCAACCTAACATGTCGAATGTAATATTTTACAACAATCCTGGCGTGTCGTCGCCTACTTCTCGATGGGGACATTATATACATCTATAACCTTGTATATCCTAACCTAAGGCAACCTAACATCTCGGATGTAATATTTTACAACATTCTGGCGTGTCGTCGCCTGCTTCTCGATGGGGACATTATATACGTCTATAACGTTGTATATCCTAACCTAAAGCAACCTAACATTTGGGATGTAATATTTTACAACACTCCTGGCATGTCGGTGCCTACGTCTCGGTGGGAACATTATATACGTCTATAACGATAGATATCCTAGCCTAAGGCAACCTAACATCTCGGGTTTAATATTTTACAACATTCCTGACGCGTCGGCCCCTATTTCTCGGTGGGAACATTATATACTTCTTTAACGTTATATATCATAACCTAAGGCAACCTGAAATCTCAACCGTAATAGTTTACAACATTCCTGGCGCTTCGGCTCCTACATTTCGGTGGGAACATTATATACGTCTATAACGTTACATATCCTAACGTAAGACAACATAACATCTCGGATGTAATATTTTACAACATTCCTGGCGTGTCGTCGCCTGCTTCTCGATGGGGACATTACATACGTCTATAACGTTGTATATCCTAACCTAACGCAACCTAACATCTGGGATGTAATATTGTACAACATTCCTGGCATGTCGGTCCCTACGTCTCGGTGGGAACGTTATATACGTCTATAACGATATATATCCAAACTTAAGGGAAACTAACATCTCGGATGTCATATTTTACAACATTCCTGGCGCGTCGGCCCCTATTTCTCGGTGGGAACATTATATACTTCTTTAACGTTATATATCATAACCTAAGGCAACCTGAAATCTCAACCGTAATAGTTTACAACATTCCTGGCGCTTCGGCTCCTACATTTCGGTGGGAACATTATATACGTCTATAACGTTACATATCCTAACGTAAGACAACATAACATCTCGGATGTAATATTTTACAACATTCCTGGCGTGTCGTCGCCTGCTTCTCGATGGGGACATTATATACGTCTATCACGTTGTATATCCTAACCAAACGCAACCTAACATCTGTGATGTAATATTTTACAACATTCCTGGCATGTCGGCCCCTATTTCTCGGTGGGAATATTATATACGTCTATAACGTCATATATCCTAGCCTAAGGCAACCTAACATCTCGGGTTTAATATTTTAGAACATTCCTGACGCGTCGGCCCCTATTTCTCGGTGGGAATATTATATACGTCTATAACGTTATATATCATAACCTAAGGCAACCTAAAATCTCTACCGTAATAGTTTACGACGTTCCTGGCGTGTCGGCTCGTACTTCTCGGTGCGAACATTATATACGTCTATAACGTTATATATCCTAACGTAAGGCAACATAACATCTCGGATGTAATATTTTACAACATTCCTGGCGTGTCGTCGCCTGCTTCTCGATGGGGACATTACATACGTCTATAACGTTGTATATCCTAACCTAACGCAACCTAACATCTGGGATGTAATATTGTACAACATTCCTGGCATGTCGGTCCCTACGTCTCGGTGGGAACGTTATATACGTCTATAACGGTATATATCCAAACTTAAGGGAAACTAACATCTCGGATGTCATATTTTACAACATTCCTGACGCGTCGGCCCCTATCTCTCGGTGGGAACATTATATACGTCTATAACGTTATATATCATAACCTAAGGCAACCTAAAATCTCTACCGTAATAGTTTACGACGTTCTTGGCGTGTCGGCTCGTACTTCTCGGTGCGAACATTATATACGTCTATAACGTTATATATCCTAACGTAAGGCAACGTAACATCTCGGATGTAATATTTTACAACATTCCTGGCGTGTCGTCGCCAGCTTCTCGATGGGGACATTATATACGTCTATAACGTTGTATATCCTAACCTAACGCAACCTAACATCTGGGATATAATATTTTACAACATTCCTGGCATGTCGGTCCCTACGTCTCGGTGGTAACATTACATACGTCTATAACGTTATATATCCTAGCCTAAGGCGGCCTAACATGTCGAATGTAATATTTTACATCATTCCTGGCGTGTCGGCCCGTAGTTCTCGGTGGTAACAATATATTCGTCTATAACGTTATGTATCCTAGCCTAAGGCAACCTAACATGCCGAATGTAATATTTTACAACATTCCTGGCGTGTCGTCGCCTACTTCTCGATGGGGACATTATATACGTCTATAACGTTGTATATCCTAACCTAACGCAACCTAACATCTGGGATGTATCATTTTACAACATTCCTGGCATGTCGGTCCCTACGTCTCTGTGGGAACATCATATACGTCTATAGCGATATATATCCTAACCGAAGGCAACGTAACATCTCGGATGTAATATTTTACAACATTCCTGGCGCGTCGGCTCCTATTTTTCGGTGGGAACATTATATACGTCTATAACGTTATATATCCTAACGTAAGGCAACATAACATCTCGGATGCAATATTTTACAACATTCCTGACGCGTCGGCCCCTATTTCTCGGTGGGAACATAATATACGTCTATAACGTTATATATCCTAGCCTAAGGTAACCTAACATGTCGGATGTAATATTTTACAACATTCCTGGCGTGTCGTCGCCTGCTTCTCGATGGGGACATTATATACGTCTATATCGTTGTATATCCTAACCTAACGCAACCTAACTTCTGGGATGTAATATTTTACAACATTCCTGGCATGTCGGTCCCTACGTATCGGTGGTAACATTACATACGTCTATAACGTTATATATCCTAGCCTAAGGCGGCCTAACATGTCGAATGTAATATTTTACAACATTCCTGGCGTGTCGTCGCCTACTTCTCGATGGGGACATTATATACATCTATAACCTTGTATATCCTAACCTAAGGCAACCTAACATCTCGGATGTAATATTTTACAACATTCTGGCGTGTCGTAGCCTGCTTCTCGATGGGGACATTATATACGTCTATAACGTTGTATATCCTAACCTAACGCAACCTAACATTTGGGATGTAATATTTTACAACATTCCTGGCATGTCGGTGCCTACGTCTCGGTGGGAACATTATATACGTCTATAACGATAGATATCCTAACCTAAGGCAACCTAACACCTCGGATGTAATAGTTGACAACATTCCTGGCGTGTAGGCCCGTACTTCCCGGTGGTAACATTACATACGTCTATAACGTTATATATCCTAGCCTAAGGCCACCTAACATGTCGAATGTAATATTTTACAACATTCCTGACGCGTCGGCAGCTATTTTTCGGTGGGAACATTATATACGTCTATAACGTTATATATCCTAGTCTAAGGCAACCTAAGATGTCGAATGTAATATTTTACAACATTCTGGCGTGTCGTCGCCTGCTTCTCGATGGGGAGATTATATACGTCTATAACTTTGTATATCCTAACCTAACGCAACCTGACATGTCGAATGTAATATTTTACAACACTCCTGTCGTGTAGTCTCCTACTTCTGGATGGGGACATTATATACATCTATAACTTTGTATATCCTAACCTAAGGCAGCCTAACATCTCGGATGTAATATTTTACAACATTCCTGGCATGTCGGTCCCTACATCTCGGTGGGAACATACTATACGTCTATAACGTTGTATATCCTAACCTAAGGGAACCTAACATCTCGGGTGTAATATTTTACAACATTCCTGACGCGTCGGCCCCTATTTCTCGGTGGGAACATTATATACGTCTATAACGTTATATATCCTAGCCTAAGGCGACCTAACATGTCGGATGTAATAGTTGATAACATTCCTGGCGTGTTGGCCCGTACTTCTCGGTGGTAACATTACATACGTCTATAACGTTATATATCCTAGCCTAAGGCAACCTAACATGTCGAATGTAATATTTTACAACATTCCTGGCGTGTCGTCCCCTGCTTCTCGATGGGGACATTATATACGTCTATAACGTTGTATATCCTAACCTAACGCAACCTAACATTTCGGATGTAATATTTTACAACATTCCTGGCATGTCGGTCCCTACATCTCGGTGGGAACATACTATACGTCTATAACGTTGTATATCCTAACCTAAGGGAACCTAACATCTCGGGTGTAATATTTTACAACATTCCTGGCGTGTCGTCGCCTACTTCACGATGGGGACATTATACACATCTATAACATTGTATATCCTAACCTAAGGCAACCTAACATCTCGGATGTAATATTTTACAACATTCTGGCGTGTCGTCGCCTGCTTCTCGATGGGGAGATTATATACGACTATAACGTTGTATATCCTAACCTAACGCAACCTAACATCTGGGATGTAATATTCCTGGCGTGTCGTCGCCTACTTCTGGATGGGGAGATTATATACGTCTATAACGTTATATATCCTAACCTAAGGCAACCTAACATCTCGTATGTAAATTTGACAACATTCCTGGCGTGTCGGCCCGTACTTCTCGGTGGTAACATTACATACGTCTATAAGGTTATCTATCCTAGCCTAAGGCAACCTAACATGTCGAATGTAATATTTTACAACATTCCTGGCGTGTCGTCGCCTGCTTCTCGATGGGGATATTATATACGTCTATAACATTGTATATCCTAACCTAACGCAACTTAACATCTGGAATGTAATATTCTACAACATTCCTGGCATGTCGGCCCCTATTTCTCGGTGGGAATATTATATACGTCTATAACGTTATATATCCTAGCCTAAGGCAACCTAACATCTCGGGTTTAATATTTTACAACATTCCTGACGCGTCGGCCCCTATTTCTCGGTGGGAACATTATATACTTCTTTAACGTTATATATCATAACCTAAGGCAACCTAAAATCTCAACCGTAATAGTTTACAACATTCCTGGCGCTTCGGCTCCTACATTTCGGTGGGAACATTATATACGTCTATAACGTTACATATCCTAACGTAAGGCAACATAACATCTCGGATGTAATATTTTACAACATTCCTGGCGTGTCGTCGCCTGCTTCTCGATGGGGACATTATATACGTCTATCACGTTGTATATCCTAACCAAACGCAACCTAACATCTGGGATGTAATATTTTACAACATTCCTGGCATGTCGGCCCCTATTTCTCGGTGGGAATATTATATACGTCTATAACGTTATATATCCTAGCCTAAGGCAACCTAACATCTCGGGTTTAATATTTTAGAACATTCCTGACGCGTCGGCCCCTATTTCTCGGTGGGAATATTATATAAGTCTATAACGTTATATATCATAACCTAAGGCAACCTAAAATCTCTACCGTAATAGTTTACGACGTTCCTGGCGTGTCGGCTCGTACTTCTCGGTGCGAACATTATATACGTCTATAACGTTATATATCCTAACGTAAGGCAACATAACATCTCGGATGTAATATTTTACAACATTCCTGGCGTGTCGTCGCCTGCTTCTCGATGGGGACATTACATACGTCTATAACGTTGTATATCCTAACCTAACGCAACCTAACATCTGGGATGTAATATTGTACAACATTCCTGGCATGTCGGTCCCTACGTCTCGGTGGGAACGTTATATACGTCTATAACGATATATATCCAAACTTAAGGGAAACTAACATCTCGGATGTCATATTTTACAACATTCCTGGCGCTTCGGCCCCTATTTCTCGGTGGTAACATTATATACGTCTATAACGTTATATATCATAACCTAAGGCAACCTAAAATCTCTACCGTCATAGTTTACAACATTCCTGGCGCTTCGGCTCCTACTTTTCGCTGGGAACGTTATATACGTCTATAACGTTACATATCCTAACGTAAGGCAACATAACATCTCGGATGTAATATTTTACAACATTCCTGGCATGTCGTCGCCTGCTTCTCGATGGGGACATTATATAAGTCTATATCGTTGTATATCCTAACCTAACGCAACCTAACATCTGGGATGTAATATTTTACAACATTCCTGGCATGTCGGTCCCTACGTCTCGGTGGTAACATTACATACGTCTATAACGTTATATATCCTAGCCTAAGGCGGCCTAACATGTCGAATGTAATATTTTACATCATTCCTGGCGTGTCGGCCCGTAGTTCTCGGTGGTAACAATATATTCGTCTATAACGTTATGTATCCTAGCCTAAGGCAACCTAACATGCCGAATGTAATATTTTACAACATTCCTGGCGTGTCGTCGCCTACTTCTCGATGGGGACATTATATACGTCTATAACGTTGTATATCCTAACCTAACGCAACCTAACATCTGGGATGTATCATTTTACAACATTCCTGGCATGTCGGTCCCTACGTCTCTGTGGGAACATCATATACGTCTATAGCGATGTATATCCTAACCGAAGGCAACGTAACATCTCGGATGTAATATTTTACAACATTCCTGGCATGTCGGTCCCTACATCTCGGTGGGAACATACTATACGTCTATAACGTTGTATATCCTAACCTAAGGGAACCTAACATCTCGGGTGTAATATTTTACAACATTCCTGACGCGTCGGCCCCTATTTCTCGGTGGGAACATTATATACGTCTATAACGTTATATATCCTAGCCTAAGGCGACCTAACATGTCGGATGTAATAGTTGATAACATTCCTGGCGTGTTGGCCCGTACTTCTCGGTGGTAACATTACATACGTCTATAACGTTATATATCCTAGCCTAAGGCAACCTAACATGTCGAATGTAATATTTTACAACATTCCTGGCGTGTCGTCCCCTGCTTCTCGATGGGGACATTATATACGTCTATAACGTTGTATATCCTAACCTAACGCAACCTAACATTTCGGATGTAATATTTTACAACATTCCTGGCATGTCGGTCCCTACATCTCGGTGGGAACATACTATACGTCTATAACGTTGTATATCCTAACCTAAGGGAACCTAACATCTCGGGTGTAATATTTTACAACATTCCTGACGCGTCGGCCCCTATTTTTCGGTGGGAACATTATATACGTCTATAACGTTATATATCCTAGCCTAAGGCAACCTAAGATGTCGAATGTAATATTTTACAACATTCCTGGCGTGTCGTCGCCTACTTCACGATGGGGACATTATACACATCTATAACATTGTATATCCTAACCTAAGGCAACCTAACATCTCGGATGTAATATTTTACAACATTCTGGCGTGTCGTCGCCTGCTTCTCGATGGGGAGATTATATACGTCTATAACGTTGTATATCCTAACCTAACGCAACCTAACATCTGGGATGTAATATTCCTGGCGTGTCGTCGCCTACTTCTGGATGGGGAGATTATATACGTCTATAACGTTATATATCCTAACCTAAGGCAACCTAACATCTCGTATGTAATATTTGACAACATTCCTGGCGTGTCGGCCCGTACTTCTCGGTGGTAACATTACATACGTCTATAAGGTTATATATCCTAGCCTAAGGCAACCTAACATGTCGAATGTAATATTTTACAACATTCCTGGCGTGTCGTCGCCTGCTTCTCGATGGGGACATTATATACGTCTATAACGTTGTATATCCTAACCTAAAGCAACCTAACATCTGGGATGTAATATTTTACAAGATTCCTGGCATGTCGGTCCCCAAGTCTCGGTAGGAACATTATATACGTCTATAACGATATATATCCAAACCGTAGGGAACCTAACATCTCGGATGTAATATTTTACAACATTCCTGGCGTGTCGTCGCCTGCTTCTCGATGGGGACATTATATACGTCTATAACGTTGTATATCCTAACCTAACGCAACCTAACATCTCGGATGTAATATTTTACAACATTCCTGGCATGTCGGTCTCTACATCTCGGTGGGAACATACTATACGTCTATAAAGTTGTATATCCTAACCTAAGGGAACCTAACATCTCGGGTGTAATATTTTACAACATTCCTGACTCGTCGGCCCCTATTTTTAGGTGGGAACATTATATACGTCTATAACGCTATATATCCTAGCCTAAGGCAACCTAAGATGTCGAATGTAATATTTTACAACATTCTGGCGTGTCGTCGCCTGCTTCTCGATGGGAACATTATATACGTCTATAACGTTGCGTATCCTAACCTAACGCAACCTAACATCTGGGATGTAATATTCCTGGCGTGTCGTCGCCTACTTCTGGATGGGGAGATTATATACGTCTATAACGTTATATATCCTAACCTAAGGCAACCTAACATCTCGGATGTAATAGTTGACAACATTCCTGGCGTGTCCGCCCGTACTTCTCGGTGGGAACATTATATACGTCTATAACGTTATATATCCTAGCCTAAGGCCACATAACATGTCGAATGTAATATTTTACAACATTCCTGGCGTGTCGTCGCCTGCTTCTCGATGGGGACATTATATACGTCTTTAACGTTGTATATCCTAACCTAAAGCAACCTAACATCTGGGATGTAATATTTTACAAGATTCCTGGCATGTCGGTCCCCAAGTCTCGGTAGGAACATTATATACGTCTATAACGATATATATCCAAGCCGAAGGGAACCTAACATCTCGGATGTAATATTTTACAACATTCCTGGCGTGTCGTCGGCTGCTTCTCGATGGGGACATTATATACGTCTATAACGTTGTATATCCTAACCTAACGCAACCTAACATCTCGGATGTAATATTTTACAACATTCTTGGCATGTCGGATCCTACATCTCGGTGGGAACATACTATACGTCTATAAAGTTGTATATCCTAACCTAAGGGAACATAACATCTCGGGTGTAATATTTTACAACATTCCTGACTCGTCGGCCCCTATTTTTAGGTGGGAACATTATATACGTCTATAACGTTGTATATCCTAACCTAACGCAACCTAACATCTGGGATGTATTATTTTACAACATTCCTGACTCGTCTGTTCCTACTTTTCGGTGGGAACATTATATACGTCTATAACGTTATATATCCTAGCCTAAGGCAACCTAAGATGTCGAATGTAATATTTTACAACATTCCTGGCGTGTCGTCGCCTACTTCACGATGGGGACATTATACACATCTATAACATTGTATATCCTAACCTAAGGCAACCTAACATCTCGGATGTAATATTTTACAACATTCTGGCGTGTCGTCGCCTGCTTCTCGATGGGGAGATTATATACGTCTATAACGTTGTATATCCTAACCAGAACGCAACCTAACATCTGGGATGTAATATTCCTGGCGTGTCGTCGCCTACTTCTGGATGGGGAGATTATATACGTCTATAACGTTATATATCCTAACCTAAGGCAACCTAACATCTCGTATGTAATATTTGACAACATTCCTGGCGTGTCGGCCCGTACTTCTCGGTGGTAACATTACATACGTCTATAAGGTTATATATCCTAGCCTAAGGCAACCTAACATGTCGAATGTAATATTTTACAACATTCCTGGCGTGTCGTCGCCTGCTTCTCGATGGGGACATTATATACGTCTATAACGTTGTATATCCTAACCTAAAGCAACCTAACATCTGGGATGTAATATTTTACAAGATTCCTGGCATGTCGGTCCCCAAGTCTCGGTAGGAACATTATATACGTCTATAACGATATATATCCAAACCGTAGGGAACCTAACATCTCGGATGTAATATTTTACAACATTCCTGGCGTGTCGTCGCCTGCTTCTCGATGGGGACATTATATACGTCTATAACGTTGTATATCCTAACCTAACGCAACCTAACATCTCGGATGTAATATTTTACAACATTCCTGGCATGTCGGTCTCTACATCTCGGTGGGAACATACTACACGTCTATAAAGTTGTATATCCTAACCTAAGGGAACCTAACATCTCGGGTGTAATATTTTACAACATTCCTGACTCGTCGGCCCCTATTTTTAGGTGGGAACATTATATACGTCTATAACGCTATATATCCTAGCCTAAGGCAACCTAAGATGTCGAATGTAATATTTTACAACATTCTGGCGTGTCGTCGCCTGCTTCTCGATGGGAACATTATATACGTCTATAACGTTGCGTATCCTAACCTAACGCAACCTAACATCTGGGATGTAATATTCCTGGCGTGTCGTCGCCTACTTCTGGATGGGGAGATTATATACGTCTATAACGTTATATATCCTAACCTAAGGCAACCTAACATCTCGGATGTAATAGTTGACAACATTCCTGGCGTGTCCGCCCGTACTTCTCGGTGGGAACATTATATACGTCTATAACGTTATATATCCTAGCCTAAGGCCACATAACATGTCGAATGTAATATTTTACAACATTCCTGGCGTGTCGTCACCTGCTTCTCGATGGGGACATTATATACGTCTTTAACGTTGTATATCCTAACCTAAAGCAACCTAACATCTGGGATGTAATATTTTACAAGATTCCTGGCATGTCGGTCCCCAAGTCTCGGTAGGAACATTATATACGTCTATAACGATATATATCCAAGCCGAAGGGAACCTAACATCTCGGATGTAATATTTTACAACATTCCTGGCGTGTCGTCGGCTGCTTCTCGATGGGGACATTATATACGTCTATAACGTTGTATATCCTAACCTAACGCAACCTAACATCTCGGATGTAATATTTTACAACATTCTTGGCATGTCGGATCCTACATCTCGGTGGGAACATACTATACGTCTATAAAGTTGTATATCCTAACCTAAGGGAACATAACATCTCGGGTGTAATATTTTACAACATTCCTGACTCGTCGGCCCCTATTTTTAGGTGGGAACATTATATACGTCTATAACGCTATATATCCTAGCCTAAGGCAACCTAAGATGTCGAATGTAATATTTTACAACATTCTGGCGTGTCGTCGCCTGCTTCTCGATGGGAACATTATATACGTCTATAACGTTGTGTATCCTAACCTAACGCAACCTAACATCTGGGATGTAATATTCCTGGCGTGTCGTCGCCTACTTCTGGAATGGGGAGATTATATACGTCTATAACGTTACATATCCTATCCTAAGGCAACCTAACATCTCGGATGTAATAGTTGACAACATTCCTGGCGTGTCCGCCCGTACTTCTCGGTGGGAACATTATATACGTCTATAACGTTATATATCCTAGCCTAAGGCCACATAACATGTCGAATGTAATATTTTACAACATTCCTGGCGTGTCGTCGCCTGCTTCTAGATGGGGACATTATATACGTCTTTAACGTTGTATATCCTAACCTAAAGCAACCTAACATCTGGGATGTAATATTTTACAAGATTCCTGGCATGTCGGTCCCCAAGTCTCGGTAGGAACATTATATACGTCTATAACGATATATATCCAAACCGAAGGGAACCTAACATGTCGAATGTAATATTTTACAACATTCCTGGCGTGTCGTCGCCTGCTTCTCGATGGGGACATTATATACGTCTATAACATTGTATATCCTAACCTAACGCAACCTAACATCTGGAATGTAATATTCTACAACATTCCTGGCATGTCGGCCCCTATTTCTCGGTGGGAATATTATATACGTCTATAACGTTATATATCCTAGCCTAAGGCAACCTAACATCTCGGGTTTAATATTTTACAACATTCCTGACGCGTCGGCCCCTATTTCTCGGTGGGAACATTATATACTTCTTTAACGTTATATATCATAACCTAAGGCAACCTGAAATCTCAACCGTAATAGTTTACAACATTCCTGGCGCTTCGGCTCCTACATTTCGGTGGGAACATTATATACGTCTATAACGTTACATATCCTAACGTAAGGCAACATAACATCTCGGATGTAATATTTTACAACATTCCTGGCGTGTCGTCGCCTGCTTCTCGATGGGGACATTATATACGTCTATCACGTTGTATATCCTAACCAAACGCAACCTAACATCTGGGATGTAATATTTTACAACATTCCTGGCATGTCGGCCCCTATTTCTCGGTGGGAATATTATATACGTCTATAACGTTATATATCCTAGCCTAAGGCAACCTAACATCTCGGGTTTAATATTTTAGAACATTCCTGACGCGTCGGCCCCTATTTCTCGGTGGGAATATTATATACGTCTATAACGTTATATATCATAACCTAAGGCAACCTAAAATCTCTACCGTAATAGTTTACGACGTTCCTGGCGTGTCGGCTCGTACTTCTCGGTGCGAACATTATATACGTCTATAACGTTATATATCCTAACGTAAGGCAACATAACATCTCGGATGTAATATTTTACAACATTCCTGGCGTGTCGTCGCCTGCTTCTCGATGGGGACATTACATACGTCTATAACGTTGTATATCCTAACCTAACGCAACCTAACATCTGGGATGTAATATTGTACAACATTCCTGGCATGTCGGTCCCTACGTCTCGGTGGGAACGTTATATACGTCTATAACGATATATATCCAAACTTAAGGGAAACTAACATCTCGGATGTCATATTTTACAACATTCCTGGCGCTTCGGCCCCTATTTCTCGGTGGTAACATTATATACGTCTATAACGTTATATATCATAACCTAAGGCAACCTAAAATCTCTACCGTAATTGTTTACAACATTCCTGGCGTGTCGGCTCGTACTTCTCGGTGCGAACATTATATACGTCTATAACGTTATATATCCTAACGTAAGGCAACATACCATCTCGGATATAATATTTTACAACATTCCTGGCGTGTCGCCGCCTGCTTCTCGATGGGGAAATTATATACGTCTATAACGTTGTATATCCTAACCTAACGCAACCTAACATCTGGGATGTAATATTTTACAACATTCCTGACGCGTCGGCCCCTATTTCTCGGTGGGAACATTATATACTTCTATAACGTTATATATCATAACCTAAGGCAACCTAAAATCTCTACCGTCATAGTTTACAACATTCCTGGCGCTTCGGCTCCTACTTTTCGCTGGGAACGTTATATACGTCTATAACGTTACATATCCTAACGTAAGGCAACATAACATCTCGGATGTAATATTTTACAACATTCCTGGCATGTCGTCGCCTGCTTCTCGATGGGGACATTATATAAGTCTATATCGTTGTATATCCTAACCTAACGCAACCTAACATCTGGGATGTAATATTTTACAACATTCCTGGCATGTCGGTCCCTACGTCTCGGTGGTAACATTACATACGTCTATAACGTTATATATCCTAGCCTAAGGCGGCCTAACATGTCGAATGTAATATTTTACATCATTCCTGGCGTGTCGGCCCGTAGTTCTCGGTGGTAACAATATATTCGTCTATAACGTTATGTATCCTAGCCTAAGGCAACCTAACATGCCGAATGTAATATTTTACAACATTCCTGGCGTGTCGTCGCCTACTTCTCGATGGGGACATTATATACGTCTATAACGTTGTATATCCTAACCTAACGCAACCTAACATCTGGGATGTATCATTTTACAACATTCCTGGCATGTCGGTCCCTACGTCTCTGTGGGAACATCATATACGTCTATAGCGATATATATCCTAACCGAAGGCAACGTAACATCTCGGATGTAATATTTTACAACATTCCTGGCGCGTCGGCTCCTATTTTTCGGTGGGAACATTATATACGTCTATAACGTTATATATCCTAACGTAAGGCAACATAACATCTCGGATGCAATATTTTACAACATTCCTGACGCGTCGGCCCCTATTTCTCGGTGGGAACATAATATACGTCTATAACGTTATATATCCTAGCCTAAGGTAACCTAACATGTCGGATGTAATATTTTACAACATTCCTGGCGTGTCGTCGCCTGCTTCTCGATGGGGACATTATATACGTCTATATCGTTGTATATCCTAACCTAACGCAACCTAACTTCTGGGATGTAATATTTTACAACATTCCTGGCATGTCGGTCCCTACGTATCGGTGGTAACATTACATACGTCTATAACGTTATATATCCTAGCCTAAGGCGGCCTAACATGTCGAATGTAATATTTTACATCATTCCTGGCGTGTCGGCCCGTAGTTCTCGGTGGTAACAATATATTCGTCTATAACGTTATGTATCGTAGCCTAAGGCAACCTAACATGCCGAATGTAATATTTTACAACATTCCTGGCGTGTCGTCGCCTACTTCTCGATGGGGACATTATATACGTCTATACCGTTGTATATCCTAACCTAACGCAACCTAACATCTGGGATGTATTATTTTACAACATTCCTGACTCGTCTGTTCCTACTTCCCGGTGGTAACATTACATACGTCTATAACGTTATATATCCTAGCCTAAGGCCACCTAACATGTCGAATGTAATATTTTACAACATTCCTGACGCGTCGGCCCCTATTTTTCGGTGGGAACATTATATACGTCTATAACGTTATATATCCTAGTCTAAGGCAACCTAAGATGTCGAATGTAATATTTTACAACATTCTGGCGTGTCGTCGCCTGCTTCTCGATGGGGAGATTATATACGTCTATAACATTGTATATCCTAACCTAACGCAACCTGACATGTCGAATGTAATATTTTACAACACTCCTGTCGTGTAGTCGCCTACTTCTGGATGGGGACATTATATACATCTATAACTTTGTATATCCTAACCTAAGGCAGCCTAACATCTCGGATGTAATATTTTACAACATTCCTGGCATGTCGGTCCCTACATCTCGGTGGGAACATACTATACGTCTATAACGTTGTATATCCTAACCTAAGGAAACCTAACATCTCGGGTGTAATATTTTACAACATTCCTGACGCGTCGGCCCCTATTTCTCGGTGGGAACATTATATACGTCTATAACGTTATATATCCTAGCCTAAGGCGACCTAACATGTCGGATGTAATAGTTGATAACATTCCTGGCGTGTTGGCCCGTACTTCTCGGTGGTAACATTACATACGTCTATAACGTTATATATACTAGCCTAAGGCAACCTAACATGTCGAATGTAATATTTTACAACATTCCTGGCGTGTCGTCCCCTGCTTCTCGATGGGGACATTATATACGTCTATAACGTTGTATATCCTAACCTAACGCAACCTAACATTTCGGATGTAATATTTTACAACATTCCTGGCATGTCGGTCCCTACATCTCGGTGGGAACATACTATACGTCTATAACGTTGTATATCCTAACCTAAGGGAACCTAACATCTCGGGTGTAATATTTTACAACATTCCTGACGCGTCGGCCCCTATTTTTCGGTGGGAACATTATATACGTCTATAACGTTATATATCCTAGCCTAAGGCAACCTAAGATGTCGAATGTAATATTTTACAACATTCCTGGCGTGTCGTCGCCTACTTCACGATGGGGACATTATACACATCTATAACATTGTATATCCTAACCTAAGGCAACCTAACATCTGGGATGTAATATTCCTGGCGTGTCGTCGCCTACTTCTGGATGGGGAGATTATATACGTCTATAACGTTATATATCCTAACCTAAGGCAACCTAACATCTCGGATGTAATAGTTGACAACATTCCTGGCGTGTCCGCCCGTACTTCTCGGTGGGAACATTATATACGTCTATAACGTTATATATCCTAGCCTAAGGCCACATAACATGTCGAATGTAATATTTTACAACATTCCTGGCGTGTCGTCGCCTGCTTCTAGATGGGGACATTATATACGTCTTTAACGTTGTATATCCTAACCTAAAGCAACCTAACATCTGGGATGTAATATTTTACAAGATTCCTGGCATGTCGGTCCCCAAGTCTCGGTAGGAACATTATATACGTCTATAACGATATATATCCAAACCGAAGGGAACCTAACATGTCGAATGTAATATTTTACAACATTCCTGGCGTGTCGTCGCCTGCTTCTCGATGGGGACATTATATACGTCTATAACATTGTATATCCTAACCTAACGCAACCTAACATCTGGAATGTAATATTCTACAACATTCCTGGCATGTCGGCCCCTATTTCTCGGTGGGAATATTATATACGTCTATAACGTTATATATCCTAGCCTAAGGCAACCTAACATCTCGGGTTTAATATTTTACAACATTCCTGACGCGTCGGCCCCTATTTCTCGGTGGGAACATTATATACTTCTTTAACGTTATATATCATAACCTAAGGCAACCTGAAATCTCAACCGTAATAGTTTACAACATTCCTGGCGCTTCGGCTCCTACATTTCGGTGGGAACATTATATACGTCTATAACGTTACATATCCTAACGTAAGGCAACATAACATCTCGGATGTAATATTTTACAACATTCCTGGCGTGTCGTCGCCTGCTTCTCGATGGGGACATTATATACGTCTATCACGTTGTATATCCTAACCAAACGCAACCTAACATCTGGGATGTAATATTTTACAACATTCCTGGCATGTCGGCCCCTATTTCTCGGTGGGAATATTATATACGTCTATAACGTTATATATCCTAGCCTAAGGCAACCTAACATCTCGGGTTTAATATTTTAGAACATTCCTGACGCGTCGGCCCCTATTTCTCGGTGGGAATATTATATACGTCTATAACGTTATATATCATAACCTAAGGCAACCTAAAATCTCTACCGTAATAGTTTACGACGTTCCTGGCGTGTCGGCTCGTACTTCTCGGTGCGAACATTATATACGTCTATAACGTTATATATCCTAACGTAAGGCAACGTAACATCTCGGATGTAATATTTTACAACATTCCTGGCGTGTCGTCGCCAGCTTCTCGATGGGGACATTATATACGTCTATAACGTTGTATATCCTAACCTAACGCAACCTAACATCTGGGATATAATATTTTACAACATTCCTGGCATGTCGGTCCCTACGTCTCGGTGGGAACGTTATATACGTCTATAACGATATATATCCAAACTTAAGGGAAACTAACATCTCGGATGTCATATTTTACAACATTCCTGGCGCTTCGGCCCCTATTTCTCGGTGGTAACATTATATACGTCTATAACGTTATATATCATAACCTAAGGCAACCTAAAATCTCTACCGTCATAGTTTACAACATTCCTGGCGCTTCGGCTCCTACTTTTCGCTGGGAACGTTATATACGTCTATAACGTTACATATCCTAACGTAAGGCAACATAACATCTCGGATGTAATATTTTACAACATTCCTGGCATGTCGTCGCCTGCTTCTCGATGGGGACATTATATAAGTCTATATCGTTGTATATCCTAACCTAACGCAACCTAACATCTGGGATGTAATATTTTACAACATTCCTGGCATGTCGGTCCCTACGTCTCGGTGGTAACATTACATACGTCTATAACGTTATATATCCTAGCCTAAGGCGGCCTAACATGTCGAATGTAATATTTTACATCATTCCTGGCGTGTCGGCCCGTAGTTCTCGGTGGTAACAATATATTCGTCTATAACGTTATGTATCCTAGCCTAAGGCAACCTAACATGCCGAATGTAATATTTTACAACATTCCTGGCGTGTCGTCGCCTACTTCTCGATGGGGACATTATATACGTCTATAACGTTGTATATCCTAACCTAACGCAACCTAACATCTGGGATGTATCATTTTACAACATTCCTGGCATGTCGGTCCCTACGTCTCTGTGGGAACATCATATACGTCTATAGCGATATATATCCTAACCGAAGGCAACGTAACATCTCGGATGTAATATTTTACAACATTCCTGGCGCGTCGGCTCCTATTTTTCGGTGGGAACATTATATACGTCTATAACGTTATATATCCTAACGTAAGGCAACATAACATCTCGGATGCAATATTTTACAACATTCCTGACGCGTCGGCCCCTATTTCTCGGTGGGAACATAATATACGTCTATAACGTTATATATCCTAGCCTAAGGTAACCTAACATGTCGGATGTAATATTTTACAACATTCCTGGCGTGTCGTCGCCTGCTTCTCGATGGGGACATTATATACGTCTATATCGTTGTATATCCTAACCTAACGCAACCTAACTTCTGGGATGTAATATTTTACAACATTCCTGGCATGTCGGTCCCTACGTATCGGTGGTAACATTACATACGTCTATAACGTTATATATCCTAGCCTAAGGCGGCCTAACATGTCGAATGTAATATTTTACATCATTCCTGGCGTGTCGGCCCGTAGTTCTCGGTGGTAACAATATATTCGTCTATAACGTTATGTATCGTAGCCTAAGGCAACCTAACATGCCGAATGTAATATTTTACAACATTCCTGGCGTGTCGTCGCCTACTTCTCGATGGGGACATTATATACGTCTATACCGTTGTATATCCTAACCTAACGCAACCTAACATCTGGGATGTATTATTTTACAACATTCCTGACTCGTCTGTTCCTACTTCCCGGTGGTAACATTACATACGTCTATAACGTTATATATCCTAGCCTAAGGCCACCTAACATGTCGAATGTAATATTTTACAACATTCCTGACGCGTCGGCCCCTATTTTTCGGTGGGAACATTATATACGTCTATAACGTTATATATCCTAGTCTAAGGCAACCTACGATGTCGAATGTAATATTTTACAACATTCTGGCGTGTCGTCGCCTGCTTCTCGATGGGGAGATTATATACGTCTATAACATTGTATATCCTAACCTAACGCAACCTGACATGTCGAATGTAATATTTTACAACACTCCTGTCGTGTAGTCGCCTACTTCTGGATGGGGACATTATATACATCTATAACTTTGTATATCCTAACCTAAGGCAGCCTAACATCTCGGATGTAATATTTTACAACATTCCTGGCATGTCGGTCCCTACATCTCGGTGGGAACATACTATACGTCTATAACGTTGTATATCCTAACCTAAGGAAACCTAACATCTCGGGTGTAATATTTTACAACATTCCTGACGCGTCGGCCCCTATTTCTCGGTGGGAACATTATATACGTCTATAACGTTATATATCCTAGCCTAAGGCGACCTAACATGTCGGATGTAATAGTTGATAACATTCCTGGCGTGTTGGCCCGTACTTCTCGGTGGTAACATTACATACGTCTATAACGTTATATATACTAGCCTAAGGCAACCTAACATGTCGAATGTAATATTTTACAACATTCCTGGCGTGTCGTCCCCTGCTTCTCGATGGGGACATTATATACGTCTATAACGTTGTATATCCTAACCTAACGCAACCTAACATTTCGGATGTAATATTTTACAACATTCCTGGCATGTCGGTCCCTACATCTCGGTGGGAACATACTATACGTCTATAACGTTGTATATCCTAACCTAAGGGAACCTAACATCTCGGGTGTAATATTTTACAACATTCCTGACGCGTCGGCCCCTATTTTTCGGTGGGAACATTATATACGTCTATAACGTTATATATCCTAGCCTAAGGCAACCTAAGATGTCGAATGTAATATTTTACAACATTCCTGGCGTGTCGTCGCCTACTTCACGATGGGGACATTATACACATCTATAACATTGTATATCCTAACCTAAGGCAACCTAACATCTCGGATGTAATATTTTACAACATTCCTGGCGTGTCGTCGCCTGCTTCTCGATGGGGACATTATATACGTCTATCACGTTGTATATCCTAACCAAACGCAACCTAACATCTGGGATGTAATATTTTACAACATTCCTGGCATGTCGGCCCCTATTTCTCGGTGGGAATATTATATACGTCTATAACGTTATATATCCTAGCCTAAGGCAACCTAACATCTCGGGTTTAATATTTTAGAACATTCCTGACGCGTCGGCCCCTATTTCTCGGTGGGAATATTATATACGTCTATAACGTTATATATCATAACCTAAGGCAACCTAAAATCTCTACCGTAATAGTTTACGACGTTCCTGGCGTGTCGGCTCGTACTTCTCGGTGCGAACATTATATACGTCTATAACGTTATATATCCTAACGTAAGGCAACATAACATCTCGGATGTAATATTTTACAACATTCCTGGCGTGTCGTCGCCTGCTTCTCGATGGGGACATTACATACGTCTATAACGTTGTATATCCTAACCTAACGCAACCTAACATCTGGTATGTAATATTGTACAACATTCCTGGCATGTCGGTCCCTACGTCTCGGTGGGAACGTTATATACGTCTATAACGATATATATCCAAACTTAAGGGAAACTAACATCTCGGATGTCATATTTTACAACATTCCTGGCGCTTCGGCCCCTATTTCTCGGTGGTAACATTATATACGTCTATAACGTTATATATCATAACCTAAGGCAACCTAAAATCTCTACCGTAATTGTTTACAACATTCCTGGCGTGTCGGCTCGTACTTCTCCGTGCGAACATTATATACGTCTATAACGTTATATATCCTAACGTAAGGCAACATACCATCTCGGATATAATATTTTACAACATTCCTGGCGTGTCGCCGCCTGCTTCTCGATGGGGAAATTATATACGTCTATAACGTTGTATATCCTAACCTAACGCAACCTAACATCTGGGATGTAATATTTTACAACATTCCTGGCATGTCGGCCCCTATTTCTCGGTGGGAATATTATATACGTCTATAACGTTATATATCCTATCCTAAGGCAACCTAACATCTCGGGTTTAATATTTTACAACATTCCTGACGCGTCGGCCCCTATTTCTCGGTGGGAACATTATATACTTCTATAACGTTATATATCATAACCTAAGGCAACCTAAATTCTCTACCGTAATAGTTTACAACATTCCTGGCGCTTCGGCTCCTACTTTTCGCTGGGAACGTTATATACGTCTATAACGTTACATATCCTAACGTAAGGCAACATAACATCTCGGATGTAATATTTTACAACATTCATGGCGTGTTGTCGCCTGCTTCTCGATGGGGACGTTATATACGTCTATAACGTTGTATATCCTAACCTAACGCAACCTAACATCTGGGGTGTAATATTTTACAACATTCCTGGCATGTCGGCCCCTATTTCTCGGTGGGAATATGATATACGTCTATAACGTTATATATCCTAGCCTAAGGCAACCTAACATCTCGGGTTTAATATTTTACAACATTCCTGACGCGTCGGCCCCTATCTCTCGGTGGAAACATTATATACGTCTATAACGTTATATATCATAACCTAAGGCAACCTAAAATCTCTACCGTAATAGTTTACGACGTTCCTGGCGTGTCGGCTCGTACTTCTCGGTGCGAACATTATATACGTCTATAACGTTATATATCCTAACGTAAGGCAACGTAACATCTCGGATGTAATATTTTACAACATTCCTGGCGTGTCGTCGCCAGCTTCTCGATGGGGACATTATATACGTCTATAACGTTGTATATCCTAACCTAACGCAACCTAACATCTGGGATATAATATTTTACAACATTCCTGGCATGTCGGTCCCTACGTCTCGGTGGGAACGTTATATACGTCTATAACGATATATATCCAAACTTAAGGGAAACTAACATCTCGGATGTCATATTTTACAACATTCCTGGCGCTTCGGCCCCTATTTCTCGGTGGTAACATTATATACGTCTATAACGTTATATATCATAACCTAAGGCAACCTAAAATCTCTACCGTCATAGTTTACAACATTCCTGGCGCTTCGGCTCCTACTTTTCGCTGGGAACGTTATATACGTCTATAACGTTACATATCCTAACGTAAGGCAACATAACATCTCGGATGTAATATTTTACAACATTCCTGGCATGTCGTCGCCTGCTTCTCGATGGGGACATTATATAAGTCTATATCGTTGTATATCCTAACCTAACGCAACCTAACATTTCGGATGTAATATTTTACAACATTCCTGGCATGTCGGTCCCTACGTCTCGGTGGTAACATTACATACGTCTATAACGTTATATATACTAGCCTAAGGCAACCTAACATGTCGAATGTAATATTTTACAACATTCCTGGCGTGTCGTCCCCTGCTTCTCGATGGGGACATTATATACGTCTATAACGTTGTATATCCTAACCTAACGCAACCTAACATTTCGGATGTAATATTTTACAACATTCCTGGCATGTCGGTCCCTACGTCTCGGTGGTAACATTACATACGTCTATAACGTTATATATCCTAGCCTAAGGCGGCCTAACATGTCGAATGTAATATTTTACATCATTCCTGGCGTGTCGGCCCGTAGTTCTCGGTGGTAACAATATATTCGTCTATAACGTTATGTATCCTAGCCTAAGGCAACCTAACATGCAGAATGTAATATTTTACAACATTCCTGGCGTGTCGTCGCCTGCTTCTCGATGGGGACATAATATACGTCTATAACGTTGTATATCCTAACGTAACGCAACCTAACATCTGGAATGTAATATTTTACAACATTCCTGGCGTGTCGTCGCCTGCTTCCCGATGGGGACATAATATACGTCTATAACGTTGTATATCCTTACCTAACGCAACCTAACATCTGGGATGTAATATTTTACCAGATTCCTGGCATGTTGGTCCACATGTCTCGGTGGAAACATTGTATACGTCTATAACGATATATATCCTAACCTAAGGCAACCTAACATCTCGGATGTAATAGTTGACAACATTCCAGGCGTGTAGGCCCGTACTTCTCGGTGGGAACATTGTATACGTCTATAACGTTATATATCCTAGCCTAAGGCGACCTAACATGTCGAATGTAATATTTTACAACATTCCTGGCGTGTCGTCGCCTACTTCTCGATGGAGACATTATATACATCTATAACATTGTATATCCTAACCTAAGGCAGCCTAAAATCTCGGATGTAATATTTTACAACATTCCTGTCATATCGGTCCCTACGTCTCGGTGTAAACATTGTATACGGCCATAACGATATATATCCTAGCCTAAGGCAACCTAACATCTCGGATGTAATATTTTACAACATTCCTGGCATATCGGTCCCTACTTCTCGGTGGAAACATTGTATACGTCTATAACGATATATATCCTAGCCTAAGGCAACCTAACATCTCGGATGTAATATTTTACAACATTCCTGGCGCGTCGGCTCCTATTTTCCGGTGGGAATATTATATACGTCTATAACGTTATATATCATAACCTAAGGGACCCTAACATGTCGTATGTAATATTTTACAACATTCCTGGCGTGTCGTGGCCTGCTTCTCGATGGGGACATTATATACGTCTATAACGTTGTATATCCTAACCTAAAGCAATCTAACATCTGGGATGTAATATTTTACAACATTCCTGGCGTGTCGTCGCCTAGTTTGGATGGGGTCATTATATACATCTATAACGCTGTATATCCTAACCTAAGGCAACCTAACATCTCGTATGTAATATTTTACAACATTCCTGGCATGTCGGTCCCTACATCCCGGTGGGAACATACTATACGTCTATAACGTTGTATATCCTAACCTAAGGGAACCTAACATCTCGAGTGTAAACTTTTACAACATTCCTGACGCGTCGGGCCCTATTTTTCTGTGGGAACATTATATACGGCTATAACGTTATATATCCTAGCCTAAGGCAACCTAACATGTCGAATGTAATATTTTACAACATTCCTGTCGTGTCGTCGCCTGCTTCTCGATGGGGAGATTATATACGTCTATAACGTTGTATATCCTAACCTAACGCAACCTAACATTTGGGATGTAATGTTTTACAACATTCCTTGCATGTCAGTGCCTACGTCTCGGTGGGAACATTATATACGTCTATAACGATATATATCCTAACCTAAGGCAACCTAACACCTCGGATGTAATAGTTGACAACATTCCTGGCGTGTAGGCCCGTACTTCTCGGTGGGAACGTTGTATACATCTATAACATTATATATCCTAGCCTAAGGCGACCTAACATATCGAATGTAATATTTTACATCATTCCTGGCGTGTCGTCGCCTGCTTCTCGGTGGGAACATTATATACGTCTATAACGTTTTGTATCCTAACCTAACGCAACCTAACATCTGGGATGTAATATTCCTGGCGTGTCGTCGCCTACTTCTGGATGGGGACATTATATACGTCTATAACGTTATATATCCTAACCTAAGGCAACCTAACATCTCGGATGTAACAGTTGACAACATTCCTGGCGTGTCCACCCGTACTTCTCGGTGGGAACATTATATACGTCTATAACGTTATATATCCTAGCCTAAGGCCACATAACATGTGGAATGTAATATTTTACAACATTCCTGGCGTGTCGTCGCCTGCTTCTCGATGGGGACATTATATACATCTATAACATTGTATATCCTAACCTAAGGCAACCTAACATCTCGGATGTAATATTTTACAACATTCTGGCGTGTCGTCGCCTGCTTCTCGATGGGGAGATTATATACGTCTATAACGTTGTATATCCTAACCTAACGCAACCTAACATTTGGGATGTAATATTTTACAACATTCGTTGCATGTCGGTGCCTACGTCTCGGTGGGAACATTATATACGTCTATAACGATATATATCCTAACCTAAGGCAACCTAAACCTCGGATGTAATAGTTGGCAACATTCCTGGCGTGTAGGCCCGTACTTCTCGGTGGGAACATTGTATACGTCTATAACGATATATATCCTAGCCTAAGGCAACCTAACATCTCGGATGTAATATTTTACAACATTCCTGGCGCGTCGGCTCCTATTTTTCGGTGGGAACATTATATACGTCTATAACGTTATATATCATAACCTAAGGGACCCTAACATCTCGGATGTAATATTTTACAACATTCCTGGCGTGTCGTCTCCTACTTCTGGATGGGGGCATTATATACATCTATAACGTTGTATATCCTAACCTAAGGGAACCTAACATCTCGGGTGTAATATTTTACAACATTCCTGACGCGACGGCCCCTATTTTTCGGTGGGAATATTATATACGTCTATAACGTTATATATCATAACCTAAGGCAACCTAACATCTCGGATGTAATATTTTACAACATTCCTGGCATATCGGTCCCTACTTCTCGGTGGAAACATTGTATACGTCTATAACGATATATCTCCTAGCCTAAGGCAACCTAACATCTCGGATGTAATATTTTACAACATTCCTGGCGCGTCGGCTCCTATTTTTCGGTGGGAACATTATATACGTCTATAACGTTATATATCCTAACCTAAGGGACCCTAACATGTCGTATGTAATATTTTACAACATTCCTGGCGTGTCCTAGCCTGCTTCTCGATGGGGACATTATATACGTCTATAACGTTGTATATCCTAACCTAAAGCAATCTAACATCTGGGATGTAATATTTTACAACATTCCTGGCGTGTCGTCGCCTAGTTTGGATGGGGTCATTATATACATCTATAACGCTGTATATCCTAACCTAAGGCAACCTAACATCTCGGATGTAATATTTTACAACATTCCTGGCATGTCGGTCCCTACATCTCGGTGGGAACATACTATACGTCTATAACGTTGTATATCCTAACCTAAGGGATCCTAACATCTCGAGTGTAAACTTTTACAACATTCCTGACGCGTCGGGCCCTATTTTTCTGTGGGAACATTATATACGGCTATAACGTTATATATCCTAGCCTAAGGCAACCTAACATGTCGAATGTAATATTTTACAACATTCCTGTCGTGTCGTCGCCTGCTTCTCGATGGGGAGATTATATACGTCTATAACGTTGTATATCCTAACCTAACGCAACCTAACATTTGGAATGTAATGTTTTACAACATTCCTTGCATGTCAGTGCCTACGTCTCGGTGGGAACATTATATACGTCTATAACGATATATATCCTAACCTAAGGCAACCTAACACCTCGGATGTAATAGTTGACAACATTCCTGGCGTGTAGGCCCGTACTTCTCGGTGGGAACGTTGTATACATCTATAACGTTATATATCCTAGCCTAAGGCGACCTAACATATCGAATGTAATATTTTACATCATTCCTGGCGTGTCGTCGCCTGCTTCTCGATGGGAACATTATATACGTCTATAACGTTGTGTATCCTAACCTAACGCAACCTAACATCTGGGATGTAATATTCCTGGCGTGTCGTCGCCTACTTCTGGATGGGGACATTATATACGTCTATAACGTTATCTATCCTAACCTAAGGCAACCTAACATCTCGGATGTAACAGTTGACAACATTCCTGGCGTGTCCACCCGTACTTCTCGGTGGGAACATTATATACGTCTATAACGTTATATATCTTAGCCTAAGGCCACATAACATGTGGAATGTAATATTTTACAACATTCCTGGCGTGTCGTCGCCTGCTTCTCGATGGGGACATTATATACATCTATAACATTGTATATCCTAACCTAAGGCAACCTAACATCTCGGATGTAATATTTTACAACATTCTGGCGTGTCGTCGCCTGCTTCTCGATGGGGAGATTATATACGTCTATAACGTTGTATATCCTAACCTAACGCAACCTAACATTTGGGATGTAATATTTTACAACATTCGTTGCATGTCGGTGCCTACGTCTCGGTGGGAACATTATATACGTCTATAACGATATATATCCTAACCTAAGGCAACCTAAACCTCGGATGTAATAGTTGACAACATTCCTGGCGTGTAGGCCCGTACTTCTCGGTGGGAACATTGTATACGTCTATAACGTTATATATCCTAGCCTAAGGCGACCTAACATATCGAATGTAATATTTTACATCATTCCTGGCTTGTCGTCGCCTGCTTCTCGATGGGAACATTATATACGTCTATAACGTTGTGTATCCTAACCTAACGGATCCTAGCATCTGGGATGTAATATTCCTGGCGTATCGTCGCCTACTTCTGGATGGGGACATTATATACGTCTATAACGTTATATATCCGAACCTAAGGCAACCTAACATCTCGGATGTAATAGTTGACAACATTCCTGGCGTGTGCGCCCGTATTTCTCGGTGGGAACCTTATATACGTCTATAACGTTATATATCCTAGCCTAAGGCCACCTAACATGTCGAATGTAATATTTTACAGCATTCCTGACGCGTCGGACCCTATTTTTCAGTGGGAACAATATATACGTCTATAACGTTATATATCCTAGTCTAAGGCAACCTAACATGTCGAATGTAATATTTTACAACATTCCTGGCGTGTTGTCGCCTACTTCTCGATGGGGACATTATATACATCTATAATCTTGTATATCCTGACCTAAGGCAGCCTAACATCTCGGATGTAATATTTTACAACATTCCTGGCGTGTCGTCTCCTACTTCTGGATGGGGGCATTATATACATCTATAACGTTGTATATCCTAACCTAAGAGAACCTAACATCTCGGGTGTAATATTTTACAACATTCCTGACGCGACGGCCCCTATTTTTCGGTGGGAATATTATATACGTCTATAACATTGTATATCCTAACCTAAAGCAATCTAACATCTGGGATGTAATATTTTACAACATTCCTGGCGTGTCGTCGCCTAGTTTGGATGGGGTCATTATATACATCTATAACGCTGTATATCCTAACCTAAGGCAACCTAACATCTCGGATGTAATATTTTACAACATTCCTGGCATTTCGGTCCCTACATCTCGGTGGGAACATACTATACGTCTATAAAGTTGTATATCCTAACCTAAGGGAACCTAACATCTCGAGTGTAAACTTTTACAACATTCCTGACGCGTCGGGCCCTATTTTTCGGTGGGAACATTATATACGGCTATAACGTTATATTTCCTAGCCTAAGGCAACCTAACATGTCGAATGTAATATTTTACAACATTCCTGTCGTGTCGTCGCCTGCTTCTCGATGGGGAGATTATATACGTCTATAACGTTGTATATCCTAACCTAACGCAACCTAACATTTGGGATGTAATATTTTACAACATTCGTTGCATGTCGGTGCCTACGTCTCGGTGGGAACATTATATACGTCTATAACGATATATATCCTAACCTAAGGCAACCTAAACCTCGGATGTAATAGTTGACAACATTCCTGGCGTGTAGGCCCGTACTTCTCGGTGGGAACATTGTATACGTCTATAACGTTATATATCCTAGCCTAAGGCGACCTAACATATCGAATGTAATATTTTACATCATTCCTGGCTTGTCGTCGCCTGCTTCTCGATGGGAACATTATTTACGTCTATAACGTTGTGTATCCTAACCTAACGCAACCTAGCATCTGGGATGTAATATTCCTGGCGTGTCGTCGCCTACTTCTGGATGGGGACATTATATACGTCTATAACGTTATATATCCGAACCTAAGGCAACC
The DNA here is from genome assembly GCA_963969225.1 of Xylocopa violacea. NCBI lineage: Eukaryota > Metazoa > Arthropoda > Insecta > Hymenoptera > Apidae > Xylocopa > Xylocopa violacea. Next base: position 1,084,079 of record CAXAJV010000263.1, on the reverse strand, counting down.
TAACATCTCGGATGTAATAGTTGACAACATTCCTGGCGTGTGCGCCCGTACTCCTCGGTGGGAACCTTATATACGTCTATAACGTTATATATCCTAGCCTAAGGCCACCTAACATGTCGAATGTAATATTTTACAGCATTCCTGACGCGTCGGCCCCTATTTTTCAGTGGGAACATTATATACGTCTATAACGTTATATATCCTAGTCTAAGGCAACCTAACATGTCGAATGTAATATTTTACAACATTCCTGGCGTGTTGTCGCCTACTTCTCGATGGGGACATTATATACATCTATAATCTTGTATATCCTAACCTAAGGCAGCCTAACATCTCGGATGTAATATTTTACAACATTCCTGGCGTGTCGTCTCCTACTTCTGGATGGGGTCATTATATACATCTATAACGTTGTATATCCTAACCTAAGGGAACCTAACATCTCGGGTGTAATATTTTACAACATTCCTGACGCGACGGCCCCTATTTTTCGGTGGGAATATTATATACGTCTATAACGTTGTATATCCTAACCTAAAGCAATCTAACATCTGGGATGTAATATTTTACAACATTCCTGGCGTGTCGTCGCCTAGTTTGGATGGGGTCATTATATACATCTATAACGCTGTATATCCTAACCTAAGGCAACCTAACATCTCGGATGTAATATTTTACAACATTCCTGGCATGTCGGTCCCTACATCTCGGTGGGAACATACTATACGTCTATAAAGTTGTATATCCTAACCTAAGGGAACCTAACATCTCGAGTGTAAACTTTTACAACATTCATGACGCGTCGGGCCCTATTTTTCGGTGGGAACATTATATACGGCTATAACGTTATATTTCCTAGCCTAAGGCAACCTAACATGTCGAATGTAATATTTTACAACATTCCTGTCGTGTCGTCGCCTGCTTCTCGATGGGGAGATTATATACGTCTATAACGTTGTATATCCTAACCTAACGCAACCTAACATTTGGGATGTAATATTTTACAACATTCGTTGCATGTCGGTGCCTACGTCTCGGTGGGAACATTATATACGTCTATAACGATATATATCCTAACCTAAGGCAACCTAAACCTCGGATGTAATAGTTGACAACATTCCTGGCGTGTAGGCAAGTACTTCTCGGTGGGAACATTGTATACGTCTATAACGTTATATATCCTAGCCTAAGGCGACCTAACATATCGAATGTAATATTTTACATCATTCCTGGCTTGTCGTCGCCTGCTTCTCGATGGGAACATTATTTACGTCTATAACGTTGTGTATCCTAACCTAACGCAACCTAGCATCTGGGATGTAATATTCCTGGCGTGTCGTCGCCTACTTCTGGATGGGGACATTATATACGTCTATAACGTTATATATCCGAACCTAAGGCAACCTAACATCTCGGATGTAATAGTTGACAACATTCCTGGCGTGTGCGCCCGTACTTCTCGGTGGGAACCTTATATACGTCTATAACGTTATATATCCTAGCCTAAGGCCACCTAACATTTCGAATGTAATATTTTACAGCATTCCTGACGCGTCGGCCCCTATTTTTCAGTGGGAACATTATATACGTCTATAACGTTATATATCCTAGTCTAAGGCAACCTAACATGTCGAATGTAATATTTTACAACATTCCTGGCGTGTTGTCGCCTACTTCTCGATGGGGACATTATATACATCTATAATCTTGTATATCCTAACCTAAGGCAGCCTAACATCTCGGATGTAATATTTTACAACATTCCTGGCGTGTCGTCTCCTACTTCTGGATGGGGGCATTATATACATCTATAACGTTGTATATCCTAACCTAAGGGAACCTAACATCTCGGGTGTAATATTTTACAACATTCCTGACGCGACGGCCCCTATTTTTCGGTGGGAATATTATATACGTCTATAACGTTGTATATCCTAACCTAAAGCAATCTAACATCTGGGATGTAATATTTTACAACATTCCTGGCGTGTCGTCGCCTAGTTTGGATGGGGTCATTATATACATCTATAACGCTGTATATCCTAACCTAAGGCAACCTAACATCTCGGATGTAATATTTTACAACATTCCTGGCATGTCGGTCCCTACATCTCGGTGGGAACATACTATACGTCTATAAAGTTGTATATCCTAACCTAAGGGAACCTAACATCTCGAGTGTAAACTTTTACAACATTCCTGACGCGTCGGGCCCTATTTTTCGGTGGGAACATTATATACGGCTATAACGTTATATTTCCTAGCCTAAGGCAACCTAACATGTCGAATGTAATATTTTACAACATTCCTGTCGTGTCGTCGCCTGCTTCTCGATGGGGAGATTATATACGTCTATAACGTTGTATATCCTAACCTAACGCAACCTAACATTTGGGATGTAATATTTTACAACATTCGTTGCATGTCGGTGCCTACGTCCCGGTGGGAACATTATATACGTCTATAACGATATATATCCTAACCTAAGGCAACCTAAACCTCGGATGTAATAGTTGACAACATTCCTGGCGTGTAGGCCCGTACTTCTCGGTGGGAACATTGTATACGTCTATAACGTTATATATCCTAGCCTAAGGCGACCTTACATATCGAATGTAATATTTTACATCATTCCTGGCTTGTCGTCGCCTGCTTCTCGATTGGAACATTATTTACGTCTATAACGTTGTGTATCCTAACCTAACGCAACCTAGCATCTGGGATGTAATATTCCTGGCGTGTCGTCGCCTACTTCTGGGTGGGGACATTATATACGTCTATAACGTTATATATCCGAACCTAAGGCAACCTAACATCTCGGATGTAATAGTTGACAACATTCCTGGCGTGTGCGCCCGTACTTCTCGGTGGGAACCTTATATACGTCTATAACGTTATATATCCTAGCCTAAGGCCACCTAACATGTCGAATGTAATATTTTACAGCATTCCTGACGCGTCGGCCCCTATTTTTCAGTGGGAACATTATATACGTCTATAACGTTATATATCCTAGTCTAAGGCAACCTAACATGGCGAATGTAATATTTTACAACATTCCTGGCGTGTTGTCGCCTACTTCTCGATGGGGACATTATATACATCTATAATCTTGTATATCCTAACCTAAGGCAGCCTAACATCTCGGATGTAATATTTTACAACATTCCTGGCGTGTCGTCTCCTATTTCTGGATGGGGGCATTATATACATCTATAACGTTGTATATCCTAACCTAAGGGAACCTAACATCTCGGGTGTAATATTTTACAACATTCCTGACGCGACGGCCCCTATTTTTCGGTGGGAATATTATATACGTCTATAACGTTATATATCATAACCTAAGGCAACCTAACATCTCGGATGTAATATTTTACAACATTCCTGGCATATCGGTCCCTACTTCTCGGTGGAAACATTGTATACGTCTATAACGATATATATCCTAGTCTAAGGCAACCTAACATCTCGGATGTAATATTTTACAACATTCCTGGCGCATCGGCTCCTATTTTTCGGTGGGAACATTATATACGTCTATAACGTTATATATCCTAACCTAAGGGACCCTAACATGACGTATGTAATATTTTACAACATTCCTGGCGTGTCGAAGCCTGCTTCTCGATGGGGACATTATATACGTCTATAACGTTGTATATCCTAACCTAAAGCAATCTAACATCTGGGATGTAATATTTTACAACATTCCTGGCGTGTCGTCGCCTAGTTTGGATGGGGTCATTATATACATCTATAACGCTGTATATCCTAACCTAAGGCAACCTAACATCTCGGATGTAATATTTTACAACATTCCTGGCATGTCGGTCCCTACATCTCGGTGGGAACATACTATACGTCTATAACGTTGTATATCCTAACCTAAGGGAACCTAACATCTCGAGTGTAAACTTTTACAACATTCCTGACGCGTCGGGCCCTATTTTTCGGTGGGAACATTATATACGGCTATAACGTTATATATCCTAGCCTAAGGCAACCTAACATGTCGAATGTAATATTTTACAACATTCCTGTCGTGTCGTCGCCTGCTTCTCGATGGGGAGATTATATACGTCTATAACGTTGTATATCCTAACCTAACGCAACCTAACATTTGGGATGTAATGTTTTACAACATTCCTGGCGTGTCGTCGCCTGCTTCTCGATGGGAACATTATATACGTCTATAACGTTGTGTATCCTAACCTAAGGCAACCTAACACCTCGGATGTAATAGTTGACAACATTCCTGGCGTGTAGGCCCGTACTTCTCGGTGGGAACATTGTATACGTCTATAACGATATATATCCTAGCCTAAGGCGACCTAACATGTCGAATGTAATATTTTACATCATTCCTGGCGTGTCGTCGCCTGCTTCTCGATGGGAACATTACATACGTCTATAACGTTATATATCATAACCTAAGGCAACCGAACATCTGGAATGTAATATTTTACAACATTCCTGGCATATCAGTCCCTACTTCTCGGTGGAAACATTGTATACGTCTATAACGATATATATCCTAGCCTAGGGCAACCTAACATCTCGGATGTAATATTTTACAACATTCCTGCCGTGTCGTCGCCTACTTCTCGATGGGGACATTATATACGTCTATAACGTTATATATCCTAGCCTAAGGCAACCTAACACCTCGGATGTAATAGTTGACAACATTCCTGGCGTGTAGGCCCGTACTTCTCGGTGGGAACGTTGTATACATCTATAACGTTATATATCCTAGCCTAAGGCGACCTAACATATCGAATGTAATATTTTACATCATTCCTGGCGTGTCGTCGCCTGCTTCTCGTTGGGAACATTATATACGTCTATAACGTTGTGTATCCTAACCTAAGACAACCTGACATCTCGGATGTAACAGTTGACAACATTCCTGGCGTGTCCACCCGTACTTCTCGGTGGGAACATTATATACGTCTATAACGTCATATATCCTAGCCTAAGGCCACATAACATGTGGAATGTAATATTTTACAACATTCCTGGCGTGTCGTCGCCTGCTTCTCGATGGGGACATTATATACATCTATAACATTGTATATCCTAACCTAAGGCAACCTAACATCTCGGATGTAATATTTTACAACATTCTGGCGTGTCGGCGCCTGCTTCTCGATGGGGAGATTATATACGTCTATAACGTTGTATATCCTAACCTAACGCAACCTAACATTTGGGATGTAATATTTTACAACATTCGTTGCATGTCGGTGCCTACGTCCCGGTGGGAACATTATATACGTCTACAACGATATATATCCTAACCTAAGGCAACCTAAACCTCGGATGTAATAGTTGACAACATTCCTGGCGTGTAGGCCCGTACTTCTCGGTGGGAACATTGTATACGTCTATAACGTTATATATCCTAGCCTAAGGCGACCTAACATATCGAATGTAATATTTTACATCATTCCTGGCTTGTCGTCGCCTGCTTCTCGATGGGAACATTATATACGTCTATAACGTTGTGTATCCTAACCTAACGCAACCTAGCATCTGGGATGTAATATTCCTGGCGTGTCGTCGCCTACTTCTGGATGGGGACATTATATACGTCTATAACGTTATATATCCGAACCTAAGGCAACCTAACATCTCGGATGTAATAGTTGACAACATTCCTGGTGTGTGCGCCCGTACTTCTCGGTGGGAACCTTATATATGTCTATAACGTTATATATGCTAGCCTAAGGCGACATAATATGTCGAATGTGATATTTTACAACATTCCTGGCGTGTCGTCTCCTGCTTCTCGATGGGGACATTATATACGTCTATAATGATGTATATCCTAACCTAACGCAACCTAACATCTGGGATGTAATATTTTACAAGATTCCTGTCATGTCGGTCCTCAAGTCTCGGTAGGAACATTATATACGTCTATAACGATATATATCCTAAAGTAAAGCAACCTAACATCTCGGATGTAATACTTTACAACATTCCTGGCATGTCGGTCCCTACATCTCGGTGGGAACATTCTGTACTTCTATAACGATATATATCCTAACCTAAGGCAACCTAACATCTCGGATGTAATAATTTACAACATTCTGGCGTGTTGTCGCCTGCTTCTCGATGGGGAGATTATATACGTCTATAACGTTGTATATCCTAACCTAACGCAACCTAACATTTGGGATGTAATATTTTACAACATTCGTTGCATGTCGGTGCCTACGTCTCGGTGGGAAAATTATATACGTCTATAACGATATATATCCTAACCTAAGGCAACCTAACACCTCGGATGTAATAGTTGACAACATTCCTGGCGTGTAGGCCCGTACTTCTCGGTGGGAACATTGTATACGTCTATAACGTTATATATCCTAACCTAAGGCAACCTAACATCTCGGATGTAATAGTTGACAACATTCCAGGCGTGTCCGCCCGTACTTTTCGGTGGGAACATTATATACGTCTATAACGTTATATATCCTAGTCTAAGGCCACCTAACATGTCGAATGTAATATTTTACGACATTCCTGACGCGTCAGCCTCTATTTTTCGGTGGGAACATTATATACGTCTATAACGTTATATATCCTAGTCTAAGGCAACCTAACATGGCGAATGTAATATTTTACAACATTCCTGGCGTGTTGTCGCCTACTTCTCGATGGGGACATTATATACATCTATAATCTTGTATATCCTAACCTAAGGCAGCCTAACATCTCGGATGTAGTATTTTACAACATTCCTGGTGTGTCGTCTCCTACTTCTGGATGGGCTCATTATATACATCCATAACGTTGTATATCCTAACCTAAGAGAACCTAACATCTCGGGTGTAATATTTTACAACATTCCTGACGCGTCGGTCCCTATTTTTCGGTGGGAATATTATATACGTCTATAACGTTATATATCCTAGCCTAAGGCAACCTAACACCTCGGATGTAATAGTTGACAACATTCCTGGCGTGTAGGCCCGTACTTCTCGGTGGGAACGTTGTATACATCTATAACGTTATATATCCCAGCCTAAGGCAACCTAACATATCGAATGTAATATTTTACATCATTCCTGGCGTGTCGTCGCCTGCTTCTCGATGGGAACATTATATACGTCTATAACGTTGTGTATCCTAACCTAACGCAACCTAACATCTGGGATGTAATATTCCTGGCCTGTCGTCGCCTACTTCTGGATGGGGACATTATATACGTCTATAACGTTATATATCCTAACCTAAGGCAACCTAACAACTCGGATGTAATAGTTGACAACATTCCTGGCGTGTCCACCCGTACTTCTCGGTGGGAACATTATATACGTCTATAACGTTATATATCCTAGCCTAAGGCCACATAACATGTGGAATGTAATATTTTACAACATTCCTGGCGTGTCGTCGCCTGCTTCTCGATGGGGACATTATATACATCTATAACATTGTATATCCTAACCTAAGGCAACCTAACATCTCGGATGTAATATTTTACAACATTCTGGCGTGTCGGCGCCTGCTTCTCGATGGGGAGATTATATACGTCTATAACGTTGTATATCCTAACCTAACGCAACCTAACATTTAGGATGTAATATTTTACAACATTCGTTGCATGTCGGTGCCTACGTCCCGGTGGGAACATTATATACGTCTACAACGATATATATCCTAACCTAAGGCAACCTAAACCTCGGATGTAATAGTTGACAACATTCCTGGCGTGTAGGCCCGTACTTCTCGGTGGGAACATTGTATACGTCTATAACGTTATATATCCTAGCCTAAGGCGACCTAACATATCGAATGTAATATTTTACATCATTCCTGGCTTGTCGTCGCCTGCTTCTCGATGGGAACATTATATACGTCTATAACGTTGTGTATCCTAACCTAACGCAACCTAGCATCTGGGATGTAATATTCCTGGCGTGTCGTCGCCTACTTCTGGATGGGGACATTATATACGTCTATAACGTTATATATCCGAACCTAAGGCAACCTAACATCTCGGATGTAATAGTTGACAACATTCCTGGTGTGTGCGCCCGTACTTCTCGGTGGGAACCTTATATATGTCTATAACGTTATATATCCTAGCCTAAGGCCACCTAACATCTCGGATGTAATATTTTACAACATTCCTGGCATGTCGGTCCCTACATCTCGGTGGGAACATACTATACGTCTATAACGTTGTATATCCTAACCTAAGGGAACCTAACATCTCGAGTGTAAACTTTTACAACATTCCTGACGCGTCGGGCCCTATTTTTCGGTGGGAACATTATATACGGCTATAACGTTATATATCCTAGCCTAAGTCAACCTAACATGTCGAATGTAATATTTTACAACATTCCTGGCGTGTTGTCGCCTACTTCTCGATGGGGACATTATATACATCTATAATCTTGTATATCCTAACCTAAGGCAGCCTAACATCTCGGATGTAATATTTTACAACATTCCTGGCGTGTCGTCTCCTACTTCTGGATGGGGGCATTATATACATCTATAACGTTGTATATCCTAACCTAAGGGAACCTAACATCTCGGGTGTAATATTTTACAACATTCCTGACGCGACGGCCCCTATTTTTCGGTGGGAATATTATATACGTCTATAACATTGTATATCCTAACCTAAAGCAATCTAACATCTGGGATGTAATATTTTACAACATTCCTGGCGTGTCGTCGCCTAGTTTGGATGGGGTCATTATATACATCTATAACGCTGTATATCCTAACCTAAGGCAACCTAACATCTCGGATGTAATATTTTACAACATTCCTGACATGTCGGTCCCTACATCTCGGTGGGAACATACTATACGTCTATAAAGTTGTATATCTTAACCTAAGGGAACCTAACATCTCGAGTGTAAACTTTTACAACATTCCTGACGCGTCGGGCCCTATTTTTCGGTGGGAACATTATATACGGCTATAACGTTATATTTCCTAGCCTAAGGCAACCTAACATGTCGAATGTAATATTTTACAACATTCCTGTCGTGTCGTCGCCTGCTTCTCGATGGGGAGATTATATACGTCTATAACGTTGTATATCCTAACCTAACGCAACCTAACATTTGGGATGTAATATTTTACAACATTCGTTGCATGTCGGTGCCTACGTCTCGGTGGGAACATTATATACGTCTATAACGATATATATCCTAACCTAAGGCAACCTAAACCTCGGATGTAATAGTTGACAACATTCCTGGCGTGTAGGCCCGTACTTCTCGGTGGGAACATTGTATACGTCTATAACGTTATATATCCTAGCCTAAGGCGACCTAACATATCGAATGTAATATTTTACATCATTCCTGGCTTGTCGTCGCCTGCTTCTCGATGGGAACATTATTTACGTCTATAACTTTGTGTATCCTAACCTAACGCAACCTAGCATCTGGGATGTAATATTCCTGGCGTGTCGTCGCCTACTTCTGGATGGGGACATTATATACGTCTATAACGTTATATATCCGAACCTAAGGCAACCTAACATCTCGGATGTAATAGTTGACAACGTTCCTGGCGTGTGCGCCCGTACTTCTCGGTGGGAACCTTATATACGTCTATAACGTTATATATCCTAGCCTAAGGCCACCTAACATGTCGAATGTAATATTTTACAGCATTCCTGACGCGTCGGCCCCTATTTTTCAGTGGGAACATTATATACGTCTATAACGTTTTATATCCTAGTCTAAGGCAACCTAACATGTCGAATGTAATATTTTACAACATTCCTGGCGTGTTGTCGCCTACTTCTCGATGGGGACATTATATACATCTATAATCTTGTATATCCTAACCTAAGGCAGCCTAACATCTCGGATGTAATATTTTACAACATTCCTGGCGTGTCGTCTCCTACTTCTGGATGGGGGCATTATATACATCTATAACGTTGTATATCCTAACCTAAGGGAACCTAACATCTCGGGTGTAATATTTTACAACATTCCTGACGCGACGGCCCCTATTTTTCGGTGGGAATATTATATACGTCTATAACGTTGTATATCCTAACCTAAAGCAATCTAACATCTGGGATGTAATATTTTACAACATTCCTGGCGTGTCGTCGCCTAGTTTGGATGGGGTCATTATATACATCTATAACGCTGTATATCCTAACCTAAGGCAACCTAACAACTCGGATGTAATAGTTGACAACATTCCTGGCGTGTCCACCCGTACTTCTCGGTGGGAACATTATATACGTCTATAACGTTATATATCCTAGCCTAAGGCCACATAACATGTGGAATGTAATATTTTACAACATTCCTGGCGTGTGATCGCCTGCTTCTCGATGGGGACATTATATACATCTATAACATTGTATATCCTAACCTAAGGCAACCTAACATCTCGGATGTAATATTTTACAACATTCTGGCGTGTCGGCGCCTGCTTCTCGATGGGGAGATTATATACGTCTATAACGTTGTATATCCTAACCTAACGCAACCTAACATTTGGGATGTAATATTTTACAACATTCGTTGCATGTCGGTGCCTACGTCCCGGTGGGAACATTATATACGTCTACAACGATATATATCCTAACCTAAGGCAACCTAAACCTCGGATGTAATAGTTGACAACATTCCTGGCGTGTAGGCCCGTACTTCTCGGTGGGAACATTGTATACGTCTATAACGTTATATATCCTAGCCTAAGGCGACCTAACATATCGAATGTAATATTTTACATCATTCCTGGCTTGTCGTCGCCTGCTTCTCGATGGGAACATTATATACGTCTATAACGTTGTGTATCCTAACCTAACGCAACCTAGCATCTGGGATGTAATATTCCTGGCGTGTCGTCGCCTACTTCTGGATGGGGACATTATATACGTCTATAACGTTATATATCCGAACCTAAGGCAACCTAACATCTCGGATGTAATAGTTGACAACATTCCTGGTGTGTGCGCCCGTACTTCTCGGTGGGAACCTTATATATGTCTATAACGTTATATATCCTAGCCTAAGGCCACCTAACATCTCGGATGTAATATTTTACAACATTCCTGGCATGTCGGTCCCTACATCTCGGTGGGAACATACTATACGTCTATAACGTTGTATATCCTAACCTAAGGGAACCTAACATCTCGAGTGTAAACTTTTACAACATTCCTGACGCGTCGGGCCCTATTTTTCGGTGGGAACATTATATACGGCTATAACGTTATATATCCTAGCCTAAGGCAACCTAACATGTCGAATGTAATATTTTACAACATTCCTGGCGTGTTGTCGCCTACTTCTCGATGGGGACATTATATACATCTATAATCTTGTATATCCTAACCTAAGGCAGCCTAACATCTCGGATGTAATATTTTACAACATTCCTGGCGTGTCGTCTCCTACTTCTGGATGGGGGCATTATATACATCTATAACGTTGTATATCCTAACCTAAGGGAACCTAACATCTCGGGTGTAATATTTTACAACATTCCTGACGCGACGGCCCCTATTTTTCGGTGGGAATATTATATACGTCTATAACATTGTATATCCTAACCTAAAGCAATCTAACATCTGGGATGTAATATTTTACAACATTCCTGGCGTGTCGTCGCCTAGTTTGGATGGGGTCATTATATACATCTATAACGCTGTATATCCTAACCTAAGGCAACCTAACATCTCGGATGTAATATTTTACAACATTCCTGGCATGTCGGTCCCTACATCTCGGTGGGAACATACTATACGTCTATAAAGTTGTATATCCTAACCTAAGGGAACCTAACATCTCGAGTGTAAACTTTTACAACATTCCTGACGCGTCGGGCCCTATTTTTCGGTGGGAACATTATATACGGCTATAACGTTATATTTCCTAGCCTAAGGCAACCTAACATGTCGAATGTAATATTTTACAACATTCCTGTCGTGTCGTCGCCTGCTTCTCGATGGGGAGATTATATACGTCTATAACGTTGTATATCCTAACCTAACGCAACCTAACATTTGGGATGTAATATTTTACAACATTCGTTGCATGTCGGTGCCTACGTCTCGGTGGGAACATTATATACGTCTATAACGATATATATCCTAACCTAAGGCAACCTAAACCTCGGATGTAATAGTTGACAACATTCCTGGCGTGTAGGCCCGTACTTCTCGGTGGGAACATTGTATACGTCTATAACGTTATATATCCTAGCCTAAGGCGACCTTACATATCGAATGTAATATTTTACATCATTCCTGGCTTGTCGTCGCCTGCTTCTCGATTGGAACATTATTTACGTCTATAACGTTGTGTATCCTAACCTAACGCAACCTAGCATCTGGGATGTAATATTCCTGGCGTGTCGTCTCCTACTTCTGGGTGGGGACATTATATACGTCTATAACGTTATATATCCGAACCTAAGGCAACCTAACATCTCGGATGTAATAGTTGACAACATTCCTGGCGTGTGCGCCCGTACTTCTCGGTGGGAACCTTATATACGTCTATAACGTTATATATCCTAGCCTAAGGCCACCTAACATGTCGAATGTAATATTTTACAGCATTCCTGACGCGTCGGCCCCTATTTTTCAGTGGGAACATTATATACGTCTATAACGTTATATATCCTAGTCTAAGGCAACCTAACATGGCGAATGTAATATTTTACAACATTCCTGGCGTGTTGTCGCCTACTTCTCGATGGGGACATTATATACATCTATAATCTTGTATATCCTAACCTAAGGCAGCCTAACATCTCGGATGTAATATTTTACAACATTCCTGGCGTGTCGTCTCCTACTTCTGGATGGGGGCATTATATACATCTATAACGTTGTATATCCTAACCTAAGGGAACCTAACATCTCGGGTGTAATATTTTACAACATTCCTGACGCGACGGCCCCTATTTTTCGGTGGGAATATTATATACGTCTATAACGTTATATATCATAACCTAAGGCAACCTAACATCTCGGATGTAATATTTTACAACATTCCTGGCATATCGGTCCCTACTTCTCGGTGGAAACATTGTATACGTCTATAACGATATATATCCTAGTCTAAGGCAACCTAACATCTCGGATGTAATATTTTACAACATTCCTGGCGCGTCGGCTCCTATTTTTCGGTGGGAACATTATATACGTCTATAACGTTATATATCCTAACCTAAGGGACCCTAACATGACGTATGTAATATTTTACAACATTCCTGGCGTGTCGAAGCCTGCTTCTCGATGGGGACATTATATACGTCTATAACGTTGTATATCCTAACCTAAAGCAATCTAACATCTGGGATGTAATATTTTACAACATTCCTGGCGTGTCGTCGCCTAGTTTGGATGGGGTCATTATATACATCTATAACGCTGTATATCCTAACCTAAGGCAACCTAACATCTCGGATGTAATATTTTACAACATTCCTGGCATGTCGGTCCCTACATCTCGGTGGGAACATACTATACGTCTATAACGTTGTATATCCTAACCTAAGGGAACCTAACATCTCGAGTGTAAACTTTTACAACATTCCTGACGCGTCGGGCCCTATTTTTCGGTGGGAACATTATATACGGCTATAACGTTATATATCCTAGCCTAAGGCAACCTAACATGTCGAATGTAATATTTTACAACATTCCTGTCGTGTCGTCGCCTGCTTCTCGATGGGGAGATTATATACGTCTATAACGTTGTATATCCTAACCTAACGCAACCTAACATTTGGGATGTAATGTTTTACAACATTCCTGGCGTGTCGTCGCCTGCTTCTCGATGGGAACATTATATACGTCTATAACGTTGTGTATCCTAACCTAAGGCAACCTAACACCTCGGATGTAATAGTTGACAACATTCCTGGCGTGTAGGCCCGTACTTCTCGGTGGGAACATTGTATACGTCTATAACGATATATATCCTAGCCTAAGGCGACCTAACATGTCGAATGTAATATTTTACATCATTCCTGGCGTGTCGTCGCCTGCTTCTCGATGGGAACATTACATACGTCTATAACGTTATATATCATAACCTAAGGCAACCGAACATCTGGAATGTAATATTTTACAACATTCCTGGCATATCAATCCCTACTTCTCGGTGGAAACATTGTATACGTCTATAACGATATATATCCTAGCCTAGGGCAACCTAACATCTCGGATGTAATATTTTACAACATTCCTGCCGTGTCGTCACCTACTTCTCGGTGGGGACATTATATACGTCTATAACGTTATATATCCTAGCCTAAGGCAACCTAACACCTCGGATGTAATAGTTGACAACATTCCTGGCGTGTAGGCCCGTACTTCTCGGTGGGAACGTTGTATACATCTATAACGTTATATATCCTAGCCTAAGGCGACCTAACATATCGAATGTAATATTTTACATCATTCCTGGCGTGTCGTCGCCTGCTTCTCGATGGGAACATTATATACGTCTATAACGTTGTGTATCCTAACCTAAGACAACCTGACATCTCGGATGTAACAGTTGACAACATTCCTGGCGTGTCCACCCGTACTTCTCGGTGGGAACATTATATACGTCTATAACGTTATATATCCTAGCCTAAGGCCACATAACATGTGGAATGTAATATTTTACAACATTCCTGGCGTGTCGTCGCCTGCTTCTCGATGGGGACATTATATACATCTATAACATTGTATATCCTAACCTAAGGCAACCTAACATCTCGGATGTAATATTTTACAACATTCTGGCGTGTCGGCGCCTGCTTCTCGATGGGGAGATTATATACGTCTATAACGTTGTATATCCTAACCTAACGCAATCTAACATCTGGGATGTAATATTTTACATCATTCCTGGCTTGTCGTCGCCTGCTTCTCGATGGGAACATTATATACGTCTATAACGTTGTGTATCCTAACCTAACGCAACCTAGCATCTGGGATGTAATATTCCTGGCGTGTCGTCGCCTACTTCTGGATGGGGACATTATATACGTCTATAACGTTATATATCCGAACCTAAGGCAACCTAACATCTCGGATGTAATAGTTGACAACATTCCTGGTGTGTGCGTCCGTACTTCTCGGTGGGAACCTTATATATGTCTATAACGTTATATATCCTAGCCTAAGGCGACATAATATGTCGAATGTGATATTTTACAACATTCCTGGCGTGTCGTCTCCTGCTTCTCGATGGGGACATTATATACGTCTATAATGATGTATATCCTAACCTAACGCAACCTAACATCTGGGATGTAATATTTTACAAGATTCCTGTCATGTCGGTCCTCAAGTCTCGGTAGGAACATTATATACGTCTATAACGATATATATCCTAAAGTAAAGCAACCTAACATCTCGGATGTAATACTTTACAACATTCCTGGCATGTCGGTCCCTACATCTCGGTGGGAACATTCTATACTTCTATAACGATATATATCCTAACCTAAGGCAACCTAACATCTCGGATGTAATAATTTACAACATTCTGGCGTGTTGTCGCCTGCTTCTCGATGGGGAGATTATATACGTCTATAACGTTGTATATCCTAACCTAACGCAACCTAACATTTGGGATGTAATATTTTACAACATTCGTTGCATGTCGGTGCCTACGTCTCGGTGGGAACATTATATACGTCTATAACGATATATATCCTAACCTAAGGCAACCTAACACCTCGGATGTAATAGTTGACAACATTCCTGGCGTGTAGGCCCGTACTTCTCGGTGGGAACATTGTATACGTCTATAACGTTATATATCCTAACCTAAGGCAACCTAACATCTCGGATGTAATAGTTGACAACATTCCAGGCGTGTCCGCCCGTACTTTTCGGTGGGAACATAATATACGTCTATAACGTTATATATCCTAGTCTAAGGCCACCTAACATGTCGAATGTGATATTTTACGACATTCCTGACGCGTCAGCCTCTATTTTTCGGTGGGAACATTATATACGTCTATAACGTTATATATCCTAGTCTAAGGCAACCTAACATGGCGAATGTAATATTTTACAACATTCCTGGCGTGTTGTCGCCTACTTCTCGATGGGGACATTATATACATCTATAATCTTGTATATCCTAACCTAAGGCAGCCTAACATCTCGGATGTAGTATTTTACAACATTCCTGGCGTGTCGTCTCCTACTTCTGGATGGGGTCATTATATACATCCATAACGTTGTATATCCTAACCTAAGAGAACCTAACATCTCGGGTGTAATATTTTACAACATTCCTGACGCGTCGGTCCCTATTTTTCGGTGGGAATATTATATACGTCTATAACGTTATATATCCTAGCCTAAGGCAACCTAACACCTCGGATGTAATAGTTGACAACATTCCTGGCGTGTAGGCCCGTACTTCTCGGTGGGAACATTATATACGTCTATAACGTTATATATCCTAGCCTAAGGCCACATAACATGTGGAATGTAATATTTTACAACATTCCTGGCGTGTCGTCGCCTGCTTCTCGATGGGGACATTATATACATCTATAACATTGTATATCCTAACCTAAGGCAACCTAACATCTCGGATGTAATATTTTACAACATTCTGGCGTGTCGGCGCCTGCTTCTCGATGGGGAGATTATATACGTCTATAACGTTGTATATCCTAACCTAACGCAACCTAACATTTGGGATGTAATATTTTACAACATTCGTTGCATGTCGGTGCCTACGTCCCGGTGGGAACATTATATACGTCTACAACGATATATATCCTAACCTAAGGCAACCTAAACCTCGGATGTAATAGTTGACAACATTCCTGGCGTGTAGGCCCGTACTTCTCGGTGGGAACATTGTATACGTCTATAACGTTATATATCCTAGCCTAAGGCGACCTAACATATCGAATGTAATATTTTACATCATTCCTGGCTTGTCGTCGCCTGCTTCTCGATGGGAACATTATATACGTCTATAACGTTGTGTATCCTAACCTAACGCAACCTAGCATCTGGGATGTAATATACCTGGCGTGTCGTCGCCTACTTCTGGATGGGGACATTATATACGTCTATAACGTTATATATCCGAACCTAAGGCAACCTAACATCTCGGATGTAATAGTTGACAACATTCCTGGTGTGTGCGCCCGTACTTCTCGGTGGGAACCTTATATATGTCTATAACGTTATATATCCTAGCCTAAGGCCACCTAACATCTCGGATGTAATATTTTACAACATTCCTGGCATGTCGGTCCCTACATCTCGGTGGGAACATACTATACGTCTATAACGTTGTATATCCTAACCTAAGGGAACCTAACATCTCGAGTGTAAACTTTTACAACATTCCTGACGCGTCGGGCCCTATTTTTCGGTGGGAACATTATATACGGCTATAACGTTATATATCCTAGCCTAAGGCAACCTAACATGTCGAATGTAATATTTTACAACATTCCTGTCGTGTCGTCGCCTGCTTCTCGATGGGGAGATTATATACGTCTATAACGTTGTATATCCTAACCTAACGCAACCTAACATTTGGGATGTAATATTTTACAACATTCCTTGCATGTCGGTGCCTACGTCTCGGTGGGAACATTATATACGTCTATAACGATATATATCCTAACCTAAGGCAACCTAACACCTCGGATGTAATAGTTGACAACATTCCTGGCGTGCAGGCTCGTACTTCTCGGTGGGAACATTGTATACGTCTATAACGATATATATCCTAGCCTAAGGCGACCTAACATGTCGAATGTAATATTTTACATCATTCCTGGCGTGCCGTCGCCTGCTTCTCGATGGGAACATTGCATACGTCTATAACGATATATATCCTAGCCTAAGGCAACCTAACATGTCGAATGTAATATTTTACATCATTCCTGGCGTGTCGTTGCCTGCTTCTCGATGGGAACATTATATACGTCTATAACGTTCTGTATCCTAACCTAACGCAACCTAACATCTGGGATGTAATATTCCTGGCGTGTCGTCGCCTACTTCTGGATGGGGAGATTATATACGTCTATAACGTTATATATCCTAACCTAAGGCAACCTAACATCTCGGATGTAATAGTTGACAACATTCCTGGCGTGCCCGCCCGTACTTCTCGGTGGGAACATTATATACGTCTATAACGTTATATATCCTAGCCTAAGGCCACATAACATGTCGAATGTAATATTTTACAACATTCCAGGCGTGTCGTCGCCTGCTTCTCGATGGGGACATTATATACGTCTATAACGTTGTATATCCTAACCTAAAGCAACCTAACATCTGGGATGTAATATTTTACAAGATTCCTGGCATGTCGGTCCGCAAGTCTCGGTAGGAACATTATATACGTCTATAACGATATATATCCAAACCTAAGGGAACCTAACATCTCGGATGTAATATTTTACAACATTCCTGGCATGTCGGTCCCTACTTCTCGGTGGGAAAATTATATACGTCTATAACGTTATATATCATAACCTAAGGCAACCTAACTTCTCGGATGTAATATTTTACAACATTCCTGGCATATCGGTCCCTACATCTCGGTGGGGACATTATATACATCTATAACATTGTATATCCTAACCCAAGGCAACCTAACATCTCGGATGGAATATTTTACAACATTCCTGGCATATCGGTCCCTACTTATCGGTGGAAACATTGTATACGTCTATAACGATATATATCCTAGCCTAAGGCAACCTAACATCTCGAATGTAATATTTTATAACATTCCTGGCGTGTCTTCGCCTGCTTCTCGATGGGGACTTTATATACGTCTATAACGTTGCATATCCTAACCTACCGCAACCTAACATCTCGGATGTAATATTATACAACATTCCTGGCATGTCGGTCCCTACATCTCGGTGGGAACATACTATACGTCTATAACGTTGTATATCCTAACCTAAGGCAACCTAACAACTCGGATGTAATATTTTACCACATTCCTGGCATGTCGGTCCCTACTTCTCGGTGGAAGCATTGTATACGTCTATAACGATATATATCCTAACCTAGGGCAACCTAACATCTCGGATGTAATAGTTGACAACATTCCTGGCGTGTCCGCCCGTACTTCTCGGTGGGAACATTATATACGTCTATAACGATATATATCCTAACCTAAGGCAACCTAACACCTCGGATGTAATAGTTGACAACATTCCTGGCCTGTAGGCCCGTACTTCTCGGTGGGAACATTGTATACGTCTATAACGTTATATATCCTAGCCTAAGGCGACCTAACATGACGAATGTAATATTTTACATCATTCCTGGCGTGTCGTCGCCTGCTTCTCGATGGGGACATTATATAAATCTATAACATTGTATATCGTAACCTAAGGCAACCTAACATCTCGGATGTAATATTTTACAACATTCTGGCGTGTCGTCGCCTGCTTCTCGATGGGGAGATTATATACGTCTATAACGTTGTATGTCCTAACCTAACGCAACCTAACATTTGGGATGTAATATTTTACAACATTCTTTGCATGTCGGTGCCTACGTCTCGGTGGGAACATTATATACGTCTATAACGATATATATCCTAACCTAAGGCAACCTAACACCTCGGATGTAATATTGTACAACATTCCTGACGCGTCGGCCCCTATTTTTCGGTGGGAACTTTATATACGTCTATATCGTTATATATCCTAGTCTAAGGCAACCTAACATGTCGAATGTAATATTTTACAACATTCCTGGCGTGTCGTCGCCTACTTCTCGATGGTGACATTATATACATCTATAACATTGTACATCCTAACCCAAGGCAACCTAACATCTCGGATGAAATATTTTACAACATTCCTGGCATATCGGTCCCTACTTCTCGGTGGAAACTTTGTATACGTCTATAACGATATATATCGTAGCCTAAGGCAACCTAACATCTCGGATGTAATATTTTACAACATTCCTGACGCGACGGCCCCTATTTTTCGGTGGGAATATTATATACGCCTATAACGTTATATATCATAACCTAAGGCAACCTAACATCTGGGATGTAATATTTTACAACATTCCTGGAGTGTCGTCGCCTACTTCTGGCTAGGGTCATAATATACATCTATAACGTTGTATATCCTAACCTAAGGCAACCTAACATCTCGGATGTAATATTTTACAACATTCCTGGCATGTCGGTCCCTACGTCTCGGTGGGAACATACTATACGTCTATAAAGTTGTATATCCTAACCTAAGGGAACCTAACATCTCGGGAGTAATATTTTACAACATTCCTGACGCGTCGGCCCCTATTTTTCGGTGGGAACATTATATACGTCTATAACGATATATATCCTAACCTAAGGCAACCTAACACCTCGGATGTAATAGTTGACAACATTCCTGGCGTGTAGGCCCGTACTTCTCGGTGGGAACATTGTATACGTCTATAACGATATATATCCTAGCCTAAGGCGACCTAACATGTCGAATGTAATATTTTACATCATTCCTGGCGTGTCGTCGCCTGCTTCTCGATGGGAACATTACATACGTCTATAACGTTATATATCATAACCTAAGGCAACCGAACATCTGGAATGTAATATTTTACAAGATTCCTGGCATGTCGGTCCCCAAGTCTCGGTAGGAACATTATATACGTCTATAGCGATATATATCCAAACATAAGGGAACCTAACATCTCGGATGTAATATTTTACAACATTCCTGGCATGTCGGTCCCTACTTCTCGGTGGGAATATTATATACGTCTATAACGTTATATATCATAACCTAAGGCAACCTAACATCTCGGATGTAATATTTTACAACATTCCTGGCGTGTCGTCGCCTACTTCTCGATGGGGACATTATATACATCTATAACATTGTATATCCTAACCCAAGGCAACCTAACATCTCGGATGAAATATTTTACAACATTCCTGGCATATCGGTCCCTACTTCTCGGTGGAAATATTGTATACGTCTATAACGATATATATCCTAGCCTAAGGCAACCTAACATCTCGGATGTAATATTTTACAACATTCTGGCGTGTCGTCTCCTGCTTCTTGATGGGGACATTATATACGTCTACAATGTTGTATATCCTAACCTAACGCAACCTAACATCTGGGATGTAATATTTTACAACATTCCTGGCATGTCGGTCCCCAAGTCTCGGTAGGAACATTATATACGTCTATAACGATATATATCCAAACGTAAGGGAACCTAACATCTCGGATGTAATATTTTTCAACATTCCTGGCATGTCGGTCCCTACTTCTCGGTGGGAATATTATATACGTCTATCACGTTATATATCATAACCTAAGGCAACCTAACTTCTCGGATGTAATATTTTACAACATTCCTGGCATATCGGTCCCTACATCTCGGTGGGGACATTATATACATCTATAACATTGTATATCCTAACCCAAGGCAACCTAACATCTCGGATGGAATATTTTACAACATTCCTGGCATATCGGTCCCTACTTATCGGTGGAAACATTGTATACGTCTATAACGATATATATCTTAGCCTAAGGCAACCTAACATCTCGGATGTAATATTTTACAACATTCTGGCGTGTCGTCGCCTGCTTCTCGATGGGGCGATTATATACGTCTATAACGTTGTATATCCTAACCTAACGCAACCTAACATTTGGGATGTAATATTTTACAACATTCCTTGCATGTCGGTGCCTACGTCTCGGTGGAAACATTATGTACGTCTATAACGATATATATCCTAACCTAAGGCAACCTAGCACCTCGGATGTAATAGTTGACAACATTCCTGGCGTGTAGGCCCGTACATCTCGGCGGGAACATTGTATACGTCTATAACGTTATATATCGTAGCCTAAGGCGACCTAACATGTCGAATGTCATATTTTACATCATTCCTGGCGTATCGTCGCCTGTTTCTCGATGGGAAAATTATATACGTCTATAACGTTGCGTATCCTAACGTAACGCAACCTAACATCTGGGATGTAATATTCCTGGCGTGTCGTCGCCTACTTCTGGATGGGGAGATTATATACGTCTATAACGTTATATATCCTAACCTAAGGCAACCTAACATCTCGGATGTAATAGTTGACAACATTCCTGGCGTGTCCGCCCGTACTTCTCGGTGGGAACATTATATACGCCTATAACGTTATATATCCTAGCCTAAGGCCACATAACATGTCGAATGTCATATTTTACAACATTCCTGGCGTGTCGTCCCCTGCTTCTCGATGGGGACATTATATACGTCTATAACGTTGTATATCCTAACCTAAAGCAACCTAACATCTGGGATGTAATATTTTACAAGATTCCTGGCATGTCGGTCCTCAAGTCTCCGTAGGAACATTATATAAGTCTATGACGATATATATCCTAACCAAAAGCAACCTATCATCTCGGATGTAATACTTTACAACATTCCTGGCATGTCGGCCCCTACATCTCGGTGGGAACATTCTATACTTCTATAACATTGTATATCCTAACCTAAGGCAACCTAACATCTCGGATGTAATATTTTACAACATTCCTGGCATGTCGGTCCCTACTTCTCGGTGGAAACATTGTATACGTCTATAACGTTATATATCCTAACCTAAGGCAACCTAACATCTCGGATGTAATAGTTGACAACATTCCTGGCGTGTCCGCCCGTACTTTTCGGTGGGAACATTGTATACGTCTATAACGTTATATATCCTAGCCTAAGGCCACCTAACATATCGAATGTAATATTTTACATCATTCGTGGCGTGTCGTCGCCTGCTTCTCGATGGGAACATTATATACGACTATAGCGTTGTGTAGCCTAACCTAACGCAACCTAACATCTGGGATGTAATATTCCTGGCGTGTCGTCGCCTACCTCTGGATGGGTACATTATATACGTCTATAACGTTATATATCCTAACCTAAGGCAACCTAACATCTCGGATGTAATAGTTGACAACATTGCTAGCGTGTCCGCCCGTACTTCTCGGTGGGAACCTTATATACGTCTATAACGTTGTATATCCTAGCCTAAGGCCACCTAACATGTCGAATGTAATATTTTACATCATTCCTGGCGTGTCGTCGCCTGCTTCTCGATGGGAACATTATATACGTCTATAACGTTGTGTATCCTAACCTAACGCAACCTAACATTTGGGATGTAATATTCCTGGCGTGTCGTCGCCTACTTCTGGATGGGGACATTATATACGTCTATAACGTTATATATCCTAACCGAAGGCAACCTAACATCTCGGATGTAATATTTTACAACATTCTGGCGTGTCGTCGCCTGCTTCTCGATGGGGAGATTATATACGTCTATAACGTTGTATGTCCTAACCTAACGCAACCTAACATTTGGGATGTAATATTTTACAACATTCCTTGCATGTCGGTGCCTACGTCTCGGTGGGAACATTATATACGTCTATAACGATATATATCCTAACCTAAGGCAACCTAACACCTCGGATGTAATATTTTACAACATTCCTGACGCGTCGGCCCCTATTTTTCGGTGGGAACTTTATATACATTTATATCGTTATATATCCTAGTCTAAGGCAACCTAACATGTCGAATGTAATATTTTACAACATTCCTGGCGTGTCGTCGCCTACTTCTCGATGGGGACATTATATACGTAGATATCATAATATATCCTAGCCTAAGGCAACCTAACATGTCGAATGTAATATTTTACAACATTCCTGGCGTGTCGTCGCCTACTTCTCGATGGGGACATTATATACATCTATAACATTGTATATCGTAACCCAAGGCAACCTAACATCTCGGATGAAATATTTTACAACATTCCTGGCATATCGGTCCCTATTTCTCGGTGGAAACATTGTATACGTCTATAACGATATATATCCTAGCCTAAGGCAACCTAACATCTCGGATGTAATATTTTACAACATTCTGGCGTGTCGTCTCCTGCTTCTCGATGGGGACATTATATACGTCTACAATGTTGTATATCCTAACCTAACGCAACCTAACATCTGGGATGTAATATTTTACAAGATTCCTGGCATGTCGGTCCCCAAGTCTCGGTAGGAACATTATATACGTCTATAACGATATATATCCAAACGTAAGGGAACCTAACATCTCGGATGTAATATTTTACAACATTCCTGGCATGTCGGTCCCTACTTCTCGGTGGGAATATTGTATACGTCTATAACGTTATATATCATAACCTAAGGCAACCTAACATCTGGGATGTAATATTTTACAACATTCCTGGAGTGTCGTCGCCTACTTCTGGCTAGGGTCATAATATACATCTATAACGTTGTATATCCTAACCTAAGGCAACCTAACATCTCGAATGTAATATTTTATAACATTCCTGGCGTGTCGCCGCCTGCTTCTCGATGGGGATATTATATACGTCTATAACGTTGTATATCCTAACCTAACGCAACCTAACATCTCGGATGTAATATTTTACAACATTCCTGGCATGTCGGTCCCTACGTCTCGGTGGGAACATACTATACGTCTATAACGTTGTATATCCTAACCTAAGGGAACCTAACATCTCGGGAGTAATATTTTACAACATTCCTGACGCGTCGGCCCCTATTTTTCGGTGGGAACATTATATACGTCTATAAAGTTATATATCCTAGCCTAAGGCAACCTAACATGTCGAATGTAATACTTTACAACATTCCTGGCCTGTCGTCGCCAACTTCTCGATGGGGACATTATATACATCTATAACATTGTATATCCTAACCTAAGGCAACCTAACATCTCGGATATAATATTTTACAACATTCTGGCGTTTCGTCGCCTGCTTCTCGATGGGGAGATTATATACTTCTATAACATTGTATATCCTAAATTAACGCAACCTAACATTTGGGATGTATTATTTTACAACATTCCTTGCATGTCGGTGCCTACGTCTCGGTGGGAACATTATATACGTCTATAACGATATATATCCTAACCTAAGGCAACCTAACACCTCGGATGTTATAGTTGACCACATTCCTGGCGTGTAGGTCCGTACTTCTCGGTGGGAACATTGTATACGTCTATAACGTTATATATCCTAGCTTAAGGCGACCTAACATATCGAATGTAATATTTTACATCATTCCTGGCGTGTCGTCGCCTGCTTCTCGATGGGAACATTATATACGTCTATAACGTTGTGTATCCTAACCTAACGCAACCTAACATCTGGGATGTAATATTCCTGGCGTGTCGTCGCCTACTTCTGGATGGGGACATTATATACGTCTATAACATTATATATCCTAACCTAAGGCAACCTAACATCTCGGATGTAATATTTTACAACATTCCTTGCATGTCGGTGCCTACGTCTCGGTGGGAACATTATATACGTCTATAACGATATATATCCTAACCTAAGGCAACCTAACACCTCGGATGTAATATTTTACAACATTCCTGACGCGTCGGCCCCTATTTTTCGGTGGGAACTTTATATACGTCTATATCGTTATATATCCTAGTCTAAGGCAACCTAACATGTCGAATGTAATATTTTACAACATTCCTGGCGTGTCGTCGCCTACTTCTCGATGGGGACATTATATACGTCGATAACATAATATATCCTAGCCTAAGGCAACCTAACATGTCGAATGTAATATTTTACAACATTCCTGGCATGTCGGTCCCTACTTCTCGGTGGGAATATTATATACGTCTATAACGTTATATATCATAACCTAAGGCGACCTAACATCTCGGATGTAATATTTTACAACATTCCTGGCATATCGGTCCCTACTTCTCGGTGGAAACATTGTATACGTCTATAACGATATATATCCTAGCGTAAGGCAACCTAACATCTCGGATGTAATATTTTACAACATTCCTGGCGTGTCGTCGCCTACTTCTCGATGGGGACATTATATACTTCTATAACATTGTATATCGTAACCTAAGGCAACCTAACATCTCGGATGTAATATTTTACAACATTCTGGCGTGTCGTCGCCTGCTTCTCGATGGGGAGATTATATACGTCTATAACGTTGTATGTCCTAACCTAACGCAACCTAACATCTGGGATGTAATGTTTTACAAGATTCCTGGCATGTCGGTCCCCAAGTATCGGTAGGAACATTATATACGTCTATAACGATATATATCCTAACCTAAGGGAACCTTACATCTCGGATGTAATATTTTACAACATTCCTGGCGTGTCGTCGCCTACTTCTGGATGGGGACATTATATACATCTATAACGTCATATATCCTAACCTAAGGGAACATAACATCTCGGGTGTAATATTTTACAACATTCCTGGCGTGTCGTCGCCTACTTCTCGATGGGGACATTATATACATCTATAACATTGTATATCCTAACCTAAGGCAACCTAACATCTCGGATGTAATATTTTACAACATTCTGGCGTGTCGTCGCCTACTTCTGGATGGGGACATTATATACGTCTATAACGTTATATATCCTAACCTAAGGCAACCTAACATCTCGGATGTAATAGTTGACAACATTCCTGGCGTGTCCGCCCGTACTTCTCGGTGGGAACATTATATACGTCTATAACGTTATATATCCTAGCCTAAGGCCACCTAACGTGTCGAATGTAAAATTTTACAGCATTCCTGATGCGTCGGCCCCTATTTTTCGGTGGCAACATTATATACGTCTATAACGTTATATATCCTAGTCTAAGGCAACCTAACATGTCGAATGTAATATGTTACAACATTCCTGGCGTGTCGTCGCCTACTTCTCGATGGGGACATTATATACATCTATAACATGGTATATCCTAACCTAAGGGTACCTAACAACTCGGATGTAATATTTTACAACATTCTGGCGTTTCGTCGCATGCTTCTCGATGGGGTGATTATATACTTATATAACGTTGTACATCCTAACCTAACGCAACCTAACATTTGGGATGTAATATTTTACAACATTCCTTGCATGTCAGTGCCAACGTCTCGGTGGGAACATTATATACGTCTATAACGATATATATCCTAACCTAAGGCAACCTAACACCTCGGATGTAATAGTTGACAACATTCCTGGCGTGTAGGCCCGTACTTCTCGGTGGGAACATTGTATACGTCTATAACGTTATATATCCTAGCCTAAGGCCACCTAACGTGTCGAATGTAAAATTTTACAGCATTCCTGACGCGTCGGCCCCTATTTTTCGGTGGCAACATTATATACGTCTATAACGTTATATATCCTAGTCTAAGGCAACCTAACATGTCGAATGTAATATGTTACAACATTCCTGGCGTGTCGTCGCCTACTTCTCGATGGGGACATTATATACATCTATAACATTGTATATCCTAACCTAAGGGTACCTAACAACTCGGATGTAATATTTTACAACATTCTGGCGTTTCGTCGCATGCTTCTCGATGGGGTGATTATATACTTATATAACGTTGTACATCCTAACCTAACGCAACCTAACATTTGGGATGTAATATTTTACAACATTCCTTGCATGTCAGTGCCAACGTCTCGGTGGGAACATTATATACGTCTATAACGATATATATCCTAACCTAAGGCAACCTAACACCTCGGATGTAATAGTTGACAACATTCCTGGCGTGTAGGCCCGTACTTCTCGGTGGGAACATTGTATACGTCTATAACGTTGTATATCCTAACCTAACGCAACCTAACATTTGGGATGTAATATTTTACAACATTCCTGGCATGTCGGTCCCTACTCCTCGGCGGAAACATTGTATACGTCTATAACGATATATATCCTAGTCTAAGGCAACCTAATATGTCAAATGTAATATTTTACAACATTCCTGGCGTGTCGTCGCCTACTTCTCGATGGGGACATTATATAAATCTATAACCTTGTATATCCTAACCTAAAGCAGCCTAACATCTCGGATGTAATATTTCACAACATTCCTGGCATGTCGGTCCCTACTTCTCGGTGGAAACATTGTATACGTCTATAACGATATATATGCTAACCTAAGGCAAACTAACATCTCGGATGTAATAGTTGACAACATTCCAGGCGTGTCAGCCCGTACTTCTCGGTGGGAACATTATATACGTCTATAACGCTATATATCTTAGCCTAAGGCGACCTAACATGTCGAATGTAATATTTTACAACATTCCTGGCCTGTCGTCTCCTGCTCCTCGATGGGGACATTATATACGTCTATAACGTTGTATATCCTAACCTAAAGCAACCTAACATCTCGGATGTAATAGTTGACAACATTCCTGGCGTGTAGGCCCGTACTTCTCGGTGGGAACATTATATACGTCTATAACGTTATATATCCTAGCCTAAGGCCACCTAACGTGTCGAATGTAAAATTTTACAGCATTCCTGACGCGTCGGCCCCTATTTTTCGGTGGCAACATTATATACGTCTATAACGTTATATATCCTAGTCTAAGGCAACCTAACATGTCGAATGTAATATTTTATAACATTCCTGGCGTGTCGTCGCCTGCTTCTCGATGGGGACATTATATACGTCTATAACGTTGTATATCCTAACCTAACGCAACCTAACGTCTCGGATGTAATATTTTACAACATTCCTGGCATGTCGGTCCCTACATCTCGGTGGGAACATACTATACGTCTATAACGTTGTTTATCCTAACCTAAGGGAACCTAACATCTCGGGTGTAATATTTTACAACATTCCTTACGCGTCGGCCCCTATTTTTCGGTGGGAACATTATATACATCTATAACGTTATATATCCTAGCCTAAGGCAACCTAACATGTCGAATGTAATATGTTACAACATTCCTGGCGTGTCGTCGCCTACTTCTCGATGGGGACATTATATACATCTATAACATTGTATATCCTAACCTAAGGGTACCTAACAACTCGGATGTAATATTTTACCTCATTCTGGCGTTTCGTCGAATGCTTCTCGATGGGGTGATTATATACTTATATAACGTTGTACATCCTAACCTAACGCAACCTAACATTTGGGATGTAATATTTTACAACATTCCTTGCATGTCGGTGCCAACGTCTCGGTGGGAACATTATATACGTCTATAACGATATATATCCTAACCTAAGGCAACCTAACACCTCGGATGTAATAGTTGACAACATTCCTGGCGTGTAGGCCCGTACTTCTCGGTGGGAACATTGTATACGTCTATAACGTTGTATATCCTAACCTAACGCAACCTAACATTTGGGATGTAATATTTTACAACATTCCTGGCATGTCGGTCCCTACTCCTCGGCGGAAACATTGTATACGTCTATAACGATATATATCCTAGTCTAAGGCAACCTAATATGTCAAATGTAATATTTTACAACATTCCTGGCGTGTCGTCGCCTACTTCTCGATGGGGACATTATATAAATCTATAACCTTGTATATCCTAACCTAAAGCAGCCTAACATCTCGGATGTAATATTTCACAACATTCCTGGCATGTCGGTCCCTACTTCTCGGTGGAAACATTGTATACGTCTATAACGATATATATGCTAACCTAAGGCAAACTAACATCTCGGATGTAATAGTTGACAACATTCCAGGCGTGTCAGCCCGTACTTCTCGGTGGGAACATTATATACGTCTATAACGCTATATATCTTAGCCTAAGGCGACCTAACATGTCGAATGTAATATTTTACAACATTCCTGGCCTGTCGTCTCCTGCTCCTCGATGGGGACATTATATACGTCTATAACGTTGTATATCCTAACCTAAAGCAACCTAACATCTCGGATGTAATAGTTGACAACATTCCTGGCGTGTAGGCCCGTACTTCTCGGTGAGAACATTCTATACGTCTATAGCGTTGTATATCCTAGCCTAAGGCGACCTAATATATCGAACGTAATATTTTACATCATTCCTGGCGTCTCATCGCCTGCTTCTCAATGGGAACATTATATACGTCTATAACGTTGTATATCCTAACCTAGCGCAACCTAACATCTGGGATGTAATATTCCTGGCGTGTCGTCGCCTACTTCTGGATAGGGACATTATATACGTCTATAACGTTATATATCCTAACCTAAGGGAACCTAACATCTCGGGTGTAATATTTGAAAACATTCCCGGCGTGTTAGCCCGTACTTCTCGGTGGGAACATCATATACGTCTATAGCGATATATATCATAGCCTAAGGCAACCTAACATCTCGGATGTAATATTTTACAACATTCCTGGCGCGTCGGCTCCTATTTTTCGGTGGGAACATTATATACGTCTATAACGTTATATATCCTAACCTAAGGGAATCTAACATCTCGGGTGTAATATTTTACAACATTCATGACACGTCGTCGCCTGCTTCTCGATGGGGACATTATATAAGTTTATAACGTTGTATATCCTAACCTAACGCAACCTAACATCTGGGATGTAATATTCCTGTCGTGTCGTCGCCTACTTCTGGATGGGGACATTGTATACGTCTATAACGATATATATCCTAGTGTAAGGCAACCTAATATGTCAAATGTAATATTTTACAACATTCCTGCCGTGTCGTCGCCTACTTCTCGATGGGGACATTATATAAATCTATATCGTTGTATATCCTAACCTAACGCAGCCTAACATCTCGGATGTAATATTTTATAACATTCCTGGCGCTTCGGCTCCTACTTTTCGGTGGGAACATTATATACGTCTATAACGTTGTGTATCCTAACCTAACGCAACCTAACATCTGGGATGTAATATTTTACAACATTCCTGGCATGTCGGCCCCTATTTCTCGGTGGGAATATTATATACGTCTATAACGTTATATATCCTAGCCTAAGGCAACCTAACATCTCGAGTTTAATATTTTACAACATTCCTGACGCGTCGGCCCCTATTTCTCGGTGGGAACATTATATACGTCTATAACGTTATATATCATAACCTAAGGCAACCTAAAATCTCTACCGTAACAGTTTACAACATTCCTGGCGTGTCGGCACGTACTTCTCGGTGCGAACATTATATACGTCTATAACGTTATATATCCTAGCCTAAGGCAACCTAAGATGTCGAATGTAATATTTTACAACATTCCTGGCGTGTCGTCGCCTACTTCACGATGGGGACATTATATACATCTATAACATTGTATATCCTAACCTAAGGCAACCTAACATCTCGGATGTAATATTTTACAACATTCTGGCGTGTCGTCGCCTGCTTCTCGATGGGGAGATTATATACATCTATAACGTTGTATATCCTAACCTAACGCAACCTAACATTTGGGATGCAATATTTTACAACATTCCTAGCATGTCGGTGCCTACGTCTCGGTGGGAACATTATATACGTCTATAACGATATATGTCCCAACCTAAGGCAACCTAACACCTCGGATGTAATAGTTGACAACATTCCTGGCGTCTAGGCCCGTACTGCTCGGTGGGAACATTGTATACGTCTATAACGTTATATATCCTAGCCCAAGGCGACCTAACATGTCGAATGTAATATTTTACATCATTCCTGGCGTGTCGTCGCCTGCTTCTCGATGGGAACATTATATACGTCTATAACGTTGTGTATCCTAACCTAACGCAACCTAACATCTGGGATGTAATATTCCTGGCGTGTCGTCGCCTACTTCTGGATGGGGAGATTATATACGTCTATAACGTTATATATCCTAACCTAAGGCAACCTAACATCTCGGATGTAATAGTTGACAACATTTCTGGCGTGTCCGCCCGTACTTCTCGGTGGGAACATTATATACGTCTATAACGTTATATATCCTAGCCTAAGGCCACATAACATGTCGGATGTAATATTTTACTACATTCCTGGCGTGTCGTCGCCTGCTTCTCGATGGGGACATTATATACGTCTATATCGTTGTATATCCTAACCTAACGCAACCTAACTTCTGGGATATAATATTTTACAACATTCCTGGCATGTCGGTCCCTACGTATCGGTGGTAACATTACATACGTCTATAACGTTATGTATCCTAGCCTAAGGCAACCTAACATGCCGAATGTAATATTTTACAACATTCTGGCGTGTCGTCGCCTGCCCCTCGATGGGGACATTATATACGTCTATAACGTTGTATATCCTAACCTAACGCAACCTAACATCTGGGATGTAATATTTTACAACATTCCTGGCATATCGGTCCCTACGTCTCGGTGGAAACATTGTATACGTCTATAACGATATATATCCTAGCCTAATGCGACCTAACATATCGAATGTAATATTTTACAACATTCCTAGAGTGTCGTCGCCTGCTTCTCGAAGGGGACATTATATACATCTATTACGTTGTATATCCTAACCTAACGCAACCTAACATCTGGGATGTAATATTTTACAACATTCCTGGCATGACGGGCCCTACGTCTTGATGGGAACATTCTATACGTCTATAGCGTTGTATATCCTAACCTAAGGGAATCTAACATCTCGGGTGTAATATTTTACAACATTTCTGACGCGTCGGCCCCTATTTCTCGGTGGGAACATTAGATACGTCTATAACGTTATATATCATAGCCTAAGGCGACCTAACATGTCGAATGTAATATTTTACATCATTCCTGGCCTGCCTGCCCGTAGTTCTCGGTGGTAACATTATATACGTCTATAACGTTATATATCCTAGCCTAAGGCAAGATAACATGCCGAATGTAATATTTTACAACATTCCTGGCGTGTCGTCGCCTGCTTCTCGATGGGAACATTATATACGTCTATAACGTTGTGTATCCTAACCTAAGGCAACCTAACATCTGGGATGTAATATTCCTGGCGTGTCGTCTCCTACACCTGGATGGGGACATTATATACGTCTATAACATTATATATCCTAACCTAAGGCAACCTAACATCTCGGATGTAATATTTTACAACATTCCTGGCATGTCGGTCCCTACATCTCGGTGGGAACATACTATACGTCTATAACGTTGTATATCCTAACCTAAGGGAACCTAACACCTCGGGTGTAATATTTTACAACATTCCCAACACGTCGGCCCCTATTTTTCGGTGAGAACATTATATACATTTATAACGGTATATATCCTAGCCTAAGGCAACCTAACATCTCGTATGTAATAGTTGACAACATTCCTGCCGTGTCCGCCCGTACTTCTCGGTGGGAACATTATATACGTCTATAACGTGATATATCCTAGCCTAAGGCTACATAACATGTCGAATGTAATATTTTACAACATTCCTGGCGTGTCGTCGCCTGCTTCTCGATGGGGACATTATATACGTCTATAACGTTGTATATCCTAACCTAAAGCAACCTAACATCTGGGATGTAATATTTTACAAGATTCCAGGCATGTCGGTCCCCAAGTCTCGGTAGGAACATTATATACGTCTATAACGATATATATCCAAACCTAAGGGAACCTAACATCTCGGATGTAATATTTTACAACATTCCTGGCATGTCGGTCCCTACATCTCGGCGGGAACACACTATACGTCTATAACGTTATATATCATAACCTAAGGCAACCTAACATCTCGGATGTAATATTTTCCAACATTCCTGGCATATGGGTCCCTACTTCTCGGTGGAAACATTGTATACGTCTATAACGATATATATCCTAGCCTAAGGCAACCTAACATCTCGGATGTAATATTTTACAACATTCCTGGCGTGTCGTCGCCTACTTCTCGATGGGGACATTATATACATCTATAACATTGTATATCCTAACCTAAGGCAACCTAACATCTCGGATGTAATATTTTACAACATTCTGGCGTGTCGTCGCCTGCTTCTCGATGGGGAGATTA
Organism: Xylocopa violacea; assembly: GCA_963969225.1. Lineage (NCBI taxonomy): Eukaryota > Metazoa > Arthropoda > Insecta > Hymenoptera > Apidae > Xylocopa > Xylocopa violacea. The sequence goes on along the minus strand of CAXAJV010000263.1, from coordinate 1,050,228 downwards.
TATACGTCTATAACGTTGTATATCCTAACCTAACGCAACCTAACATTTGGGATGTAATATTTTACAACATTCCTTGCATGTCGGTGCCTACGTCTCGGTGGAACAGTATATACGTCTATAACGATATATATCCTAACCTAAGGCAACCTAACACCTCGGATGTAATAGTTGACAACATTCCTGGCGTGTAGGCCCGTACTTCTCGGTGGAAACATTGTATACGTCTATAACGTTATATATCCAAGCATAAGGCGACCTAACATATCGAATGTAATATTTTACATCATTCATGGCGTGTCGTCGCCTGCTTCTCGATGGGAACATTATATACGTCTATAACGTTGTGTATCCTAATCTAACGCAACCTAACATATGGGATGTAATATTCCTGGCGTGTCGTCGCCTACTTCTGGATGGGGACATTATATACGTCTATAACGTTATATATCCTAACCTAAGGCAACCTAACATCTCGGATGTAATAGTTGACAACATTCCTGGCGTGTCCGCCCGTACTTCTCGGTGGGAACATTATATACGTCTATAACGTTATATATCCTAGCCTAAGGCCACCTAACGTGTCGAATGTAAAATTTTACAGCATTCCTGACGCGTCGGCCCCTATTTTTCGGTGGCAACATTATATACGTCTATAACGTTATATACCCTAGTCTAAGGCAACCTAACATGTCGAATGTAATATTTTATAACATTCCTGGCGTGTCGTCGCCTGCTTCTCGATGGGGACATTATATACGTCTATAACGTTGTATATCCTAACCTAACGCAACCTAACATCTCGGATGTAATATTTTACAACATTCCTGGCGTGTCGTCGCCTACTTCTGGATAGGGTCATTATATACATCTATAACGTTGTATATCCTAACCTAAGGCAACCTAACATCCCGAATGTAATATTTTATAACATTCCTGGCGTGTCGTCGCCTGCTTCTCGATGGGGACATTATATACGTCTATAACGTTGTATATCCTAACCTAACGCAACCTAACATCTCGGATGTAATATTTTACAACATTCCTGGCATGTCGGTCCCTACATCTCGGTGGGAACATACTATACGTCTATAACGTTGTTTATCCTAACCTAAGGGAACCTAACATCTCGGGTGTAATATTTTACAACATTCCTTACGCGTCGGCCCCTATTTTTCGGTGGGAACATTATATACGTCTATAACGTTTTATATCCTAGCCTAAGGCAACCTAACATGTCGAATGTAATATGTTACAACATTCCTGGCGTGTCGTCGCCTACTTCTCGATGGGGACATTATATACATCTATAACATTGTATATCCTAACCTAAGGGTACCTAACAACTCGGATGTAATATTTTACAACATTCTGGCGTTTCGTCGCATGCTTCTCGATGGGGTGATTATATACTTATATAACGTTGTACATCCTAACCTAACGCAACCTAACATTTGGGATGTAATATTTTACAACATTCCTTGCATGTCGGTCCCTACTCCTCGGCGGAAACATTGTATACGTCTATAACGATATATATCCTAGTCTAAGGCAACCTAATATGTCAAATGTAATATTTTACAACATTCCTGGCGTGTCGTCGCCTACTTCTCGATGGGGACATTATATAAATCTATAACCTTGTATATCCTAACCTAAAGCAGCCTAACATCTCGGATGTAATATTTCACAACATTCCTGGCATGTCGGTCCCTACTTCTCGGTGGAAACATTGTATACGTCTATAACGATATATATGCTAACCTAAGGCAAATTAACATCTCGGATGTAATAGTTGACAACATTCCAGGCGTGTCAGCCCGTACTTCTCGGTGGGAACATTATATACGTCTATAACGCTATATATCTTAGCCTAAGGCGACCTAACATGTCGAATGTAATATTTTACAACCTTCCTGGCCTGTCGTCTCCTGCTCCTCGATGGGGACATTATATACGTCTATAACGTTGTATATCCTAACCTAAAGCAACCTAACATCTCGGATGTAATAGTTGACAACATTCCTGGCGTGTAGGCCCGTACTTCTCGGTGAGAACATTCTATACGTCTATAGCGTTGTATATCCTAGCCTAAGGCGACCTAATATATCGAACGTAATATTTTACATCATTCCTGGCGTCTCATCGCCTGCTTCTCAATGGGAACATTATATACGTCTATAATGTTGTATATCCTAACCTAACGCAACCTAACATCTGGGATGTAATATTCCTGGCGTGTCGTCGCCTACTTCTGGATAGGGACATTGTATACGTCTATAACGTTATATATCTTAGCCTAAGGCGACCTAACATGTCGAATGTAATATTTTACAACATTCCTGGCCTGTCGTCTCCTGCTCCTCGATGGGGACATTATATACGTCTATAACGTTGTATATCCTAACCTAAAGCAACCTAACATCTCGGATGTAATAGTTGACAACATTCCTGGCGTGTAGGCCCGTACTTCTCGGTGAGAACATTCTATACGTCTATAGCGTTGTATATCCTAGCCTAAGGCGACCTAATATATCGAACGTAATATTTTACATCATTCCTGGCGTCTCATCGCCTGCTTCTCAATGGGAACATTATATACGTCTATAACGTTGTATATCCTAACCTAACGCAACCTAACATCTGGGATGTAATATTCCTGTCGTGTCGTCGCCTACTTCTGGATGGGGACATTGTATACGTCTATAACGATATATATCCTAGTGTAAGGCAACCTAATATGTCAAATGTAATATTTTACAACATTCCTGGCGTGTCGTCGCCTACTTCTCGATGGGGACATTATATAAATCTATAACGTTGTATATCCTAACCTAACGCAGCCTAACATCTCGGATGTAATATTTCACAACATTCCTGGCATGTCGGTCCCTACTTCTCGGTGGAAACATTGTATACGTCTATAACGATATATATGCTAACCTAAGGCAAACTAACATCTCGGATGTAATAGTTGACAACATTCCAGTCGTGTCAGCCCGTACTTCTCGGTGGGAACATTATATACGTCTATAACGCTATATATCCTAGCCTAAGGCGACCTAACATGTCGAATGTAATATTTTACAACATTCCTGGCCTGTGGTCTCCTGCTCCTCGATGGGGACATTATATACGTCTATAACGTTGTATATCCTAACCTATCGCAACCTAACATCTGGGATGTAATATTCCTGGCGTGTCGTCGCCTACTTCTGGATAGCGACATTATATACGTCTATAACGTTATATATCCTAACCTAAGGGAACCTAACATCTCGGGTGTAATATTTGAAAACATTCCCGGCGTGTTAGCCGGTACATCTCGGTGGGAACATCATATACGTCTATAGCGATATATATCATAGCCTAAGGCAACCTAACATCTCGGATGTAATATATTACAACATTCCTGGCGCGTCGGCTCCTATTTTTCGGTGGGAACATTATATACGTCTATAACGTTATATATCCTAACCTAAGGGAATCTAACATCTCGGGTGTAATATTTTACAACATTCATGACACGTCGTCGCCTGCTTCTCGATGGGGACATTATATACGTCTATAACGTTGTGTATCCTAACCTAACGCAACCTAACATCTGGGATGTAATATTCCTGGCGTGTCGTCGCCTACTTCTGGATGGGGAGATTATATACGTCTATAACGTTATATATCCTAACCTAAGGCAACCTAACATCTCGGATGTAATAGTTGACAACATTTCTGGCGTGTCCGCCCGTACTTCTCGGTGGGAACATTATATACGTCTATAACGTTATATATCCTAGCCTAAGGCCACATAACATGTCGGATGTAATATTTTACAACATTCCTGGCGTGTCGTCGCCTGCTTCTCGATGGGGACATTATATACGTCTATATCGTTGTATATCCTAACCTAACGCAACCTAACTTCTGGGATGTAATATTTTACAACATTCCTGGCATGTCGGTCCCTACGTATCGGTGGTAACATTACATACGTCTATAACGTTATGTATCCTAGCCTAAGGCAACCTAACATGCCGAATGTAATACTTTACAACATTCCTGGCGTGTCGTCGCCTACTTCTCGATGGGGACATTATATACGTCTATAACGTTGTATATCCTAACCTAACGCAACCTAACATCCCGTATGTAATATTTTACAACATTCCTGGCATGTCGGTCCCTACATCTCGGCGGGAACACACTATACGTCTATAACGTTGTATATCCTAACCTAACGCAACCTAACATTTGGGATGCAATATTTTACAACATTCCTGGCATGTGTGTTCCTACTTTTCGGTGGGAACATTATATACGTCTATAACGTTGTATATCCTAGTCCAAGGCAACCTAACATGTCGAATGTAATATTTTACAACATTCCTGGCGTGTCGTCGCCTACTTCTCGATGGGGACATTACATACATCTATAACCTTGTATATCCTAACCTAAGGCAACCTAACATCTCGGATGTAATATTTTACAACATTCTGGCGTGTCGTCGCCTGCCTCTCGATGGGGAAATTATATACGTCTATAACGTTGTATATCCTAACCTAACGCAACCTAACATCTGGGATGTAATATTTTACAACATTCCTGGCATATCGGTCCCTACGTCTCGGTGGAAACATTGTATACGTCTATAACGATATATATCCTAGCCTAATGCGACCTAACATATCGAATGTAATATTTTACAACATTCCTGGAGTGTCGTCGCCTGCTTCTCGAAGGGGACATTATATACATCTATTACGTTGTATATCCTAACCTAACGCAACCTAACATCTGGGATGTAATATTTTACAACATTCCTGGCATGACGGGCCCTACGTCTTGATGGGAACATTCTATACGTCTATAGCGTTGTATATCCTAACCTAAGGGAACCTAACATCTCGGGTGTAATATTTTACAACATTTCTGACGCGTCGGCCCCTATTTCTCGGTGGGAACATTAGATACGTCTATAACGTTATATATCATAGCCTAAGGCGACCTAACATGTCGAATGTAATATTTTACATCATTCCTGGCCTGGCTGCCCGTAGTTCTCGTTGGTAACATTATATACGTCTATAACGTTATATATCCTAGCCTAAGGCAAGATAACATGCCGAATGTAATATTTTACAACATTCCTGGCGTGTCGTCGCCTGCTTCTCGATGGGAACATTATATACGTCTATAACGTTGTGTATCCTAACCTAACGCAACCTAACATCTGGGATGTAATATTCCTGGCGTGTCGTCGCCTACACCTGGATGGGGACATTATATACGTCTATAACATTATATATCCTAACCTGAGGCAACCTAACATCTGGGATGTAATATTTTACAAGATTCCTGGCATGTCGGTCCCCAAGTCTCGGTAGGAACATTATATACGTCTATAACGATATATATCCAAACCTAAGGGAACCTAACATCTCGGATGTAATATTTTACAACATTCCTGGCATGTCGGTCCCTACATCTCGGCGGGAACACACTATACGTCTATAACGTTATATATCATAACCTAAGGCAACCTAACATCTCGGATGTAATATTTTACAACATTCCTGGCATATGGGTCCCTACTTCTCGGTGGAAACATTGTATACGTCTATAACGATATATATCCTAGCCTAAGGCAACCTACCATCTCGGATGTAATATTTTACAACATTCCTGGCGTGTCGTCGCCTACTTCTCGATGGGGACATTATATACATCTATAACATTGTATATCCTAACCTAAGGCAACCTAACATCTCTTATGTAATATTTTACAACATTCTGGCGTGTCGTCGCCTGCTTCTCGATGGGGAGATTATATACGTCTATAACGTTGTATATCCTAACCTAACGCAACCTAACATTTGGGATGTAATATTTTACAACATTCCTTGCATGTCGGTGCCACGTCTCGGTGGGAACAGTATATACGTCTATAACGATATATATCCTAACCTAAGGCAACCTAACACCTCGGATGTAATAGTTGACAACATTCCTGGCGTGTAGGCCCGTACTTCTCGGTGGAAACATTGTATACGTCTATAACGTTATATATCCTAGCATAAGGCGACCTAACATATCGAATGTAATATTTTACATCATTCATGGCGTGTCGTCGCCTGCTTCTCGATGGGAACATTATATACGTCTATAAAGTTGTGTATCCTAATCTAACGCAACCTAACATCTGGGATGTAATATTCCTGGCGTGTCGTCGCCTACTTCTGGATGGGGACATTATATACGTCTATAACGTTATATATCCTAACCTAAGGCAACCTAACATCTCGGATGTAATAGTTGACAACATTCCTGGCGTGTCCGCCCGTACTTCTCGGTGGGAACATTATATACGTCTATAACGTTATATATCCTAGCCTAAGGCCACCTAACGTGTCGAATGTAAAATTTTACAGCATTCCTGACGCGTCGGCCCCTATTTTTCGGTGGCAACATTATATACGTCTATAACGTTATATATCCTAGTCTAAGGCAACCTAACATGTCGAATGTAATATTTTATAACATTCCTGGCGTGTCGTCGCCTGCTTCTCGATGGGGACATTATATACGTCTATAACGTTGTATATCCTAACCTAACGCAACCTAACATCTCGGATGTAATATTTTACAACATTCCTGGCGTGTCGTCGCCTACTTCTGGATAGGGTCATTATATACATCTATAACGTTGTATATCCTAACCTAAGGCAACCTAACATCTCGAATGTAATATTTTATAACATTCCTGGCGTGTCGTCGCCTGCTTCTCGATGGGGACATTATATACGTCTATAACGTTGTATATCCTAACCTAACGCAACCTAACATCTCGGATGTAATATTTTACAACATTCCTGGCATGTCGGTCCCTACATCTCGGTGGGAACATACTATACGTCTATAACGTTGTTTATCCTAACCTAAGGGAACCTAACATCTCGGGTGTAATATTTTACAACATTCCTTACGCGTCGGCCCCTATTTTTCGGTGGGAACATTATATACGTCTATAACGTTATATATCCTAGCCTAAGGCAACCTAACATGTCGAATGTAATATGTTACAACATTCCTGGCGTGTCGTCGCCTACTTCTCGATGGGGACATTATATACATCTATAACATTGTATATCCTAACCTAAGGGTACCTAACAACTCGGATGTAATATTTTACAACATTCTGGCGTTTCGTCGCATGCTTCTCGATGGGGTGATTATATACTTATATAACGTTGTACATCCTAACCTAACGCAACCTAACATTTGGGATGTAATATTTTACAACATTCCTTGCATGTCGGTGCCAACGTCTCGGTGGGAACATTATATACGTCTATAACGATATATATCCTAACCTAAGGCAACCTAACACCTCGGATGTAATAGTTGACAACATTCCTGGCGTGTAGGCCCGTACTTCTCGGTGGGAACATTGTATACGTCTATAACGTTGTATATCCTAACCTAACGCAACCTAACATTTGGGATGTAATATTTTACAACATTCCTGGCATGTCGGTCCCTACTCCTCGGCGGAAACATTGTATACGTCTATAACGATATATATCCTAGTCTAAGGCAACCTAATATGTCAAATGTAATATTTTACAACATTCCTGGCGTGTCGTCGCCTACTTCTCGATGGGGACATTATATACATCTATAACGTTGTATATCCTAACCTAACGCAGCCTAACATCTCGGATGTAATATTTCACAACATTCCTGGCATGTCGGTCCCTACTTCTCGGTGGAAACATTGTATACGTCTATAACGATATATATGCTAACCTAAGGCAAACTAACATCTCGGATGTAATAGTTGACAACATTCCAGTCGTGTCAGCCCGTACTTCTCGGTGGGAACATTATATACGTCTATAACGCTATATATCCTAGCCTAAGGCGACCTAACTTGTCGAATGTAATATTTTACAACATTCCTGGCCTGTGGTCTCCTGCTCCTCGATGGGGACATTATATACGTCTATAACGTTGTATATCCTAACCTAAAGCAACCTAACATCTCGGATGTAATAGTTGACAACATTCCTGGCGTGTAGGCCCGTACTTCTCGGTGAGAACATTCTATACGTCTATAACGTTGTATATCCTAGCCTAAGGCGACCTAATATATCGAATGTAATATTTTACATCATTCCTGGCGTCTCATCGCCTGCTTCTCAATGGGAACATTATATACGTCTATAACGTTGTATATCCTAACCTATCGCAACCTAACATCTGGGATGTAATATTCCTGGCGTGTCGTCGCCTACTTCTGGATAGGGACATTATATACGTCTATAACGTTATATATCCTAACCTAAGGGAACCTAACATCTCGGGTGTAATATTTGAAAACATTCCCGGCGTGTTAGCCCGTACTTCTCGGTGGGAACATCATATACGTCTATAGCGATATATATCATAGCATAAGGCAATCTAACATCTCGGATGTAATATATTACAACATTCCTGGCGCGTCGGCTCCTATTTTTCGGTGGGAACATTATATACGTCTATAACGTTATATATCCTAACCTAAGGGAATCTAACATCTCGGGTGTAATATTTTACAACATTCATGACACGTCGTCGCCTGCTTCTCGATGGGGACATTATATAAGTCTATAACGTTGTATATCCTAACCTAACGCAACCTAACATCTGGGATGTAATATTCCTGGCGTGTCGTCGCCTACTTCTGGATGGGGAGATTATATACGTCTATAACGTTATATATCCTAACCTAAGGCAACCTAACATCTCGGATGTAATAGTTGACAACATTCCTGGCGTGTCCGCCCGTACTTCGCGGTGGGAACATTATATACGTCTATAACGTTATATATCCTAGCCTAAGGCCACATAACATGTCGAATGTAATATTTTATAACATTCCTGGCGCTTCGGCTCCTACTTTTCGGTGGGAACATTATATACGTCTATAACGTTGTATATCCTAACCTAACGCAACCTAACATCTGGGATGTAATATTTTACAACATTCCTGGCATGTCGGCCCCTATTTCTCGGTGGGAATATTATATACGTCTATAACGTTATATATCCTAGCCTAAGGCAACCTAACATCTCGAGTTTAATATTTTACAACATTCCTGACGCGTCGGCCCCTATTTCTCGGTGGGAACATTATATACGTCTATAACGTTATATTTCATAACATAAGGCAACCTAAAATCTCTACCGTAACAGTTTACAACATTCCTGGCGTGTCGGCTCGTACTTCTCGGTGCGAACATTATATACGTCTATAACGTTATATATCCTAGCCTAAGGCAACCTAAGATGTCGAATGTAATATTTTACAACATTCCTGGCGTGTCGTCGCCTACTTCACGATGGGGACATTATATACATCTATAACATTGTATATCCTAACCTAAGGCAACCTAACATCTCGGATGTAATATTTTACAACATTCTGGCGTGTCGTCGCCAGCTTCTCGATGGGGAGATTATATACGTCTATAACGTTGTATATCCTAACCTAACGCAACCTAACATTTGGGATGCAATATTTTACAACATTCCTAGCATGTCGGTGCCTACGTCTCGGTGGGAACATTATATACGTCTATAACGATATATGTCCCAACCTAAGGCAACCTAACACCTCGGATGTAATAGTTGACAACATTCCTGGCGTCTAGGCCCGTACTTCTCGGTGGGAACATTGTATACGTCTATAACGTTATATATCCTAGCCCAAGGCGACCTAACATGTCGAATGTAATATTTTACATCATTCCTGGCGTGTCGTCGCCTGCTTCTCGATGGGAACATTATATACGTCTATAACGTTGTGTATCCTAACCTAACGCAACCTAACATCTGGGATGTAATATTCCTGGCGTGTCGTCGCCTACTTCTGGATGGGGAGATTATATACGTCTATAACGTTATATATCCTAACCTAAGGCAACCTAACATCTCGGATGTAATAGTTGACAACATTTCTGGCGTGTCCGCCCGTACTTCTCGGTGGGAACATTATATACGTCTATAACGTTATATATCCTAGCCTAAGGCCACATAACATGTCGGATGTAATATTTTACAACATTCCCGGCGTGTCGTCGCCTGCTTCTCGATGGGGACATTATATACGTCTATATCGTTGTATATCCTAACCTAACGCAACCTAACTTCTGGGATGTAATATTTTACAACATTCCTGGCATGTCGGTCCCTACGTATCGGTGGTAACATTACATACGTCTATAACGTTATATATCCTAGCCTAAGGCGGCCTAACATGTCGAATGTAATATTTTACATCATTCCTGGCGTGTCGGCCCGTAGTTCTCGGTGGTAACAATATATTCGTCTATAACGTTATGTATCCTAGCCTAAGGCAACCTAACATGCCGAATGTAATACTTTACAACATTCCTGGCGTGTCGTCGCCTACTTCTCGATGGGGACATTATATACGTCTATAACGTTGTATATCCTAACCTAACGCAACCTAACATCTCGTATGTAATATTTTACAACATTCCTGGCATGTCGGTCCCTACATCTCGGCGGGAACACACTATACGTCTATAACGTTGTATATCCTAACCTAACGCAACCTAACATTTGGGATGCAATATTTTACAACATTCCTGGCATGTGTGTTCCTACTTTTCGGTGGGAACATTATATACGTCTATAACGTTGTATATCCTAGTCCAAGGCAACCTAACATGTCGAATGTAATATTTTACAACATTCCTGGCGTGTCGTCGCCTACTTCTCGATGGGGACATTACATACATCTATAACCTTGTATATCCTAACCTAAGGCAACCTAACATCTCGGATGTAATATTTTACAACATTCCTGCCGTGTCGTCGCCTGCTTCTCGATGGGGACATTATATACGTCTTTAACGTTGTATATCCTAACCTAAAGCAACCTAACATCTGGGATGTAATATTTTACAAGATTCCTGGCATGTCGGTCCCCAAGTCTCGGTAGGAACATTATATACGTCTATAACGATATATATCCAAACCGAAGGGAACCTAACATCTCGGATGTACTATTTTACAAAATTCCTGGCATGTCGGTCCCTACATCTCGGTGGGAACTTACTATACGTCTATAAAGTTGTATATCCTAACCTAAGGGAACCTAACATCTCGGGTGTAATATTTTACAACATTCCTGACTCGTCGGCCCCTATTTTTAGGTAGGAACATTATATACGTTTATAACGCTATATATCCTAGCCTAAGGCCACCTAAGATGTCGAATGTAATATTTTACAACATTCCTGGCGTGTCGTCGCCTGCTTCTCGATGGGGACATTATATACATCTATAACGTTGTATATCCTAACCTAACGCAACCTAACATCTGGGATGTAATATTTTACAACATTCCTGGCGTGTCGTCGCCTACTTCTGGATGGGGACATTATATACGTCTATAACGTTATATATCCTAACCTAAGGCAACCTAACATCTCGGATGTAATATTTTACAACATTCTGGCGTGTCGTCGCCTGCTTCTCGATGGGGAGATTATATACGTCTATAACGTTGTATATCCTAACCTAACGCAACCTAACATTTGGGATGTAATATTTTACAACATTCGTTGCATGTCGGTGCCTACGTCTCGGTGGGAACATTATATACGTCTATAACGATATATATCCTAACCTAAGGCAACCTAAACCTCGGAGGTAATAGTTGACAACATTCCTGGCGTGTAGGCCCGTACTTCTCGGTGGGAACATTGTATACGTCTATAACGTTATATATCCTAGCCTAAGGCGACCTAACATATCGAATGTAATATTTTACATCATTCCTGGCTTGTCGTCGCCTGCTTCTCGATGGGAACATTATATACGTCTATAACGTTTTGTATCCTAACCTAACGCAACCTAGCATCTGGGATGTAATATTCCTGGCGTGTCGTCGCCTACTTCTGGATGGGGACATTATATACGTCTATAACGTTATATATCCGAACCTAAGGCAACCTAACATCTCGGATGTAATAGTTGACAACATTCCTGGCGTGTGCGCCCGTACTTCTCGGTGAGAACCTTATATACGTCTATAACGTTATATATCCTAGCCTAAGGCCACCTAACATGTCGAATGTAATATTTTACAGCATTCCTGACGCGTCGGCTCTATTTTTCAGTGGGAACATTATATACGTCTATAACGTTATATATCCTAGTCTAAGGCAACCTAACATGTCGAATGTAATATTTTACAACATTCCTGGCGTGTTGTCGCCTACTTCTCGATGGGGACATTATATACATCTATAATCTTGTATATCCTAACCTAAGGCAGCCTAACATCTCGGATGTAATATTTTACAAAATTCCTGGCGTGTCGTCTCCTACTTCTGGATGGGGGCATTATATACACCTATAACGTTGTATATCCTAACCTAAGGGAACCTAACATCTCGGGTGTAATATTTTACAACATTCCTGACGCGACGGCCCCTATTTTGCGGTGGGAATATTATATACGTCTATAACGTTATATATCATATCCTAAGGCAACCTAACATCTCGGATGTAATATTTTACAACATTCCTGGCATATCGGTCCCTACTTCTCGGTGGAAACATTGTATACGTCTATAACGATATATATCCTAGCCTAAGGCGACCTAACATGTCGAATGTAATATTTTACATCATTCCTGGCGTGTCGTCGCCTGCTTCTCGATGGGAACATTACATACGTCTATAACGTTATATATCATAACCTAAGGCAACCGAACATCTGGAATGTAATATTCTACAACATTCCTGGCATGTCGGTCCCTACTTCTCGGTGGGAATATTATATACGTCTATAACGTTATATATCATAACCTAAGGCAACCTAACATCTCGGATGTAATATTTTACAACATTCCTGGCATATAGGTCCCTACTTCTCGGAGGAAACATTGTATACGTCTATAACGATATATATCCTAGCCTAAGGCAACCTAACATCTCGGATGTAATATTTTACAACATTCCTGGCGCGTCGGTTCCTATTTTTCGGTGGGAACATTATATACGTCTATAACGTTATATATCCTAACCTAAGGCAACCTAACATCTCGGATGTAATATTTTACAACATTCCTGGCATGTCGGTCCCTACATCTCGGTGGGAACATACTATACGTCTATAACGTTGTATATCCTAACCTAAGGGAACCTAACATCTCGAGTGTAAACTTTTACAACATTCCTGACGCGTCGGGCCCTATTTTCGGTGGGAACATTATACACGGCTATAACGTTATATATCCTAGCCTAAGGCAACCTAACATGTCGAATGTTATATTTTACAACATTCCTGTCGTGTCGTCGCCTGGTTCTCGATGGGGAGATTATATACGTCTATAACGTTGTATATCCTAACCTAACGCAACCTAACATTTGGGATGTAATATTTTACAACATTCCTGGCATATCAGTCCCTACATCTCGGTGGAAACATTGTATACGTCTATAACGATATATATCCTAGCCTAGGGCAACATAACATCTCGGATGTAATATTTTACAACATTCCTGGCGTGTCGTCGCCTACTTCTCGATGGGGACATTATATACGTCTATAACGATATACATCCAAACCTAAGGGAACGTAACATCTCGGATGTAATATTTTAAAACATTCCTGGCATGTCGTCCCTACTTCTCGGTGGGAATATTATATACGTCTATAACGTTATATATCATATCCTAAGGCAACCTAACATCTCGGATGTAATATTTTACAACATTCCTGGCATGTCGGCCCCTATTTCTCGGTGGGAATATTATATACGTCTATAACGTTATATATCCTAGCCTAAGGCAACCTAACATCTCGAGTTTAATATTTTACAACATTCCTGACGCGTCGGCCCCTATTTCTCGGTGGGAACATTATATACGTCTATAACGTTATATTTCATAACATAAGGCAACCTAAAATCTCTACCGTAACAGTTTACAACATTCCTGGCGTGTCGGCTCGTACTTCTCGGTGCGAACATTATATACGTCTATAACGTTATATATCCTAGCCTAAGGCAACCTAAGATGTCGAATGTAATATTTTACAACATTCCTGGCGTGTCGTCGCCTACTTCACGATGGGGACATTATATACATCTATAAAATTGTATATCCTAACCTAAGGCAACCTAACATCTCGGATGTAATATTTTACAACATTCTGGCGTGTCGTCGCCAGCTTCTCGATGGGGAGATTATATACGTCTATAACGTTGTATATCCTAACCTAACGCAACCTAACATTTGGGATGCAATATTTTACAACATTCCTAGCATGTCGGTGCCTACGTCTCGGTGGGAACATTATATACGTCTATAACGATATATGTCCCAACCTAAGGCAACCTAACACCTCGGATGTAATAGTTGACAACATTCCTGGCGTCTAGGCACGTACTTCTCGGTGGGAACATTGTATACGTCTATAACGTTATATATCCTAGCCCAAGGCGACCTAACATGTCGAATGTAATATTTTACATCATTCCTGGCGTGTCGTCGCCTGCTTCTCGATGGGAACATTATATACGTCTATAACGTTGTGTATCCTAACCTAACGCAACCTAACATCTGGGATGTAATATTCCTGGCGTGTCGTCGCCTACTTCTGGATGGGGAGATTATATACGTCTATAACGTTATATATCCTAACCTAAGGCAACCTAACATCTCGGATGTAATAGTTGACAACATTTCTGGCGTGTCCGCCCGTACTTCTCGGTGGGAACATTATATACGTCTATAACGTTATATATCCTAGCCTAAGGCCACATAACATGTCGGATGTAATATTTTACAACATTCCCGGCGTGTCGTCGCCTGCTTCTCGATGGGGACATTATATACGTCTATATCGTTGTATATCCTAACCTAACGCAACCTAACTTCTGGGATGTAATATTTTACAACATTCCTGGCATGTCGGTCCCTACGTATCGGTGGTAACATTACATACGTCTATAACGTTATATATCCTAGCCTAAGGCGGCCTAACATGTCGAATGTAATATTTTACATCATTCCTGGCGTGTCGGCCCGTAGTTCTCGGTGGTAACAATATATTCGTCTATAACGTTATGTATCCTAGCCTAAGGCAACCTAACATGCCGAATGTAATACTTTACAACATTCCTGGCGTGTCGTCGCCTACTTCTCGATGGGGACATTATATACGTCTATAACGTTGTATATCCTAACCTAACGCAACCTAACATCTCGTATGTAATATTTTACAACATTCCTGGCATGTCGGTCCCTACATCTCGGCGGGAACACACTATACGTCTATAACGTTGTATATCCTAACCTAACGCAACCTAACATTTGGGATGCAATATTTTACAACATTCCTGGCATGTGTGTTCCTACTTTTCGGTGGGAACACTATATACGTCTATAACGTTGTATATCCTAGTCCAAGGCAACCTAACATGTCGAATGTAATATTTTACAACATTCCTGGCGTGTCGTCGCCTACTTCTCGATGGGGACATTACATACATCTATAACCTTGTATATCCTAACCTAAGGCAACCTAACATCTCGGATGTAATATTTTACAACATTCCTGCCGTGTCGTCGCCTGCTTCTCGATGGGGACATTATATACGTCTTTAACGTTGTATATCCTAACCTAAAGCAACCTAACATCTGGGATGTAATATTTTACAAGATTCCTGGCATGTCGGTCCCCAAGTCTCGGTAGGAACATTATATACGTCTATAACGATATATATCCAAACCGAAGGGAACCTAACATCTCGGATGTACTATTTTACAAAATTCCTGGCATGTCGGTCCCTACATCTCGGTGGGAACTTACTATACGTCTATAAAGTTGTATATCCTAACCTAAGGGAACCTAACATCTCGGGTGTAATATTTTACAACATTCCTGACTCGTCGGCCCCTATTTTTAGGTAGGAACATTATATACGTTTATAACGCTATATATCCTAGCCTAAGGCCACCTAAGATGTCGAATGTAATATTTTACAACATTCCTGGCGTGTCGTCGCCTGCTTCTCGATGGGGACATTATATACATCTATAACGTTGTATATCCTAACCTAACGCAACCTAACATCTGGGATGTAATATTTTACAACATTCCTGGCGTGTCGTCGCCTACTTCTGGATGGGGACATTATATACGTCTATAACGTTATATATCCTAACCTAAGGCAACCTAACATCTCGGATGTAATATTTTACAACATTCTGGCGTGTCGTCGCCTGCTTCTCGATGGGGAGATTATATACGTCTATAACGTTGTATATCCTAACCTAACGCAACCTAACATTTGGGATGTAATATTTTACAACATTCGTTGCATGTCGGTGCCTACGTCTCGGTGGGAACATTATATACGTCTATAACGATATATATCCTAACCTAAGGCAACCTAAACCTCGGAGATAATAGTTGACAACATTCCTGGCGTGTAGGCCCGTACTTCTCGGTGGGAACATTGTATACGTCTATAACGTTATATATCCTAGCCTAAGGCGACCTAACATATCGAATGTAATATTTTACATCATTCCTGGCTTGTCGTCGCCTGCTTCTCGATGGGAACATTATATACGTCTATAACGTTTTGTATCCTAACCTAACGCAACCTAGCATCTGGGATGTAATATTCCTGGCGTGTCGTCGCCTACTTCTGGATGGGGACATTATATACGTCTATAACGTTATATATCCGAACCTAAGGCA
Source organism: Xylocopa violacea (assembly GCA_963969225.1). Lineage (NCBI taxonomy): Eukaryota > Metazoa > Arthropoda > Insecta > Hymenoptera > Apidae > Xylocopa > Xylocopa violacea. Next base: position 1,033,441 of record CAXAJV010000263.1, on the reverse strand, counting down.
ACCTAACATCTCGGATGTAATAGTTGACAACATTCCTGGCGTGTGCGCCCGTACTTCTCGGTGAGAACCTTATATACGTCTATAACGTTATATATCCTAGCCTAAGGCCACCTAACATGTCGAATGTAATATTTTACAGCATTCCTGACGCGTCGGCTCTATTTTTCAGTGGGAACATTATATACGTCTATAACGTTATATATCCTAGTCTAAGGCAACCTAACATGTCGAATGTAATATTTTACAACATTCCTGGCGTGTTGTCGCCTACTTCTCGATGGGGACATTATATACATCTATAATCTTGTATATCCTAACCTAAGGCAGCCTAACATCTCGGATGTAATATTTTACAAAATTCCTGGCGTGTCGTCTCCTACTTCTGGATGGGGGCATTATATACACCTATAACGTTGTATATCCTAACCTAAGGGAACCTAACATCTCGGGTGTAATATTTTACAACATTCCTGACGCGACGGCCCCTATTTTGCGGTGGGAATATTATATACGTCTATAACGTTATATATCATATCCTAAGGCAACCTAACATCTCGGATGTAATATTTTACAACATTCCTGGCATATCGGTCCCTACTTCTCGGTGGAAACATTGTATACGTCTATAACGATATATATCCTAGCCTAAGGCGACCTAACATGTCGAATGTAATATTTTACATCATTCCTGGCGTGTCGTCGCCTGCTTCTCGATGGGAACATTACATACGTCTATAACGTTATATATCATAACCTAAGGCAACCGAACATCTGGAATGTAATATTCTACAACATTCCTGGCATGTCGGTCCCTACTTCTCGGTGGGAATATTATATACGTCTATAACGTTATATATCATAACCTAAGGCAACCTAACATCTCGGATGTAATATTTTACAACATTCCTGGCATATAGGTCCCTACTTCTCGGAGGAAACATTGTATACGTCTATAACGATATATATCCTAGCCTAAGGCAACCTAACATCTCGGATGTAATATTTTACAACATTCCTGGCGCGTCGGTTCCTATTTTTCGGTGGGAACATTATATACGTCTATAACGTTATATATCCTAACCTAAGGCAACCTAACATCTCGGATGTAATATTTTACAACATTCCTGGCATGTCGGTCCCTACATCTCGGTGGGAACATACTATACGTCTATAACGTTGTATATCCTAACCTAAGGGAACCTAACATCTCGAGTGTAAACTTTTACAACATTCCTGACGCGTCGGGCCCTATTTTCGGTGGGAACATTATACACGGCTATAACGTTATATATCCTAGCCTAAGGCAACCTAACATGTCGAATGTTATATTTTACAACATTCCTGTCGTGTCGTCGCCTGGTTCTCGATGGGGAGATTATATACGTCTATAACGTTGTATATCCTAACCTAACGCAACCTAACATTTGGGATGTAATATTTTACAACATTCCTGGCATATCAGTCCCTACATCTCGGTGGAAACATTGTATACGTCTATAACGATATATATCCTAGCCTAGGGCAACCTAACATCTCGGATGTAATATTTTACAACATTCCTGGCGTGTCGTCGCCTACTTCTCGATGGGGACATTATATACGTCTATAACGATATACATCCAAACCTAAGGGAACGTAACATCTCGGATGTAATATTTTAAAACATTCCTGGCATGTCGTCCCTACTTCTCGGTGGGAATATTATATACGTCTATAACGTTATATATCATAACCTAAGGCAACCTAACATCTCGGATGTAATAGTTGACAACATTCCTGGCGTGTCCACCCGTACTTCTCGGTGGGAACATTATATACGTCTATAACGTTATATATCCTAGCCTAAGGCCACCTAACATGTCGAATGTAATATTTTACAACATTCCTGGCGTGTCGTCGCCTGCTTCTCGATGGGGACATTATATACATCTATAACATTGTATATCCTAACCTAAGGCAACCTAACATCTCGGATGTAATATTTTACAACATTCTGGCGTGTCGTCGCCTGCTTCTCGATGGGGAGATTATATACGTCTATAACGTTGTATATCCTAACCTAACGCAACCTAACATTTGGGATGTAATATTTTACAACATTCGTTGCATGTCGGTGCCTACGTCTCGGTGGGAACATTATATACGTCTATAACGATATATATCCTAACCTAAGGAAACCTAAACCTCGGATGTAATAGTTGACAACATTCCTGGCGTGTAGGCCCGTACTTCTCGGTGGGAACATTGTATACGTCTATAACGTTATATATCCTAGCCTAAGGCGACCTAACATATCGAATGCAATATTTTACATCATTCCTGGCTTGTCGTCGCCTACTTCTCGATGGGAACATTATATACATCTATAACGTTTTGTATCCTAACCTAACGCAACCTAGCATCTGGGATGTAATATTCCTGGCGTGTCGTCGCCTACTTCTGGATGGGGACATTATATACGTCTATAACGTTATATATCCGAACCTAAGGCAACCTAACATCTCGGATGTAATAGTTGACAACATTCCTGGCGTGTGCGCCCGTACTTCTCGGTGGGAACCTTATATACGTCTATAACGTTATATATCCTAGCCTAAGGCCACCTAACATGTCGAATGTAATATTTTACAGCATTCCTGACGCGTCGGCTCTATTTTTCAGTGGGAACATTATATACGTCTATAACGTTATATATCCTAGTCTAAGGCAACCTAACATGTCGAATGTAATATTTTACAACATTCCTGGCGTGTTGTCGCCTACTTCTCGGTGGGGACATTATATACATCTATAATCTTGTATATCCTAACCTAAGGCAGCCTAACATCTCGGATGTAATATTTTACAACATTCCTGGCGTGTCGTCTCCTACTTCTGGATGGGGGCATTATATACACCTATAACGTTGTATATCCTAACCTAAGGGAACCTAACATCTCGGGTGTAATATTTTACAACATTCCTGACGCGACGGCCCCTATTTTTCGGTGGGAATATTATATACGTCTATAACGTTATATATCATATCCTAAGGCAACCTAACATCTCGGATGTAATATTTTACAACATTCCTGGCATATCGGTCCCTACTTCTCGGTGGAAACATTGTATACGTCTATAACGATATATATCCTAGCCTAAGGCAACCTAACATCTCGGATGTAATATTTTACAACATTCCTGGCGCGTCGGCTCCTATTTTTCGGTGGGAACATTATATACGTCTATAACGTTATATATCCTAACCTAAGGGACCCTAACATGTCGTATGTAATATTTTACAACATTCCTGGCGTGTCGTAGCCTGCTTCTCGATGGGGACATTATATACGTCTATAACGTTGTATATCCTAACCTAAAGCAACCTGACATCTGGGATGTAATATTTTACAACATTCCTGGCGTGTCGTCGCCTAGTTTGGATGGGGTCATTATATACATCTATAACGCTGTATATCCTAACCTAAGGCAACCTAACATCTCGGATGTAATATTTTACAACATTCCTGGCATGTCGGACCCTACATCTCGGTGGGAACATACTATACGTCTATAACGTTGTATATCCTATCCTAAGGGAACATAACATCTCGGGTGTAATATTTTACAACATTTCTGACGCGTCGGCCCCTATTTTTCGGTGGGAACATTATATACGTCTATAACGTTATATATCCTAGCCTAAGGCGACCTAACATGTCGAATGTAATATTTTACAACATTCCTGGCGTGTCGTCTACTGCTTCTCGATGGGGACATTATATACGTCTATAATGTTGTATATCTTAACCTAACGCAACTTAACATCTGGGATGTAATATTTTGCAGCATTCGTGGTGTGTCGTCGCCTACTTCTGGATGGGGTCATTATATACATCTATAACGTTGTATATCCTAACCTAAGGGAACCTAACACCTCGGGTGTAATATTTTACAACATTCCCGACGCGTCGGCCCCTATTTTTCGGTGAGAACATTATATACATTTATAACGGTATATATCCTAGCCTAAGGCAACCTAACATCTCGGATGTAATAGTTGACAACATTCCTGGCGTGTCCGCCCGTACTTCTCGGTGGGAACATTATATACGTCTATAACGTGATATATCCTAGCCTAAGGCTACATAACATGTCGAATGTAATATTTTACAACATTCCTGGCGTGTCGTCGCCTGCTTCTCGATGGTGACATTATATACGTCTATAACGTTGTATATCCTAACCTAAAGCAACCTAACATCTGGGATGTAATATTTTACAAGATTCCTGGCATGTCGGTCCCCAAGTCTCGGTAGGAACATTATATACGTCTATAACGATATATATCCAAACCTAAGGGAACCTAACATCTCGGATGTAATATTTTACAACATTCCTGGCATGTCGGTCCTTACTTCTCGGTGGGAATATTATATACGTCTATAACGTTATATATCATAACCTAAGGCAACCTAACATCTCGGATGTAATATTTTACAACATTCCTGGCATATGAGCCCCTACTTCTCGGTGGAAACATTGTATACGTCTATAACGATATATATCCTAGCCTAAGGCAACCAAACATCTCGGATGTAATATTTTACAACATTCCTGGCGTGTCGTCGCCTACTTCTCGATGGGGACATTATATACATCTATAACATTGTATATCCTAACCTAAGGCAACCTAACATCTCGGATGTAATATTTTACAACATTCTGGCGTGTCGTCGCCTGCTTCTCGATGGGGAGATTATATACGTCTATAACGTTGTATATCCTAACCTAACGCAACCTAACATTTGGGATGTAATATTTTACAACATTCCTTGCATGTCGGTGCCTACGTCTCGGTGGGAACAGTATATACGTCTATAACGATATATATCCTAACCTAAGGCAACCTAACACCTCGGATGTAATAGTTGACAACATTCCTGGCGTGTAGGCCCGTACTTCTCGGTGGGAACATGGTATACGTCTATAACGATATATATCCTAGCCTAAGGCGACCTAACATGCCGAATGTAATATTTTACATCATTCCTGGCGTGTCGTCGCCTGCTTCTCGATGGGAACATTATATACGTCTATAACGTTGTGTATCCTAACCTAACGCAACCTAACATCTGGGATGTAATATTCCTGGCGTGTCGTCGCCTACTTCTGGATGGGGACATTATATACGTCGATAACATTACATATCCTAGCCTAAGGCAACCTAACATCTCGGATGTAATAGTTGACAACATTCCTGGCGTGTCGTCGCCTGCTTCTCGATGGGGACATTATATACGTCTATAACGTTGTATATCCTAACCTAAAGCAACCTAACATCTGGGATGTAATATTTTACAACATTCCTGGCGTGTCGTCGCCTAGTTTGGATGGGGTCATTATATACATCTATAACGCTGTATATCCTAACCTAAGGCAACCTAACATGTCGAATGTAATATTTTACAACATTCCTGTCGTGTCGTCGCCTGCTTCTCGATGGGGAGATTATATACGTCTATAACGTTGTATATCCTAACCTAACGCAACCTAACATTTGGGATGTAATATTTTACAACATTCCATGCATGTCGGTGCCTACGTCTCGGTGGGAACATTATATACGTCTATAACGATATATATCCTAACCTAAGGCAACCTAACACCTCGGATGTAATAGTTGACAACATTCCTGGCGTGCAGGCCCGTACTTCTCGGTGGGAACATTGTATACGTCTATAACGATATATATCCTAGCCTAAGGCGACCTAACATGTCGAATGTAATATTTTACATCATTCCTGGCGTGTCGTCGCCTGCTTCTCGATGGGAACATTACATGCGTCTATAACGTTATATATCATAACCTAAGGGAACCTAACATCTCGGATGTAATATTTTAAAACATTACTGGCATGTCGGTCCCTACTTCTCGGTGGGAATATTATATATGTCTATAACGTTATATATCATAACCTAAGGCAACCTAACATCTCGGATGTAATATTTTACAACATTCCTGGCATGTCGGTTCCTACATCTCGGTGGGAACATACTATACGTCTATAACGTTGTATATCCTATCCTAAGGGAACATAACATCTCGGGTGTAATATTTTACAACATTTCTGACGCGTCGGCCCCTATTTTTCGGTGGGAACATTATATACGTCTATAACGTTATATATCCTAGCCTAAGGCGACCTAACATGTCGAATGTAATATTTTACAACATTCATGGCGTGTCGTCTACTGCTTCTCGATGGGGACATTATATACGTCTATAATGTTGTATATCTTAACCTAACGCAACTTAACATCTGGGATGTAATATTTTACAGCATTCGTGGTGTGTCGTCGCCTACTTCTGGATGGGGTCATTATATACATCTATAACGTTGTATATCCTAACCTAAGGGAACCTAACACCCCGGGTGTAATATTTTACAACATTCCCGACGCGTCGGCCCCTATTTTTCGGTGAGAACATTATATACATTTATAACGGTATATATCCTAGCCTAAGGCAACCTAACATCTCGGATGTAATAGTTGACAACATTCCTGGCGTGTCCGCCCGTACTTCTCGGTGGGAACATTATATACGTCTATAACGTGATATATCCTAGCCTAAGGCTACATAACATGCCGAATGTAATATTTTACAACATTCCTGGCGTGTCGTCGCCTGCTTCTCGATGGGGACATTATATACGTCTATAACGTTATATATCCTAGTCTAAGGCAACCTAACATGTCGACTGTAATATTTTACAACATTCCTGGCGTGTCGTCGCCTGCTTCTCGATGGGGACATAATATACATCTATAACATTGTATATCCTAACCTAAGGCAACCTAACATCTCGGATGTAATATTTTACAACATTCTCGCGTGTCGTCGCCGGCTTCTCGATTGGGGACATTATATACGTCTATAACGTTGTATATCCTAACTTAAAGCAACCTAACATCTGGGATGTAATATTTTACAACATTCCTGGCATATCGGTCCCTACTTCTCGGTGGAAACATTGTGTACGTCTATAACGATATATATCCTAGCCTAAGGCAACCTAACATCTCGGATGTAATATTTTACAACATTCCTGGCGCGTCGGTTCCTATTTTTCGGTGGGAACATTATATACGTCTATAACGTTATATATCCTAACCTAAGGCAACCTAACATCTCGGATGTAATATTTTACAACATTCCTGGCATGTCGGTCCCTACATCTCGGTGGGAACATACTATACGTCTATAACGTTGTATATCCTAACCTAAGGGAACCTAACATCTCGAGTGTAAACTTTTACAACATTCCTGACGCGTCGGGCCCTATTTTTCGGTGGGAACATTATATACGGCTATAACGTTATATATCCTAGCCTAAGGCAACCTAACATGTCGAATGTTATATTTTACAACATTCCTGTCGTGTCGTCGCCTGGTTCTCGATGGGGAGATTATATACGTCTATAACGTTGTATATCCTAACCTAACGCAACCTAACATTTGGGATGTAATATTTTACAACATTCCTTGCATGTCGGTGCCTACGTCTCGGTGGGAACATTATATACGTCTATAACGATATATATCCTAACCTAAGGCAACCTAACACCTCGGATGTAATAGTTGACAACATTCCTGGCGTGTCCGCCCGTACTTCTCGGTGGGAACATTATATACGTCTATAACGTGATATATCCTAGCCTAAGGCTACATAACATGTCGAATGTAATATTTTACAACATTCCTGGCGTGTCGTCGCCTGCTTCTCGATGGTGACATTATATACGTCTATAACGTTGTATATCCTAACCTAAAGCAACCTAACATCTGGGATGTAATATTTTACAAGATTCCTGGCATGTCGGTCCCCAAGTCTCGGTAGGAACATTATATACGTCTATAACGATATATATCCAAACCTAAGGGAACCTAACATCTCGGATGTAATATTTTACAACATTCCTGGCATGTCGGTCCTTACTTCTCGGTGGGAATATTATATACGTCTATAACGTTATATATCATAACCTAAGGCAACCTAACATCTCGGATGTAATATTTTACAACATTCCTGGCATATGAGCCCCTACTTCTCGGTGGAAACATTGTATACGTCTATAACGATATATATCCTAGCCTAAGGCAACCAAACATCTCGGATGTAATATTTTACAACATTCCTGGCGTGTCGTCGCCTACTTCTCGATGGGGACATTATATACATCTATAACATTGTATATCCTAACCTAAGGCAACCTAACATCTCGGATGTAATATTTTACAACATTCTGGCGTGTCGTCGCCTGCTTCTCGATGGGGAGATTATATACGTCTATAACGTTGTATATCCTAACCTAACGCAACCTAACATTTGGGATGTAATATTTTACAACATTCCTTGCATGTCGGTGCCTACGTCTCGGTGGGAACAGTATATACGTCTATAACGATATATATCCTAACCTAAGGCAACCTAACACCTCGGATGTAATAGTTGACAACATTCCTGGCGTGTAGGCCCGTACTTCTCGGTGGGAACATGGTATACGTCTATAACGATATATATCCTAGCCTAAGGCGACCTAACATGCCGAATGTAATATTTTACATCATTCCTGGCGTGTCGTCGCCTGCTTCTCGATGGGAACATTATATACGTCTATAACGTTGTGTATCCTAACCTAACGCAACCTAACATCTGGGATGTAATATTCCTGGCGTGTCGTCGCCTACTTCTGGATGGGGACATTATATACGTCGATAACATTACATATCCTAGCCTAAGGCAACCTAACATCTCGGATGTAATAGTTGACAACATTCCTGGCGTGTCGTCGCCTGCTTCTCGATGGGGACATTATATACGTCTATAACGTTGTATATCCTAACCTAAAGCAACCTAACATCTGGGATGTAATATTTTACAACATTCCTGGCGTGTCGTCGCCTAGTTTGGATGGGGTCATTATATACATCTATAACGCTGTATATCCTAACCTAAGGCAACCTAACATGTCGAATGTAATATTTTACAACATTCCTGTCGTGTCGTCGCCTGCTTCTCGATGGGGAGATTATATACGTCTATAACGTTGTATATCCTAACCTAACGCAACCTAACATTTGGGATGTAATATTTTACAACATTCCATGCATGTCGGTGCCTACGTCTCGGTGGGAACATTATATACGTCTATAACGATATATATCCTAACCTAAGGCAACCTAACACCTCGGATGTAATAGTTGACAACATTCCTGGCGTGCAGGCCCGTACTTCTCGGTGGGAACATTGTATACGTCTATAACGATATATATCCTAGCCTAAGGCGACCTAACATGTCGAATGTAATATTTTACATCATTCCTGGCGTGTCGTCGCCTGCTTCTCGATGGGAACATTACATGCGTCTATAACGTTATATATCATAACCTAAGGGAACCTAACATCTCGGATGTAATATTTTAAAACATTACTGGCATGTCGGTCCCTACTTCTCGGTGGGAATATTATATACGTCTATAACGTTATATATCATAACCTAAGGCAACCTAACATCTCGGATGTAATATTTTACAACATTCCTGGCATGTCGGTTCCTACATCTCGGTGGGAACATACTATACGTCTATAACGTTGTATATCCTATCCTAAGGGAACATAACATCTCGGGTGTAATATTTTACAACATTTCTGACGCGTCGGCCCCTATTTTTCGGTGGGAACATTATATACGTCTATAACGTTATATATCCTAGCCTAAGGCGACCTAACATGTCGAATGTAATATTTTACAACATTCATGGCGTGTCGTCTACTGCTTCTCGATGGGGACATTATATACGTCTATAATGTTGTATATCTTAACCTAACGCAACTTAACATCTGGGATGTAATATTTTACAGCATTCGTGGTGTGTCGTCGCCTACTTCTGGATGGGGTCATTATATACATCTATAACGTTGTATATCCTAACCTAAGGGAACCTAACACCTCGGGTGTAATATTTTACAACATTCCCGACGCGTCGGCCCCTATTTTTCGGTGAGAACATTATATACATTTATAACGGTATATATCCTAGCCTAAGGCAACCTAACATCTCGGATGTAATAGTTGACAACATTCCTGGCGTGTCCGCCCGTACTTCTCGGTGGGAACATTATATACGTCTATAACGTGATATATCCTAGCCTAAGGCTACATAACATGCCGAATGTAATATTTTACAACATTCCTGGCGTGTCGTCGCCTGCTTCTCGATGGGGACATTATATACGTCTATAACGTTATATATCCTAGTCTAAGGCAACCTAACATGTCGACTGTAATATTTTACAACATTCCTGGCGTGTCGTCGCCTGCTTCTCGATGGGGACATAATATACATCTATAACATTGTATATCCTAACCTAAGGCAACCTAACATCTCGGATGTAATATTTTACAACATTCTCGCGTGTCGTCGCCGGCTTCTCGATTGGGGACATTATATACGTCTATAACGTTGTATATCCTAACTTAAAGCAACCTAACATCTGGGATGTAATATTTTACAACATTCCTGGCATATCGGTCCCTACTTCTCGGTGGAAACATTGTGTACGTCTATAACGATATATATCCTAGCCTAAGGCAACCTAACATCTCGGATGTAATATTTTACAACATTCCTGGCGCGTCGGTTCCTATTTTTCGGTGGGAACATTATATACGTCTATAACGTTATATATCCTAACCTAAGGCAACCTAACATCTCGGATGTAATATTTTACAACATTCCTGGCATGTCGGTCCCTACATCTCGGTGGGAACATACTATACGTCTATAACGTTGTATATCCTAACCTAAGGGAACCTAACATCTCGAGTGTAAACTTTTACAACATTCCTGACGCGTCGGGCCCTATTTTTCGGTGGGAACATTATATACGGCTATAACGTTATATATCCTAGCCTAAGGCAACCTAACATGTCGAATGTTATATTTTACAACATTCCTGTCGTGTCGTCGCCTGGTTCTCGATGGGGAGATTATATACGTCTATAACGTTGTATATCCTAACCTAACGCAACCTAACATTTGGGATGTAATATTTTACAACATTCCTTGCATGTCGGTGCCTACGTCTCGGTGGGAACATTATATACGTCTATAACGATATATATCCTAACCTAAGGCAACCTAACACCTCGGATGTAATAGTTGACAACATTCCTGGCATGTAGGCCCGTACTTCTCGGTGGGAACATTGTATACGTCTATAACGATATATATCCTAGCCTAAGGCGACCTAACATGTCGAATGTAATATTTTACATCATTCCTGGCGTGTCGTCGCCTTCTTCTCGATGGGAGCATTACATACGTCTATAACGTTATATATCATAACCTAAGGCAACCGAACATCTGGAATGTAATATTTTACAACATTCCTGGCATATCAGTCCCTACTTCTCGGAGGAAACATTGTATACGTCTATAACGATATATATCCTAGCCTAAGGCAACCTAACATATCGAATGTAATATTTTACATCATTCCTGGCGTGTCGTCGCCTGCTTCTCGATGGGAACATTATATACGTCTATAACGTTGTGTATACTACCCTAACGCAACCTAACATCTGGGATGTAATATTCCTGGCGTGTCGTCGCCTACTTCTGGGTGGGGACATTATATACGTCTATAACATTATATATCCTAACCAAAGCCAACCTAACATCTCGGATGTAATATTTTACAACATTCCTGGCATGTCGGTTCCTACATCTCGGTGGGGACATACTATACGTCTATAACGTTGTATATCCTATCCTAAGGGAACATAACATCTCGGGTGTAATATTTTACAACATTTCTGACGCGTCGGCCCCTATTTTTCGGTGGGAACATTATATACGTCTATAACGTTATATATCCTAGCCTAAGGCGACCTAACATGTCGAATGTAATATTTTACAACATTCCTGGCGTGTCGTCTACTGCTTCTCGATGGGGACATTATATACGTCTATAATGTTGTATATCTTAACCTAACGCAACTTAACATCTGGGATGTAATATTTTACAGCATTCGTGGTGTGTCGTCGCCTACTTCTGGATGGGGTCATTATATACATCTATAACGTTGTATATCCTAACCTAAGGGAACCTAACACCTCGGGTGTAATATTTTACAACATTCCCGACGCGTCGGCCCCTATTTTTCGGTGAGAACATTATATACATTTATAACGGTATATATCCTAGCCTAACGCAACCTAACATTTGGGATGTAATATTTTACAACACTCCTTGCATGTCGGTGCCTACGTCTCGGTGGGAACATTATATACGTCTATAACGATATATATCCTAACCCAAGGCAACCTAACACCTCGGATGTAATAGTTGACAACATTCCTGGCGTGTAGGCCCGTACTTCTCGGTGGGAACATTGTATACGTCTATAACGTTATATATCCTAGCCTAAGGCGACCTAACATATCGAATGTAATATTTTACATCATTCCTGGCGTGTCGTCGCCTGCTTCTCGATGGGAACATTATATACGTCTATAACGTTGTGTATCCTAACCTAACGCAACCTAACATCTGGGATGTAATATTCCTGGCGTGTCGTCGCCTACTTCTGGATGGGGACATTATATACGTCTATAACGTTATATATCCTAACCTAAGGCAACCTAACATCTCGGATGTAATAGTTGGCAAAATTCCTGGCGTGTCCGCCCGTACTTCTCGGTGGGAACATTATATACGTCTATAACGTTGTATATCCTAGCCTAAGGCCAGCTAACATGTCGAATGTAATATTTTACAACATTCCTGACGCGTCGGCCCCTATTTTTCGGTGGGAACATTATATACGTCTATAACGTTATATATCCTAGTCTAAGGCAACCTAACATGTCGACTGTAATATTTTACAACATTCCTGGCGTGTCGTCGCCTGCTTCTCGATGGGGACATAATATACATCTATAACATTGTATATCCTAACCTAAGGCAACCTAACATCTCGGATGTAATATTTTACAACATTGTGGCGTGTCGTCGCCGGCTTCTCGATTGGGGAGATTATATACGTCTATAACGTTGTATATCCTAACCTAACGCAACCTAACATTTGGGATGTAATATTTTACAACACTCCTTGCATGTCGGTGCCTACGTCTCGGTGGGAACATTATATACGTCTATAACGATATATATCCTAACCCAAGGCAACCTAACACCTCGGATGTAATAGTTGACCACATTCCTGGCATGTAGGCCCGTACTTCTCGGTGGGAACATTGTATACGCCTATAACGTTATATATCCTAGCCTAAGGCGACCTAACATGTCGAATGTAATATTTTACATCATTCCTGGCGTGTCGTCGCCTGCTTCTCGAAGGGAACATTATATACGTCTATAACGTTATATATCATAACCTAAGGCAACCGAACATCTGGGATGTAATATTTTACAACATTCCTGGCATATCGGTCCCTACTTCTCGGTGGAAACATTGTATACGTCTATAACGTTATATATCCTAGCCTAAGGCAACCTAACATGTCGAATGTAATATTTTACAACATTCCTGGCGTGTCGTCGCCTACTTCTCGATGGGGACATTATATACGTCTATAACGTTATATATTCTAGCCTAAGGCAACCTAACATGTCGAATGTAATATTTTACAACATTCCTGGCGTGTCGTCGCCTACTTCTCGATGGGGACATTATATACATCTATGACATTGTATATCCTAACCCAAGGCAACCTAACATCTCGGATGGAATATTTTACAACATTCCTGGCATATCGGTCCCTACTTCTCGCTGGAAACATTGCATACGCCTATAACGATATATATCCTAGCCTAAGGCAACCTAACATGTCGAATGTAATATTTTACATCATTCCTGGCGTGTCGTTGCCTGCTTCTCGATGGGAACATTATATACGTCTATAACGTTGTGTATCCTAACCTAACGCAACCTAACATCTGGGATGTAATATTCCTGGCGTGTCGTCGCCTACTTCTGGATGGGGAGATTATATACGTCTATAACGTTATATATCCTAACCTAAGGCAACCTAACATCTCGGATGAAATAGTTGACAACATTCCTGGCGTGCCCGCCCGTACTTCTCGGTGGGAACATTATATACGTCTATAACGTTATATATCCTAGCCTAAGGCCACATAACATGTCGAATGTAATATTTTACAACATTGCAGGCGTGTCGTCGCTTGCTTCTCGATGGGGACATTATGTACGTCTATAACGTTGTATATCCTAACCTAAAGCAACCTAACATCTGGGATGTAATATTTTACAAGATTCCTGGCATGTCGGTCCGTAAGTCTCGGTAGGAACATTATATACGTCTATAACGATATATATCCAAACCTAAGGGAACCTAACATCTCGGATGTAATATTTTACAACATTCCTGGCATGTCGGTCCCTACTTCTCGGTGGGAATATTATATACGTCTATAACGTTATATATCATAACCTAAGGCAACCTAACATCTCGGATGTAATATTTTACAACATTCCTGGCATATGGGTCCCTACTTCTCGGTGGAAACATTGTATACGTCTATAACGATATATATCCTAGCCTAAGGCAACCTAACATCTCGGATGTAATATTTTACAACATTCCTGGCGTGTCGTCGCCTGCTTCTCGATGGGGACATAATATACATCTATAACATTGTATATCCTAACCTAAGGCAACCTAACATCTCGGATGTAATATTTTACAACATTCTGGCGTGTCGTCGCCGGCTTCTCGATTGGGGAGATTATATACGTCTATAACGTTGTATATCCTAACCTAACGCAACCTAACATTTGGGATGTAATATTTTACAACACTCCTTGTATGTCACTGCCTACGTCTCGGTGGGAACATTATATACGTCTATAACGATATATATCCTAACCCAAGGCAACCTAACACCTCGGATGTAATAGTTGACCACATTCCTGGCATGTAGGCCCGTACTTCTCGGTGGGAACATTGTATACGCCTATAACGTTATATATCCTAGCCTAAGGCGACCTAACATGTCGAATGTAATATCTTACATCATTCCTGGCGTGTCGTCGCCTGCTTCTCGATGGGAACATTATATACGTCTATAACGTTATATATCATAACCTAAGGCAACCGAACATCTGGGATGTAATATTTTACAACATTCCTGGCATATCGGTCCCTACTTCTCGGTGGAAACATTGTATACGTCTATAACGATATATATCCTAGCCTAAGGCAACCTAACATCTCGCATGTAATATTTTACAACATTCCTGGCGTGTCGTCGCCTACTTCTCGATGGGGACATTATATACGTCTATAACGTTATATATTCTAGCCTAAGGCAACCTAACATGTCGAATGTAATATTTTACAACATTCCTGGCGTGTCGTCGCCTACTTCTCGATGGGGACATTATATACATCTATGACATTGTATATCCTAACCCAAGGCAACCTAACATCTCGGACGGAATATTTTACAACATTCCTGGCATATCGGTCCCTACTTCTCGGTGGAAACATTGCATACGCCTATAACGATATATATCCTAGCCTAAGGCAACCTAACATGTCGAATGTAATATTTTACATCATTCCTGGCGTGTCGTTGCCTGCTTCTCGATGGGAACATTATATACGTCTATAACGTTGTGTATCCTAACGTAACGCAACCTAACATCTGGGATGTAATATTCCTGGCGTGTCGTCGCCTACTTCTGGATGGGGAGATTATATACGTCTATAACGTTATATATCCTAACCTAAGGCAACCTAACATCTCGGATGAAATAGTTGACAACATTCCTGGCGTGCCCGCCCGTACTTCTCGGTGGGAACATTATATACGTCTATAACGTTATATATCCTAGCCTAAGGCCACATAACATGTCGAATGTAATATTTTACAACATTCCAGGCGTGTCGTCGCCTGCTTCTCGATGGGGACATTATATACGTCTATAACGTTGTATATCCTAACCTAAAACAACCTAACATCTGGGATGTAATATTTTACAAGATTCCTGGCATGTCGGTCCGTAAGTCTCGGTACGAACATTATATACGTCTATAACGATATATATCCAAACCTAATGGAACCTAACATCTCGGATGTAATATTTTACAACATTCCTGGCATGTCGGTCCCTACTTCTCGGTGGGAAAATTATATACGTCTATAACGTTATATATCATAACCTAAGGCAACCTAACATCTCGGATGTAATATTTTACAACATTCCTGGCATATAGGTCCCTACTTCTCGGTGGGAATATTATATACGTCTATAACGTTATATATCATAACCTAAGGCAACCTAACATATGGGATGTAATATTTTACAACATTCCTGGAGTGTCGTCGCCTACTTCTGGCTAGTGTTATAATATACATCTATAACGTTGTATATCCTAACCTAAGGCAACCTAACATCTCGAATGTAATACTTTATAACATTCCTGGCGTGTCGCCGCCTGCTTCTCGATGGGGATATTATATACGTCTATAACGTTGTATATCCTAACCTAACGCAACCTAACATCTCGGATGTAATATTTTACAACATTCCTGGCATGTCGGTCCCTACGTCTCGGTGGGAACATACTATACGTCTATAACGTTGTATATCCTAACCTAAGGGAACCTAACATCTCGGGAGTAATATTTTACAACATTCCTGACGCGTCGGCCCCTATTTTTCGGTGGGAACATTATATACGTCTATAAAGTTATATATCCTAGCCTAAGGCAACCTAACATGTCGAATGTAATACTTTACAACATTCCTGGCCTGTCGTCGGCAACTTCTCGATGGGGACATTATATACATCTATAACATTGTATATCCTAACCTAAGGCAACCTAACATCTCGGATATAATATTTTACAACATTCCTTGCATGTCGGTGCCTACGTCTCGGTGGAAACATTATGTACGTCTATAACTATATATATCCTAACATAAGGCAACCTAACGTCTCGGATGTAATAGTTGACAACATTCCTGGCGTGTAGGCCCGTACTTCTCGGTGGGAACATTGTATACGTCTATAACGATATATATCCTAGCCTAAGGCGACCTAACATGCCGAATGTAATATTTTACATCATTCCTGGCGTGTCGTCGCCTGCTTCTCGATGGGAATATTACATACGTCTATAACGTTATATATCATAACCTAAGGCAACCGTACATCTGGAATGTAATATTTTACAACATTCCTGGCATACCAGTCCCTCCTTCTCGGTGGAAACATTGTATACGTCTATAACGATATATATCCTAGCCTAGGGCAACCTAACATCTCGGATGTAATATTTTACAACATTCAGGCGTGTCGTCGCCGGCTTCTCGATGGGGAGATTATAAACGTCTATAACGTTGTACATCCTAACCTAACGCAACCTAACATTTGGGATGTAATATTTTACAACATTCCTTGCATGTCGGTGCCTACGTCTCGGTAGGAACATTATATACGTCTATAACGATATATATCCTGACCCAAGGCAACCTAACACCTCGGATGTAATAGTTGACAACATTCCTGGCGTGTAGGCCCGTAGTTCTCGGTGGGAACATTGTATACGCCTATAACGTTATATATCCTAGCCTAAGGCGACCTAACATGTCGAATGTAATATTTTACAACATTCCTGGCGTGTCGTCGCCTACTTCTCGATGGGGACATTATATACATCTATAACATTGTATATCCTAACCCAAGGCAACCTAACATCTCGGATGGAAAATTTTACAACATTCCTGGCATATCGGTCCCTACTTCTCGGTGGAAACATTGCATACGCCTATAACGATATATATCCTAGCCTAAGGCAACCTAACATGTCGAATGTAATATTTTACATCATTCCTGGCGTGTCGTTGCCTGCTCCTCGATGGGAACATTATATACGTCTATAACGTTGTGTATCCTAACCTAACGCAACCTAACATCTGGGATGTAGTATTCCTGGCTTGTCGTCGCCTACTTCTGGATGGGGAGATTATATACGTCTATAACGTTATATATCCTAACCTAAGGCAACCTAACATCTCGGATGAAATATTTGACAACATTCCTGGCGTACCCGCCCGTACTGCTCGGTGGGAACATTATATACGTCTATAACGTTATATATCCTAGCCTAAGGCCACATAACATGTCGAATGTAATATTTTACAACATTCCAGGCGTGTCGTCGCCTGCTTCTCGATGGGGACATTATATACGTCTATAACGTTGTATATCCTAACCTAAAGCAACCTAACATCTGGGATGTAATATTTTACAAGATTCCTGGCATGTCGGTCCGCAAGTCTCGGTAGGAACATTATATACGTCTATAACGATATATATCCAAACCTAATGGAACCTAACATCTCGGATGTAATATTTTACAACATTCCTGGCATGTCGGTCCCTACTTCTCGGTGGGAAAATTATATACGTCTATAACGTTATATATCATAACCTAAGGCAACCTAACATCTCGGATGTAATATTTTACAACATTCCTGGCATATAGGTCCCTACATCTCGGTGGGCACATTATATACATCTATAACATTGTATATCCTAACCCAAGGCAACCTAACATCTCGGATGGAATATTTTACAACATTCCTGGCATATCGGGCCCTACTTATCGGTGGAAACATTGTATACGTCTTTAACGATATATATCTTAGCCTAAGGCAACCTAACATCTCGGATGTAATATTTTACTACATTCTGGCGTGTCGTCGCCTGCTTCTCGATGGGGAGATTATATACGTCTATAACGTTGTATATCCTAACCTAACGCAACCTAACATTTGGGATGTAATATTTTACAACATTCCTTGCATGTCGGTGCCTACGTCTCGGTGGAAACATTATGTACGTCTATAACGATATGTATCCTAACCTAAGGCAACCTAACATCTCGGATGTAATAGTTGACAACATTCCTGTCGTGTCCGCCCGTACTTCTCGGTGGGAACATTATATACGCCTATAACGTTATATATCCTAGCCTAAGGCCACATAACATGTCGAACGTCATATTTTACAACATTCCTGGCGTGTCGTCGCCTGCTTCTCGATGGGGACATTATATACGTCTATAACGTTGTGTATCCCAACCTAACGCAACCTAACATCTGGGATGTAATATTCCTGGCGTGTCGTCGCCTACTTCTGGATGGGGACATTATATACGTCTATAACATTATATATCCTAACCTAAGGCAACCTAACATCTCGGATGTAATATTTTACAACATTCCTGGCATGTCGGTTCCTACATCTCGGTGGGAACATACTATACGTCTATAACGTTGTATATCCTATCCTAAGGGAACATAACATCTCGGGTGTAATATTTTACAACATTCCTGACGCGTCGGCCCCTATTTTTCGGTGGGAACATTATATACGTCTATAACGTTATATATCCTAGCCTAAGGCGACCTAACATGTCGAATGTAATATTTTACAACATTCCTGGCGTGTCGTCTACTGCTTCTCGATGGGGACATTATATACGTCTATAATGTTGTATATCTTAACCTAACGCAACTTAACATCTGGGATGTAATATTTTACAGCATTCGTGGTGTGTCGGTGCCTACGTCTCGGTGGAAACATTATGTACGTCTATAACGATATGTATCCTAACCTAAGGCAACCTAACATCTCGGATGTAATAGTTGACAACATTCCTGGCGTGTCCGCCCGTACTTCTCGGTGGGAACATTATATACGCCTATAACGTTATATATCCTAGCCTAAGGCCACATAACATGTCGAATGTCATATTTTACAACATTCCTGGCGTGTCGTCGCCTGCTTCTCGATGGGGACATTATATACGTCTATAACGTTGTATATCCTAACCTAAAGCAACCTAACATCTGGGATGTAATATTTTACAAGATTCCTGGCATGTCGGTCCCAAAGTCTCGGTAGGAACATTATATACGTCTATAAAGATATATATCCACACCTAAGGGAACCTAACATCTCGGATGTAATATTTTACAACATTCCTGGCATGTCGGTCCCTACTTCTCGGTGGGAATATTATATACGTCTATAACGTTATATATCATAACCTAAGGCAACCTAACATATGGGATGTAATATTTTACAACATTCCTGGAGTGTCGTCGCCTACTTCTGGCTAGGGTTATAATATACATCTATAACGTTGTATATCCTAACCTAAGGCAACCTAACATCTCGAATGTAATACTTTATAACATTCCTGGCGTGTCGCCGCCTGCTTCTCGATGGGGATATTATATACGTCTATAACGTTGTATATCCTAACCTAACGCAACCTAACATCTCGGATGTAATATTTAATAAGGCGACCTAACATGTCAAATGTAATATTTTACAACATTCCTGGCGTGTCGTCGCCTACTTCTCGATGGGGACATTATATACATCTATAACATTGTATATCCTAACCCAAGGCAACCTAACATCTCGGATGGAATATTTTACAACATTCCTGGCATATCGGTCCCTACTTCTCGGTGGAAACATTGCATACGCCTATAACGATATATATCCTAGCCTAAGGCAACCTAACATGTCGAATGTAATATTTTACATCATTCCTGGCGTGTCGTTGCCTGCTCCTCGATGGGAACATTATATACGTCTATAACGTTGTGTATCCTAACCTAACGCAACCTAACATCTGGGATGTAGTATTCCTGGCGTGTCGTCGCCTACTTCTGGATGGGGAGATTATATACGTCTATAACGTTATATATCCTAACCTAAGGCAACCTAACATCTCGGATGTAATATTTTACAACATTCCTGGCATATAGGTCCCTACATCTCGGTGGGGACATTATATACATCTATAACATTGTATATCCTAACCCAAGGCAACCTAACATCTCGGATGGAATATTTTACAACATTCCTGGCATATCGGGCCCTACTTATCGGTGGAAACATTGTATACGTCTTTAACGATATATATCTTAGCCTAAGGCAACCTAACATCTCGGATGTAATATTTTACAACATTCTGGCGTGTCGTCGCCTGCTTCTCGATGGGGAGATTATATACGTCTATAACGTTGTATATCCTAATCTAACGCAACCTAACATTTGGGATGTAATATTTTACAACATTCCTTGCATGTCGGTGCCTACGTCTCGGTGGAAACATTATGTACGTCTATAACGATATGTATCCTAACCTAAGGCAACCTAACATCTCGGATGTAATAATTGACAACATTCCTGGGGTGTCCGCCCGTACTTCTCGGTGGGAACATTATATACGCCTATAACGTTATATATCCTAGCCTAAGGCCACATAACATGGCGAATGTCATATTTTACAACATTCCTGGCGTGTCGTCGCCTGCTTCTCGATGGGGACATTATATACGTCTATAACGTTGTATATCCTAACCTAAAGCAACCTAACATCTGGGATGTAATATTTTACAAGATTCCTGGCATGTCGGTCCCAAAGTCTCGGTAGGAACATTATATACGTCTATAACGATATATATCCACACCTAAGGGAACCTAACATCTCGGATGTAATATTTTACAACATTCCTGGCATGTCGGTCCCTACTTCTCGGTGGGAATATTATATACGTCTATAACGTTATATATCATAACCTAAGGCAACCTAACATATGGGATGTAATATTTTACAACATTCCTGGAGTGTCGTCGCCTACTTCTAGCTAGGGTTATAATATACATCTATAACGTTGTATATCCTAACCTAAGGCAACCTAACATCTCGAATGTAATACTTTATAACATTCCTGGCGTGTCGCCGCCTGCTTCTCGATGGGGATATTATATACGTCTATAAAGTTGTATATCCTAACCTAACGCAACCTAACATCTCGGATGTAATATTTTACAACATTCCTGACGCGTCGGCCCCTATTTTTCGGTGGGAACATTATATACGTCTATAAAGTTATATATCCTAGCCTAAGGCAACCTAACATGTCGAATGTAATACTTTACAACATTCCTGGCCTGTCGTCGCCAACTTCTCGATGGGGACATTATATACATCTATAACATTGTATATCCTAACCTAAGGCAACCTAACATCTCGGATATAATATTTTACAACATTCTGGCGTTTCGTCGCCTGCTTCTCGATGGGGAGATTATATACTTCTATAACGTTGTATATCCTAAACTGACGCAACCTAACATTTGGGATGTATTATTTTACAACATTCCTTGCATGTCGGTGCCTACGTCTCGGTGGGAACATTATATACGTCTATAACGATATATATCCTAACCTAAGGCAACCTAACACCTCGGATGTTATAGTTGACAACATTCCTGGCGTGTAGGTCCGTACTTCTCGGTGGGAACATTGTATACGTCTATAACGTTATATATCCTAGCCTAAGGCGACCTAACATATCGAATGTAATATTTTACATCATTCCCGGCGTGTCGTCGCCTGCTTCTCGATGGGAACATTATATACGTCTATAACGTTGTGTATCCCAACCTAACGCAACCTAACATCTGGGATGTAATATTCCTGGCGTGTCGTCGCCTACTTCTGGATGGGGACATTATATACGTCTATAACATTATATATCCTAACCTAAGGCAACCTAACATCTCGGATGTAATATTTTACAACATTCCTGGCATGTCGGTTCCTACATCTCGGTGGGAACATACTATACGTCTATAACGTTGTATATCCTATCCTAAGGGAACATAACATCTCGGGTGTAATATTTTACAACATTCCTGACGCGTCGGCCCCTATTTTTCGGTGGGAACATTATATACGTCTATAACGTTATATATCCTAGCCTAAGGCGACCTAACATGTCGAATGTAATATTTTACAACATTCCTGGCGTGTCGTCTACTGCTTCTCGATGGGGACGTTATATACGTCTATAATGTTGTATATCTTAACCTAACGCAACTTAACATCTGGGATGTAATATTTTACAGCATTCGTGGTGTGTCGGTGCCTACGTCTCGGTGGAAACATTATGTACGTCTATAACGATATGTATCCTAACCTAAGGCAACCTAACATCTCGGATGTAATAGTTGACAACATTCCTGGCGTGTCCGCCCGTACTTCTCGGTGGGAACATTATATACGCCTATAACGTTATATATCCTAGCCTAAGGCCACATAACATGTCGAATGTCATATTTTACAACATTCCTGGCGTGTCGTCGCCTGCTTCTCGATGGGGACATTATATACGTCTATAACGTTGTATATCCTAACCTAAAGCAACCTAACATCTGGGATGTAATATTTTACAAGATTCCTGGCATGTCGGTCCCAAAGTCTCGGTAGGAACATTATATACGTCTATAACGATATATATCCACACCTAAGGGAACCTAACATCTCGGATGTAATATTTTACAACATTCCTGGCATGTCGGTCCCTACTTCTCGGTGGGAATATTATATACGTCTATAACGTTATATATCATAACCTAAGGCAACCTAACATATGGGATGTAATATTTTACAACATTCCTGGAGTGTCGTCGCCTACTTCTGGCTAGGGTTATAATATACATCTATAACGTTGTATATCCTAACCTAAGGCAACCTAACATCTCGAATGTAATACTTTATAACATTCCTGGCGTGTCGCCGCCTGCTTCTCGATGGGGATATTATATACGTCTATAACGTTGTATATCCTAACCTAACGCAACCTAACATCTCGGATGTAATATTTAATAAGGCGACCTAACATGTCGAATGTAATATTTTACAACATTCCTGGCGTGTCGTCGCCTACTTCTCGATGGGGACATTATATACATCTATAACATTGTATATCCTAACCCAAGGCAACCTAACATCTCGGATGGAATATTTTACAACATTCCTGGCATATCGGTCCCTACTTCTCGGTGGAAACATTGCATACGCCTATAACGATATATATCCTAGCCTAAGGCAACCTAACATGTCGAATGTAATATTTTACATCATTCCTGGCGTGTCGTTGCCTGCTCCTCGATGGGAACATTATATACGTCTATAACGTTGTGTATCCTAACCTAACGCAACCTAACATCTGGGATGTAGTATTCCTGGCGTGTCGTCGCCTACTTCTGGATGGGGAGATTATATACGTCTATAACGTTATATATCCTAACCTAAGGCAACCTAACATCTCGGATGAAATAGTTGACAACATTCCTGGCGTACCCGCCCGTACTGCTCGGTGGGAACATTATATACGTCTATAACGTTATATATCCTAGCCTAAGGCCACATAACATGTCGAATGTAATATTTTACAACATTCCAGGCGTGTCGTCGCCTGCTTCTCGATGGGGACATTATATACGTCTATAACGTTGTATATCCTAACCTAAAGCAACCTAACATCTGGGATGTAATATTTTACAAGATTCCTGGCATGTCGGTCCGCAAGTCTCGGTAGGAACATTATATACGTCTATAACGATATATATCCAAACCTAATGGAACCTAACATCTCGGATGTAATATTTTACAACATTCCTGGCATGTCGGTCCCTACTTCTCGGTGGGAAAATTATATACGTCTATAACGTTATATATCACAACCTAAGGCAACCTAACATCTCGGATGTAATATTTTACAACATTCCTGGCATATAGGTCCCTACATCTCGGTGGGGACATTATATACATCTATAACATTGTATATCCTAACCCAAGGCAACCTAACATCTCGGATGGAATATTTTACAACATTCCTGGCATATCGGGCCCTACTTATCGGTGGAAACATTGTATACGTCTTTAACGATATATATCTTAGCCTAAGGCAACCTAACATCTCGGATGTAATATTTTACAACATTCTGGCGTGTCGTCGCCTGCTTCTCGATGGGGAGATTATATACGTCTATAACGTTGTATATCCTAACCTAACGCAACCTAACATTTGGGATGTAATATTTTACAACATTCCTTGCATGTCGGTGCCTACGTCTCGGTGGAAACATTATGTACGTCTATAACGATATGTATCCTAACCTAAGGCAACCTAACATCTCGGATGTAATAGTTGACAACATTCCTGGCGTGTCCGCCCGTACTTCTCGGTGGGAACATTATATACGCCTATAACGTTATATATCCTAGCCTAAGGCCACATAACATGTCGAATGTCATATTTTACAACATTCCTGGCGTGTCGTCGCCTGCTTCTCGATGGGGACATTATATACGTCTATAACGTTGTATATCCTAACCTAAAGCAACCTAACATCTGGGATGTAATATTTTACAAGATTCCTGGCATGTCGGTCCCAAAGTCTCGGTAGGAACATTATATACGTCTATAACGATATATATCCACACCAAAGGGAACCTAACATCTCGGATGTAATATTTTACAACATTCCTGGCATGTCGGTCCCTACTTCTCGGTGGGAATATTATATACGTCTATAACGTTATATATCATAACCTAAGGCAACCTAACATATGGGATGTAATATTTTACAACATTCCTGGAGTGTCGTCGCCTACTTCTGGCTAGGGTTATAATATACATCTATAACGTTGTATATCCTAACCTAAGGCAACCTAACATCTCGAATGTAATACTTTATAACATTCCTGGCGTGTCGCCGCCTGCTTCTCGATGGGGATATTATATACGTCTATAACGTTGTATATCCTAACCTAACGCAACCTAACATCTCGGATGTAATATTTTACAACATTCCTGGCATGTCGGTCCCTACGTCTCGGTGGGAACATACTATACGTCTATAACGTTGTATATCCTAACCTAAGGGAACCTAACATCTCGGGAGTAATATTTTACAACATTCCTGACGCGTCGGCCCCTATTTTTCGGTGGGAACATTATATACGTCTACAAAGTTATATATCCTAGCCTAAGGCAACCTAACATGTCGAATGTAATACTTTACAACATGCCTGGCCTGTCGTCGCCAACTTCTCGATGGGGACATTATATACATCTATAACATTGTATATCCTAGCCTAAGGCGACCTAACATATCGAATGTAATATTTTACATCATTCCCGGCGTGTCGTCGCCTGCTTCTCGATGGGAACATTATATACGTCTATAACGTTGTGTATCCCAACCTAACGCAACCTAACATCTGGGATGTAATATTCCTGGCGTGTCGTCGCCTACTTCTGGATGGGGACATTATATACGTCTATAACATTATATATCCTAACCTAAGGCAACCTAACATGTCGGATGTAATATTTTACAACATTCCTGGCATGTCGGTTCCTACATCTCGGTGGGAACATTATATACGTCTATAACGTTATATATCCTAGCCTAAGGCGACCTAACATGTCGAATGTAATATTTTACAACATTCCTGGCGTGTCGTCTACTGCTTCTCGATGGGGACATTATATACGTCTATAATGTTGTATATCTTAACCTAACGCAACTTAACATCTGGGATGTAATATTTTACAGCATTCGTGGTGTGTCGTCGCCTACTTCTGGATGGGGTCATTATATACATCTATAACGTTGTATATCCTAACCTAAGGGAACCTAACACCTCGGGTGTAATATTTTACAACATTCCCGACACGTCGGCCCCTATTTTTCGGTGAGAACATTATATACATTTATAACGGTATATATCCTAGCCTAAGGCAACCTAACATCTCGGATGTAATAGTTGACAACATTCCAGCCGTTTCCGCCCGTACTTCTCGGTGGGAACATTATATACGTCTATAACGTGATATATCCTAGCCTAAGGCTACATAACATGTCGAATGTAATATTTTACAACATTCCTGGCGTGTCGTCGCCTGCTTCTCGATGGGGACATTATATACGTCTATAACCTTGTATATCCTAACCTAAAGCAACCTAACATCTGGGATGTAATATTTTACAACATTCCTGGCATGTCGGTCCCCAAGTCTCGGTAGGAACATTATATCCGTCTATAACGATATATATCCAAACCTAAGGGAACCTAACATCTCGGATGTAATATTTTACAACATTCCTGGCATGTCGGTCCCTACTTCTCGGTGGAAACATTGTATACGTCTATAACGTTATATATCCTAGCATAAGGCGACCTAACATATCGAATGTAATATTTTACATCATTCCTGGCGTGTCGTCGCCTGCTTCTCGATGGGAACATTATATACGTCTATAACGTTATGTATCCTAAACTAACGCAACCTAACATTTGGGATGTATTATTTTACAACATTCCTTGCATGTCGGTGCCTACGTCTCGGTGGGAACATTATATACGTCTATAACGATATATATCCTAACCTAAGGCAACCTAACACCTCGGATGTTATAGTTGACAACATTCCTGGCGTGTAGGTCCGTACTTCTTGGTGGGAACATTGTATACGTCTATAACGTTATATATCCTAGCCTAAGGCGACCTAACATATCGAATGTAATATTTTACATCATTCCTGGCGTGTCGTCGCCTGCTTCTCGATGGGAACATTATATACGTCTATAACGTTGTGTATCCTAACCTAACGCAACCTAACATCTGGGATGTAATATTCCTGGCGTGTCGTCGCCTACTTCTGGATGGGGACATTATATACGTCTATAACATTATATATCCTAACCTAAGGCAACCTAACATCTCGGATGTAATATTTTACAACATTCCTGGCATGTCGGTTCCTACATCTCGGTGGGAACATATTATACGTCTATAACGTTGTATATCCTATCCTAAGGGAACATAACATCTCGGGTGTAATATTTTACAACATTCCTGACGCGTCGGCCCCTATTTTTCGGTGGGAACATTATATACGTCTATAACGTTATATATCCTAGCCTAAGGCGACCTAACATGTCGAATGTAATATTTTACAACATTCCTGGCGTGTCGTCGCCTGCTTCTCGATGGGGACATTATATACGTCTATAACGTTGTATATCCTAACCTAACGCAACCTAACATCTCGGATGTAATATTTTACAACATTCCTGGCGTGTCGTCGCCTACTTCTGGATAGGGACATTATATACGTCTATAACGTTATATATCCTAACCTAAGGGAACCTAACATCTCGGGTGTAATATTTGAAAACATTCCCGGCGTGTTAGCCCGTACATCTCGGTGGGAACATCATATACGTCTATAGCGATATATATCATAGCCTAAGGCAACCTAACATCTCGGATGTAATATTTTACAACATTCCTGGCGCGTCGGCTCCTATTTTTCGGTGCGAACATTATATACGTCTATAAGGTTATATATCCTAACCTAAGGGAATCTAACATCTCGGGTGTAATATTTTACAACATTCATGACACGTCGTCGCCTGCTTCTCGATGGGGACATTATATAAGTCTATAACGTTGTATATCCTAACCTAACGCAACCTAACATCTGGGATGTAATATTCCTGTCGTGTCGTCGCCTACTTCTGGATGGGGACATTGTATACGTCTATAACGATATATATCCTAGTCTAAGGCAACCTAATATGTCAAATGTAATATTTTACAACATTCCTGGCGTGTCGTCGCCTACTTCTCGATGGGTACATTATATAAATCTATAACCTTGTATATCCTAACCTAAAGCAGCCTAACATCTCGGATGCAATATTTTACAACATTCCTGGCGCGTCGGCTCCTACCTTTCGGTGGGAACATTATATACTTCTATAACGTTATATATCCTAACGTAAGGAAACATAACACCTCGGATGTAATATTTTACAACATTCCTGGCGTGTCGGCTCGTACTTATCGGTGGGAACATTCTGTACTTCTATAGCCTTGTATATCCTAACCTAAGGGAACGTAACATCTCGGGTGTAATATTTTACAACATTCCTGACGCGTCGGCCCCTATTTCTCGGTGGGAACATTATATACGTCTATAATGTTATATGTCCTAGCCTAAGGCAAACCAACTTGTAGAATGTAATATTTTACAACATTCCTGGCGTGTCGTCGCCTGCTTCTCCATGGGGACATTATATACATCTATAACGTTGTATATCCTAACCTAAGGCAACCTAACATATCGGATGTAATATTTTACAACATTCCTGGCGTGTCGTCGCCTACTTCTCGATGGGGACAATATATACATCTATAACCTTGTATATCCTAACCTAAGGCAACCTCACATCTCGGATGTAGTATTTTACAACATTCCTGGCATGTCGGTCCCTACTTCTCGGTGGGAACATTGTGTACATCTATAACGATATATATCCTAGCCTAAGGCAACCTGACATGTCGAATGTAATATTTTACTACATTCCTGTCGTGTCGTCGCCTGCTTCTCGATGGGGACATTATATACGTCTATAACGTTGTATATTTTAACCTATCGCAACCTAACATCAGGGATGTAATATTTTACAACAGTCCTGGCGTGTCGTCGCCTACTTCTGGATGGGGACATTATATACATCTATAACGTCATATATCCTAACCTAAGGGAACATAACATCTCGGGTGTAATATTTTACAACTTTCCTGGCGTGTCGTTGCCTACTTCTCGATGGGGACATTATATACATCTATAACGTTGTATATCATAACCTAAGGCAACCTAACATCTCGGATGTAATATTTTACAACATTCCTGGTATGTCGGGCCCTACTTCTCGGTGGGAACATTGTATACGTCTATAACGATATATATCCTAGCCTAAGGCAACCTAACATGTCGAATGTAATATTTTACAACATTCCTGTCGTGTTGTCGCCTGCTTCTCGATGGGTACATTATATACGTCTATAACGTTGTATATTCTAACCTAACGCAACCTAACATCTGGGATGTAATATTTTACAACATTCCTGGCGTGTCGTCGCCTACTTCTGGATGGGGACATTATATACATCTATAACGTCATATATCCTAGCCTAAGGGAACCTAACATCTCGGGTGTAATATTTTACAACATTCCTGGCGTGTCGTCGCCTACTTCTCGATGGGGACATTCTATACGTCTATAACATTGTATATCCTAACCTAAGGGAACCTAACATCTCGGGTGTAATATTTTACAACATTCCTGGCGTGTCGTCGCCTACTTCTCGATGGGGACATTATATACATCTATAACGTTGTATATCCTAACCTAAGGCAACCTAACATATCGGATGTTATATTTTACAACATTCCTGGCGTGTCGTCGCCTACTTCTCGATGGGGACAATATATACATCTATAACGTTGTATATCCTAACCTAAGGCAACCTCACATCTCGGATGTAGTATTTTACAACATTCCTGGCATGTCGGTCCCTACTTCTCGGTGGGAACATTGTGTACATTTATAACGATATATATCCTAGCCTAAGGCAACCTGACATGTCGAATGTAATATTTTACTACATTCCTGTCGTGTCGTCGCCTGCTTCTCGATGGGGACCTTATATACGTCTATAACGTTGTATATTCTAACCTATCGCAACCTAACATCAGGGATGTAATATTTTACAACAGTCCTGGCGTGTCGTCGCCTACTTCTGGATGGGGACATTATATACATCTATAACGTCATATATCCTAACCTAAGGGAACCTAACATCTCGGGTGTAATATTTTACAACTTTCCTGGCGTGTCGTTGCCTACTTCTCGATGGGGACATTATATACATCTATAACGTTGTATATCATAACCTAAGGCAACCTAACATCTCGGATGTAATATTTTACAACATTCCTGGTATGTCGGGCCCTACTTCTCGGTGGGAACATTGTATACGTCTATAACGATATATATCCTAGCCTAAGGCAACCTAACATGTCGAATGTAATATTTTACAACATTCCTTTCGTGTCGTCGCCTGCTTCTCGATGGGTACATTATATACGTCTATAATGTTGTATATTCTAACCTAACGCAACCTAACATCTGGGATGTAATATTTTACAACATTCCTGGCGTGTCGTCGCCTACTTCTGGATGGGGACATTATATACATCTATAACGTCATATATCCTAGCCTAGGGGAACCTAACGTCTCGGGTGCAATATTTTACAACATTCCTGGCGTGTCGTCGCCTACTTCTCGATGGGGACATTATATACATCTATAACGTTGTATATCCTAACCTAATGCAACCTAACATATTGGATGTAATATTTTACAACATTCCTGGCGTGTCGTCGCCTACTTCTGGATGGGGACATTATATACATCTATAACGTCATATATCCTAGCCTAAGGGAACCTAACGTCTCGGGTGCAATATTTTACAACATTCCTGGCGTGTCGTCGCCTACTTCTCGATGGGGACATTATATACATCTATAACGTTGTATATCCTAACCTAATGCAACCTAACATATTAAATGTAATATTTTACAACATTCTGGCGTGTCGTCGCCTGCTTCTCCATGGGGACATTATATACGTCTATAACCTTGTATATACTAACCTAACGCAACCTAACATCTGGGATGTAATATTTTACAACATTCCTGGCGTGTCGTCGCCTACTTCTGGATGGGGACATTATATACATCTATAACGTCATATATCCTAACCTAAGGGAACATAACATCTCGGGTGTAATATTTTACAACATTCCTGTCGTGTCGTCGCCTGCTTCTCGATGGGGACATTCTATACGTCTATAACGTTGTATATCCTAACCTAAGGGAACCTAACATCTCGGGTGTAATATTTTAGAACATCCCTGACGCGTCAGTTCCTATTTCTCGGTGGGAACATTGTATACGTCTATAACGTTATATATCCTAGCCTAAGGCAACCTAACTTGTAGAATGTAATATTTTAGAACAGTCCCGGCGTGTCGTCGCCTACTTCTGGATGGGGACATTATATACATCTATAACGGCATATATCCTAACCTAAGGGAACCTAACATCTCGGGTGTAATGTTTTACAACATTCCTGGCGTGTCGTTGCCTACTTCTCGATGGGGACATTATGTACATCTATAACGTTGTATATCCTAACCAAAGCAACCTGACATCTCGGATGTAATATTTTACAACATTCTGGCGTGTCGTCGCCTGCTTCTCGATGGGGACATTATATACGTCTATAACCTTGTATATACTAACCTAACGCAACCTAACATCTGGGATGTAATATTTTAAAACATTCCTGGCATGTCGGTCCCTACGTCTCGGTGGGAACGTTATATACGTCTATAACGATATATATCCTAACCTAAGGGTACCTTACATCTCGGATGTAATTTTTTACAACATTCCTGGTATGTCGGGCCCTACTTCTCGGTGGGAACATTGTATACGTCTATAACGTTATATATCCTAGCCTAAGGCAACCCAACTTGTAGAATGTAATATTTTACAACATTCCTGTCGTGTCGTCGCCTGCTTCTCGATGGGGACATTCTATACGTCTATAACGTTGTATATCCTAACCTAAGGGAACCTAACATCTCGGGTGTAATATTTTAGAACATTCCTGACGCGTCAGTCCCTATTTATCGGTGGGAACATTATATACGTCTATAACGTTATATATCCTAGCCTAAGGCAACCTAACTTGTAGAATGTAATATTTTACAACATTCCTGGCGTGTCGTCTCCTACTTCTCGATGGGGACATTATATACATCTATAACGTTGTATATCCTAACCTAAGGCAACCTAACATCTGGGATGTATTATTTTACAACATTCCTGTCGTGTCGTCGCCTGCTTCTCGATGGGGACATTCTATACGTCTATAACGTTGTATATCCTAACCTAAGGGAACCTAACATCTCGGGTGTAATATTTTAGAACATTCCTGACGCGTCAGTCCCTATTTCTCGGTGGGAACATTATATACGTCTATAACGTTATATATCCTAACCTAAGGGAACCTTACATCTCGGATGTAATATTTTACAACATTCCTGGCATGTCGTGGCCCTACTTCTCGGTGGGAAAATTGTATACGTCTATAGCGATATATATCCTAGCCTAAGCCAACCTAACATGTCGAATGTAATATTTTACAACATTCCTGTCGTGTCGTCGCCTGCTTCTCGATGGGTACATTATATACGTCTATAACGTTGTATATTCTAACCTAACGCAAACTAACATCTGGGATGTAATATTTTACAACATTCCTGGCGTGTCGTCGCCTACTTCTCGATGGGGACATTATATACATCTATAACGTTGTATATCCTAACCTAAGGCAACCTAACATATCGGATGTAATATTTTACAACATTCCTGGCGTGTCGTCGCCTACTTCTCGATGGGGACATTATATACATCTATAACGTTGTATATCATAACCTAAGGCAACCTAACATCTCGGATGTAATATTTTACAACATTCCTGGTATGTCGGGCCCTACTTCTCGGTGGGAACATTGTATACGTCTATAACGTTATATATCCTAGCCTAAGGCAACCCAACTTGTAGAATGTAATATTTTACAACATTCCTGTCGTGTCGTCGCCTGCTTCTCGATGGGGACATTCTATACGTCTATAACGTTGTATATCCTAACCTAAGGGAACCTAACATCTCGGGTGTAATATTTTAGAACATTCCTGACGCGTCAGTCCCTATTTATCGGTGGGAACATTATATACGTCTATAACGTTATATATCCTAGCCTAAGGCAACCTAACTTGTAGAATGTAATATTTTACAACATTCCTGGCGTGTCGTCTCCTACTTCTCGATGGGGACATTATATACATCTATAACGTTGTATATCCTAACCTAAGGCAACCTAACATCTGGGATGTAATATTTTACAA
This sequence comes from Xylocopa violacea, assembly GCA_963969225.1. Lineage (NCBI taxonomy): Eukaryota > Metazoa > Arthropoda > Insecta > Hymenoptera > Apidae > Xylocopa > Xylocopa violacea. The sequence continues at coordinate 999,612 of CAXAJV010000263.1, read as the reverse complement.
CATTCCTGTCGTGTCGTCGCCTGCTTCTCGATGGGGACATTCTATACGTCTATAACGTTGTATATCCTAACCTAAGGGAACCTAACATCTCGGGTGTAATATTTTAGAACATTCCTGACGCGTCAGTCCCTATTTCTCGGTGGGAACATTATATACGTCTATAACGTTATATATCCTAACCTAAGGGAACCTTACATCTCGGATGTAATATTTTACAACATTCCTGGCATGTCGTGGCCCTACTTCTCGGTGGGAAAATTGTATACGTCTATAGCGATATATATCCTAGCCTAAGCCAACCTAACATGTCGAATGTAATATTTTACAACATTCCTGTCGTGTCGTCGCCTGCTTCTCGATGGGTACATTATATACGTCTATAACGTTGTATATTCTAACCTAACGCAAACTAACATCTGGGATGTAATATTTTACAACATTCCTGGCGTGTCGTCGCCTACTTCTGGATGGGGACATTATATACATCTATAACGTCATATATCCTAGCCTAAGGGAACCTAACATCTCGGGTGTAATAGTTTACAACATTCCTGGCGTGTCGTCGCCTACTTCTCGATGGGGACATTCTATACGTCTATAACATTGTATATCCTAACCTAAGGGAACCTAACATCTCGGGTGTAATATTTTACAACATTCCTGGCGTGTCGTCGCCTACTTCTCGATGGGGACATTATATACATCTATAACGTTGTATATCCTAACCTAAGGCAACCTAACATATCGGATGTAATATTTTACAACATTCCTGGCGTGTCGTCGCCTACTTCTCGATGGGGACAATATATACATCTATAACGTTGTATATCCTAACCTAAGGCAACCTAACATCTCGGATGTAGTATTTTACAACATTCCTGGCATGTCGGTCCCTACTTCTCGGTGGGAACATTGTGTACATCTATAACGATATATATCCTAGCCTAAGGCAACCTGACATGTCGAATGTAATATTTTACTACATTCCTGTCGTGTCGTCACCTGCTTCTCGATGGGGACATTATATACGTCTATAACGTTGTATATTCTAACCTATCGCAACCTCACATCAGGGATGTAATATTTTACAACAGTCCTGGCGTGTCGTCGCCTACTTCTGGATGGGGACATTATATACATCTATAACGTCATATATCCTAACCTAAGGGAACCTAACATCTCGGGTGTAATATTTTACAACTTTCCTGGCGTGTCGTTGCCTACTTCTCGATGGGGACATTATATACATCTATAACGTTGTATATCATAACCTAAGGCAACCTAACATCTCGGATGTAATATTTTACAACATTCCTGGTATGTCGGGCCCTACTTCTCGGTGGGAACATTGTATACGTCTATAACGATATATATCCTAGCCTAAGGCAACCTAATATGTCGAATGTAATATTTTACAACATTCCTTTCGTGTCGTCGCCTGCTTCTCGATGGGTACATTATATACATCTATAATGTTGTATATTCTAACCTAACGCAACCTAACATCTGGGATGTAATATTTTACAACATTCCTGGCGTGTCGTCGCCTACTTCTGGATGGGGACATTATATACATCTATAACGTCATATATCCTAACCTAATGGAACCTAACATCTCGGGTGTAATATTTTACAACATTCCTGGCGTGTCGTTGCCTACTTCTCGATGGGGACATTATATACATCTATAACGTTGTATATCCTAACCAAAGCAACCTGACATCTCGGATGTAATATTTTACAACATTCTGGCGTGTCGTCGCCTGCTTCTCGATGGGGACATTATATACGTCTATAACCTTGTATATACTAACCTAACGCAACCTAACATCTGGGATGTAATATTTTAAAACATTCCTGGCATGTCGGTCCCTACGTCTCGGTGGGAACGTTATATACGTCTATAACGATATATATCCTAACCTAAGGCAAACCAACTTGTAGAAAGTAATATTTTACAACATTCCTGGCGTGTCGTCGCCTACTTCTCGATGGGGACATTATATACATCTATAACGTTGTATATCATAACCTAATGCAACCTAACACCTCGGATGTAATATTTTACAACATTCCTGGCATGTCGGTCCCTACTTCTCGGTGGGAGCATACTATATGTCTATAACGTTGTATATCCTAACCTAATGGAACCTAACATCTCGGATGTAATATTTTAAAACTTTCCTGGCATGTCGGTCCCTACGTCTCGGTGGGATCCTTATATACGTCTATAACGATATATATCCTAACCTAAGGCAACCTAACATCTCGGATGTAATATTTTACAACATTCCTGGCATGTCGGTCACTAGGTCTCGGTGGGAACATTATATACGTCTGTAACGATATATACCCTAACCTAAGGCAACCAAACATCTCGGATTTAATATTTTACAACATTCCTGGCATGTAGATCCCTACTTCTCGGTGGGAACATTATATACGTCTATAACGTTATATATCCTAGCCTACGGCAACCTAACTTGTCGAATGTAATATTTTACAACATTCCTGGCGTGTCGTCGCCTACTTCTCGATGGGGACATTATATACATCTATAAAGTCATATATCCTAACCTAAGGGAACCTAACATCTCGGGTGTAATATTTTACAACATTCCTGTCGTGTCGTCGCCTGCTTCTCGATGGGGACATTCTATACGTCTATAACGTTGTATATCCTAACCTAAGGGAACCTAACATCTCCGGTGTAATATTTCAGAACATTCCTGACGCGTCAGTCCCTATTTCTCGGTGGGAACATTATACACGTCTATAACGTTATATATCCTAGCCTAAGGCAACCTAACTTGTAGAATGTAATATTTTACAACAGTCCTGGCGTGTTGTCGCCTACTTCTGGATGGGGACATTATATACATCTATAACGTCATATATCCTAACCTAAGGGAAACAACATCTCGGGTGTAATATTTTACAACATTCCTGGCGTGTCGTTGCCTACTTCTCGATGGGGACATTATATACATCTATAACGTTGTATATCCTAACCTAAGGCAACCTGACATCTCCGATGTAATATTTTACAACATTCTGGCGTGTCGTCGCCTGCTTCTCGATGGGGACATTATATACGTCTATAACCTTGGATATACTAACCTAACGCAACCTAACATCTGGGATGTAATATTTTACAACATTCCTGGCATGTCGGTCCCTACGTCTCCGTGGGTACGTTATATACGTCTGTAACGTTGTATATCCTAACCTAACGCAACCTAACGTCTGGGATGTAATATTTTAAAACATTCCTGGTATGTCGGTCCCTACGTCTCGGTGGAAACATTATATACGTCTATAACGATATATATCCTAACCTAAGGCAACCTAACATCTCGGATGTAATATTTTACAACATTCCTGGCATGTCGGTCCCTACGTCTCGGTGGGAACATTATATACGTCTATAACGATACATATCCTAACCTAAGGCAACCTAACATCTCGGATGTAATATTTTACAACATTCCTGGCGCTTCGGCTGCTACTTTTCGGTGGGAACATTATATACGTCTATAACGTTACATATCCTAACGTATGGCAACATAACAGCTCGGATGTTATATTTTACAACATTCCTGCCGTGTCGTCGCCTGCTTCTCGATGGGGACATTATATACGTCTGTAACGTTGTATATCCTAACCTAACGCAACCTAACATCTGGGATGTAATATTTTACAACATTCCTGTCGTGTCGTCGCCTGCTTCTCGATGGGGACATTCTATACGTCTATAACGTTGTATATCCTAACCTAAGGGAACCTAACATCTCGGGTGTAATATTTTAGAACATTCCTGACGCGTCAGTCCCTATTTCTCGGTGGGAACATTATATACGTCTATAACGTTATATATCCTAGCCTAAGGCAACCTAACTTGTAGAATGTAATATTTTGCAACATTCCTGGCGTGTCGTCGCCTACTTCTCGATGGGGACATTATATACATCTATAACGTTGCATATCCTAACCTAAGGCAACCTAACATCTCGGATTTAGTATTTTACAACATTCCTGTCATGTCGGTCCCTACATCTCGGTGGGGACATTGTGTACGTCTATAACGATATATATCCTAGCCTAAGGCAACCTAACATGTCGAATGTAATATTTTACTACATTCCTGTCGTGTCGTCGCCTGCTTCTCGATGGGGACATTATATACGTCTATAACGTTGTATATTCTAACGTAACGCAACCTAACATCTGGGATGTAATATTTTACAACAGTCCTGCCGTGTCCTCGCCTGCTTCTCGATGGGGACATTATATACATCTATAACGTTGTATATCCTAACCTAATGCAACCTAACACCTCGGATGTAATATTTTACAACATTCCTGTCGTGTCGTCGCCTACTTCTCGATGGGGACATTATACACATCTATAACGTTGTATATCATAACCTAAGGCAACCTAACATCTCGGATGTAATATTTTACAACATTCCTGGTATGTCGGGCCCTACTTCTCGGTGGGAACATTGTATACGTCTATAACGTTATATATCCTAGCCTAAGGCAACCCAGCTTGTAGAATGTAATATTTTACAACATTCCTGTCGTGTCGTCGCCTGCTTCTCGATGGGGACATTCTATACGTCTATAACGTTGTATATCCTAACCTAAGGGAACCTAACATCTCCGGTGTAATATTTTAGAACATTCCTGACGCGTCAGTCCCTATTTCTCGGTGGGAACATTATACACGTCTATAACGTTATATATCCTAGCCTAAGGCAACCTAACTTGTAGAATGTAATATTTTACAACAGTCCTGGCGTGTTGTCGCCTACTTCTGGATGGGGACATTATATACATCTATAACGTCATATATCCTAACCTAAGGGAAACAACATCTCGGGTGTAATATTTTACAACATTCCTGGCGTGTCGTTGCCTACTTCTCGATGGGGACATTATATACATCTATAACGTTGTATATCCTAACCTAAGGCAACCTGACATCTCCGATGTAATATTTTACAACATTCTGGCGTGTCGTCGCCTGCTTCTCGATGGGGACATTATATACGTCTATAACCTTGGATATACTAACCTAACGCAACCTAACATCTGGGATGTAATATTTTACAACATTCCTGGCATGTCGGTCCCTACGTCTCCGTGGGTACATTATATACGTCTGTAACGTTGTATATCCTAACCTAACGCAACCTAACGTCTGGGATGTAATATTTTAAAACATTCCTGGTATGTCGGTCCCTACGTCTCGGTGGAAACATTATATACGTCTATAACGATATATATCCTAACCTAAGGCAACCTAACATCTCGGATGTAATATTTTACAACATTCCTGGCATGTCGGTCCCTACGTCTCGGTGGGAACATTATATACGTCTATAACGATACATATCCTAACCTAAGGCAACCTAACATCTCGGATGTAATATTTTACAACATTCCTGGCGCTTCGGCTGCTACTTTTCGGTGGGAACATTATATACGTCTATAACGTTACATATCCTAACGTATGGCAACATAACAGCTCGGATGTTATATTTTACAACATTCCTGCCGTGTCGTCGCCTGCTTCTCGATGGGGACATTATATACGTCTGTAACGTTGTATATCCTAACCTAACGCAACCTAACATCTGGGATGTAATATTTTACAACATTCCTGTCGTGTCGTCGCCTGCTTCTCGATGGGGACATTCTATACGTCTATAACGTTGTATATCCTAACCTAAGGGAACCTAACATCTCGGGTGTAATATTTTAGAACATTCCTGACGCGTCAGTCCCTATTTCTCGGTGGGAACATTATATACGTCTATAACGTTATATATCCTAGCCTAAGGCAACCTAACTTGTAGAATGTAATATTTTGCAACATTCCTGGCGTGTCGTCGCCTACTTCTCGATGGGGACATTATATACATCTATAACGTTGCATATCCTAACCTAAGGCAACCTAACATCTCGGATTTAGTATTTTACAACATTCCTGTCATGTCGGTCCCTACATCTCGGTGGGGACATTGTGTACGTCTATAACGATATATATCCTAGCCTAAGGCAACCTAACATGTCGAATGTAATATTTTACTACATTCCTGTCGTGTCGTCGCCTGCTTCTCGATGGGGACATTATATACGTCTATAACGTTGTATATTCTAACGTAACGCAACCTAACATCTGGGATGTAATATTTTACAACAGTCCTGCCGTGTCCTCGCCTGCTTCTCGATGGGGACATTATATACATCTATAACGTTGTATATCCTAACCTAAGGCAACCTGACATCTCGGATGTAATATTTTACAACATTCTGGCGTGTCGTCGCCTGCTTCTCGATGGGGACATTATATACGTCTATAACCTTGTATATACTAACCTAACGCAACCTAACATCTGGGATGTAATATTTTACAACATTCCTGGCATGTCGGTCCCTACGTCTCCGTGGGGACATTATATACGTCTGTAACGTTGTATATCCTAACCTAACGCAACCTAACGTCTGGGATGTAATATTTTAAAACATTCCTGGTATGTCGGTCCCTACGTCTCGGTGGAAACATTATATACGTCTATAACGATATATATCCTAACCTAAGGCAACCTAACATCTCGGATGTAATATTTTACAACATTCCTGGCATGTCGGTCCCTACGTCTCCGTGGGTACATTATATACGTCTGTAACGTTGTATATCCTAACCTAACGCAACCTAACGTCTGGGATGTAATATTTTAAAACATTCCTGGCATGTCGGCCCCTACGTCTCGGTGGGAACATTATATACGTCTATAACGATATATATCCTAACCTAAGGCAACCTAACATCTCGGATGTAATATTTGACAACATTCCGGGCGTGTTAACCCGCACTTCTCGGTGGGAACATCATATACGTCTATAGCGATATATATCCTAGCCTAAGGCGACCTAACATGTCGAATGTAATATTTTACATCATTCCTGACGTGTCGGCCCCTATTTCTCGGTGGGAACATTATATACGTCTATAACGTTATATATGCTAGCCTAAGGCAACCTAACATGTCGAATGTAATATTTTACAACATTCCTGGCATGTCGGTCACTAGGTCTCGGTGGGAACATTATATACGTCTGTAACGATATATACCCTAACCTAAGGCAACCTAACATCTCGGATTTAATATTTTACAACATTCCTGGCATGTAGGTCCCTACTTCTCGGTGGGAACATTATATACGTCTATAACGTTATATATCCTAGCCTACGGCAACCTAACTTGTCGAATGTAATATTTTACAACATTCCTGGCGGGTCGTCGCCTACTTCTCGATGGGGACATTATATACATCTATAAAGTCATATATCCTAACCTAAGGGAACCTAACATCTCGGGTGTAATATTTTACAACATTCCTGTCGTGTCGTCGCCTGCTTCTCGATGGGGACATTCTATACGTCTATAATTTTGTATATCCTAACCTAAGGGAACCTAACATCTCGGGTGTAATATTTTAGAACATTCCTGACGCGTCAGTCCCTATTTCTCGGTGGGAACATTATATACATCTATAATGTTGTATATTCTAACCTAACGCAACCTAACATCTGGGATGTAATATTTTACAACATTCCTGGCGTGTCGTCGCCTACTTCTGGATGGGGACATTATATACATCTATAACGTCATATATCCTAACCTAAGGGAACCTAACATCTCGGGTGCAATATTTTACAACTTTCCTGGCGTGTCGTTGCCTACTTCTCGATGGGGACATTATATACATCTATAACGTTGTATATCATAACCTAAGGCAACCTAACATCTCGGATGTAATATTTTACAACATTCCTGGTATGTCGGGCCCTACTTCTCGGTGGGAACATTGTATACGTCTATAACGTTATATATCCTAGCCTAAGGCAACCCAGCTTGTAGAATGTAATATTTTACAACATTCCTGGCGTGTCGTCGCCTACTTCTCGATGGGGACATTATATACATCTATAACGTTGTATATCATAACCTAAGGCAACCTAACATCTCGGATGTAATATTTTACAACATTCCTGGCATGTCGGTCCCTACTTCTCGGTGGGAGCATACTATATGTCTATAACGTTGTATATCCTAACCTAAGGGAACCTAACATCTCGGATGTAATATTTTAAAACTTTCCTGGCATGTCGGTCCCTACGTCTCGGTGGGATCATTATATACGTCTATAACGATATATATCCTAACCTAGGGCAACCTAACATCTCGGATGTAATATTTTACAACATTCCTGGCATGTCGGTCACTAGGTCTCGGTGGGAACATTATATACGTCTGTAACGATATATACCCTAACCTAAGGCAACCTAACATCTCGGATTTAATATTTTACAACATTCCTGGCATGTAGGTCCCTACTTCTCGGTGGGAACATTATATACGTCTATAACGTTATATATCCTAGCCTACGGCAACCTAACTTGTCGAATGTAATATTTTACAACATTCCTGGCGTGTCGTCGCCTACTTCTCGATGGGGACATTATATACATCTATAAAGTCATATATCCTAACCTAAGGGAACCTAACATCTCGGGTGTAATATTTTACAACATTCCTGTCGTGTCGTCGCCTGCTTCTCGATGGGGACATTCTATACGTCTATAACGTTGTATATCCTAACCTAAGGGAACCTAACATCTCGGGTGTAATATTTTAGAACATTCCTGACGCGTCAGTCCCTATTTCTCGGTGGGAACATTATATACGTCTATAACGTTATATATCCTAACCTAAGGGAACCTTACATCTCGGGTGTAATATTTTACAACATTCCTGGCGTGTCGTCGCCTACTTCTCGATGGGGACATTATATACATCTATAACGTTGTATATCCTAACCTAAGGCAACCTAACATATCGGATGTAATATTTTACAACATTCCTGGCGTGTCGTCGCCTACTTCTCGATGGGGACAATATATACATCTATAACGTTGTATATCCTAACCTAAGGCAACCTAACATCTCGGATGTAGTATTTTACAACATTCCTGGCATGTCGGTCCCTACTTCTCGGTGGGAACATTGTGTACATCTATAACGATATATATCCTAGCCTAAGGCAACCTGACATGTCGAATGTAATATTTTACTACATTCCTGTCGTGTCGTCGCCTGCTTCTCGATGGGGACATTATATACGTCTATAACGTTGTATATTCTAACCTATCGCAACCTAACATCAGGGATGTAATATTTTACAACAGTCCTGGCGTGTCGTCGCCTACTTCTGGATGGGGACATTATATACATCTATAACGTCATATATCCTAACCTAAGGGAACCTAACATCTCGGGTGTAATATTTTACAACTTTCCTGGCGTGTCGTTGCCTACTTCTCGATGGGGACATTATATACATCTATAACGTTGTATATCATAACCTAAGGCAACCTAACATCTCGGATGTAATATTTTACAACATTCCTGGTATGTCGGGCCCTACTTCTCGGTGGGAACATTGTATACGTCTATAACGATATATATCCTAGCCTAAGGCAACCTAATATGTCGAATGTAATATTTTACAACATTCCTTTCGTGTCGTCGCCTGCTTCTCGATGGGTACATTATATACATCTATAATGTTGTATATTCTAACCTAACGCAACCTAACATCTGGGATGTAATATTTTACAACATTCCTGGCGTGTCGTCGCCTACTTCTGGATGGGGACATTATATACATCTATAACGTCATATATCCTAACCTAAGGGAACCTAACATCTCGGGTGTAATATTTTACAACATTCCTGGCGTGTCGTTGCCTACTTCTCGATGGGGACATTATATACATCTATAACGTTGTATATCCTAACCAAAGCAACCTGACATCTCGGATGTAATATTTTACAACATTCTGGCGTGTCGTCGCCTGCTTCTCGATGGGGACATTATATACGTCTATAACCTTGTATATACTAACCTAATGCAACCTAACACCTCGGATGTAATATTTTACGACATTCCTGGCATGTCGGTCCCTACTTCTCGGTGGGAGCATACTATATGTCTATAACGTTGTATATCCTAACCTAATGGAACCTAACATCTCGGATGTAATATTTTAAAACTTTCCTGGCATGTCGGTCCCTACGTCTCGGTGGGATCCTTATATACGTCTATAACGATATATATCCTAACCTAAGGCAACCTAACATCTCGGATGTAATATTTTACAACATTCCTGGCATGTCGGTCACTAGGTCTCGGTGGGAACATTATATACGTCTGTAACGATATATACCCTAACCTAAGGCAACCAAACATCTCGGATTTAATATTTTACAACATTCCTGGCATGTAGGTCCCTACGTCTCCGTGGGTACATTATATACGTCTGTAACGTTGTATATCCTAACCTAACGCAACCTAACGTCTGGGATGTAATATTTTAAAACATTCCTGGTATGTCGGTCCCTACGTCTCGGTGGAAACATTATATACGTCTATAACGATATATATCCTAACCTAAGGCAACCTAACATCTCGGATGTAATATTTTACAACATTCCTGGCATGTCGGTCCCTACGTCTCGGTGGGAACATTATATACGTCTATAACGATATATATCCTAACCTAAGGCAACCTAACATCTCGGATGTAATATTTTACAACATTCCTGGCGCTTCGGCTGCTACTTTTCGGTGGGAACATTATATACGTCTATAACGTTACATATCCTAACGTATGGCAACATAACAGATCGGATGTTATATTTTACAACATTCCTGCCGTGTCGTCGCCTGCTTCTCGATGGGGACATTATATACGTCTGTAACGTTGTATATCCTAACCTAACGCAACCTAACATCTGGGATGTAATATTTTACAACATTCCTGTCGTGTCGTCGCCTACTTCTCGATGGGGACATTATATACATCTATAACGTCATATATCCTAACCTAAGGGAACCTAACATCTCGGGTGTAATATTTTACAACATTCCTGGCGTGTCGTTGCCTACTTCTCGATGGGGACATTATATACATCTATAACGTTGTATATCCTAACCAAAGCAACCTGACATCTCGGATGTAATATTTTACAACATTCTGGCGTGTCGTCGCCTGCTTCTCGATGGGGACATTATATACGTCTATAACCTTGTATATACTAACCTAACGCAACCTAACATCTGGGATGTAATATTTTAAAACATTCCTGGCATGTCGGTCCCTACGTCTCGGTGGGAACGTTATATACGTCTATAACGATATATATCCTAACCTAAGGGTACCTTACATCTCGGATGTAATTTTTTACAACATTCCTGGTATGTCGGGCCCTACTTCTCGGTGGGAACATTGTATACGTCTATAACGATATATATCCTAGCCTAAGGCAACCTAACATGAAGGAATGTAATATTTTAAAACATTCCTGTCGTGTCGTCGCCTGCTTCTCGATGGGGACATTCTATACGTCTATAACGTTGTATATCCTAACCTAAGGGAACCTAACATCTCGGGTGTAATATTTTAGAACATTCCTGACGCGTCAGTCCCTATTTCTCGGTGGGAACATTATATACGTCTATAACGTTATATATCCTAGCCTAAGGCAACCTAACTTGTAGAATGTAATATTTTACAACATTCCTGGCGTGTCGTCGCTTACTTCTCGATGGGGACATTATATACATCTATAACGTTGTATATCCTAACCTAAGGCAACCTAACATCTCGGATTTAGTATTTTACAACATTCCTGTCATGTCGGTCCCTACATCTCGGTGGGAACATTGTGTACGTCTATAACGATATATATCCTAGCCTAAGGCAACCTAACATGTCGAATGTAATATTTTACTACATTCCTGTCGTGTCGTCGCCTGCTTCTCGATGGGGACATTATATACGTCTATAACGTTGTATATTCTAACGTAACGCAACCTAACATCTGGGATGTAATATTTTACAACAGTCCTGCCGTGTCCTCGCCTGCTTCTCGATGGGGACATTATATACATCTATAACGTTGTATATCCTAACCTAAGGCAACCTGACATCTCCGATGTAATATTTTACAACATTCTGGCGTGTCGTCGCCTGCTTCTCGATGGGGACATTATATACGTCTATAACCTTGTATATACTAACCTAACGCAACCTAACATCTGGGATGTAATATTTTACAACATTCCTGGCATGTCGGTCCCTACGTCTCCGTGGGTACATTATATACGTCTGTAACGTTGTATATCCTAACCTAACGCAACCTAACGTCTGGGATGTAATATTTTAAAACATTCCTGGTATGTCGGTCCCTACGTCTCGGTGGAAACATTATATACGTCTATAACGATATATATCCTAACCTAAGGCAACCTAACATCTCGGATGCAATATTTGACAACATTCCTGGCGTGTTAACCCGCACTTCTCGGTGGGAACATCATATACGTCTATAGCGATATATATCCTATCCTAAGGCGACCTAACATGTCGAATGTAATATTTTACATCATTCCTGACGTGTCGGCCCCTATTTCTCGGTGGGAACATTATATACGTCTATAACGTTATATATGCTAGCCTAAGGCAACCTAACATGTCGAATGTAATATTTTACAACATTCCTGGCATGTCGGTCACTAGGTCTCGGTGGGAACATTATATACGTCTGTAACGATATATACCCTAACCTAAGGCAACCTAACATCTCGGATTTAATATTTTACAACATTCCTGGCATGTAGGTCCCTACTTCTCGGTGGGAACATTATATACGTCTATAACGTTATATATCCTAGCCTACGGCAACCTAACTTGTCGAATGTAATATTTTACAACATTCCTGGCGGGTCGTCGCCTACTTCTCGATGGGGACATTATATACATCTATAAAGTCATATATCCTAACCTAAGGGAACCTAACATCTCGGGTGTAATATTTTACAACATTCCTGTCGTGTCGTCGCCTGCTTCTCGATGGGGACATTCTATACGTCTATAATTTTGTATATCCTAACCTAAGGGAACCTAACATCTCGGATGTAATATTTTAGAACATTCCTGACGCGTCAGTCCCTATTTCTCGGTGGGAACATTATATACGTCTATAACGTTATATATCCTAGCCTAAGGCAACCTAACTTGTAGAATGTAATATTTTACAACAGTCCTGGCGTGTCGTCGCCTACTTCTGGATGGGGACATTATATACATCTATAACGTCATATATCCTAACCTAAGGGAAACAACATCTCGGGTGTAATATTTTACAACATTCCTGGCGTGTCGTTGCCTACTTCTCGATGGGGACATTATATACATCTATAACGTTGTATATCCTAACTTAAGGCAACCTGACATCTCCGATGTAATATTTGCAACATTCTGGCGTGTCGTCGCCTGCTTCTCGATGAGGACATTATATACGTCTATAACCTTGTATATACTAACCTAACGCAACCTAACATCTGGGATGTAATATTTTACAACATTCCTGGCATGTCGGTCCCTACGTCTCCGTGGGTACATTATATACGTCTGTAACGTTGTATATCCTAACCTAACGCAACCTAACGTCTGGGATGTAATATTTTAAAACATTCCTGGTATGTCGGTCCCTCCGTCTCGGTGGAAACATTATATACGTCTATAACGATATATATCCTAACCTAAGGCAACCTAACATCTCGGATGTAATATTTTACAACATTCCTTGCATGTCGGTCCCTACGTCTCGGTGGGAACATTATGTACGTCTATAACGATATATATCCTAACCTAAGGCAACCTAACATCTCGGATGTAATATTTTACAACATTCCTGGCGCTTCGGCTGCTACATTTCGGTGGGAACATTATATACGTCTATAACGTTACATATCCTAACGTATGGCAACATAACAGCTCGGATGTTATATTTTACAACATTCCTGCCGTGTCGTCGCCTGCTTCTCGATGGGGACATTATATACGTCTATAACGTTGTATATCCTAACCTAACGCAACCTAACATCTGGGATGTAATATTTTACAACATTCCTGTCGTGTCGTCGCCTGCTTCTCGATGGGGACATTCTATACGTCTATAACGTTGTATATCCTAACCTAAGGGAACCTAACATCTCGGGTGTAATATTTTAGAACATTCCTGACGCGTCAGTCCCTATTTCTCGGTGGGAACATTATATACGTCTATAACGTTATATATCCTAGCCTAAGGCAACCTAACTTGTAGAATGTAATATTTTACAACATTCCTGGCGTGTCGTCGCCTACTTCTCGATGGGGACATTATATACATCTATAACGTTGTATATCCTAACCTAAGGCAACCTAACATCTCGGATTTAGTATTTTACAACATTCCTGTCATGTCGGTCCCTACATCTCGGTGGGGACATTGTGTACGTCTATAACGATATATATCCTAGCCTAAGGCAACCTAACATGTCGAATGTAATATTTTACTACATTCCTGTCGTGTCGTCGCCTGCTTCTCGATGGGGACATTATATACGTCTATAACGTTGTATATTCTAACGTAACGCAACCTAACATCTGGGATGTAATATTTTACAACAGTCCTGCCGTGTCCTCGCCTGCTTCTCGATGGGGACATTATATACATCTATAACGTTGTATATCCTAACCTAAGGCAACCTGACATCTCGGATGTAATATTTTACAACATTCTGGCGTGTCGTCGCCTGCTTCTCGATGGGGACATTATATACGTCTATAACCTTGTATATACTAACCTAACGCAACCTAACATCTGGGATGTAATATTTTACAACATTCCTGGCATGTCGGTCCCTACGTCTCCGTGGGTACATTATATACGTCTGTAACGTTGTGTATCCTAACCTAACGCAACCTAACGTCTGGGATGTAATATTTTAAAACATTCCTGGTATGTCGGTCCCTACGTCTCGGTGGAAACATTATATACGTCTATAACGATATATATCCTAACCTAAGGCAACCTAACATCTCGGATGTAATATTTTACAACATTCCTGGCATGTCGGTCCCTACGTCTCCGTGGGTACATTATATACGTCTGTAACGTTGTATATCCTAACCTAACGCAACCTAACGTCTGGGATGTAATATTTTAAAACATTCCTGGCATGTCGGCCCCTACGTCTCGGTGGGAACATTATATACGTCTATAACGATATATATCCTAACCTAAGGCAACCTAACATCTCGGATGTAATATTTGACAACATTCCTGGCGTGTTAACCCGCTCTTCTCGGTGGGAACATCATGTACGTCTATAGCGATATATATCCTAGCCTAAGGCGACCTAACATGTCGAATGTAATATTTTACATCATTCCTGACGTGTCGGCCCCTATTTCTCGGTGGGAACATTATATACGTCTATAACGTTATATATGCTAGCCTAGGGCAACCTAACATGTCGAATGTAATATTTTACAACATTCCTGTCGTGTCGTCGCCTACTTCTCGATGGGGACATTATATACATCTATAACGTTGTATATCATAACCTAAGGCAACCTAACATCTCGGATGTAATATTTTACAACATTCCTGGTATGTCGGGCCCTACTTCTCGGTGGGAACATTGTATACGTCTATAACGCTATATATCCTAGCCTAAGGCAACCCAACTTGTAGAATGTAATATTTTACAACATTCCTGGCGTGTCGTCGCCTACCTCTCGATGGGGACATTATATACATCTATAACGTTGTATATCATAACCTAAGGCAACCTAACATCTCGGATGTAATATTTTACAACATTCCTGTCGTGTCGTCGCCTGCTTCTCGATGGGGACATTCTATACGTCTATAACGTTGTATATCCTAACCTAAGGGAACCTAACATCTCGGGTGTAATATTTTAGAACATTCCTGACGCGTCAGTCCCTATTTCTCGGTGGGAACATTATATACGTCTATAACGTTATATATCCTAACCTAAGGGAACCTTACATCTCGGGTGTAATATTTTACAACATTCCTGGCGTGTCGTCGCCTACTTCTCGATGGGGACATTATATACATCTATAACGTTGTATATCCTAACCTAAGGCAACCTAACATATCGGATGTAATATTTTACAACATTCCTGGCGTGTCGTCGCCTACTTCTCGATGGGGACAATATATACATCTATAACGTTGTATATCCTAACCTAAGGCAACCTAACATCTCGGATGTAGTATTTTACAACATTCCTGGCATGTCGGTCCCTACTTCTCGGTGGGAACATTGTGTACATCTATAACGATATATATGCTAACCTAAGGGAACCTAACATCTCGGGTGTAATATTTTACAACATTCCTGGCGTGTCGTTGCCTACTTCTCGATGGGGACATTATATACATCTATAACTTTGTATATCCTAACCAAAGCAACCTGACATCTCGGATGTAATATTTTACAACATTCTGGCGTGTCGTCGCCTGCTTCTCGATGGGGACATTATATACGTCTATAACCTTGTATATACTAACCTAACGCAACCTAACATCTGGGATATAATATTTTAAAACATTCCTGGCATGTCGGTCCCTACGTCTCGGTGGGAACGTTATATACGTCTATAACGATATATATCCTAACCTAAGGGTACCTTACATCTCGGATGTAATTTTTTACAACATTCCTGGTATGTCGGGCCCTACTTCTCGGTGGGAACATTGTATACGTCTATAACGATATATATCCTAGCCTAAGGCAACCTAACATGAAGGAATGTAATATTTTAAAACATTCCTGTCGTGTCGTCGCCTGCTTCTCGATGGGGACATTCTATACGTCTATAACGTTGTATATCCTAACCTAAGGGAACCTAACATCTCGGGTGTAATATTTTAGAACATTCCTGACGCGTCAGTCCCTATTTCTCGGTGGGAACATTATATACGTCTATAACGTTATATATCCTAGGCTAAGGCAAACCAACTTGTAGAAAGTAATATTTTACAACATTCCTGGCGTGTCGTCGCCTACTTCTCGATTGGGACATTATATACATCTATAACGTTGTATATCATAACCTAATGCAACCTAACACCTCGGATGTAATATTTTACAACATTCCTGGCATGTCGGTCCCTACTTCTCGGTGGGAGCATACTATATGTCTATAACGTTGTATATCCTAACCTAAGGGAACCTAACATCTCGGATGTAATATTTTAAAACTTTCCTGGCATGTCGGTCCCTACGTCTCGGTGGGATCATTATATACGTCTATAACGATATATATCCTAACCTAAGGCAACCTAACATCTCGGATGTAATATTTTACAACATTCCTGGCATGTCGGTCACTAGGTCTCGGTGGGAACATTATATACGTCTGTAACGATATATACCCTAACCTAAGGCAACCTAACATCTCGGATTTAATATTTTACAACATTCCTGGCATGTAGGTCCCTACTTCTCGGTGGGAACATTATATACGTCTATAACGTTATATATCCTAGCCTACGGCAACCTAACTTGTCGAATGTAATATTTTACAACATTCCTGGCGTGTCGTCGCCTACTTCTCGATGGGGACATTATATACATCTATAAAGTCATATATCCTAACCTAAGGGAACCTAACATCTCGGGTGTAATATTTTACAACATTCCTGTCGTGTCGTCGCCTGCTTCTCGATGGGGACATTCTATACGTCTATAACGTTGTATATCCTAACCTAAGGGAACCTAACATCTCGGGTGTAATATTTTAGAACATTCCTGACGCGTCAGTCCCTATTTCTCGGTGGGAACATTATATACGTCTATAACGTTATATATCCTAGCCTAAGGCAACCTAACTTGTAGAATGTAATATTTTACAACATTCCTGGCGTGTCGTCGCCTACTTCTCGATGGGGACATTATATACATCTATAACGTTGTATATCCTAACCTAAGGCAACCTAACATCTCGGATTTAGTATTTTACAACATTCCTGTCATGTCGGTCCCTACATCTCGGTGGGGACATTGTGTACGTCTATAACGATATATATCCTAGCCTAAGGCAACCTAACATGTCGAATGTAATATTTTACTACATTCCTGTCGTGTCGTCGCCTGCTTCTCGATGGGGACATTATATACGTCTATAACGTTGTATATTCTAACGTAACGCAACCTAACATCTGGGATGTAATATTTTACAACAGTCCTGCCGTGTCCTCGCCTGCTTCTCGATGGGGACATTATATACATCTATAACGTTGTATATCCTAACCTAAGGCAACCTGACATCTCGGATGTAATATTTTACAACATTCTGGCGTGTCGTCGCCTGCTTCTCGATGGGGACATTATATACGTCTATAACCTTGTATATACTAACCTAACGCAACCTAACATCTGGGATGTAATATTTTACAACATTCCTGGCATGTCGGTCCCTACGTCTCCGTGGGTACATTATATACGTCTGTAACGTTGTGTATCCTAACCTAACGCAACCTAACGTCTGGGATGTAATATTTTAAAACATTCCTGGTATGTCGGTCCCTACGTCTCGGTGGAAACATTATATACGTCTATAACGATATATATCCTAACCTAAGGCAACCTAACATCTCGGATGTAATATTTTACAACATTCCTGGCATGTCGGTCCCTACGTCTCCGTGGGTACATTATATACGTCTGTAACGTTGTATATCCTAACCTAACGCAACCTAACGTCTGGGATGTAATATTTTAAAACATTCCTGGCATGTCGGCCCCTACGTCTCGGTGGGAACATTATATACGTCTATAACGATATATTACCTAACCTAAGGCAACCTAACATCTCGGATGTAATATTTGACAACATTCCTGGCGTGTTAACCCGCTCTTCTCGGTGGGAACATCATATACGTCTATAGCGATATATATCCTAGCCTAAGGCGACCTAACATGTCGAATGTAATATTTTACATCATTCCTGACGTGTCGGCCCCTATTTCTCGGTGGGAACATTATATACGTCTATAACGTTATATATGCTAGCCTAGGGCAACCTAACATGTCGAATGTAATATTTTACAACATTCCTGTCGTGTCGTCGCCTACTTCTCGATGGGGACATTATATACATCTATAACGTTGTATATCATAACCTAAGGCAACCTAACATCTCGGATGTAATATTTTACAACATTCCTGGTATGTCGGGCCCTACTTCTCGGTGGGAACATTGTATACGTCTATAACGATATATATCCTAGCCTAAGGCAACCTAACATGAAGGAATGTAATATTTTAAAACATTCCTGTCGTGTCGTCGCCTGCTTCTCGATGGGGACATTCTATACGTCTATAACGTTGTATATCCTAACCTAAGGGAACCTAACATCTCGGGTGTAATATTTTAGAACATTCCTGACGCGTCAGTCCCTATTTCTCGGTGGGAACATTATATACGTCTATAACGTTATATATCCTAGGCTAAGGCAAACCAACTTGTAGAAAGTAATATTTTACAACATTCCTGGCGTGTCGTCGCCTACTTCTCGATTGGGACATTATATACATCTATAACGTTGTATATCATAACCTAATGCAACCTAACACCTCGGATGTAATATTTTACAACATTCCTGGCATGTCGGTCCCTACTTCTCGGTGGGAGCATACTATATGTCTATAACGTTGTATATCCTAACCTAAGGGAACCTAACATCTCGGATGTAATATTTTAAAACTTTCCTGGCATGTCGGTCCCTACGTCTCGGTGGGATCATTATATACGTCTATAACGATATATATCCTAACCTAAGGCAACCTAACATCTCGGATGTAATATTTTACAACATTCCTGGCATGTCGGTCACTAGGTCTCGGTGGGAACATTATATACGTCTGTAACGATATATACCCTAACCTAAGGCAACCTAACATCTCGGATTTAATATTTTACAACATTCCTGGCATGTAGGTCCCTACTTCTCGGTGGGAACATTATATACGTCTATAACGTTATATATCCTAGCCTACGGCAACCTAACTTGTCGAATGTAATATTTTACAACATTCCTGGCGTGTCGTCGCCTACTTCTCGATGGGGACATTATATACATCTATAAAGTCATATATCCTAACCTAAGGGAACCTAACATCTCGGGTGTAATATTTTACAACATTCCTGTCGTGTCGTCGCCTGCTTCTCGATGGGGACATTCTATACGTCTATAACGTTGTATATCCTAACCTAAGGGAACCTAACATCTCGGGTGTAATATTTTAGAACATTCCTGACGCGTCAGTCCCTATTTCTCGGTGGGAACATTATATACGTCTATAACGTTATATATCCTAGCCTAAGGCAACCTAACTTGTAGAATGTAATATTTTACAACAGTCCTGGCGTGTCGTCGCCTACTTCTGGATGGGGACATTATATACATCTATAACGTCATATATCCTAACCTAAGGGAAACAACATCTCGGGTGTAATATTATACAACATTCCTGGCGTGTCGTTGCCTACTTCTCGATGGGGACATTATATACATCTATAACGTTGTATATCCTAACCTAAGGCAACCTGACATCTCGGATGTAATATTTTACAACATTCCTGGCGTGTCGTTGCCTACTTCTCGATGGGGACATTATATACATCTATAACTTTGTATATCCTAACCAAAGCAACATGACATCTCGGATGTAATATTTTACAACATTCTGGCGTGTCGTCGACTGCTTCTCGATGGGGACATTATATACGTCTATAACCTTGTATATACTAACCTAACGCAACCTAACATCTGGGATGTAATATTTTAAAACATTCCTGGCATGTCGGTCCCTACGTCTCGGTGGGAACGTTATATACGTCTATAACGATATATATCCTAACCTAAGGGTACCTTCAATCTCGGATGTAATTTTTTACAACATTCCTGGTATGTCGAATCCCTACTTCTCGGTGGGAACATTGTATACGTCTATAACGATGTATATCCTAGCCTAAGGCAACCTAACATGAAGGAATGTAATATTTTAAAACATTCCTGTCGTGTCGTCGCCTGCTTCTCGATGGGGACATTCTATACGTCTATAACGTTGTATATCCTAACCTAAGGGAACCTAACATCTCGGGTGTAATATTTTAGAACATTCCTGACGCGTCAGTCCCTATTTCTCGGTGGGAACATTATATACGTCTATAACGTTATATATCCTAGCCTAAGGCAACCTAACTTGTAGAATGTAATATTTTACAACAGTCCTGGCGTGTCGTCGCCTACTTCTGGATGGGGACATTATATACATCTATAACGTCATATATCCTAACCTAAGGGAAACAACATCTCGGGTGTAATATTTTACAACATTCCTGGCGTGTCGTTGCCTACTTCTCGATGGGGACATTATATAGATCTATAACGTTGTATATCCTAACCTAAGGCAACCTGACATCTCGGATGTAATATTTTACAACATTCTGGCGTGTCGTCGCTTGCTTCTCGATGGGGACATTATATACGTCTATAACCTTGTATATACTAACCTAACGCAACCTAACATCTGGGATGTAATATTTTACAACATTCCTGGCATGTCGGTCCCTACGTCTCCGTGGGTACATTATATACGTCTGTAACGTTGTATGTCCTAACCTAACGCAACCTAACATCTCGGATGTAATATTTTACAACATTCCTGGCGCTTCGGCTGCTACTTTTCGGTGGGAACATTATATACGTCTATAACGTTACATATCCTAACGTATGGCAACATAACAGCTCGGATGTTATATTTTACAACATTCCTGCCGTGTCGTCGCCTGCTTCTCGATGGGGACATTATATACGTCTATAACGTTGTATATCCTAACCTAAGGGAACCTAACATCTCGGGTGTAATATTTTAGAACATTCCTGACGCGTCAGTCCCTATTTCTCGGTGGGAACATTATATACGTCTATAACGTTATATATCGTAGCCTAAGGCAACCTAACTTGTAGAATGTAATATTTTACAACATTCCTGTCGTGTCGTCGCCTGCTTCTCGATGGGGACATTCTATACGTCTATAACGTTGTATATCCTAACCTAAGGGAACCTAACATCTCGGGTGTAATATTTTAGAACATTCCTGACGCGTCAGTCCCTATTTCTCGGTGGGAACATTATATACGTCTATAACGTTATATATCCTAACCTAAGGGAACCTTACATCTCGGGTGTAATATTTTACAACATTCCTGGCGTGTCGTCGCCTACTTCTCGATGGGGACATTATATACATCTATAACGTTGTATATCCTAACCTAAGGCAACCTAACATATCGGATGTAATATTTTACAACATTCCTGGCGTGTCGTGGCCTACTTCTCGATGGGGACAATATATACATCTATAACGTTGTATATCCTAACCTAAGGCAACCTAACATCTCGGATGTAGTATTTTACAACATTCCTGGCATGTCGGTCCCTACTTCTCGGTGGGAACATTGTGTACATCTATAACGATATATATCCTAGCCTAAGGCAACCTGACATGTCGAATGTAATATTTTACTACATTCCTGTCGTGTCGTCGCCTGCTTCTCGATGGGGACATTATATACATCTATAACTTTGTATATCCTAACCAAAGCAACATGACATCTCGGATGTAATATTTTACAACATTCTGGCGTGTCGTCGACTGCTTCTCGATGGGGACATTATATACGTCTATAACCTTGTATATACTAACCTAACGCAACCTAACATCTGGGATGTAATATTTTAAAACATTCCTGGCATGTCGGTCCCTACGTCTCGGTGGGAACGTTATATACGTCTATAACGATATATATCCTAACCTAAGGGTACCTTACATCTCGGATGTAATTTTTTACAACATTCCTGGTATGTCGAATCCCTACTTCTCGGTGGGAACATTGTATACGTCTATAACGATGTATATCCTAGCCTAAGGCAACCTAACATGAAGGAATGTAATATTTTAAAACATTCCTGTCGTGTCGTCGCCTGCTTCTCGATGGGGACATTCTATACGTCTATAACGTTGTATATCCTAACCTAAGGGAACCTAACATCTCGGGTGTAATATTTTAGAACATTCCTGACGCGTCAGTCCCTATTTCTCGGTGGGAACATTATATACGTCTATAACGTTATATATCCTAGCCTAAGGCAAACCAACTTGTAGAAAGTAATATTTTACAACATTCCTGGCGTGTCGTCGCCTACTTCTCGATGGGGACATTATATACATCTATAACGTTGTATATCATAACCTAATGCAACCTAACACCTCGGATGTAATATTTTACAACATTCCTGGCATGTCGGTCCCTACTTCTCGGTGGGAGCATACTATATGTCTATAACGTTGTATATCCTAACCTAAGGGAACCTAACATCTCGGATGTAATATTTTACAACATTCCTGGCGTGTCGTCGCCTACTTCTCGATGGGGACAATATATACATCTATAACGTTGTATATCCTAACCTAAGGCAACCTAACATCTCGGATGTAGTATTTTACAACATTCCTGGCATGTCGGTCCCTACTTCTCGGTGGGAACATTGTGTACATCTATAACGATATATATCCTAGCCTAAGGCAACCTGACATGTCGAATGTAATATTTTACTACATTCCTGTCGTGTCGTCGCCTGCTTCTCGATGGGGACATTATATACGTCTATAACGTTGTATATTCTAACCTATCGCAACCTAACATCAGGGATGTAATATTTTACAACAGTCCTGGCGTGTCGTCGCCTACTTCTGGATGGGGACATTATATACATCTATAACGTCATATATCCTAACCTAAGGGAACCTAACATCTCGGGTGTAATATTTTACAACTTTCCTGGCGTGTCGTTGCCTACTTCTCGATGGGGACATTATATACATCTATAACGTTGTATATCATAACCTAAGGCAACCTAACATCTCGGATGTAATATTTTACAACATTCCTGGTATGTCGGGCCCTACTTCTCGGTGGGAACATTGTATACGTCTATAACGATATATATCCTAGCCTAAGGCAACCTAACATGTCGAATGTAATATTTTACAACATTCCTTTCGTGTCGTCGCCTGCTTCTCGATGGGTACATTATATACATCTATAATGTTGTATATTCTAACCTAACGCAACCTAACATCTGGGATGTAATATTTTACAACATTCCTGGCGTGTCGTCGCCTACTTCTGGATGGGGACATTATATACATCTATAACGTCATATATCCTAGCCTAAGGGAACCTAACGTCTCGGGTGCAATATTTTACAACATTCCTGGCGTGTCGTCGCCTACTTCTCGATGGGGACATTATATACATCTATAACGTTGTATATCCTAACCTAAGGCAACCTAACATATCGGATGTAATATTTTACAACATTCTGGCGTGTCGTCGCCTGCTTCTCCATGGGGACATTATATACGTCTATAACCTTGTATATACTAACCTAACGCAACCTAACATCTGGGATGTAATATTTTACAACATTCTGGCG
Source organism: Xylocopa violacea (assembly GCA_963969225.1). Classification (NCBI taxonomy): domain Eukaryota; kingdom Metazoa; phylum Arthropoda; class Insecta; order Hymenoptera; family Apidae; genus Xylocopa; species Xylocopa violacea. Next base: position 975,096 of record CAXAJV010000263.1, on the reverse strand, counting down.
TGTCGTCGCCTGCTTCTCGATGGGGACATTATATACGTCTATAACCTTGCATATACTAACCTAACGCAACCTAACATCTGGGATGTAATATTTTAAAACATTCCTGGCATGTCGGTCCCTACGTCTCCGTGGGTACATTATATACGTCTGTAACGTTGTGTATCCTAACCTAACGCAACCTAACGTCTGGGATGTAATATTTTAAAACATTCCTGGCATGTCGGCCCCTACGTCTCGGTGGGAACATTATATACGTCTATAACGATATATATCCCAACCTAAGGCAACCTAACATCTCGGATGTAATATTTGACAACATTCCTGGCGTGTTAACCCGCACTTCTCGGTGGGAACATCATATACGTCTATAGCGATATATATCCTAGCCTAAGGCGACCTAACATGTCGAATGTAATATTTTACATCATTCCTGACGTGTCGGCCCCTATTTCTCGGTGGGAACATTATATACGTCTGTAACGTTATATATGCTAGCCTAAGGCAACCTAACATGTCGAATGTAATATTTTACAACATTCCTGGCATGTCGGTCACTAGGTCTCGGTGGGAACATTATATACGTCTGTAACGATATATACCCTAACCTAAGGCAACCTAACATCTCGGATTTAATATTTTAGAACATTCCTAACGCGTCAGTCCCTATTTCTCGGTGGGAACATTATATACGTCTATAACGTTATATATCCTAGCCTAAGGCAACCTAACTTGTAGAATGTAATATTTTACAACAGTCCTGGCGTGTCGTCGCCTACTTCTGGATGGGGACTTTATATACATCTATAACGTCATATATCCTAACCTAAGGGAAACAACATCTCGGGTGTAATATTTTACAACATTCCTGGCGTGTCGTTGCCTACTTCTCGATGGGGACATTATATACATCTATAACGTTGTATATCCTAACTTAAGGCAACCTGACATCTCCGATGTAATATTTTACAACATTCTGGCGTGTCGTCGCCTGCTTCTCGATGGGGACATTATATACATCTATAACGTTGTATATCATAACCTAAGGCAACCTAACATCTCGGATGTAATATTTTACAACATTCCTGGCATGTCGGGCCCTACGTCTCGGTGGGAACATTATATACGTCTATAACGATATATATCCTAACCTAAGGCAACCTAACATCTCGGATGTAATATTTTACAACATTCCTGGCGCTTCGGCTGCTACTTTTCGGTGGGAACATTATATACGTCTATAACGTTACATATCCTAACGTATGGCAACATAACAGCTCGGATGTTATATTTTACAACATTCCTGGCGTGTCGTCGCCTACTTCTCGATGGGGACATTATATACATCTATAACGTTGTATATCCTAACCTAAGGCAACCTAACATCTGGGATGTAATATTTTACAACATTCCTGTCGTGTCGTCGCCTGCTTCCCGATGGGGACATTCTATACGTCTATAACGTTGTATATCCTAACCTAAGGGAACCTAACATCTCGGGTGTAATATTTTAGAACATTCCTGACGCGTCAGTCCCTATTTCTCGGTGGGAACATTATATACGTCTATAACGTTATATATCCTAACCTAAGGGAACCTTACATCTCGGGTGTAATATTTTACAACATTCCTGGCGTGTCGTCGCCTACTTCTCGATGGGGACATTATATACATCTATGACGTTGTATATCCTAACCTAAGGCAACCTAACATATCGGATGTAATATTTTACAACATTCCTGGCGTGTCGTCGCCTACTTCTCGATGGGGACAATATATACATCTATAACGTTGTATATCCTAACCTAAGGCAACCTAACATCTCGGATGTAGTATTTTACAACATTCCTGGCATGTCGGTCCCTACTTCTCGGTGGGAACATTGTGTACATCTATAACGATATATATGCTAACCTAAGGGAACCTAACATCTCGGGTGTAATATTTTACTACATTCCTGGCGTGTCGTTGCCTACTTCTCGATGGGGACATTATATACATCTATAACGTTGTATATCCTAACCAAAGCAACCTGACATCTCGGATGTAATATTTTACAACATTCTGGCGTGTCGTCGCCTGCTTCTCGATGGGGACATTATATACGTCTATAACGTTGTATATACTAACCTAACGCAACCTAACATCTGGGATGTAATATTTTAAAACATTCCTGGCATGTCGGTCCCTACGTCTCGGTGGGAACGTTATATACGTCTATAACGATATATATCCTAACCTAAGGGTACCTTACATCTCGGATGTAATTTTTTACAACATTCCTGGTATGTCGGGCCCTACTTCTCGGTGGGAACATTGTATACGTCTATAACGATATATATCCTAGCCTAAGGCAACCTAACATGAGGGAATGTAATATTTTAAAACATTCCTGTCGTGTCGTCGCCTGCTTCTCGATGGGGACATTCTATACGTCTATAACGTTGTATATCCTAACCTAAGGGAACCTAACATCTCGGGTGTAATATTTTAGAACATTCCTGACGCGTCAGTCCCTATTTCTCGGTGGGAACATTATATACGTCTATAACGTTATATATCCTAGCCTAAGGCAAACCAACTTGTAGAAAGTAATATTTTACAACATTCCTGGCGTGTCGTCGCCTACTTCTGGATGGGGACATTATATACATCTATAACGTCATATATCCTAACCTAAGGGAAACAACATCTCGGGTGTAATATTTTACAACATTCCTGGCGTGTCGTTGCCTACTTCTCGATGGGGACATTATATACATCTATAACGTTGTATATCCTAACCTAAGGCAACCTGACATCTCGGATGTAATATTTTACAACATTCTGGCGTGTCGTCGCCTGCTTCTCGATGGGGACATTATATACGTCTATAACCTTGTATATACTAACCTAACGCAACCTAACATCTGGGATGTAATATTTTACAACATTCCTGGCATGTCGGTCCCTACGTCTCCGTGGGTACATTATATACGTCTGTAACGTTGTATGTCCTAACCTAACGCAACCTAACATCTCGGATGTAATATTTTACAACATTCCTGGCGCTTCGGCTGCTACTTTTCGGTGGGAACATTATATACGTCTATAACGTTACATATCCTAACGTATGGCAACATAACAGCTCGGATGTTATATTTTACAACATTCCTGCCGTGTCGTCGCCTGCTTCTCGATGGGGACATTATATACGTCTATAACGTTGTATATCCTAACCTAAGGGAACCTAACATCTCGGGTGTAATATTTTAGAACATTCCTGACGCGTCAGTCCCTATTTCTCGGTGGGAACATTATATACGTCTATAACGTTATATATCCTAACCTAAGGGAACCTTACATCTCGGGTGTAATATTTTACAACATTCCTGGCGTGTCGTCGCCTACTTCTCGATGGGGACATTATATACATCTATAACGTTGTATATCCTAACCTAAGGCAACCTAACATATCGGATGTAATATTTTACAACATTCCTGGCGTGTCGTCGCCTACTTCTCGATGGGGACAATATATACATCTATAACGTTGTATATCCTAACCTAAGGCAATCTAACATCTCGGATGTAGTATTTTACAACATTCCTGGCATGTCGGTCCCTACTTCTCGGTGGGAACATTGTGTACATCTATAACGATATATATCCTAGCCTAAGGCAACCTGACATGTCGAATGTAATATTTTACTACATTCCTGTCGTGTCGTCGCCTGCTTCTCAATGGGGACATTATATACGTCTATAACGTTGTATATTCTAACCTATCGCAACCTAACATCAGGGATGTAATATTTTACAACAGTCCTGGCGTGTCGTCGCCTACTTCTGGATGGGGACATTATATACATCTATAACGTCATATATCCTAACCTAAGGGAACCTAACATCTCGGGTGTAATATTTTACAACTTTCCTGGCGTGTCGTTGCCTACTTCTCGATGGGGACATTATATACATCTATAACGTTGTATATCATAACCTAAGGCAACCTAACATCTCGGATGTAATATTTTACAACATTCCTGGTATGTCGGGCCCTACTTCTCGGTGGGAACATTGTATACGTCTATAACGATATATATCCTAGCCTAAGGCAACCTAACATGAAGGAATGTAATATTTTAAAACATTCCTGTCGTGTCGTCGCCTGCTTCTCGATGGGGACATTCTGTACGTCTATAACGTTGTATATCCTAACCTAAGGGAACCTAACATCTCGGGTGTAATATTTTAGAACATTCCTGACGCGTCAGTCCCTATTTCTCGGTGGGAACATTATATACGTCTATAACGTTATATATCCTAGCCTAAGGCAAACCAACTTGTAGAAAGTAATATTTTACAACATTCCTGGCGTGTCGTCGCCTACTTCTCGATGGGGACATTATATACATCTATAACGTTGTATATCATAACCTAATGCAACCTAACACCTCGGATGTAATATTTTACAACATTCGTGGCATGTCGGTCCCTACTTCTCGGTGGGAGCATACTATATGTCTATAACGTTGTATATCCTAACCTAAGGGAACCTAACATCTCGGATGTAATATTTTAAAACTTTCCTGGCATGTCGGTCCCTACGTCTCGGTGGGATCATTATATACGTCTATAACGATATATATCCTAACCTAAGGCAACCTAACATCTCGGATGTAATATTTTACAACATTCCTGGCATGTCGGTCACTAGGTCTCGGTGGGAACATTATATACGTCTGTAACGATATATACCCTAACCTAAGGCAACCTAACATCTCGGATTTAATATTTTACAACATTCCTGGCATGTACGTCCCTACTTCTCGGTGGGAACATTATATACGTCTATAACGTTATATATCCTAGCCTACGGCAACCTAACTTGTCGAATGTAATATTTTACAACATTCCTGGCGTGTCGTCGCCTACTTCTCGATGGGGACATTATATACATCTATAAAGTCATATATCCTAACCTGAGGGAACCTAACATCTCGGGTGTAATATTTTACAACATTCCTGTCGTGTCGTCGCCTGCTTCTCGATGGGGACATTCTATACGTCTATAACGTTGTATATCCTAACCTAAGGGAACCTAACATCTCGGGTGTAATATTTTAGAACATTCCTGACGCGTCAGTCCCTATTTCTCGGTGGGAACATTATATACGTCTATAACGTTATATATCCTAGCCTAAGGCAACCTAACTTGTAGAATGTAATATTTTACAACAGTCCTGGCGTGTCGTCGCCTACTTCTGGATGGGGACATTATATACATCTATAACGTCATATATCCTAACCTAAGGGAAACAACATCTCGGGTGTAATATTTTACAACATTCCTGGCGTGTCGTTGCCTACTTCTCGATGGGGACATTATATACATCTATAACGTTGTATATCCTAACCTAAGGCAACCTGACATCTCGGATGTAATATTTTACAACATTCTGGCGTGTCGTCGCCTGCTTCTCGTTGGGGACATTATATACGTCTATAACCTTGTATATACTAACCTAACGCAACCTAACATCTGGGATGTAATATTTTACAACATTCCTGGCATGTCGGTCCCTACGTCTCCGTGGGTACATTATATACGTCTGTAACGTTGTATGTCCTAACCTAACGCAACCTAACATCTCGGATGTAATATTTTACAACATTCCTGGCGCTTCGGCTGCTACTTTTCGGTGGGAACATTATATACGTCTATAACGTTACATATCCTAACGTATGGCAACATAACAGCTCGGATGTTATATTTTACAACATTCCTGCCGTGTCGTCGCCTGCTTCTCGATGGGGACATTATATACGTCTATAACGTTGTATATCCTAACCTAAGGGAACCTAACATCTCGGGTGTAATATTTTAGAACATTCCTGACGCGTCAGTCCCTATTTCTCGGTGGGAACATTATATACGTCTATAACGTTATATATCCTAGCCTAAGGCAACCTAACTTGTAGAATGTAATATTTTTCATCATTCCTGGCGTGTCGTCGCCTACTTCTCGATGGGGACATTATATACATCTATAACGTTGTATATCCTAACCTAAGGCAACCTAACATCTGGGATGTAATATTTTACAACATTCCTGTCGTGTCGTCGCCTGCTTCTCGATGGGGACATTCTATACGTCTATAACGTTGTATATCCTAACCTAAGGGAACCTAACATCTCGGGTGTAATATTTTAGAACATTCCTGACGCGTCAGTCCCTATTTCTCGGTGGGAACATTATATACGTCTATAACGTTATATATCCTAACCTAAGGGAACCTTACATCTCGGGTGTAATATTTTACAACATTCCTGGCGTGTCGTCGCCTACTTCTCGATGGGGACATTATATACATCTATAACGTTGTATATCCTAACCTAAGGCAACCTAACATATCGGATGTAATATTTTACAACATTCCTGGCGTGTCGTCGCCTACTTCTCGATGGGGACAATATATACATCTATAACGTTGTATATCCTAACCTAAGGCAACCTAACATCTCGGATGTAGTATTTTACAACATTCCTGGCATGTCGGTCCCTACTTCTCGGTGGGAACATTGTGTACATCTATAACGATATATATCCTAGCCTAAGGCAACCTGACATGTCGAATGTAATATTTTACTACATTCCTGTCGTGTCGTCGCCTGCTTCTCAATGGGGACATTATATACGTCTATAACGTTGTATATTCTAACCTATCGCAACCTAACATCAGGGATGTAATATTTTACAACAGTCCTGGCGTGTCGTCGCCTACTTCTGGATGGGGACATTATATACATCTATAACGTCATATATCCTAACCTAAGGGAACCTAACATCTCGGGTGTAATATTTTACAACTTTCCTGGCGTGTCGTTGCCTACTTCTCGATGGGGACATTATATACATCTATAACGTTGTATATCATAACCTAAGGCAACCTAACATCTCGAATGTAATATTTTACAACATTCCTGGTATGTCGGGCCCTACTTCTCGGTGGGAACATTGTATACGTCTATAACGATATATATCCTAGCCTAAGGCAACCTAACATGAAGGAATGTAATATTTTAAAACATTCCTGTCGTGTCGTCGCCTGCTTCTCGATGGGGACATTCTATACGTCTATAACGTTGTATATCCTAACCTAAGGGAACCTAACATCTCGGGTGTAATATTTTAGAACATTCCTGACGCGTCAGTCCCTATTTCTCGGTGGGAACATTATATACGTCTATAACGTTATATATCCTAGCCTAAGGCAAACCAACTTGTAGAAAGTAATATTTTACAACATTCCTGGCGTGTCGTCGCCTACTTCTCGATGGGGAAATTATATACATCTATAACGTTGTATATCATAACCTAATGCAACCTAACACCTCGGATGTAATATTTTACAACATTCCTGGCATGTCGGTCCCTACTTCTCGGTGGGAGCATACTATATGTCTATAACGTTGTATATCCTAACCTAAGGGAACCTAACATCTCGGATGTAATATTTTAAAACTTTCCTGGCATGTCGGTCCCTACGTCTCGGTGGGATCATTATATACGTCTATAACGATATATATCCTAACCTAAGGCAACCTAACATCTCGGATGTAATATTTTACAACATTCCTGGCATGTCGGTCACTAGGTCTCGGTGGGAACATTATATACGTCTGTAACGATATATACCCTAACCTAAGGCAACCTAACATCTCGGATTTAATATTTTACAACATTCCTGGCATGTACGTCCCTACTTCTCGGTGGGAACATTATATACGTCTATAACGTTATGTATCCTAGCCTACGGCAACCTAACTTGTCGAATGTAATATTTTACAACATTCCTGGCGTGTCGTCGCCTACTTCTCGATGGGGACATTATATACATCTATAAAGTCATATATCCTAACCTAAGGGAACCTAACATCTCGGGTGTAATATTTTACAACATTCCTGTCGTGTCGTCGCCTGCTTCTCGATGGGGACATTCTATACGTCTATAACGTTGTATATCCTAACCTAAGGGAACCTAACATCTCGGGTGTAATATTTTAGAACATTCCTGACGCGTCAGTCCCTATTTCTCGGTGGGAACATTATATACGTCTATAACGTTATATATCCTAGCCTAAGGCAAACCAACTTGTAGAAAGTAATATTTTACAACATTCCTGGCGTGTCGTCGCCTACTTCTCGATGGGGAAATTATATACATCTATAACGTTGTATATCATAACCTAATGCAACCTAACACCTCGGATGTAATATTTTACAACATTCCTGGCATGTCGGTCCCTACTTCTCGGTGGGAGCATACTATATGTCTATAACGTTGTATATCCTAACCTAAGGGAACCTAACATCTCGGATGTAATATTTTAAAACTTTCCTGGCATGTCGGTCCCTACGTCTCGGTGGGATCATTATATACGTCTATAACGATATATATCCTAACCTAAGGCAACCTAACATCTCGGATGTAATATTTTACAACATTCCTGGCATGTCGGTCACTAGGTCTCGGTGGGAACATTATATACGTCTGTAACGATATATACCCTAACCTAAGGCAACCTAACATCTCGGATTTAATATTTTACAACATTCCTGGCATGTACGTCCCTACTTCTCGGTGGGAACATTATATACGTCTATAACGTTATGTATCCTAGCCTACGGCAACCTAACTTGTCGAATGTAATATTTTACAACATTCCTGGCGTGTCGTCGCCTACTTCTCGATGGGGACATTATATACATCTATAAAGTCATATATCCTAACCTAAGGGAACCTAACATCTCGGGTGTAATATTTTACAACATTCCTGTCGTGTCGTCGCCTGCTTCTCGATGGGGACATTCTATACGTCTATAACGTTGTATATCCTAACCTAAGGGAACCTAACATCTCGGGTGTAATATTTTAGAACATTCCTGACGCGTCAGTCCCTATTTCTCGGTGGGAACATTATATACGTCTATAACGTTATATATCCTAGCCTAAGGCAACCTAACTTGTAGAATGTAATATTTTACAACAGTCCTGGCGTGTCGTCGCCTACTTCTGGATGGTGACATTATATACATCTATAACGTCATATATCCTAACCTAAGGGAAACAACATCTCGGGTGTAATATTTTACAACATTCCTGGCATGTCGTTGCCTACTTCTCGATGGGGACATGATATACATCTATAACGTTGTATATCCTAACCTAAGGCAACCTGACATCTCGGATGTAATATTTTACAACATTCTGGCGTGTCGTCGCCTGCTTCTCGATGGGGACATTATATACGTCTATAACCTTGTATATACTAACCTAACGCAACCTAACATCTGGGATGTAATATTTTACAACATTCCTGGCATGTCGGTCCCTACGTCTCCGTGGGTACATTATATACGTCTGTAACGTTGTATGTCCTAACCTCACGCAACCTAACATCTCGGATGTAATATTTTACAACATTCCTGGCGCTTCGGCTGCTACTTTTCGGTGGGAACATTATATACGTCTATAACGTTACATATCCTAACGTATGGCAACATAACAGCTCGGATGTTATATTTTACAACATTCCTGCCGTGTCGTCGCCTGCTTCTCGATGGGGACATTATATACGTCTATAACGTTGTATATCCTAACCTAAGGGAACCTAACATCTCGGGTGTAATATTTTAGAACATTCCTGACGCGTCAGTCCCTATTTCTCGGTGGGAACATTATATACGTCTATAACGTTATATATCCTAGCCTAAGGCAACCTAACTTGTAGAATGTAATATTTTACATCATTCCTGGCGTGTCGTCGCCTACTTCTCGATGGGGACATTATATACATCTATAACGTTGTATATCCTAACCTAAGGCAACCTAACATCTGGGATGTAATATTTTACAACATTCCTGTCGTGTCGTCGCCTGCTTCTCGATGGGGACATTCTATACGTCTATAACGTTGTATATCCTAACCTAAGGGAACCTAACATCTCGGGTGTAATATTTTAGAACATTCCTGACGCGTTAGTCCCTATTTCTCTGTGGGAACATTATATACGTCTATAACGTTATATATCCTAACCTAAGGGAACCTTACATCTCGGGTGTAATATTTTACAACATTCCTGGCGTGTCGTCGCCTACTTCTCGATGGGGACATTATATACATCTATAACGTTGTATATCCTAACCTAAGGCAACCTAACATATCGGATGTAATATTTTACAACATTCCTGGCGTGTCGTCGCCTACTTCTCGATGGGGACAATATATACATCTATAACGTTGTATATCCTAACCTAAGGCAACCTAACATCTCGGATGTAGTATTTTACAACATTCCTGGCATGTCGGTCCCTACTTCTCGGTGGGAACATTGTGTACATCTATAACGATATATATCCTAGCCTAAGGCAACCTGACATGTCGAATGTAATATTTTACTACATTCCTGTCGTGTCGTCGCCTGCTTCTCGATGGGGACATTATATACGTCTATAACGTTGTATATTCTAACCTATCGCAACCTAACATCAGGGATGTAATATTTTACAACAGTCCTGGCGTGTCGTCGCCTACTTCTGGATGGGGACATTATATACATCTATAACGTCATATATCCTAACCTAAGGGAACCTAACATCTCGGGTGTAATATTTTACAACTTTCCTGGCGTGTCGTTGCCTACTTCTCGATGGGGACATTATATACATCTATAACGTTGTATATCATAACCTAAGGCAACCTAACATCTCGGATGTAATATTTTACAACATTCCTGGTATGTCGGGCCCTACTTCTCGGTGGGAACATTGTATACGTCTATAACGATATATATCCTAGCCTAAGGCAACCTAACATGTCGAATGTAATATTTTACAACATTCCTTTCGTGTCGTCGCCTGCTTCTCGATGGGTACATTATATACATCTATAATGTTGTATATTCTAACCTAACGCAACCTAACATCTGGGATGTAATATTTTACAACATTCCTGGCGTGTCGTCGCCTACTTCTGGATGGGGACATTATATACATCTATAACGTCATATATCCTAGCCTAAGGGAACCTAACGTCTTGGGTGCAATATTTTACAACATTCCTGGCGTGTCGTCGCCTACTTCTCGATGGGGACATTATATACATCTATAACGTTGTATATCCTAACCTAAGGCAACCTAACATACCGGATGTAATATTTTACAACATTCCTGGCATGTCGGGCCCTACGTCTCGGTGGGAACATTATATACGTCTATAACGATATATATCCTAACCTAAGGCAACCTAACATCTCGGATGTAATATTTTACAACATTCCTGGCGCTTCGGCTGCTACTTTTCGGTGGGAACATTATATACGTCTATAACGTTACATATCCTAACGAATGGCAACATAACAGCTCGGATGTTATATTTTACAACATTCCTGCCGTGTCGTCGCCTGCTTCTCGATGGGGACATTATATACGTCTATAACGTTGTATATCCTAACCTAAGGGAACCTAACATCTCGGGTGTAATATTTTAGAACATTCCTGACGCGTCAGTCCCTATTTCTCGGTGGGAACATTATATACGTCTATAACGTTATATATCCTAGCCTAAGGCAACCTAACTTGTAGAATGTAGTATTTTACATCATTCCTGGCGTGTCGTCGCCTACTTCTCGATGGGGACATTATATACATCTATAACGTTGTATATCCTAACCTAAGGCAACCTAACATCTGGGATGTAATATTTTACAACATTCCTGTCGTGTCGTCGCCTGCTTCTCGATGGGGACATTCTATACGTCTATAACGTTGTATATCCTAACCTAAGGGAACCTAACATCTCGGGTGTAATATTTTAGAACATTCCTGACGCGTCAGTCCCTATTTCTCGGTGGGAACATTATATACGTCTATAACGTTATATATCCTAACCTAAGGGAACCTTACATCTCGGGTGTAATATTTTACAACATTCCTGGCGTGTCGTCGCCTACTTCTCGATGGGGACATTATATACATCTATAACGTTGTATATCCTAACCTAAGGCAACCTAACATATCGGATGTAATATTTTACAACATTCCTGGCGTGTCATCGCCTACTTCTGGATGGGGACATTATATACATCTATAACGTCATATATCCTAACCTAAGGGAACCTAACATCTCGGGTGTAATATTTTACAACTTTCCTGGCGTGTCGTTGCCTACTTCTCGATGGGGACATTATATACATCTATAACGTTGTATATCATAACCTAAGGCAACCTAACATCTCGGATGTAATATTTTACAACATTCCTGGTATGTCGGGCCCTACTTCTCGGTGGGAACATTGTATACGTCTATAACGATATATATCCTAGCCTAAGGCAACCTAACATGTCGAATGTAATATTTTACAACATTCCTTTCGTGTCGTCGCCTGCTTCTCGATGGGTACATTATATACATCTATAATGTTGTATATTCTAACCTAACGCAACCTAACATCTGGGATGTAATATTTTACAACATTCCTGGCGTGTCGTCGCCTACTTCTGGATGGGGTCATTATATACATCTATAACGTCATATATCCTAGCCTAAGGGAACCTAACGTCTCGGGTGCAATATTTTACAACATTCCTGGCGTGTCGTCGCCTACTTCTCGATGGGGACATTATATACATCTATAACGTTGTATATCCTAACCTAAGGCAACCTAACATACCGGATGTAATATTTTACAACATTCTGGCGTGTCGTCGCCTGCTTCTCCATGGGGACATTATATACGTCTATAACCTTGTATATACTAACCTAACGCAACCTAACATCTGGGATGTAATATTTTACAACATTCCTGGCGTGTCGTCGCCTACTTCTGGATGGGGACATTATATACATCTATAACGTCATATATCCTAACCTAAGGGAACCTAACATCTCGGGTGTAATATTTTACAACATTCCTGTCGTGTCGTCGCCTGCTTCTCGATGGGGACATTCTATACGTCTATAACGTTGTATATCCAAACCTAAGGGAACCTAACCTCTCGGGTGTAATATTTTAGAACATTCCTGACGCGTCAGTCCCTATTTCTCGGTGGGAACATTATATACGTCTATAACGTTATTTATCCTAGCCTGAGGCAACCTAACTTGTACAATGTAATATTTTAGAACAGTCCCGGCGTGTCGTCGCCTACTTCTGGATGGGGACATTATATACATCTATAACGGCATATATCCTAACCTAAGGGAACCTAACATCTCGGGTGTAATATTTTACAACATTCCTGGCGTGTCGTTGCCTACTTGTCGATGGGGACATTATATACATCTATAACGTTGTATATCCTAACCAAAGCAACCTGACATCTCGGATGTAATATTTTACAACATTCTGGCGTGTCGTCGCCTGCTTCTCGATGGGGACATTATATACGTCTATAACCTTGTATATACTAACCTAACGCAACCTAACATCTGGGATGTAATATTTTAAAACATTCCTGGCATGTCGGTCCCTACGTCTCGGTGGGAACGTTATATACGTCTATAACGATATATATCCTAACCTAAGGGTACCTTACATCTCGGATGTAATTTTTTACAACATTCCTGGTATGTCGGGCCCTACTTCTCGGTGGGAACATTGTATACGTCTATAACGATATATATCCTAGCCTAAGGCAACCTAACATGAAGGAATGTAATATTTTAAAACATTCCTGTCGTGTCGTCGCCTGCTTCTCGATGGGGACATTCTATACGTCTATAACGTTGTATATCCTAACCTAAGGGAACCTAACATCTCGGGTGTAATATTTTAGAACATTCCTGACGCGTCAGTCCCTACTTCTCGGTGGGAACATTATATACGTCTATAACGTTATATATCCTAGCCTAAGGCAACCTAACTTGTAGAATGTAATATTTTACAACAGTCCTGGCGTGTCGTCGCCTACTTCTGGATGGGGACATTATATACATCTATAACGTCATATATCCTAACCTAAGGGAAACAACATCTCGGGTGTAATATTTTACAACATTCCTGGCGTGTCGTTGCCTACTTCTCGATGGGGACATTATATACATCTATAACGTTGTATATCCTAACCTAAGGCAACCTGACATCTCGGATGTAATATTTTACAACATTCTGGCGTGTCGTCGCCTGCTTCTCGATGGGGACATTATATACGTCTATAACCTTGTATATACTAACCTAACGCAACCTAACATCTGGGATGTAATATTTTACAACATTCCTGGCATGTCGGTCCCTACGTCTCCGTGGGTACATTATATACGTCTGTAACGTTGTATATCCTAACCTAACGCAACCTAACGTCTGGGATGTAATATTTTAAAACATTCCTGGTATGTCGGTCCCTACGTCTCGGTGGAAACATTATATACGTCTATAACGATATATATCCTAACCTAAGGCAACCTAACATCTCGGATGTAATATTTTACAACATTCCTGGCATGTCGGTCCCTACGTCTCCGTGGGTACATTATATACGTCTGTAACGTTGTATATCCTAACCTAACGCAACCTAACGTCTGGGATGTAATATTTTAAAACATTCCTGGCATGTCGGTCCCTACGTCTCGGTGGGAACATTATATACGTCTATAACGATATATATCCTAACCTAAGGCAACCTAACATCTCGGATGTAATATTTGACAACATTCCTGGCGTGTTAACCCGCACTTCTCGGTGGGAACATCATATACGTCTATAGCGATATATATCCTAGCCTAAGGCGACCTAACATGTCGAATGTAATATTTTACATCATTCCTGACGTGTCGGCCCCTATTTCTCGGTGGGAACATTATATACGTCTATAACGTTATATATGCTAGCCTAAGGCAACCTAACATGTCGAATGTAATATTTTACAACATTCCTGTCGTGTCGTCGCCTACTTCTCGATGGGGACATTATATACATCTATAACGTTGTATATCATAACCTAAGGCAACCTAACATCTCGGATGTAATATTTTACAACATTCCTGGTATGTCGGGCCCTACTTCTCGGTGGGAACATTGTATACGTCTATAACGTTATATATCCTAGCCTAAGGCAACCCAACTTGTAGAATGTAATATTTTACAACATTCCTGGCGTGTCGTCGCCTACTTCTCGATGGGGACATTATATACATCTATAACGTTGTATATCATAACCTAAGGGAACCTAACATCTCGGGTGTAATATTTTAGAACATTCCTGACGCGTCAGTCCCTATTTCTCGGTGGGAACATTATATACGTCTATAACGTTATATATCCAAGCCTAAGGCAACCTAACTTGTAGAATGTAATATTTTACAACATTCCTGGCGTGTCGTCGCCTACTTCTCGATGGGGACATTATATACATCTATAACGTTGTATATCCTAACCTAAGGAAACCTAACATATCGGATGTAATATTTTACAACATTCTGGCGTGTCGTCGCCTGCTTCTCCATGGGGACATTATATACGTCTATAACCTTGTATATACTAACCTAACGCAACCTAACATCTGGGATGTAATATTTTACAACATTCCTGGCGTGTCGTCGCCTACTTCTGGATGGGGACATTATATACGTCTATAACCTTGTATATACTAACCTAAGGGAACCTAACATCTCGGGTGTAATATTTTACAACATTCCTGTCGTGTCGTCGCCTGCTTCTCGATGGGGACATTCTATACGTCTATAACGTTGTATATCCTAACCTAAGGGAACCTAACATCTCGGGTGTAATATTTTAGAACATTCCTGACGCGTCAGTCCCTATTTCTCGGTGGGAACATTATATACGTCTATAACGTTATATATCCTAGCCTAAGGCAACCTAACTTGTAGAATGTAATATTTTACAACAGTCCTGGCGTGTCGTCGCCTGCTTCTCGATGGGGACATTATATACGTCTATAACCTTGTATATACTAACCTAACGCAACCTAACATCTGGGATGTAATATTTTAAAACATTCCTGGCATGTTGGTCCCTACGTCTCGGTGGGAACGTTATATACGTCTATAACGATATATATCCTAACCTAAGGGTACCTTACATCTCGGATGTAATTTTTTACAACATTCCTGGTATGTCGGGCCCTACTTCTCGGTGGGAACATTGTATACGTCTATAACGATATATATCCTAGCCTAAGGCAACCTAACATGAAGGAATGTAATATTTTAAAACATTCCTGTCGTGTCGTCGCCTGCTTCTCGATGGGGACATTCTATACGTCTATAACGTTGTATATCCTAACCTAAGGGAACCTAACATCTCGGGTGTAATATTTTAGAACATTCCTGACGCGTCAGGCCCTATTTCTCGGTGGGAACATTATATACGTCTATAACGTTATATATCCTAGGCTAAGGCAAACCAACTTGTAGAATGTAATATTTTACAACATTCCTGGCGTGTCGTCGCCTACTTCTCGTTGGGGACATTATATACATCTATAACGTTGTATATCATAACCTAATGCAACCTAACACTTCGGATGTAATATTTTACAACATTCCTGGCATGTCGGTCCCTACTTCTCGGTGGGAGCATACTATATGTCTATAACGTTGTATATCCTAACCTAAGGGAACCTAACATCTCGGATGTAATATTTTAAAACTTTCCTGGCATGTCGGTCCCTACGTCTCGGTGGGATCATTATATACGTCTATAACGATATATATCCTAACCTAAGGCAACCTAACATCTCGGATGTAATATTTTACAACATTCCTGGCATGTCGGTCACTAGGTCTCGGTGGGAACATTATATACGTCTGTAACGATATATACCCTAACCTAAGGCAACCTAACATCTCGGATTTAATATTTTACAACATTCCTGGCATGTAGGTCCCTACTTCTCGGTGGGAACATTATATACGTCTATAACGTTATATATCCTAGCCTACGGCAACCTAACTTGTCGAATGTAATATTTTACAACATTCCTGGCGTGTCGTCGCCTACTTCTGGATGGGGACATTATATACATCTATAAAGTCATATATCCTAACCTAAGGGAACCTAACATCTCGGGTGTAATATTTTACAACATTCCTGTCGTGTCGTCGCCTGCTTCTCGATGGGGACATTCTATACGTCTATAACGTTGTATATCCTAACCTAAGGGAACCTAACATCTCGGGTGTAATATTTTAGAACATTCCTGACGCGTCAGACCCTATTTCTCGGTGGGAACATTATATACGTCTATAACGTTATATATCCTAGCCTAAGGCAACCTAACTTGTAGAATGTAATATTTTACAACAGTCCTGGCGTGTCGTCGCCTACTTCTGGATGGGGACATTATATACATCTATAACGTCATATATCCTAACCTAAGGGAAACATCATCTCGGGTGTAATATTTTACAACATTCCTGGCGTGTCGTTGCCTACTTCTCGATGGGGACATTATATACAACTATAACGTTGTATATCCTAACCAAAGCAACCTGACATCTCGAATGTAATATTTTACAACATTCTGGCGTGTCGTCGCCTGCTTCTCGATGGGGATATTATATACGTCTATAACCTTGTATATACTAACCTAACGCAACCTAACATCTGGGATGTAACATTTTACTACATTCCTGGCGTGTCGTCGCCAACTTCTGGATGGGGACATTATATACATCTATAACGTTATATATCTTAACCTAAGGGAACCTAACATCTCGGATGTAATATTTTACAACATTCCTGGCATGTCGGTCCCTACTTCTCGGTGGAAACATTGTACACGTCTATAACGATGTATATACTACTCTAAGGCAACCTAACATCTCGGATGTAATATTTTACAACATTCCTGGCGCTTCGGCTGCTACTTTTCGGTGGGAACATTATATACGTCTATAACGTTACATATCCTAACGTATGGCAACAAAACATCTCGGATGTTACATTTTACAACATTCCTGGCGTGTCGTCGCCTGCTTCTCGATGTGGACATTATATATGTCTATAACGTTGTATATCCTAACCTAACGCAACCTATCATCTGGGATGGAATATTTTACATCATTCCTGGCACGTCGGTCCCTACTTCTCAGTGGGAACATTCTATACGTCTATAACGTCGTATATCCTAACCTAAGGAAACCTAACATCTCGGGTGTAATATTTTACAACATTCCTGACGCGTCGCCCCTATTTCTCGGTGGGAACATTATACACGTCTATAGCGATATATATCCTAGCCTAAGGCGACCTAACATGTCGAATGTAATATTTTACAACATTCCTGGCGCGTTGGCCCGTAGTTCTCGGTGGTAACATTATATGCGTCTATAACGTTACATATCCTAGCCTAAGGCGACCTAACATGTCGAATGTAATATCTGACAACATTGGTGTTGTGTCGGCCCGTACTTCTCGGTGGGAACATCATATACGTCTACAATGATATATATCCTAACCTAATGGAACCTAACATCTCGGGTGTAATATTTTACAACATTCCTGGCATGTCGGCCCCTACGTCTCTGTGGTAACATTATATACGTCTATAACGCTACATATCCTAGCCTAAGGCAACCTAATATCTCGGATGTAGTATTTTCCTACATTCCTGGCGCGTCGTCCCCTACTTCTCGGTGGGGACTTTATCTGCGTCTATAACGCTATATATCCCAACCTAAGGGAACCTAATATCTCGGGTGTAATATTTCACAACATTCCTGGCGTGGCGGCACGTAGTTCTCGGTGGTAACATTAAATACGTCTATATCGTTATATATCCTAGCCTAAGGCGACCTAACATATCGAATGTAGTATTTTCCATCATTCCAGGCGGGACGGCCCCTACTTCTCGGTGGGAACATTATAAACTTCTATATCGTAAGATAACCTATCCTAACCCATTTTGCCCCTCGGTGATATTGTTTTACAGAATCCCGGCCGTGTCGGCCCGTACTCCTCGGTGGGGACATTATATACGTCTATAACCTTATACATCCCAACCTAAGGCCGCCTAACATCTCGAATGTAGTATTTTCCACCATTCCTGGCGGGTCGGCCCCTAATCCTCGGTGGGCACATTATATACGTTTATAACGTTGTATATATTACCATAAGGAAACATAACATCTCGAATGTAGATTTTCACAACATTCCTGGCGGATCGGCCTCTACTTTTCGGTGGGAACATTATATACGTCCATAACGTAATATAACCTAACCTAACCCATCTAGCCCCTCGGTGGTAATGTTTTACAGAATCCCGTTCGTGTCGTCCCGTACTTCTCGGTGGGGACACTATATAGATCTCTAACGTTATACATCCTAACCTAAGGCAATCTAACATCTCGAATCTAGTATTTTACAACATTCCATGAGGTTCGGCCCCTACTTCTGAGTGGGAACATTATATACGTCTATATCGTAATATAACCTAACCTAACCCATTTTGCCCCTCGGTGATAATGTTTTACAGAATCCCCGACGTGTCGGCCCGTACTTCTCGGTGGGGACATCATATGCGTCAATAACGTTATATATCCAAACCTAAGGCAACCTAACATCTCGGATGTAGTATTTTCCAAAATTCCTGGCGGGTCGGCCCCTACTTCTCGGTGGGCACATTATATACGTCCATAACGTAATATAACACAACCTAACCCATCTAGACTCTCGCTGGTAATGCTTCACAGAATCCCCGTCGTGTCGGCCCAACTTCTCGGTGGGAACTTTCTATACGTCTATAACGTTGTATATCCTAACCTAAGGGAACCTAACATCTCGGGTGTAATATTTTACAACATTCCTGACGCGATGGGCCCCTATTTCTCGGTGGGAACATTATATACGTCTATAACATAATATAACCTACCCTAACCCATCTAGCCGCTCGCTGGTAATGTTTTACAGAATCCAGTACCTGTCGTCTCGTTCGTCTCGGTAGGGACATTGTATGCGTCTATAACGTTATATATCCTAACCTAAGGCAACCTAACATCTGGGATGTTGTATCTTACAACATTCCTGGCGGGTCGGCCTCTACTTTTCGGTGGGAACATTATATACGTCTATAACGTTTTATATTCTCACCTAAGGCAGACTAACATCTCGAATGTAGTATTTTACAACATTCCTGGCATGTCGGTCCCTACATCTCGGTGGGAACGTTCTATACGTCTATAACGTTGTATATCCTAACCTAAGGGAACCTAACATCTCGGGTGTAATATTTTACAACATTCCTGGCGAGTCGGACCCTAAACCTCGGTGGGCACATTATATACGTCTATAACGTTGTATATATTACCATAAGGCAACCTAACATCTCGAATGTAGTATTTCACAACATTCCTGGCGGATCGGCCTCTACTTTTCGGTGGGAACATTATATACGTCCATAACGTAATATAATATAACCTAACCCATCTAGCCCCTCGGTGGTAATGTTTTACAGAATCCCGTTCGTGTCGTCCCGTACGTCTCGGTGCGGACATTATATACGTCTATAACGTTATATATCCTAACCTAGGGCAACCCAACATCTCGAATGTAGTATTTTACAACATTCCAGGCCGGTCGGCCCCTACTTCTCGGTGGGGACATTATATACGTCTATACCGTTGTATATCCTAACCTAAGTAACCTAACATCTCGGATGTAGTATTTTCCAACATTCCTGGCGGGTCGGCCCCTACTTCTCGGGAGGAACATTATATACGTCTATAACCTAATATAACCTAACCTAACGCATTTAGACTCTCGCTGGTAATGTTTTACAGAATCTCGTTCGTGTCGTCCCGTACATCACTGTGCGGTCATTATGGAGGTCTATAACGTTATATATCCTAACCTAAGGCAACCTAACATCTCGATTGTAGTATTTTAAAAATTCCAGACGGGTCGGCCCCTACTTCTCAGTGGGAACATTATATACGTCTGTAACTTTATATATCGCAACCTAAGGCAACCTAACTTCTCGGATGTAGTATTTGCCAACATTCCGAGCAGGTCGGCCCCACTTCTCGGTGGGAACATTATATACGTCTATAACATAATATAACCTACCCTAACCCATCTAGCCGCTCGCTGGTAATGTTTTACAGAATCCAGTACGTGTCGCCTCGTACGTCTCGGTAGGGACATTGTATGCGTCTATAACGTTATATATCCTAACCTAAGGCAACCTAACATCTGGGATGTTGTATCTTACAACATTCCTGGCGGGTCGGCCTCTACTTTTCGGTGGGAACATTGTATACGTCTATAACGTTTTATATCCTCACCTAAGGCAAACTGACATCTCGAATGTAGTATTTTACAACATTCCTGGCATGTCGGTACCTACATCTCCGTGGGAACGCTCTATACGTCTATAACGTTGTATATCCTATCCCAAAGCAACCTACCTTCTGGGATGTAATATTTTACAACCTTTCTGGCATGTCGGTCGCCACGTCTCGGTGGGAACATTATATAAGTCTATAACGATATATATCCTAACCTAAAGCAACCTAACAACTCGGATGTAATAGTTTACCACATTCCTGGCAGTCCCTACATCTCGGTGGGAACATTCTATACGTCTATAACGTTGTATATCCTAACCTAAGGGAACCTAACATTTCGAGTGTAATATTTTACAACATTCGTGACGCGTCGGCCCCTATTTCTCGGTGGGAATATTATATACGTCTATAACGTTACATATCCTAGACTAAGGCAACCTAACATGTCGAATGTAATATTTTACAACATTCTGGCGTGTCGTCGCCTTCTTCTCGAAGGGGACATTATATACGTGTATTACGTTGTATATCCTAACCTGACGTAACCTAACATCTGGGTTGTTTTATTTTACAACATTCCTGACGCCTCGGTCCCTACTTCTTGGTGGGAACATTGTATACGTCTATAACGATATATGTCCTAACCTAAAGCAACCTAACAACTCGGATGTAATATTTTACAACATTCTGGCCTGTCGTCGCCTGCTTCTCGATGGGGACATTAGATACGTCTATAACGTTGTATATCCTAACCTAAGGGAACCTAACATCTCGGATGTAATATTTTACAACATTCTGGCGTGTCGTCGCCTTCTTCTCGAAGGGGACATTATATACGTCTATTACGTTGTATATCCTAACCTAACGCAACCTAACATCTGGGATGTAATATTTTACAACATTCCTGACGCGTCGGCCCCTATTTCTCGGTGGGAACATTACATACGTCTATCACGTTACATATCCTAGCCTAAGGCAACCTAACATATCGGATGTAATGTTCTACAACATTCTGGCGTGTCGTCGCCTTCTTCTCGAAGGGGACATTATATACGTGTATTACGTTGTATATCCTAACCTAACGCAACCTAACATCTCGGATGTAATATTTTACAACATTCCTGACGCGTCGGCCCCTATTTCTCGGTGGGAACATTATATACGTCTATCACGTTACATATCCTAGCCTAAGGCAACCTAACATATCGGATGTAATATTTTACAACATTCTGGCGTGTCGTCGCCGGCTTCTCGATGGGGACATTAGATACGTCTATAACGTTGTATATCCTAACCCAAAGCAACCTATCTTCTGGGATGTAATATTTTGCAACATTCTGGCGTGTCGTCGCCTTCTTCTCGAAGGGGACATTATATACGTCTATTACGTTGTATATCCTAACCTAACGCAACCTAACATCTGGGATGTAATATTTTACAACATTCCTGCCGCGTCGGCCCCTATTTCTCGGTGGAAACATTACATACGTCTATCATGTTATATATCCTAGCCTTAATAGTTGTAAGTCTATAACGATATATAACCTAACCTAAAGCAACCTAACAACTGGGATGTAATATTTTACAACATTCCTGGCATGTCGGTCCATACATCTCGGTGGGAACATTCTATACGTCTATAACGTTGTATATCCTAACCTAAGGGAACCTAACATTTCGGGTGTAATATTTTACAACATTCCTGACGCGTCGGCCCCTACTTCTCTGTGGTAAAATTATATACGTCTATAACGTTGTATATGCTAACCTAAGGGAACCTAACATCTCGGGTGTAATATTTTACAACATTCCTGACGCGTCGGTCCCTACTTCTTGGTGGGAACATTGTATACGTCTATAACGATATATGTCCTAACCTAAAGCAACCTAACAACTCGGATGTAATATTTTACAACATTCTGGCCTGTCGTCGCCTGCTTCTCGATGGGGACATTAGATACGTCTATAACGTTGTATATCCTAACCTAAGGGAACCTAACATCTCGGATGTAATATTTTACAACATTCTGGCGTGTCGTCGCCTTCTTCTCGAAGGGGACATTATATACGTCTATAACGTTGTTTATCCTAACCCAAAGCAACCTATCTTCTGGGATGTAATATTTTACAACCTTTCTGGCATGTCGGTCCCCATGTCTCGGTGGGAACATTATATAAGTCTATAACGATATATATCCTAACCTAAAGCAATCTAACAACTCGGATGTAATAGTTTACCACATTCCTGGCGGTCCCTACATCACGGTGGAAACATTCTATGCGTCTATAACGTTGTATATCCTAACCTAAGGGAACCTAACATTTCGAGTGTAATATTTTACAACATTCCTGACGCGTCGGCCCCTATTTCTCGGTGGGAATATTATGTACATCTATAACGTTACATATCCTAGACTAAGGCAACCTAACATGTCGAATGTAATATTTTACAACATTCTGGCGTGTCGTCGCCTTCTTCTCGAAGGGGACATTATATACGTCTATTACGTTGTATATCCTAACCCAACGCAACCTAACATCTGGGATGTAATATTTTACAACATTCCTGACGCGTCGGTCCCTACATCTCGGTGGGAACATTCTATACGTCTATAACGTTGTATATCCTAACCTAAGGGAACCTAACATTTCGGGTGTAATATTTTACAACATTCCTGACGCGTCGGCCCCTATTTCTCGGTGGGAATATTATATACGTCTATAACGTTGTATATCCTAACCTAAGGGAACCTAACATTTCGGGTGTAATATTTTGCAACATTCCTGACGCGTCGGTCCCTATTTCTCGGTGGGAACATTGTATACGTCTATAACGATATATGTCCTAACCTAAAGCAACCTAACAACTCGGATGTAATATTTTACAACATTCCTGGCATGTCGGTCCCTACATCTCGGAGGGAACATTCTATACGTCTATAATGTTGTATATCCTAACCTAAGGGATACTAACATTTCGGGTGTAATATTTTACAACATTCCTGACGCGTCGGCCCCTATTTCTCGGTGGGAATATTATATACGTCTATAACGTTACATATCCTAGCCTAAGGCAACCTAACATGTCGAATGTAATATTTTACAACATTCTGGCGTGTCTTCGCCTGCTTCTCGAAGGGGACATTATATACGTCTATAACGTTGTATATCCTAACCTGACGTAACCTAACATCTGGGATGTAATATTTTACAACATTCCTGACGCGTCGGCCCCTATTTCTCGGTGGGAACATTATATACGTCTATCACGTTACATATCCTAGCCTAAGGCAACCTAACATATCGGATGTAATGTTTTACAACATTCTGGCGTGTCGTCGCCTGCTTCTCGATGGGGACATTAGATACGTCTATAACGTTGTATATCCTAACCTAAGGGAACCTAACATCTCGGATGTAATATTTTACAACATTCTGGCGTGTCGTCGCCTTCTTCTCGAAGGGGACATTATATACGTCTATTACGTTGTATATCCTAACCTAACGCAACCTAACATCTGGGATGTAATATTTTACAACATTCCTGACGCGTCGGCCCCTATTTCTCGGTGGAAACATTACATACGTCTATCATGTTATATATCCTAGCCTTAATATTTTTAAGTCTATAACGATATATACCCTAACCTAAAGCAACCTAACAACTCGGATGTAATATTTTACAACATTCCTGGCATGTCGGTCCATACATCTCGGTGGGAACATTCTATACGTCTATAACGTTGTATATCCTAACCTAAAGCAACCTAACATCTCGGGTGTAATATTTTACTACAGTCCTGACGCGTCGGCCCCTATTTCTCGGTGGGAACATTATATATGTCTATAACGTTATATATCCTAGCCTAAGGCGACCTACTATGTCGAATGTAATATTTTACGTCATTCCTGGCGTGTCGGCACGTAGATCTCGGTGATAACATTATATGCGTGTATAAAATTATATATCCTAGCCTAAGGAAACCTAACATGTCAAATGTAATATTTTACAACACTCCTGGCGTGTCGTCGCCTACTTCTGGATGAGGACATTATATACATCTATAACTTTGTATATCCTAACCGAAGGCAACCTAACATCTCGGATGTAATATTTGACAACATTCCTGGCATGTCGGTCCCCTCGTCTCAGTGGGAACATTATATAAGTCTATAACGTTGTATGTCCTAACCTAACGCAACCTAACATCTCGGATGTAATATTTTACAACATTGCTGGCATGTCGGTCCCTACATCTCGGTGGGAACATTCTATACGTCTATAACGTTGTATATCCTAACCTAAGGGAACCTAACATCTCGGGTGTAATATTTTACAACATTCCTGACGCGTCGGCCCCTATTTCTCGGTGGGAATATTATATACGTCTATAACGTTACATATCCTAGCCTAAGGCAACCTAACATGTCGAATGTAATATTTTACAACATTCTGGCGTGTCGTCGCCTTCTTCTCGAAGGGGACATTATATACGTCTATTACGTTGTATATCCTAACCTAACGCAACCTAACATCTGGGATGTAATATTTTACAACATTCCTGACGCGTCGGCCCCTATTTCTCGGTGGGAATATTATGTACATCTATAACGTTACATATCCTAGACTAAGGCAACCTAACATGTCGAATGTAATATTTTACAACATTCTGGCGTGTCGTCGCCTTCTTCTCGAAGGGGACATTATATACGTCTATTACGTTGTATATCCTAACCTAAAGCAACCTAACAACTCGGATGTAATATTTTACAACATTCTGGCGTGTCGTCGCCTGCTTCCCGATGGGGACATTAGATACGTCTATAACGTTGTATATCCTAACCTAAGGGAACCTAACATCTCGGATGTAATATTTTACAACATTCTGGCGTGTCGTCGCCTTCTTCTCGAAGGGGACATTATATACGTCTATAACGTTGTATATCCTAACCCAAAGCAACCTATCTTCTGGGATGTAATATTTTACAACCTTTCTGGCATGTCGGTCCCCATGTCTCGGTGGGAACATTATATAAGTCTATAACGATATATATCCTAACCTAAAGCAATCTAACAACTCGGATGTAATAGTTTACCACATTCCTGGCGGTCCCTACATCACGGTGGGAACATTCTATGCGTCTATAACGTTGTATATCCTAACCTAAGGGAACCTAACATTTCGAGTGTAATATTTTACAACATTCCTGACGCGTCGGCCCCTATTTCTCGGTGGGAATATTATGTACATCTATAACGTTACATATCCTAGACTAAGGCAACCTAACATGTCGAATGTAATATTTTACAACATTCTGGCGTGTCGTCGCCTTCTTCTCGAAGGGGACATTATATACGTCTATTACGTTGTATATCCTAACCCAACGCAACCTAACATCTGGGATGTAATATTTTGCAACATTCCTGACGCGTCGGTCCCTACATCTCGGTGGGAACATTCTATACGTCTATAACGTTGTATATCCTAACCTAAGGGAACCTAACATTTCGGGTGTAATATTTTACAACATTCCTGACGCGTCGGCCCCTATTTCTCGGTGGGAATATTATATACGTCTATAACGTTGTATATCCTAACCTAAGGGAACCTAACATTTCGGGTGTAATATTTTGCAACATTCCTGACGCGTCGGTCCCTATTTCTCGGGGGGAATATTATATACGTCTATAACGTTACATATCCTAGCCTAAGGCAACCTAACATGTCGAATGTAATATTTTACAACATTCTGGCGTGTCGTCGCCTGCTTCTCAAAGGGGACATTATATACGTCTATAACGTTGTATATCCTAACCGAACGCAACCTAACATCTGGGATGAAATATTTTACAACAACCATGACGCGCCGGCCCCTATTTCTCGGTGGGAACATTATATACGTCTATCACGTTATATATCCTAGCATAAGCCAACCTAACATCTCGGGTGTAATATTTTACAACATTCCTGACGCGTCGGCCCCTATTTCTCGGTGGGAATATTATATACGTCTATAACGTTATATATCCTAGCCTAAGGCAACCTAACATGTCGAATGTAATATTTTACAACATTCTGGCGTGTCGTCGCCTGCTTCTCGATGGGGACATTATATACGGCTATAACGTTGTATATCCTAACCCAAAGCAACCTAACTTCTGGGATGTAATATTTTACAACATTCCTGGCATGTCGGTCCCCACGTCTCGGTGGGAACATTATATAAGTCTATAACGATATATATCCTAACCTAAAGCTACCTAACAACTCGGATGTAATATTTTAGAACATTCCTGGCATGTCGGTCCCTACATCTCGGTGGGAACATTCTATACGTCTATAACGTTGTATATCCTAACCTAAGGGAACCTAACATTTCGGGTGTAATATTTTACAACATTCCTGACGCGTCGGCCCCTACTTCTCTGTGGTAACATTATATACGTCTATAACGTTGTATATGCTAACCTAAGGGAACCTAACATCTCGGGTGTAATATTTTACAACATTCCTGTCGCGTCGGCCCCTATTTCTCGGTGGGAATATTATATACGTCTATAACGTTACATATCCTAGCCTAAGGCAACCTAACATGTCGAATGTAATATTTTACAACATTCTGGCGTGTCGTCGCCTGCTTCTCGAAGGGGACATTATATACGTCTATAACGTTGTATATCCTAACCTGACGTAACCTAACATCTGGGTTGTTTTATTTTACAACATTCCTGACGCGTCGGTCCCTACTTCTTGGTGGGAACATTGTATACGTCTATAACGATATATGTCCTAACCTAAAGCAACCTAACAACTCGGATGTAATATTTTACAACATTCTGGTCTGTCGTCGCCTGCTTCTCGATGGGGACATTAGATACGTCTATAACGTTGTATATCCTAACCTAAGGGAACCTAACATCTCGGATGTAATATTTTACAACATTCTGGCGTGTCGTCGCCTTCTTCTCGAAGGGGACATTATATACGTCTATAACGTTGTATATCCTAACCCAAAGCAACCTATCTTCTGGGATGTAATATTTTACAACCTTTCTGGCATGTCGGTCCCCATGTCTCGGTGGGAACATTATATAAGTCTATAACGATATATATCCTAACCTAAAGCAATCTAACAACTCGGATGTAATAGTTTACCACATTCCTGGCGGTCCCTACATCACGGTGGGAACATTCTATGCGTCTATAACGTTGTATATCCTAACCTAAGGGAACCTAACATTTCGAGTGTAATATTTTACAACATTCCTGACGCGTCGGCCCCTATTTCTCGGTGGGAATATTATGTACATCTATAACGTTACATATCCTAGACTAAGGCAACCTAACATGTCGAATGTAATATTTTACAACATTCTGGCGTGTCGTCGCCTTCTTCTCGAAGGGGACATTATATACGTCTATTACGTTGTATATCCTAACCCAACGCAACCTAACATCTGGGATGTAATATTTTACAACATTCCTGACGCGTCGGTCCCTACATCTCGGTGGGAACATTCTATACGTCTATAACGTTGTATATCCTAACCTAAGGGAACCTAACATTTCGGGTGTAATATTTTACAACATTCCTGACGCGTCGGCCCCTATTTCTCGGTGGGAATATTATATACGTCTATAACGTTGTATATCCTAACCTAAGGGAACCTAACATTTCGGGTGTAATATTTTGCAACATTCCTGACGCGTCGGTCCCTATTTCTCGGTGGGAACATTGTATACGTCTATAACGATATATGTCCTAACCTAAAGCAACCTAACAACTCGGATGTAATATTTTACAACATTGCTGGCATGTCGGTCCCTACATCTCGGTGGGAACATTCTATACGTCTATAACGTTGTATATCCTAACCTAAGGGAACCTAACATCTCGGGTGTAATATTTTACAACATTCCTGACGCGTCGGCCCCTATTTCTCGGTGGGAATATTATATACGTCTATAACGTTATATATCCTAGCCTAAGGCAACCTAACATGTCGAATGTAATATTTTACAACATTCTGGCGTGTCGTCGCCTGCTTCTCGATGGGGACATTATATACGGCTATAACGTTGTATATCCTAACCCAAAGCAACCTAACTTCTGGGATGTAATATTTTACAACATTCCTGGCATGTCGGTCCCCACGTCTCGGTGGGAACATTATATAAGTCTATAACGATATATATCCTAACCTAAAGCTACCTAACAACTCGGATGTAATATTTTAGAACATTCCTGGCATGTCGGTCCCTACATCTCGGTGGGAACATTCTATACGTCTATAACGTTGTATATCCTAACCTAAGGGAACCTAACATTTCGGGTGTAATATTTTACAACATTCCTGACGCGTCGGCCCCTACTTCTCTGTGGTAACATTATATACGTCTATAACGTTGTATATGCTAACCTAAGGGAACCTAACATCTCGGGTGTAATATTTTACAACATTCCTGTCGCGTCGGCCCCTATTTCTCGGTGGGAATATTATATACGTCTATAACGTTACATATCCTAGCCTAAGGCAACCTAACATGTCGAATGTAATATTTTACAACATTCTGGCGTGTCGTCGCCTGCTTCTCGAAGGGGACATTATATACGTCTATAACGTTGTATATCCTAACCTGACGTAACCTAACATCTGGGTTGTTTTATTTTACAACATTCCTGACGCGTCGGTCCCTACTTCTTGGTGGGAACATTGTATACGTCTATAACGATATATGTCCTAACCTAAAGCAACCTAACAACTCGGATGTAATATTTTACAACATTCTGGCCTGTCGTCGCCTGCTTCTCGATGGGGACATTAGATACGTCTATAACGTTGTATATCCTAACCTAAGGGAACCTAACATCTCGGATGTAATATTTTACAACATTCTGGCGTGTCGTCGCCTTCTTCTCGAAGGGGACATTATATACGTCTATAACGTTGTATATCCTAACCCAAAGCAACCTATCTACTGGGATGTAATATTTTACAACCTTTCTGGCATGTCGGTCCCCATGTCTCGGTGGGAACATTATATAAGTCTATAACGATATATATCCTAACCTAAAGCAATCTAACAACTCGGATGTAATAGTTTACCACATTCCTGGCGGTCCCTACATCACGGTGGGAACATTCTATGCGTCTATAACGTTGTATATCCTAACCTAAGGGAACCTAACATTTCGAGTGTAATATTTTACAACATTCCTGACGCGTCGGCCCCTATTTCTCGGTGGGAATATTATGTACATCTATAACGTTACATATCCTAGACTAAGGCAACCTAACATGTCGAATGTAATATTTTACAACATTCTGGCGTGTCGTCGCCTTCTTCTCGAAGGGGACATTATATACGTCTATTACGTTGTATATCCTAACCCAACGCAACCTAACATCTGGGATGTAATATTTTACAACATTCCTGACGCGTCGGTCCCTACATCTCGGTGGGAACATTCTATACGTCTATAACGTTGTATATCCTAACCTAAGGGAACCTAACATTTCGGGTGTAATATTTTACAACATTCCTGACGCGTCGGCCCCTATTTCTCGGTGGGAACATTATATACGTCTATAACGTTGTATATCCTAACCTAAGGGAACCTAACATTTCGGGTGTAATATTTTGCAACATTCCTGACGCGTCGGTCCCTATTTCTCGGTGGGAACATTGTATACGTCTATAACGATATATGTCCTAACCTAAAGCAACCTAACAACTCGGATGTAATATTTTACAACATTCCTGGCATGTCGGTCCCTACATCTCGGTGGGTACATTCTATACGTCTATAACGTTGTATATCCTAACCTAAGGGATCCTAACATTTCGGGTGTAATATTTTACAACATTCCTGACGCGTCGGCCCCTATTTCTCGGTGGGAATATTATATACGTCTATAACGTTACATATCCTAGCCTAAGGCAACCTAACATGTCGAATGTAATATTTTACAACATTCTGGCGTGTCTTCGCCTGCTTCTCGAAGGGGACATTATATACGTCTATAACGTTGTATATCCTAACCTGACGTAACCTAACATCTGGGATGTAATATTTTACAACATTCCTGACGCGTCGGCCCCTATTTCTCGGTGGGAACATTATATACGTCTATCACGTTACATATCCTAGCCTAAGGCAACCTAACATATCGGATGTAATGTTTTACAACATTCTGGCGTGTCGTCGCCTGCTTCTCGATGGGGACATTAGATACGTCTATAACGTTGTATATCCTAACCTAAGGGAACCTAACATCTAGGATGTAATATTTTACAACATTCTGGCGTGTCGTCGCCTTCTTCTCTAAGGGGACATTATATACGTCTATTACGTTGTATATCCTAACCTAACGCAACCTAACATCTGGGATGTAATATTTTACAACATTCCTGACGCGTCGGCCCCTATTTCTCGGTGGAAACATTACATACGTCTATCATGTTATATATCCTAGCCTTAATATTTTTAAGTCTATAACGATATATACCCTAACCTAAAGCAACCTAACAACTCGGATGTAATATTTTACAACATTCCTGGCATGTCGGTCCATACATCTCGGTGGGAACATTCTATACGTCTATAACGTTGTATATCCTAACCTAAAGCAACCTAACATCTCGGGTGTAATATTTTACTACAGTCCTGACGCGTCGGCCCCTATTTCTCGGTGGGAACATTATATATGTCTATAACGTTATATATCCTAGCCTAAGGCGACCTACTATGTCGAATGTAATATTTTACATCATTCCTGGCGTGTCGGCACGTAGATCTCGGTGATAACATTATATGCGTGTATAAAATTATATATCCTAGCCTAAGGAAACCTAACATGTCAAATGTAATATTTTACAACACTCCTGGCGTGTCGTCGCCTACTTCTGGATGAGGACATTATATACATCTATAACTTTGTATATCCTAACCGAAGGCAACCTAACATCTCGGATGTAATATTTGACAACATTCCTGGCATGTCGGTTCCCTCGTCTCAGTGGGAACATTATATAAGTCTATAACGTTGTATGTCCTAACCTAACGCAACCTAACATCTCGGATGTAATATTTTACAACATTGCTGGCATGTCGGTCCCTACATCTCGGTGGGAACATTCTATACGTCTATAACGTTGTATATCCTAACCTAAGGGAACCTAACATCTCGGGTGTAATATTTTACAACATTCCTGACGCGTCGGCCCCTATTTCTCGGTGGGAATATTATGTACATCTATAACGTTACATATCCTAGACTAAGGCAACCTAACATGTCGAATGTAATATTTTACAACATTCTGGCGTGTCGTCGCCTTCTTCTCGAAGGGGACATTATATACGTCTATTACGTTGTATATCCTAACCTAAAGCAACCTAACAACTCGGATGTAATATTTTACAACATTCCTGGCATGTCGGTCCCTACATCTCGGTGGGAACATTCTATACGTCTATACCGTTGTATATCCTAACCTAAGGGAACCTAACATTTCGGGTGTAATATTTTACAACATTCCTGACGCGTCGGCCCCTATTTCTCGGTGGGAATATTATATACGTCTATAACGTTACATATCCTAGCCTAAGGCAACCTAACATGTCGAATGTAATATTTTACAACATTCTGGCGTGTCGTCGCCTGCTTCTCGAAGGGGACATTATATACGTCTATAACGTTGTATATCCTAACCTGACGTAACCTAACATCTGTGTTGTTTTATTTTACAACATTCCTGACGCGTCGGTCCCTACTTCTCGGTGGGAACATTGTATACGTCTATAACGATATATGTCCTAACCTAAAGCAAGCTAACAACTCGGATGTAATATTTTACAACATTCTGGCGTGTCGTCGCCTGCTTCTCGATGGGGACATTAGATACGTCTATAACGTTGTATATCCTAACCTAAGGGAACCTAACATCTCGGATGTAATATTTTACAACATTCTGGCGTGTCGTCGCCTTCCTCTCGAAGGGGACATTATATACGTCTATAACGTTGTATATCCTAACCCAAAGCAACCTATCTTCTGGGATGTAATATTTTACAACCTTTCTGGCATGTCGGTCTCCATGTCTCGGTGGGAACATTATATAAGTCTATAACGATATATATCCTAACCTAAAGCAATCTAACAACTCGGATGTAATAGTTTACCACATTCCTGGCGGTCCCTACATCACGGTGGGAACATTCTATGCGTCTATAACGTTGTATATCCTAACCTAAGGGAACCTAACATTTCGAGTGTAATATTTTACAACATTCCTGACGCGTCGGCCCCTATTTCTCGGTGGGAATATTATGTACATCTATAACGTTACATATCCTAGACTAAGGCAACCTAACATGTCGAATGTAATATTTTACAACATTCTGGCGTGTCGTCGCCTTCTTCTCGAAGGGGACATTATATACGTCTATTACGTTGTATATCCTAACCTAAAGCAACCTAACAACTCGGATGTAATATTTTACAACATTCCTGGCATGTCGGTCCCTACATCTCGGTGGGAACATTCTATACGTCTATACCGTTGTATATCCTAACCTAAGGGAACCTAACATTTCGGGTGTAATATTTTACAACATTCCTGACGCGTCGGCCCCTATTTCTCGGTGGGAATATTATATACGTCTATAACGTTACATATCCTAGCCTAAGGCAACCTAACATGTCGAATGTAATATTTTACAACATTCTGGCGTGTCGTCGCCTGCTTCTCGAAGGGGACATTATATACGTCTATAACGTTGTATATCCTAACCTGACGTAACCTAACATCTGTGTTGTTTTATTTTACAACATTCCTGACGTGTCGGTCCCTACTTCTCGGTGGGAACATTGTATACGTCTATAACGATATATGTCCTAACCTAAAGCAACCTAACAACTCGGATGTAATATTTTACAACATTCTGGCGTGTCGTCGCCTGCTTCTCGATGGGGACATTAGATACGTCTATAACGTTGTATATCCTAACCTAAGGGAACCTAACATCTCGGATATAATATTTTACAACATTCTGGCGTGTCGTCGCCTTCTTCTCGAAGGGGACATTATATACGTCTATAACGTTGTATATCCTAACCCAAAGCAACCTATCTTCTGGGATGTAATATTTTACAACCTTTCTGGCATGTCGGTCCCCATGTCTCGGTGGGAACATTATATAAGTCTATAACGATATATATCCTAACCTAAAGCAATCTAACAACTCGGATGTAATAGTTTACCACATTCCTGGCGGTCCCTACATCACGGTGGGAACATTCTATGCGTCTATAACGTTGTATATCCTAACCTAAGGGAACCTAACATTTCGAGTGTAATATTTTACAACATTCCTGACGCGTCGGCCCCTATTTCTCGGTGGGAATATTATGTACATCTATAACGTTACATATACTAGACTAAGGCAACCTAACATGTCGAATGTAATATTTTACAACATTCTGGCGTGTCGTCGCCTTCTTCTCGAAGGGGACATTATATACGTCTATTACGTTGTATATCCTAACCCAACGCAACCTAACATCTGGGATGTAATATTTTACAACATTCCTGACGCGTCGGTCCCTACATCTCGGTGGGAACATTCTATACGTCTATAACGTTGTATATCCTAACCTAAGGGAACCTAACATTTCGGGTGTAATATTTTACAACATTCCTGACGCGTCGGCCCCTATTTCTCGGTGGGAATATTATATACGTCTATAACGTTGTATATCCTAACCTAAGGGAACCTAACATTTCGGGTGTAATATTTTGCAACATTCCTGACGCGTCGGTCCCTATTTCTCGGGGGGAATATTATATACGTCTATAACGTTACATATCCTAGCCTAAGGCAACCTAACATGTCGAATGTAATATTTTAGAACATTCTGGCGTGTCGTCGCCTGCTTCTCAAAGGGGACATTATATACGTCTATAACGTTGTATATCCTAACCGAACGCAACCTAACATCTGGGATGAAATATTTTACAACAACCATGACGCGTCGGCCCCTATTTCTCGGTGGGAACATTATATACGTCTATCACGTTATATATCCTAGCATAAGGCAACCTAACATCTCGGGTGTAATATTTTACAACATTCCTGACGCGTCGGCCCCTATTTCTCGGTGGGAATATGATATAAGTCTATAACGATATATATCCTAAGCTAAAGCAACCTAACATCTCGGATGTAATATTTTACAACATTCCTGGCGTGTCGTCGCCTGCTTCTCGATGGGGACATTATATACGTCTATGACGTTGTATATTCTAACCCAAAGCAACCTAACTTCTGGGATGTAATATTTTACAACATTCCTGGCATGTCGGTCCCCACGTCTCGGCGGGAACATTATATAAGTCTATAACGATATATATCCTAACCTAAAGCAACCTAACGCCTCGGATGTAATATTTTAGAACCTTCCTGTCATGTCGGTCCCTACATCTCGGTGGGGACATTCTATACGTCTATAACGTTGTATATCCTAACCTAAGGGAACCTAACATTTCGGGTGTAATATTTTGCAACATTCCTGACTCCTCGGCTCCTATTTCTCGGTGGAAATATTATATACGTCTATAACGTTACATATCCTAGCCTAAGGCAACCTAACATGTCGAATGTAATATTTTACAACATTCTGGCGTGTCGTCGCCTGCTTCTCCAAGGGGACATTATATACGTCTATAACGTTATATATCCTAGCCTAAGGCAACCCAACTTGTCGAATGTAATATTTTACAACATTCTGGCGTGTCGTCGCCTTCTTCTCGAAGGGGACATTATATACGTCTATTACGTTGTATATCCTAACCTGACGTAACCTAACATCTGGGATGTAATATTTTACAACATTCCTGACGCGTCGGTCCCTACATCTCGGTGGGAACATTCTATACGTCTATAACGTTGTATATCCTAACCTAAGGGAACCTAACATTTCGGGTGTAATATTTTACAACATTCCTGACGCGTCGGCCCCTATTTCTCGGTGGGAATATTATATACGTCTATAACGTTGTATATCCTAACCTAAGGAAACCTAACATTTCGGGTGTAATATTTTGCAACATTCCTGACGCGTCGGTCCCTATTTCTCGGTGGGAACATTGTATACGTCTATAACGATATATGTCCTAACCTAAAGCAACCTAACAACTCGGATGTAATATTTTACAACATTCCTGGCATGTCGGTACCTACATCTCGGTGGGAACATTCTATACGTCTATAACGTTGTATATCCTAACCTAAGGGAACCTAACATTTCGAGTGTAATATTTTACAACATTCCTGACGCATCGGCCCCTATTTCTCGGTGGGAATATTATGTACATCTATAACGTTACATATCCTAGACTAAGGCAACCTAACATGTCGAATGTAATATTTTACAACATTCTGGCGTGTCGTCGCCTTCTTCTCGAAGGGGACATTATATACGTCTATTACGTTGTATATCCTAACCCAACGCAACCTAACATCTGGGATGTAATATTTTACAACATTCCTGACGCGTCGGTCCCTACATCTCGGTGGGAACATTCTATACGTCTATAACGTTGTATATCCTAACCTAAGGGAACCTAACATTTCGGGTGTAATATTTTACAACATTCCTGACGCGTCGGCCCCTATTTCTCGGTGGGAATATTATATACGTCTATAACGTTGTATATCCTAACCTAAGGGAACCTAACATTTCGGGTGTAATATTTTGCAACATTCCTGACGCGTCGGTCCCTATTTCTCGGTGGGAACATTGTATACGTCTATAACGATATATGTCCTAACCTAAAGCAACCTAACAACTCGGATGTAATATTTTACAACATTCCTGGCATGTCGGTCCCTACATCTCGGTGGGAACATTCTATACGTCTATAACGTTGTATATCCTAACCTAAGGGATCCTAACATTTCGGGTGTAATATTTTACAACATTCCTGACGCGTCGGCCCCTATTTCTCGGTGGGAATATTATATACGTCTATAACGTTACATATCCTAGCCTAAGGCAACCTAACATGTCGAATGTAATATTTTACAACATTCTGGCGTGTCTTCGCCTGCTTCTCGAAGGGGACATTATATACGTCTATAACGTTGTATATCCTAACCTGACGTAACCTAACATCTGGGATGTAATATTTTACAACATTCCTGACGCGTCGGCCCCTATTTCTCGGTGGGAACATTATATACGTCTATCACGTTACATATCCTAGCCTAAGGCAACCTAACATATCGGATGTAATGTTTTACAACATTCTGGCGTGTCGTCGCCTGCTTCTCGATGGGGACATTAGATACGTCTATAACGTTGTATATCCTAACCTAAGGGAACCTAACATTTCGGGTGTAATATTTTGCAACATTCCTGACGCGTCGGTCCCTATTTCTCGGGGGGAATATTATATACGTCTATAACGTTACATATCCCAGCCTAAGGCAACCTAACATGTCGAATGTAATATTTTACAACATTCTGGCGTGTCGTCGCCTGCTTCTCAAAGGGGACATTATATACGTCTATAACGTTGTATATCCTAACCGAACGCAACCTAACATCTGGGATGAAATATTTTACAACAACCATGACGCGTCGGCCCCTATTTCTCGGTGGGAACATTATATACGTCTATCACGTTATATATCCTAGCATAAGGCAACCTAACATCTCGGGTGTAATATTTTACAACATTCCTGACGCGTCGGCCCCTATTTCTCGGTGTGAACATTATATACGTCTATAACGTTACATATCCTAGCCTAAGGCAACCTAACATGTCGAAAGTAATATTTTACAACATTCCTGGCGTGTCGTCGCCTACTTCGCGATGGGGACATTATAAACATCTATAACGTTGTATATCCTAACCTAAGGCAACCTAACATCTCGGATGTAATATTTTACAACATTCCTGTCGTGTCGTCGCCTGCTTCTCGATGGGGACATTATGTACGGCTATAACGTTGTATATCCTAACCCAAAGCAACCTAACTTCTGGGATGTAATATTTTACAACATTCCTGGCATGTCGGTCCAATCGTCTTGGTGGGAACATTATATAAGCTTATAACGATATATATCCTAACCTAAAGCAACCTAACAACTCGGAGGTAATATTTTAGAACATTCCTGGCATGTCGGTCCCTACATCTCGGTGGGGACATTCTATACGTCTATAACGTTGTATATCCTAACCTAAGGGAACCTAACATTTCGGGTGTGATATTTTACAACATTCCTGACGCGTC
Organism: Xylocopa violacea; assembly: GCA_963969225.1. Lineage (NCBI taxonomy): Eukaryota > Metazoa > Arthropoda > Insecta > Hymenoptera > Apidae > Xylocopa > Xylocopa violacea. Next base: position 936,500 of record CAXAJV010000263.1, on the reverse strand, counting down.
GGCCCCTATTTCTCGGTAAGAATATTATATACGTCTATAACGTTATATATCCTAACGTAAGGCAACATAACATCTCGGATGTAATATTTTACAACATTCCTGGCGTGTCGTCGCCTGCTTCTCGATGGGGACATTATATACGTCTATAACGTTGTATATCCTAACCCAAAGCAAACTAACTTCTCTGATGTAATATTTTGCAACATTCCTGGCATGTCGGTCCCCACGTCTCGGTGGGAACATTATATAAGTCTATAACAATATATATCCTAACCTAAAGCAAGCTAACATCTCGGATGTAATATTTTACAACATTCCTGGCATGTCGGTCCCTACTTCTCGGTGGGAACATTATATACGTCTATAACGTTGTATATGCTAACCTAAGGGAACCTAACATCTCGGGTGTAATATTTTACAACATTCCTGACGCGTCGGCCCCTATTTCTTGGTGGGAACATTCTATACGTCTATAACGTTGTATATCCTATCCTAAGGGAACCTAACATTTCGGGTGTAATATTTTACAACATTCCTGACGCGTCGGCCCCTATTTCTCGGTGGGAATATTACATACGTCTATAACGTTACATATCCTAGCCTAAGGCAACCTAACATGTCGAATGTAATATTTTACAACATTCTGGCCTGTCGTCGCCTGCTTCTCGAAGGGGAGATTAAATACGTCTATAACGTTGTATATCCTAACCTAACGCAACCTAACATCTGGGTTGTTTTATTTTACAACATTCCTGACGCGTCGGTCCCTGCTTCTCGGTGGGAACATTGTATACGTCTATAACGATATATGTCCTAGCCTAAGGTAACCTAACATCTCGGATGTAATATTTTACAACATTCCTGGCGTGTCGTCGCCTGCTTCTCGATGGGGACATTATATACGTCTATAACGTTGTATATCCTAACCAAAAGCAACCTGACTTCTGGGATGGAATAGTTTACAACATTCCTGGCATGTCGGTCCCCACGTCTCGGTGGGAACATTATATAAGTCTATGACGATATATATTCTAACCTAAAGCAACCTAACAACTCGGATGTAATAGTTTACCACATTCCTGGCGGTCCCTACATCTCGGTGGGAACATTCTATACGACTATAACGTTGTATATCCTAACCTAAGGGAACCTAACACCTCGGGTGTAATATTTTACAACATTCCTGACGCGTCGGCCCCTATTTCTCGGTGGGAATATTATATACGTCTATAACGTTATATATCCTAGCCTAGGGCAACCCAACATGTCGAATGTAATATTTTACAACATTCTGGCGTGTCGTCGCCTGCTTCTCGACGGGGACATTATATACGTCTATAACGTTGTATATCCTAACCTAACGCAACCTAACATCTGGGATGTAATATTTTACAACATTCCTGACGCGTCGGCCCCTACTTCTCGGTGTGAACATTATATACGTCTATAACGTTATATATCCTAGCCTAAGGCAACCTAACATGTCGAAAGTAATATTTTACAACATTCCTGGCGTGTCGTCGCCTACTTCGCGATGGGGACATTATATACATCTATAATGTTGTATATCCTAACCTAAGGGAACCTAACATATCGGATGCAATATTTTACAACATTCCTGACGCGTCGGCCCCTATTTCTCGGTGGGAATATTATATACGTCTATAACGTTATATATCCTAACGTAAGGCAACATAACATCTCGGATGTAATATTTTACAACATTCCTGGCGTGTCGTCGCCTGCTTCTCGATGGGGACATTATATACGTCTATACCGTTGTATATCCTGACCCAAAGCAACTTAACATCTGGGATGTAATATTTTGCAACATTCCTGGCATGTCGGTCCCCACGTCTCGGTGAGAACATTATATAAGTCTATAACGATATATATCCTAACCTAAAGCAACCTAACATCTCGGATGTCATATTTTACAACATTCCTGGCATGTCGGTCCCTACATCTCGGTGGGAACATTCTATACGTCTATAACGTCGTATATCCTAACCTAAGGGAACCTAACATTTCGGGTGTAATATTTTACAACATTCCTGACGCGTCGGCCCCTATTTCGCGGTGGGAATATTATATACGTCTATAACGTTGTATATCCTAGCCTAAGGCAACCTAACATGTCGAAAGTAATATTTTGCAACATTCCTGGCGTGTCGTCGCCTACTTCGCGATGGGGACATTATATACATCTATAACGTTGTATATCCTAACCTAAGGGAACCTAACATATCGGATGTAATATTTTACAACATTCCTGACGCGTCGGCCCCTATTTCTCGGTGGGAATATTATATACGTCTATAACGTTATATATCCTATCCTAAGGCAACCCCACATGTCGAATGTAATAATTTACAACATTCTGGCGTGTCGTCGCCTGCTTCTCAAAGGGGACATTATATACGTCTATAACGTTGTATATCCTAACCTAAGGCAACCTAACATGTCGAATGTAATATTTTACAATATTCTGGCGTGTCGTCGCCTGGTTCTCAAAGGGGACATTATATACGTCTATAACGTTGTATATCCTAACCCAAAGCAACATAACTTCTGGGATGTAATATTTTACAACATTCCTGGCATGTCGGTCCCCACGTCTCGGTGGGAACATTATATAAGTCTATAACGATATATATCCTGACCTAAAGCAACCTAACATTTCGGAGGTAATATTTTAGAACATTCCTGGCATGTCGGTCCCTACATCTCGGTGGGGACATTCTATACGTCTATAGCGTTGTATATCCTAACCTAAGGGAACCTAACATTTCGGGTGTAATATTTTACAACATTCCTGACGCGTCGGCCCCTATTTCTCGGTGTGAACATTATATACGTCTATAACGTTACATATCCTAGCCTAAGGCAACCTAACATGTCGAAAGTAATATTTTACAACATTCCTGGCGTCTCGTCGCCTACTTCGCGATGGGGACATTATAAACATCTATAACGTTGTATATCCTAACCCAACGCACCCTAACATCTGGGATGTAATATTTTACAACACTCATGACGCGTCGGCCCATATTTCTCTGTGGGAACATTATATACGTCTATCACGTTATACATCCTAGCCTAAGGCAACCTAACATATCGGATGTAATATTTTACAACATTCCTGACGCGTCGGCCCCTATTTCTCAGTGGGAATATTATATACGTCTATAACGTTATACATCCTAGCCTAAGGCAACTTCACATGTCGAATGTAATATTTTACAACATTCTGGCGTGTCGTCGCCTGCTTCTCGATGGGGACATTAGATACGTCTATAACTTTGTATATCCTAACCTAAGGGAACCTAACATCTCGGACGTAATATTTTACAACATTCTGGCGTGTCGTCGCCTTCTTCTTGATGGGGACATTATATAAGTCTATAACGTTGTATATCCTAACCGAAAGCAACCAAACTTCTGGGATGTAATATTTTACAACATTCCTGGCATGTCGGTCCCCACGTCTCGGTGGGAACATTATATAAGTCTATAACGATATATATCCTAACCTAAAGCAACCAAACAACTCGAATGTAATATTTTAGAACATTCCTGGCATGTCGGTCCCTACATCTCGGTGGGGACATTCTATACGTCTATAGCGTTGTATATCCTAACCTAAGGGAACCTAACATTTCGGGTGTAATATTTTGCAACATTCCTGACGCGTCGGCCCCTATTTCTCGGTGGGAATATTATATACGTCTATAACGTTGTATATCCTAACCTAAGGGAACCTAGCATTTCGGGTGTAATATTTTGCAACATTCCTGACGCGTCGGTCCCTATTTCTCGGTGGGAACATTGTATACGTCTATAACGATATATGTCCTAACCTAAAGCAACCTAACAACTCGGATGTAATATTTTACAACATTCCTGGCATGTCGGTCCCTACATCTCGGTGGGAACATTCTATACGTCTATAACGTTGTATATCCTAACCTAAGGGATCCTAACATTTCGGGTGTAATATTTTACAACATTCCTGACGCGTCGGCCCCTATTTCTCGGTGGGAATATTATATACGTCTATAACGTTACATATCCTAGCCTAAGGCAACCTAACATGTCGAATGTAATATTTTACAACATTCTGGCGTGTCTTCGCCTGCTTCTCGAAGGGGACATTATATACGTCTATAACGTTGTATATCCTAACCTGACGTAACCTAACATCTGGGATGTAATATTTTACAACATTCCTGACGCGTCGGCCCCTATTTCTCGGTGGGAACATTATATACGTCTATCACGTTACATATCCTAGCCTAAGGCAACCTAACATATCGGATGTAATGTTCTACAACATTCTGGCGTGTCGTCGCCTGCTTCTCGATGGGGACATTAGATACGTCTATAACGTTGTATATCCTAACCTAAGGGAACCTAACATCTCGGATGTAATATTTTACAACATTCTGGCGTGTCGTCGCCTTCTTCTCGAAGGGGACATTATATACGTCTATTACGTTGTATATCCTAACCCAACGCAACCTAACATCTGGGATGTAATATTTTACAACATTCCTGACGCGTCGGTCCCTACATCTCGGTGGGAACATTCTATACGTCTATAACGTTGTATATCCTAACCTAAGGGAACCTAACATCTCGGGTGTAATATTTTACAACATTCCTGACGCGTCGGCCCCTATTTCTCGGTGGCAATATTATATACGTCTATAACGTTACATATCCTAGCCTAAGGCAACCTAACATGTCGAATGTAATATTTTACAACATTCTGGCGTGTCGTCGCCTTCTTCTCGAAGGGGACATTATATACGTCTATTACGTTGTATATCCTAACCTAACGCAACCTAGCATCTGGGATGTAATATTTTACAACATTCCTGACGCGTCGGCCCCTATTTCTCGGTGGGAATATTATGTACATCTATAACGTTACATATCCTAGACTAAGGCAACCTAACATGTCGAATGTAATATTTCACAACATTCTGGCGTGTCGTCGCCTTCTTCTCGAAGGGGACATTATATACGTCTATTACGTTGTATATCCTAACCTAAAGCAACCTAACAACTCGGATGTAATATTTTACAACATTCCTGGCATGTCGGTCCCTACATCTCGGTGGGAACATTCTATACGTCTATAACGTTGTATATCCTAACCTAAGGGAACCTAACATTTCGGGTGTAATATTTTACAACATTCCTGACGCGTCGGCCCCTATTTCTCGGTGGGAATATTATATACGTCTATAACGTTACATATCCTAGCCTAAGGCAACCTAACATGTCGAATGTAATATTTTACAACATTCTGGCGTGTCGTCGCCTGCTTCTCGAAGGGGACATTATATACGTCTATAACGTTGTATATCCTAACCTGACGTAACCTAACATCTGTGTTGTTTTATTTTACAACATTCCTGACGCGTCGGTCCCTACTTCTCGGTGGGAACATTGTATACGTCTATAACGATATATGTCCTAACCTAAAGCAACCTAACAACTCGGATGTAATATTTTACAACATTCTGGCGTGTCGTCGCCTGCTTCTCGATGGGGACATTAGATACGTCTATAACGTTGTATATCCTAACCTAAGGCAACCTAACATCTCGGATGTAATATTTTACAACATTCTGGCGTGTCGTCGCCTTCTTCTCGAAGGGGACATTATATACGTCTATAACGTTGTATATCCTAACCCAAAGCAACCTATCTTCTGGGATGTAATATTTTACAACCTTTCTGGCATGTCGGTCCCCATGTCTCGGTGGGAACATTATATAAGTCTATAACGATATATATCCTAACCTAAAGCAATCTAACAACTCGGATGTAATAGTTTACCACATTCCTGGCGGTCCCTACATCACGGTGGGAACATTCTATGCGTCTATAACGTTGTATATCCTAACCTAAGGGAACCTAACATTTCGAGTGTAATATTTTACAACATTCCTGACGCGTCGGCCCCTATTTCTCGGTGGGAATATTATGTACATCTATAACGTTACATATCCTAGACTAAGGCAACCTAACATGTCGAATGTAATATTTTACAACATTCTGGCGTGTCTTCGCCTTCTTCTCGAAGGGGACATTATATACGTCTATTACGTTGTATATCCTAACCCAACGCAACCTAACATCTGGGATGTAATATTTTACAACATTCCTGACGCGTCGGTCCCTACATCTCGGTGGGAACATTCTATACGTCTATAACGTTGTATATCCTAACCTAAGGGAACCTAACATTTCGGGTGTAATATTTTACAACATTCCTGACGCGTCGGCCCCTATTTCTCGGTGGGAATATTATATACGTCTATAACGTTGTATATCCTAACCTAAGGGAACCTAACATTTCGGGTGTAATATTTTGCAACATTCCTGACGCGTCGGTCCCTATTTCTCGGGGGGAATATTATATACGTCTATAACGTTACATTTCCCAGCCTAAGGCAACCTAACATGTCGAATGTAATATTTTACAACATTCTGGCGTGTCGTCGCCTGCTTCTCAAAGGGGACATTATATACGTCTATAACGTTATATATCCTAACCTAAGGCAACCCAACTTGTCGAATGTAATATTTTACAACATTCTGGCGTGTCGTCGCCTGCTTCTCGAAGGGGACATTATATACGTCTATAACGTTCTATATCCTAACGTAACGCAACCTAACATCTGGGATGTATTATTTTACAACATTCCTGACGCGTCGGCCCCTATTTCTCGGTGTGAACATTATATACGTCTATAACGTTACATATCCTAGCCTAAGGCAACCTAACATGTCGAAAGTAATATTTTACAACATTCCTGGCGTGTCGTCGCCTACTTCGCGATGGGGACATTATAAACATCTATAACGTTGTATATCCTAACCTAAGGCAACCTAACATCTCGGATGTAATATTTTACAACATTCCTGTCGTGTCGTCGCCTGCTTCTCGATGGGGACATTATGTACGGCTATAACGTTGTATATCCTAACCCAAAGCAACCTAACTTCTGGGATGTAATATTTTACAACATTCCTGGCATGTCGGTCCGATCGTCTTGGTGGGAACATTATATAAGCTTATAACGATATATATCCTAACCTAAAGCAACCTAACAACTCGGAGGTAATATTTTAGAACATTCCTGGCATGTCGGTCCCTACATCTCGGTGGGGACATTCTATACGTCTATAACGTTGTATATCCTAACCTAAGGGAACCTAACATTTCGGGTGTGATATTTTACAACATTCCTGACGCGTCGGCCCCTATTTCTCGGTAAGAATATTATATACGTCTATAACGTTATATATCCTAACGTAAGGCAACATAACATCTCGGATGTAATATTTTACAACATTCCTGGCGTGTCGTCGCCTGCTTCTCGATGGGGACATTATATACGTCTATAACGTTGTATATCCTAACCCAAAGCAAACTAACTTCTCTGATGTAATATTTTGCAACATTCCTGGCATGTCGGTCCCCACGTCTCGGTGGGAACATTATATAAGTCTATAACAATATATATCCTAACCTAAAGCAAGCTAACATCTCGGATGTAATATTTTACAACATTCCTGGCATGTCGGTCCCTACTTCTCGGTGGGAACATTATATACGTCTATAACGTTGTATATGCTAACCTAAGGGAACCTAACATCTCGGGTGTAATATTTTACAACATTCCTGACGCGTCGGCCCCTATTTCTTGGTGGGAACATTCTATACGTCTATAACGTTGTATATCCTATCCTAAGGGAACCTAACATTTCGGGTGTAATATTTTACAACATTCCTGACGCGTCGGCCCCTATTTCTCGGTGGGAATATTACATACGTCTATAACGTTACATATCCTAGCCTAAGGCAACCTAACATGTCGAATGTAATATTTTACAACATTCTGGCCTGTCGTCGCCTGCTTCTCGAAGGGGAGATTAAATACGTCTATAACGTTGTATATCCTAACCTAACGCAACCTAACATCTGGGTTGTTTCATTTTACAACATTCCTGACGCGTCGGTCCCTACTTCTCGGTGGCAACATTGTATACGTCTATAACGATATATGTCCTAGCCTAAGGTAACCTAACATCTCGGATGTAATATTTTACAACATTCCTGGCGTGTCGTCGCCTGCTTCTCGATGGGGACATTATATACGTCTATAACGTTGTATATCCTAACCAAAAGCAACCTGACTTCTGGGATGGAATAGTTTACAACATTCCTGGCATGTCGGTCCCCACGTCTCGGTGGGAACATTATATAAGTCTATGACGATATATATTCTAACCTAAAGCAACCTAACAACTCGGATGTAATAGTTTACCACATTCCTGGCGGTCCCTACATCTCGGTGGGAACATTCTATACGTCTATAACGTTATATATCCTAGCCTAAGGCAACCTAACATGTCGAAAGTAATATTTTACAACATTCCTGGCGTGTCGTCGCCTACTTCGCGATGGGGACATTATATACATCTATAATGTTGTATATCCTAGCCTAAGGCAACCTAACATATCGGATGTAATATTTTACAACATTCCTGACGCGTCGGCCCCTATTTCTCGGTGTGAACATTATATACGTCTATAACGTTACATATCCTAGCCTAAGGCAACCTAACATGTCGAAAGTAATATTTTACAACATTCCTGGCGTCTCGTCGCCTACTTCGCGATGGGGACATTATAAACATCTATAACGTTGTATATCCTAACCCAACGCACCCTAACATCTGGGATGTAATATTTTACAACACTCATGACGCGTCGGCCCATATTTCTCTGTGGGAACATTATATACGTCTATCACGTTATACATCCTAGCCTAAGGCAACCTAACATATCGGATGTAATATTTTACAACATTCCTGACGCGTCGGCCCCTATTTCTCAGTGGGAATATTATATACGTCTATAACGTTATACATCCTAGCCTAAGGCAACTTCACATGTCGAATGTAATATTTTACAACATTCTGGCGTGTCGTCGCCTGCTTCTCGATGGGGACATTAGATACGTCTATAACTTTGTATATCCTAACCTAAGGGAACCTAACATCTCGGACGTAATATTTTACAACATTCTGGCGTGTCGTCGCCTTCTTCTTGATGGGGACATTATATAAGTCTATAACGTTGTATATCCTAACCTAACGCAACCTAACATCTGGGATGTAATATTTTACAACATTCCTGACGCGTCGGCCCCTATTTCTCGGTGGAAACATTACATACGTCTATCATGTTATATATCCTAGCCTTAATATTTTTAAGTCTATAACGATATATACCCTAACCTAAAGCAACCTAACAACTCGGATGTAATATTTTACAACATTCCTGGCATGTCGGTCCATACATCTCGGTGGGAACATTCTATACGTCTATAACGTTGTATATCCTAACCTAAAGCAACCTAACATCTCGGGTGTAATATTTTACTACAGTCCTGACGCGTCGGCCCCTATTTCTCGGTGGGAACATTATATATGTCTATAACGTTATATGTCCTAGCCTAAGGCGACCTACTATGTCGAATGTAATATTTTACGTCATTCCTGGCGTGTCGGCACGTAGATCTCGGTGATAACATTATATGCGTGTATAAAATTATATATCCTAGCCTAAGGAAACCTAACATGTCAAATGTAATATTTTACAACACTCCTGGCGTGTCGTCGCCTTCTTCTGGATGAGGACATTATATACATCTATAACTTTGTATATCCTAACCGAAGGCAACCTAACATCTCGGATGTAATATTTGACAACATTCCTGGCATGTCGGTTCCCTCGTCTCAGTGGGAACATTATATAAGTCTATAACGTTGTATGTCCTAACCTAACGCAACCTAACATCTCGGATGTAATATTTTACAGCATTGCTGGCATGTCGGTCCCTACATCTCGGTGGGAACATTCTATACGTCTATAACGTTGTATATCCTAACCTAAGGGAACCTAACATCTCGGGTGTAATATTTTACAACATTCCTGACGCGTCGGCCCCTATTTCTCGGTGGCAATATTATATACGTCTATAACGTTACATATCCTAGCCTAAGGCAACCTAACATGTCGAATGTAATATTTTACAACATTCTGGCGTGTCGTCGCCTTCTTCTCGAAGGGGACATTATATACGTCTATTACGTTGTATATCCTAACCTAACGCAACCTAGCATCTGGGATGTAATATTTTACAACATTCCTGACGCGTCGGCCCCTATTTCTCGGTGGGAATATTATGTACATCTATAACGTTACATATCCTAGACTAAGGCAACCTAACATGTCGAATGTAATATTTCACAACATTCTGGCGTGTCGTCGCCTTCTTCTCGAAGGGGACATTATATACGTCTATTACGTTGTATATCCTAACCTAAAGCAACCTAACAACTCGGATGTAATATTTTACAACATTCCTGGCATGTCGGTCCCTACATCTCGGTGGGAACATTCTATACGTCTATAACGTTGTATATCCTAACCTAAGGGAACCTAACATTTCGGGTGTAATATTTTACAACATTCCTGACGCGTCGGCCCCTATTTCTCGGTGGGAATATTATATACGTCTATAACGTTACATATCCTAGCCTAAGGCAACCTAACATGTCGAATGTAATATTTTACAACATTCTGGCGTGTCGTCGCCTTCTTCTCGAAGGGGACATTATATACGTCTATAACGTTGTATATCCTAACCCAAAGCAACCTATCTTCTGGGATGTAATATTTTACAACCTTTCTGGCATGTCGGTCCCCATGTCTCGGTGGGAACATTATATAAGTCTATAACGATATATATCCTAACCTAAAGCAATCTAACAACTCGGATGTAATAGTTTACCACATTCCTGGCGGTCCCTACATCACGGTGGGAACATTCTATGCGTCTATAACGTTGTATATCCTAACCTAAGGGAACCTAACATTTCGAGTGTAATATTTTACAACATTCCTGACGCGTCGGCCCCTATTTCTCGGTGGGAATATTATGTACATCTATAACGTTACATATCCTAGACTAAGGCAACCTAACATGTCGAATGTAATATTTTACAACATTCTGGCGTGTCTTCGCCTTCTTCTCGAAGGGGACATTATATACGTCTATTACGTTGTATATCCTAACCCAACGCAACCTAACATCTGGGATGTAATATTTTACAACATTCCTGACGCGTCGGTCCCTACATCTCGGTGGGAACATTCTATACGTCTATAACGTTGTATATCCTAACCTAAGGGAACCTAACATTTCGGGTGTAATATTTTACAACATTCCTGACGCGTCGGCCCCTATTTCTCGGTGGGAATATTATATACGTCTATAACGTTGTATATCCTAACCTAAGGGAACCTAACATTTCGGGTGTAATATTTTGCAACATTCCTGACGCGTCGGTCCCTATTTCTCGGGGGGAATATTATATACGTCTATAACGTTACATATCCCAGCCTAAGGCAACCTAACATGTCGAATGTAATATTTTACAACATTCTGGCGTGTCGTCGCCTGCTTCTCAAAGGGGACATTATATACGTCTATAACGTTGTATATCCTAACCGAACGCAACCTAACATCTGGGATGAAATATTTTACAACAACCATGACGCGTCGGCCCCTATTTCTCGGTGGGAACATTATATACGTCTATCACGTTATATATCCTAGCATAAGGCAACCTAACATCTCGGGTGTAATATTTTACAACATTCCTGAAGCCTCGGCCCCTATTTCTCGGTGGAAATATTATATACGTCTATAACGTTACATATCCTAGCCTAAGGCAACCTAACATGTCGAATGTAATATTTTACAACATTCTGGCCTGTCGTCGCCTGCTTCTCGAAGGGGAGATTAAATACGTCTATAACGTTGTATATCCTAACCTAACGCAACCTAACATCTGGGTTGTTTCATTTTACAACATTCCTGACGCGTCGGTCCCTACTTCTCGGTGGCAACATTGTATACGTCTATAACGATATATGTCCTAGCCTAAGGTAACCTAACATCTCGGATGTAATATTTTACAACATTCCTGGCGTGTCGTCGCCTGCTTCTCGATGGGGACATTATATACGTCTATAACATTGTATATCCTAACCAAAAGCAACCTGACTTCTGGGATGGAATAGTTTACAACATTCCTGGCATGTCGGTCCCCACGTCTCGGTGGGAACATTATATAAGTCTATGACGATATATATTCTAACCTAAAGCAACCTAACAACTCGGATGTAATAGTTTACCACATTCCTGGCGGTCCCTACATCTCGGTGGGAACATTCTATACGACTATAACGTTGTATATCCTAACCTAAGGGAACCTAACACCTCGGGTGTAATATTTTACAACATTCCTGACGCGTCGGCCCCTATTTCTCGGTGGGAATATTATATACGTCTATAACGTTATATATCCTAGCCTAGGGCAACCCAACATGTCGAATGTAATATTTTACAACATTCTGGCGTGTCGTCGCCTGCTTCTCGACGGGGACATTATATACGTCTATAACGTTGTATATCCTAACCTAACGCAACCTAACATCTGGGATGTAATATTTTACAACATTCCTGACGCGTCGGCCCCTACTTCTCGGTGTGAACATTATATACGTCTATAACGTTATATATCCTAGCCTAAGGCAACCTAACATGTCGAAAGTAATATTTTACAACATTCCTGGCGTGTCGTCGCCTACTTCGCGATGGGGACATTATATACATCTATAATGTTGTATATCCTAGCCTAAGGCAACCTAACATATCGGATGTAATATTTTACAACATTCCTGACGCGTCGGCCCCTATTTCTCGGTGTGAACATTATATACGTCTATAACGTTACATATCCTAGCCTAAGGCAACCTAACATGTCGAAAGTAATATTTTACAACATTCCTGGCGTCTCGTCGCCTACTTCGCGATGGGGACATTATAAACATCTATAACGTTGTATATCCTAACCCAACGCACCCTAACATCTGGGATGTAATATTTTACAACACTCATGACGCGTCGGCCCATATTTCTCTGTGGGAACATTATATACGTCTATCACGTTATACATCCTAGCCTAAGGCAACCTAACATATCGGATGTAATATTTTACAACATTCCTGACGCGTCGGCCCCTATTTCTCAGTGGGAATATTATATACGTCTATAACGTTATACATCCTAGCCTAAGGCAACTTCACATGTCGAATGTAATATTTTACAACATTCTGGCGTGTCGTCGCCTGCTTCTCGATGGGGACATTAGATACGTCTATAACTTTGTATATCCTAACCTAAGGGAACCTAACATCTCGGACGTAATATTTTACAACATTCTGGCGTGTCGTCGCCTTCTTCTTGATGGGGACATTATATAAGTCTATAACGTTGTATATCCTAACCGAAAGCAACCAAACTTCTGGGATGTAATATTTTACAACATTCCTGGCATGTCGGTCCCCACGTCTCGGTGGGAACATTATATAAGTCTATAACGATATATATCCTAACCTAAAGCAACCAAACAACTCGAATGTAATATTTTAGAACATTCCTGGCATGTCGGTCCCTACATCTCGGTGGGGACATTCTATACGTCTATAGCGTTGTATATCCTAACCTAAGGGAACCTAACATTTCGGGTGTAATATTTTGCAACATTCCTGACGCGTCGGCCCCTATTTCTCGGTGGGAATATTATATACGTCTATAACGTTATATATCCTAGCCTAAGGCAACCTAACATATCTGATGTAATATTTTACAACATTCCTGACGCGTCGGCCCCTATTTCTCGGTGGGAATATTATATACGTCTATAACGTTATATATCCTAGCCTAAGGCAACCTAACAACTCGTGTGTAATATTTTATAACATACCTGGCGTGTCGTCGCCTGCTTCTCGATGGGGACATTATATACGTCTATAACGTTGTATATCCTAACGCAAAGCAACCTAACTTCTGGGATGTAATATTTTACAACATTCCTGGCATGTCGGACCCCACGTCTCGGTGGGAACATTATATAAGTCTATAACGATATATATCCTGTCCTAAAGCAACCTAACAACTCGGATGTAATATTTTAGAACATTCCTGGCATGTCGGTCCCTACATCTCGGTGGGGACATTCTATACGTCTATACCGTTGTATATCCTAACCTAAGGGATCCTAACATTTCGGATGTAATATTTTACAACATTCCTGGCATGTCGGTCCCTACTTCTCGGTGGGAACATTCTATACGTCTATAACGTTGTATATCCTAACCTAAGGGAACCTAACATCTCGGGTGTAATATTTTACATCATTCCTGACGTGTCGGCCCGTAGTTCTCGGTGGTAACATTATATAAGTCTATAAGGTTAGATATCCTAGCCTATGGCAACCTAACATGTCGCATGTAATATTGTACAACATTCCTGGTGTGTCGTCACCTACTTCTGGATGGGGACATTATATACATCTATAACGTTGTACATCCCAACCTAAGGCAACCTAACATATCGGATGTAATATTGTACAACATTCCTGGTGTGTCGTCACCTACTTCTGGATGGGGACATTATATACGTCTATAACGTTATATATCCTAGCCTAAGGCAACCTAACATCTCGGATGTAATATTTTACAACATTCCTGGCGTGTCGTCGCCTGCTTCTCGATGGGGACATTATATACGTCTATAACGTTGTATATCCTAACCCAAAGCAACCTAACTTCTGGGATGTAATATTTTACAACATTCCTGGCGTGTCGTCGCCTACTTCTGGATGGGGACGTTATATACATCTATAACGTCATATATCCTAACCTAAGGGAACCTAACATCTAGGGTATAATATTTTACAACATTCCTGGCGTGTCGTCGCCTACTTCTCGATGGGAACATTATATACGTCTATAACGTTATATATCCTAGCCTAAGGCAACCTAACTTGTAGAATGTAATATTTTACAACATTCCTGGCGTGTCGTCGTCTACTTCTCTATGGGAACATTATATACATCTATAACGTTGTATATCCTAACATAAGGCAACCTAACATCTCGGATGTAATATTTTACCACATTCCTGTCATGTCGGTCCCTACTTCTCGGTGGGAACATTGTATACGTCTATAACGATATATATTCTAGCCTAAGGCAACCTAACATGTCGAATGTAATATTTTACAACATTCCTGTCGTGTCGTCGCCTGCTTCTCGATGGGGACATTATATACGTCTATAACGTTGTATATTCTAACCTAACACAACCTAACATCTGGGATGTTATATTTTACAACATTCCTGGCGTGTCGTCGCCTACTTCTGGATGGGGACATTATATACATCTATAACGTCATATATTCTAACCTAAGGGAACCTAACATATCGGATGTAATATTTTGATACTTTCCTGGCATGTCGGTCCCTACGTCTCGATGGGGACATTATATACATCTATAACGTTGTATATCCTAACCTAAGGCAACCTAACATCTCGGATGTAATATTTTACAACATTCCTGGCATGTCGGTCACTACATCTCGGTGGGAACATTATATACGTCTGTAACGATATATACCCTAACCTAAGGCAACCTAACATCTCGGATGTAATATTTTACAACATTCCTGGCATGTCGGTCCCTACTTCTCGGTGGGAACATTCTATACGTCTATAACGTTGTATATCCTAACCTAAGGGAACCTAACATCTCGGGTGTAATATTTTACATCATTGCTGACGCGTCGGCCCCTACTTCTCGGTGGGAACATTCTATACGTCTATAGCGATATATATCCTAACCTAAGGCAACCTAACATCTCGGATGTAATATTTTACAACATTCCTGGCGCTTCGGCTGCTACTTTTCGGTGGGAACATAATATACGTCTATAACGTTGTATATCCTAACCTAAGGCAACCTAACATCTCGGATGTAATATTTTACAACATTCCTAGCATGTCGGTCCCTACTTCTCGGTGGGAACATTGTATACGTCTATAACGATATATATTCTAGCCTAAAGCAACCTAACATGTCGAATGTAATATTTTACAACATTCCTGTCGTGTCGTCGCCTGCTTCTCGATGGGGACATTATATACGTCTATAACGTTGTATATTCTAACCTAACGCAATCTAACATCTCGTATGTAATATTTTACAACATTCCTGGCGTGTCGTCGCCTACTTCTGGATGGGGACATTATATACATCTATAACGTTGTATATCCTAACCTAAGGCAACCTAACATCTCGGATGTAATATTTTACAACATTCCTGGCATGTCGGGCCCTACTTCTCGGTGGGAACATTGTATACGTCTATAACGATATATATCCTAGCCTAAGGCAACCTAACATGTCGAATGTAATATTTTACAACATTCCTGTCGTGTCGTCGCCTGCTTCTCGATGGGGACATTCTATACGTCTATAACGATATATATCCTAGCCTAAGGCAATCTAACTTGTAGAATGTAATATTTTACAACATTCCTGGCGTGTCGTCGCCTACTTCTCTATGGGAACATTATATACATCTATAACGTTGTATATCCTAACCTAAGGCAACCTAACATCTCGGATGTAATATTTTACCACATTCCTGTCATGTCGGTCCCTACTTCTCGGTGGGAACATTGTATACGTCTATAACGATATATATCCTAGCCTAAGGCAACCTAACATGTCGAATGTAATATTTTACAACATTCCTGTCGTGTCGTCGCCTGCTTCTCGATGGGGACATTATATACGTCTATAACGTTGTATATTCTAACCTATCGCAACCTAACATCTGGGATGTAATATTTTACAACATTCCTGGCGTGTCGTCGCCTACTTCTGGATGGGGACGTTATATACATCTATAACGTCATATATCCTAACCTAAGGGAACCTAACATCTCGGGTATAATATTTTACAACATTCCTGGCGTGTCGTCGCCTACTTCTCGATGGGAACATTATATACGTCTATAACGTTATATATCCTAGCCTAAGGCAACATAACTTGTAGAATGTAATATTTTACAACATTCCTGGCGTGTCGTCGCCTACTTCTCTATGGGAACATTATATACATCTATAACGTTGTATATCCTAACCTAAGGCAACCTAACATCTCGGATGTAATATTTTACCACATTCCTGTCATGTCGGTCCCTACTTCTCGGTGGGAACATTGTATACGTCTATAACGATATATATCCTAGCCTAAGGCAACCTAACATGTCGAATGTAATATTTTACAACATTCCTGTCGTGTCGTCGCCTGCTTCTCGATGGGGACATTATATACGTCTATAACGTTGTATATTCTAACCTAACGCAACCTAACATCTGGGATGTAATATTTTACAACATTCCTGGCGTGTCGTCGCCTACTTCTGGATGTGGAAATTATATACATCTATAACGTCATATATCCTAACCTAAAGGAACCTAACATATCGGATGTAATATTTTGATACTTTCCTGGCATGTCGGTCCCTACGTCTCGGTGGGATCATTATATACGTCTATAACTATATATATCCTAACCTAAGGCAACCTAACATCTCGGATGTAATACTTTACAACATTCCTGGCATGTCGGTCACTACATCTCGGTGGGAACATTCTATACGTCTATAACGTTGTATATCCTAACCTAAGGGAACCTAACATCTCGGGTGTAATATTTTACAACATTGTTGACGCGTCGGCCCCCACTTCTCGGTGGGAACATTCTATACGTCTATAACGATATATATCCTAACCTAAGGCAACCTAACATCTCGGATGTAATATTTTAAAACATTCCTGGCGCTTCGGCTGCTACTTTTCGGCGGGAACATTATATACGTCTATAACGTTACATATCCTAACGTATGGCAACATAACATCTCGGATGTTATATATTACAACATTCCTGGCGTGTCGTCGCCTGCTTCTCGATGGGGACTTTATGTACGTCTATAACGTTGTATATCCTAACCTAACGCAACCTAACATCTGGGATGTAATATTTTACAACATTCCTGGCATGTCGGTCCCTACGTCTCGGTGGGAACGTTATATACGTCTGTAACGATATATATCCTAACCTAAGGGAACCTTACATCTCGGATGTAATATTTTACAACATTCCTGGCGTGTCGTCGCCTACTTCTGGATGGGGACATTATATACATCTATAACGTCATATATCCTAACCTAAGGGAACATAACATCTCGGGTGTAATATTTTACAACATTCCTGGCGTGTCGTCGCCTACTTCTCGATGGGGACATTATATACATCTATAACGTTGTATATCCTAACCTAAGGCAACCTAACATCTCGGATGTAATATTTTACAACATTCTGGCGTGTCGTCGCCTGCTTCTCGATGGGGACATTATATACGTCTATAACCTTGTATATACTAACCTAACGCAACCTAACATCTGGGATGTAATATTTTACATCATTCCTGGTGGGTCGTCGCCCGCTTCTCGATGGGGACATTATATACGTCTATAACGTTGAATATCCTAACCTAAAGCAACCTAACTTCTGGGATGTAATACTTTACAAGATCCCTGGCATGTCGGTCCCCACGTCTCGGTGGGAACATTATATAAGTCTATAACGATATATATCCTAACCTAAAGCAACCTAATAACTCGGATGTAAAATTTTAGAACATTCCTGGCATGTCGGTCCCTACATCTCGGTGTGGACATTCTATACGTCTATAACGTTGTATATCTTAATCTAAGGCAACCTAACATCTCGGATGTAATATTTTACAACATTCCTGTCGTGTCGTCGCCTGCTTCTCGATGGGGACATTATATACGTCAATATCGTGGTATATTCTAACCTAACGCAACCTAACATCTGGGATGTAATATTTTACAACATTCCTGGCGTGTCGTCGCCTACTTCTGGATGGGGACGTTATATACATCTATAACGTCATATATCCTAACCTAAGAGAACCTAACATCTAGGGTATAATATTTTACAACATTCCTGGCGTGTCGTCGCCTACTTCTCGATGGGAACATTATATACGTCTATAACGTTATATATCCTAGCCTAAGGCAACCTAACTTGTAGAATGTAATATTTTACAACATTCCTGGCGTGTCGGCGTCTACTTCTCTATGGGAACATTATATACATCTATAACGTTGTATATCCTAACATAAGGCAACCTAACATCTCGGATGTAATATTTTACCACATTCCTGTCATGTCGGTCCCTACTTCTCGGTGGGAATATTGTATACGTCTATAACGATATATATTCTAGCCTAAGGCAACCTAACATGTCGAATGTAATATTTTACAACATTCCTGTCGTGTCGTCGCCTGCTTCTCGATGGGGACATTATATACGTCTATAACGTTGTATATTCTAACCTAACGCAACCTAACATCTCGGATGTAATATTTTACAACATTCCTGGCGTGTCGTCGCCTACTTCTGGATGGGGACGTTATATACATCTATAACGTCATATATCCTAACCTAAGGGAACCTAACATCTCGGGTATAATATTTTACAACATTCCTGGCGTGTCGTCGCCTACTTCTCGATGGGAACATTATATACGTTTATAACGTTATATATCCTAGCCTAAGGCAACCTAACTTGTAGAATGTAATATTTTACAACATTCCTGGCGTGTCGTCGCCTACTTCTCTATGGGAACATTATATACATCTATAACGTTGTATATCCTAACCTAAGGCAACCTAACATCTCGGATGTAATATTTTACAACATTCCTGGCATGTCGGTCCCTACGTCTCGGTGGGAACGTTATATACGTCTATAACGATATATATCCTAACCTAAGGGAACCATACCTCTCGGATGTAATATTTTACAACATTCCTGGCATGTCGGGCCCTACTTCTCGGTGGGAACATTGTATACGTCTATAACGATATATATACTAGCCTAAGGCAACCTAACGTGTCGAATGTAATATTTTACAACATTCCTGGCGTGTCGTCGCCTACGTCTCGATGGGGACATTATATACATCTATAACGTTGTATATCCTAACCTAAGGCAACCTAACATCTCGGATGTAATATTTTACAACATTCCTGTCGTGTCGCCGCCTGCTTCTCGATGGGGACATTATATACGTCTATAACGTTGTATATTCTAACCTAACGCAACTTAACATCTGGGATGTAATATTTTACAACATTCCTGGAGTGTCGTCGCCTACTTCTGGATGGGGACGTTATATACATCTATAACGTCATATATCCTAACCTAAGGGAACCTAACATCTCGGGTATAATATTTTACAACATTCCTGGCGTGTCGTCGCCTACTTCTCGATGGGAACATTATATACGTCTATAACGTTACATATCCTAACGTATGGCAGCATAACATCTCGGATGTTATATATTACAACATTCCTGGCGTGTCGTCGCCTGCTTCTCGATGGGGACTTTATGTACGTCTATAACGTTGTATATCCTAACCTAACGCAACCTAACTTCTGGGATGTAATATTTTACAACATTCCTGGCATGTCGGTTCCTACGTCTCGGTGGGAACGTTATATACGTCTGTAACGATATATATCCTAACCTAAGGGAACCTTACATCTCGGATGTAATATTTTACAACATTCCTGGCGTGTCGTCGCCTACTTCTGGATGGGGACATTATATACATCTATAACGTCATATATCCTAACCTAAGGGAACATAACATCTCGGGTGTAATATTTTACAACATTCCTGGCGTGTCGTCGCCTACTTCTCGATGGGGACATTATATACATCTATAACGTTGTACATCCTAACCTAAGGTAACCTAACATCTCGGATGTAATATTTTACAACATTCTGGCGTGTCGTCGCCTGCTTCTCGATGGGGACATTATATACGTCTATAACCTTGTATATACTAACCTAACGCAACCTAACATCTGGGATGTAATATTTTACAACATTCCTGCAGTGTCGTCGCCTACTTCTGGATGGGGACGTTATATACATCTATAACGTCATATATCCTAACCTAAGGCAACCTAACATCTCGGATGTAATATTTTACAAGATCCCTGGCATGTCGGTCCCCACGTCTCGGTGGGAACATTATATACGTCTATAACGATATATATCCTAACCTAAGGCAACCCAACATCTCGGATGTAATATTTTACAACATTCCTGGCATGTCGGTCCCTACTTCTCGGTGGAAACAATGTATACGTCTACAACGATATATATCCTAGCCTAAGGCAACCCAACATGTAGAATGTAATACTTTACAACATTCCTGGCGTGTCGTCGCCTACTTCTCGATGGGGACATTATATACGTCTATAACGTTGAATATCCTAACCTAAAGCAACCTAAATCTGGGATGTAATATTTTACAAGATCCCTGGCATGTGGGTCCCCACGTCTCGGTGGGAACATTATATACGTCTATAACGATATATATCCTAACCTAAGGCAACCTAACATCTCGGATGCAATATTTTACAACATTCCTGGCGTGTCGTCGCCTACTTCTGGATGGGGACATTATATACATCTATAACGTCATATATCCTAACCTAAGGGAACCTAACATCTCGGGTGTAATATTTTACAACATTCCTGGCGTGTCGTCGCCTACTTCTCGATGGGGACATTATATTCGTCTATAACGTTGTATATCCTAACCTAAGGCAACCTAACATCTCGGATGTAATATTTTACAACATTCCTGGCATGTCGATCCCTACTTCTCGGTGGGAACATTGTATACGTCCATAACGATATATATTCTAGCCTAAGGCTACCTAACATGTCGAATGTAATATTTTACAACGTTCCTGTCGTGTCGTCGCCTGCTTCTCGATGGGGACATTATATACGTCTATAACGTTGTATATTCTAACCTAACGCAACCTAACATCTGGGATGTTATATTTTACAACATTCCTGGCGTGTCGTCGCCTACTTCTGGATGGGGACATTATATACATCTATAACGTCATATATCCTAACCTAAGGGAACCTAACATCTCGGGTGTAATATTTTACAACATTCCTGGCGTGTCGTCGCCTGCTTCTCGATGGGGACATTATATACGTCTATAACGTTGTATGTTCTAACCTAACACAACCTAACATCTGGGATGTTATATTTTACAACATTCCTGGCGTGTCGTCGCCTACTTCTGGATGGGGACATTATATACATCTACAACGTCATATATCCTAACCTAAGGGAACCTAACATCTCGTGTGTAATATTTTACAACATTCCTGGCGTGTCGTCGCATACTTCTCGATGGGGACATTATATACATCTATAACGTTGTATATCCTAACCTAAGGGAAACTAACATCTCGGGTGTAATATTTTAGAACATTCCTGACGCGTCAGTCCCTATTTCTCGGTGGGAACATTATATACGTCTATAACGTTATATATCCTAGCCTATGGCAACCTAACTTGTAGAATGTAATATTTTACAACATTCCTGGCGTGTCGTCGCCTACTTTTCGGTGGGAACATTGTATACGTCTATAACGGTATATATTCTAGCCTAAGGCAACCTAACATGTCGAATGTAATATTTTACAACATTCCTGTCGTGTCGTCGCCTGCTTCTCGATGGGGACATTATATACGTCTATAACGTTGTATATTCTAACCTAACGCAACCTAACATCCGGGATGTTATATTTTACAACATTCCTGGCGTGTCGTCGCCTACTTCTGGATGGGGACATTATATACATCTATAACGTCATATATCCTAACCTAAGGGAACCTAACATCTCGGGTGTAATATTTTACAACATTCCTGGCGTGTCGTCGCCTACTTCTGGATGGGGACATTATATACATCTATAACGTCATATATCCTAACCTAAGGGAACCTAACATCTCGGGTGTAATATTTTACAACATTCCTGGCGTGTCGTCGCCTACTTCTCGATGGGGACATTATATACATCTATAACGTTGTATATTCTAACCTAACGCAACCTAACATCTGGGATTTAATATTTTAGAACATTCCTGGCATGTAGGTCCCTACTTCTCGGTGGGAACATTCTATACGTCTATAACGTTGTATATCCTAACCTAAGGGAACCTAACATCTCGGGTGTAATATTTTACAACATTCCTGGCGCTTCGGCTGCTACTTTTCGGTAGGAACATTATATACGTCTATAACGTTACATATCCTAGCCTAAGGCAACCTGACATCTCGGATGTAATATTTGACAACATTCCTGGCGTGTTAGCGCGTACTTCTCGGGGTGAACATCATATACGTCTATAACGTTATATATCCTGTCGTAAGGCAACATAACATCTCGGATGTAATATTTTACAACATTCCTGGTGGGTCGTCGCCCGCTTCTCGATGGGGACATTATATACGTCTATAACGTTGAATATCCTAACCTAAAGCAACCTAACATCTGGGATGTAATATTTTACAAGATCCCTGGCATGTCGGTCCCCACGTCTCGGTGGGAACATTATATACGTCTATAACGATCTATATCATAACTTAAAGCAACCTAACATCTCGGATGTAATATTTCACAACATTCCTGGCATGTCGGTCCCTACTTCTCGGTGGAAACAATGTATACGTCTATAACGATACATATCCTAGCCTAAGGCAACCCAACATGTCGAATGTAATATTTTACAACATTCCTGGCGTGTCGTCGCCTACTTCTCGCTGGGGACATTATATACATCTATAACGTTGTACATCCTACCCTAAGGCAACCTAACACCTCGGATGTAATATTTTACAACATTCCTGGCATGTCGGTCCCTACTTCTCGGTGGGAACATTCTATACCTCCATAACGTTGTATATCCTAACCTAAGGGAACCTAACATCTCCGGTGTAATATTTTAGAACATTCTTGACGCGTCAGTCCCTATTTCTCGGTGGGATCATTATATACGTCTATAACGTTATATATCCTAGCCTAAGGCAACCTAACTTGTAGAATGTAATATTTTACAACATTCCTGGCGTGTCGTCGCCTACTTCTCGATGAGGACATTATATACATCTATAACGTTGTATATCCTAACCTAACGCAACCTAACATCTGGGATGTAATATTTTACAACATTCCTGTCATGTCGTCTCCTGCATCTCGATGGGGACATTATATACGTCTATAACGATATATATCCTAACCTAAGGCAACCTAACATCTCGGATGTAATATTTTACAACATTCCTGGCGCTTCG
Source organism: Xylocopa violacea (assembly GCA_963969225.1). Classification (NCBI taxonomy): domain Eukaryota; kingdom Metazoa; phylum Arthropoda; class Insecta; order Hymenoptera; family Apidae; genus Xylocopa; species Xylocopa violacea. Next base: position 912,211 of record CAXAJV010000263.1, on the reverse strand, counting down.
GCTGCTACTTTTCGGTGGGAACATTATATACGTCTATAACGTTACATATCCTAACGTATGGCAACATAACATCTCGGATGTTATATTTTAAAACATTCCTGGCGTGTCGTCGCCTGCTTCTCGATGGGGACTTTATGTACGTCTAGAACGTTGTATATCCTAACCTATCGCAACCTAACATCTGGGATGTAATATTTTACAACATTTCTGGCATGTCGGTCCCTACGTCTCCGTGGGTACATTATATACGTCTGTAACGTTGTATATCCTAACCTAGCGCAACCTAACGTCTGGGATGTAATATTTTAAAACATTCCTGGCATGTCGGTCCCTACGTCTCGGTGGGAACATTATATACGTCTATAACGATATATATCCTAACCTAAGGCAACCTAACATGTCGGATGTAATATGTGACAACATTCCTGGCGTGTCGTCGCCTACTTCTGGATGGGGACATTATATACATCTATAACGTCATATATCCTAACCTAAGGGAACCTAACATCTCGGGTGTAATATTTTACAACATTCCTGGCGTGTCGTCGCCTACTTCTCGATGGGGACATTATATACGTCTATAACGTTGTATATCCTAACCTAAGGCAACCTAACATCTCGGATGTAATATTTTACAACATTCCTGGCATGTCGATCCCTACTTCTCGGTGGGAACATTGTATACGTCCATAACGATATATATTCTAGCCTAAGGCTACCTAACATGTCGAATGTAATATTTTACAACGTTCCTGTCGTGTCGTCGCCTGCTTCTCGATGGGGACATTATATACGTCTATAACGTTGTATATTCTAACCTAACGCAACCTAACATCTGGGGTGTTATATTTTACAACATTCCTGGCGTGTCGTCGCCTACTTCTGGATGGGGACATTATATACATCTATAACGTCATATATCCTAACCTAAGGGAACCTAACATCTCGGGTGTAATATTTTACAACATTCCTGGCGTGTCGTCGCCTGCTTCTCGATGGGGACATTATATACATCTATAACGTCATATATCCTAGCCTAAGGGAACCTAACATCTCGGGTGTAATATTTTACAACATTCCTGGCGTGTCGTCGCCTGCTTCTCGATGGGGACATTATATACATCTATAACGTCATATATCCTAGCCTAAGGGAACCTAACATCTCGGGTGTAATATTTTACAACATTCCTGGCGTGTCGTCGCCTACTTCTCGATGGGGACATTATATACATCTATAACGTTGTATATTCTAACCTAACGCAACCTAACATCTGGGATTTAATATTTTAGAACATTCCTGGCATGTAGGTCCCTACTTCTCGGTGGGAACATTCTATACGTCTATAACGTTGTATATCCTAACCTAAGGGAACCTAACATCTCGGGTGTAATATTTTACAACATTGCTGACGCATCGGCCCCTATTTCTCGGTGGGAACATTCTATACGTCTATAACGTTGTATATCCTAACCTAGGGGAACCTAACATCTCGGGTGTAATATTTTAGAACATTCCTGACGAGTAGGTCCCTATTTCTCGGTGGGAACATTATATACGTCTATAACGTTATATATCCTAGCCTACGGCAACCTAACTTGTCGAATGTAATATTTTACAACATTCCTGGCGTGTCGTCGCCTACTTCTCGATGGGGACTTTATATACGTCTATAAAGTTGTATATCCTAACCTAATGCAACCTAACATCTGGGATGTAATATTTTACAACATTCCTGGCATGTCGGTCCCTACTTCTCGGTGGAAACAATGTATACGTCTATAACGATATATATCCTAGCCTAAGGCAACCCAACATGTAGAATGTAATATTTTACAACATTCCTGGCGTGTCGTCGCCTACTTCTCGATGGGGACATTATATACGTCTATAACGGTATATATTCTAGCCTAAGGCAACCTAACATGTCGAATGTAATATTTTACAACATTCCTGTCGTGTCGTCGCCTGCTTCTCGATGGGGACATTATATACGTCTATAACGTTGTATATTCTAACCTAACGCAACCTAACATCCGGGATGTTATATTTTACAACATTCCTGGCGTGTCGTCGCCTACTTCTGGATGGGGACATTATATACATCTATAACGTCATATATCCTAACCTAAGGGAACCTAACATCTCGGGTGTAATATTTTACAACATTCCTGGCGTGTCGTCGCCTACTTCTGGATGGGGACATTATATACATCTATAACGTCATATATCCTAACCTAAGGGAACCTAACATCTCGGGTGTAATATTTTACAACATTCCTGGCGTGTCGTCGCCTACTTCTCGATGGGGACATTATATACATCTATAACGTTGTATATTCTAACCTAACGCAACCTAACATCTGGGATTTAATATTTTAGAACATTCCTGGCATGTAGGTCCCTACTTCTCGGTGGGAACATTCTATACGTCTATAACGTTGTATATCCTAACCTAAGGGAACCTAACATCTCGGGTGTAATATTTTACAACATTCCTGGCGCTTCGGCTGCTACTTTTCGGTAGGAACATTATATACGTCTATAACGTTACATATCCTAGCCTAAGGCAACCTGACATCTCGGATGTAATATTTGACAACATTCCTGGCGTGTTAGCGCGTACTTCTCGGGGTGAACATCATATACGTCTATAACGTTATATATCCTGTCGTAAGGCAACATAACATCTCGGATGTAATATTTTACAACATTCCTGGTGGGTCGTCGCCCGCTTCTCGATGGGGACATTATATACGTCTATAACGTTGAATATCCTAACCTAAAGCAACCTAACATCTGGGATGTAATATTTTACAAGATCCCTGGCATGTCGGTCCCCACGTCTCGGTGGGAACATTATATACGTCTATAACGATCTATATCATAACTTAAAGCAACCTAACATCTCGGATGTAATATTTCACAACATTCCTGGCATGTCGGTCCCTACTTCTCGGTGGAAACAATGTATACGTCTATAACGATACATATCCTAGCCTAAGGCAACCCAACATGTCGAATGTAATATTTTACAACATTCCTGGCGTGTCGTCGCCTACTTCTCGCTGGGGACATTATATACATCTATAACGTTGTACATCCTACCCTAAGGCAACCTAACACCTCGGATGTAATATTTTACAACATTCCTGGCATGTCGGTCCCTACTTCTCGGTGGGAACATTCTATACCTCCATAACGTTGTATATCCTAACCTAAGGGAACCTAACATCTCCGGTGTAATATTTTAGAACATTCTTGACGCGTCAGTCCCTATTTCTCGGTGGGATCATTATATACGTCTATAACGTTATATATCCTAGCCTAAGGCAACCTAACTTGTAGAATGTAATATTTTACAACATTCCTGGCGTGTCGTCGCCTACTTCTCGATGAGGACATTATATACATCTATAACGTTGTATATCCTAACCTAACGCAACCTAACATCTGGGATGTAATATTTTACAACATTCCTGTCATGTCGTCTCCTGCATCTCGATGGGGACATTATATACGTCTATAACGATATATATCCTAACCTAAGGCAACATAACATCTCGGATGTTATATTTTAAAACATTCCTGGCGTGTCGTCGCCTGCTTCTCGATGGGGACTTTATGTACGTCTAGAACGTTGTATATCCTAACCTATCGCAACCTAACATCTGGGATGTAATATTTTACAACATTTCTGGCATGTCGGTCCCTACGTCTCCGTGGGTACATTATATACGTCTGTAACGTTGTATATCCTAACCTAGCGCAACCTAACGTCTGGGATGTAATATTTTAAAACATTCCTGGCATGTCGGTCCCTACGTCTCGGTGGGAACATTATATACGTCTATAACGATATATATCCTAACCTAAGGCAACCTAACATGTCGGATGTAATATGTGACAACATTCCTGGCGTGTTAACCCGCACTTCTCGGTGGGAACATCATATACGTCTATAGCGATATATATCCTAGCCTAAGGCGACCTAGCAAGTCGAATGTAATATTTTACATCATTCCTGACGTGTCGGCCCCTATTTCTCGGTGGGAACATTATATACGTCCATAACGTTATATATGCTAGCCTAAGGCAACCTAACATGTCGAATGTAATATTTTACAACATTCCTGACGTGTCGGCCCGTAGTGCAAGGTGGTAACATTATATACGCCTACAACGTTATATATACTAGCCTAAGGCAACCTGACATCTCGGATGTAATATTTGACAACATTCCTGGCGTGTTAGCGCGTACTTCTCGGTGGGAACATCATATACGTCTATAACGTTATATATCCTGTCGTAAGGCAACATAACATCTCGGATATAATATTTTACAACATTCCTGGTGGGTCGTCGCCCGCTTCTAGATGGGGACATTATATACGTCTATAACGTTGAATATCCTAACCTAATGCAACCTAACATCTGGGATGTAATATTTTACAACATTCCTGGCATGTCGGTCCCTGCGTCTCGGTGGGAACGTTATTTACGTCTATAACGATATATATCCTAATCTAAGGGAACCTTACATCTCGGATGTAATATTTTACAACATTCCTGGCGTGTCGTCGCCTACTTCTGGATGGGGACATTATATACATCTATAACGTCATATATCCTAGCCTAAGGGAACCTAACATCTCGGGTGTAATATTTTACAACATTCCTGGCGTGTCGTCGCCTACTTCTGGATGGGGACATTATATACATCTATAACGTCATATATCCTAACCTAAGGGAACCTAACATCTCGGGTGTAATATTTTACAACATTCCTGGCGTGTCGTCGCCTACTTCTCGATGGGGACATTATATACGTCTATAACGTTGTATATCCTAACCTAAGGCAACCTAACATCTCGGATGTAATATTTTACAACATTCCTGGCATGTCGATCCCTACTTCTCGGTGGGAACATTGTATACGTCCATAACGATATATATTCTAGCCTAAGGCTACCTAACATGTCGAATGTAATATTTTACAACGTTCCTGTCGTGTCGTCGCCTGCTTCTCGATGGGGACATTATATACGTCTATAACGTTGTATATTCTAACCTAACGCAACCTAACATCTGGGGTGTTATATTTTACAACATTCCTGGCGTGTCGTCGCCTACTTCTGGATGGGGACATTATATACATCTATAACGTCATATATCCTAACCTAAGGGAACCTAACATCTCGGGTGTAATATTTTACAACATTCCTGGCGTGTCGTCGCCTGCTTCTCGATGGGGACATTATATACATCTATAACGTCATATATCCTAGCCTAAGGGAACCTAACATCTCGGGTGTAATATTTTACAACATTCCTGGCGTGTCGTCGCCTACTTCTCGATGGGGACATTATATACATCTATAACGTTGTATATTCTAACCTAACGCAACCTAACATCTGGGATTTAATATTTTAGAACATTCCTGGCATGTAGGTCCCTACTTCTCGGTGGGAACATTCTATACGTCTATAACGTTGTATATCCTAACCTAAGGGAACCTAACATCTCGGGTGTAATATTTTACAACATTGCTGACGCATCGGCCCCTATTTCTCGGTGGGAACATTCTATACGTCTATAACGTTGTATATCCTAACCTAGGGGAACCTAACATCTCGGGTGTAATATTTTAGATCATTCCTGACGAGTAGGTCCCTATTTCTCGGTGGGAACATTATATACGTCTATAACGTTATATATCCTAGCCTACGGCAACCTAACTTGTCGAATGTAATATTTTACAACATTCCTGGCGTGTCGTCGCCTACTTCTCGATGGGGACTTTATATACGTCTATAAAGTTGTATATCCTAACCTAATGCAACCTAACATCTGGGATGTAATATTTTACAACATTCCTGGCATGTCGGTCCCTACTTCTCGGTGGAAACAATGTATACGTCTATAACGATATATATCCTAGCCTAAGGCAACCCAACATGTAGAATGTAATATTTTACAACATTCCTGGCGTGTCGTCGCCTACTTCTCGATGGGGACATTATATACGTCTATAACGTTGAATATCCTAACCTAAAGCAACCTAAATCTGGGATGTAATATTTTACAAGATCCCTGGCATGTCGGTCCCCACGTCTCGGTGGGAACATTATATACGTCTATAACGATATATATCCTAACCTAAGGCAACCTAACATCTCGGATGCAATATTTTACAACATTCCTGGCGTGTCGTCGCCTACTTCTGGATGGGGACATTATATACATCTATAACGTCATATATCCTAACCTAAGGGAACCTAACATCTCGGGTGTAATATTTTACAACATTCCTGGCGTGTCGTCGCCTACTTCTCGATGGGGACATTATATACGTCTATAACGTTGTATATCCTAACCTAAGGCAACCTAACATCTCGGATGTAATATTTTACAACATTCCTGGCATGTCGATCCCTACTTCTCGGTGGGAACATTGTATACGTCCATAACGATATATATTCTAGCCTAAGGCTACCTAACATGTCGAATGTAATATTTTACAACGTTCCTGTCGTGTCGTCGCCTGCTTCTCGATGGGGACATTATATACGTCTATAACGTTGTATATTCTAACCTAACGCAACCTAACATCTGGGGTGTTATATTTTACAACATTCCTGGCGTGTCGTCGCCTACTTCTGGATGGGGACATTATATACATCTATAACGTCATATATCCTAACCTAAGGGAACCTAACATCTCGGGTGTAATATTTTACAACATTCCTGGCGTGTCGTCGCCTGCTTCTCGATGGGGACATTATATACGTCTATAACGTTGTATGTTCTAACCTAACACAACCTAACATCTGGGATGTTATATTTTACAACATTCCTGGCGTGTCGTCGCCTACTTCTCGATGGGGACATTATATACATCTATAACGTCATATATCCAAACCTAAGGGAACCTAACATCTCGGGTGTAATATTTTACAACATTCCTGGCGTGTCGTCGCATACTTCTCGATGGGGACATTATATACATCTATAACGTTGTATATCCTAACCTAAGGCAACCTAACATCTCGGATGTAATATTTTACAACATTCTGGCGTGTCGTCGCCTGCTTCTCGATGGGGACATTATATACGTCTATAACCTTGTATATACTAACCTAACGCAACCTAACATCTGGGATGTTATATTTTACAACATTCCTGGCGTGTCGTCGCCTACTTCTGGATGGGGACATTATATACATCTATAACGTCATATATCCTAACCTAAGGGAACCTAACATCTCGGGTGTAATATTTTACAACATTCCTGTCGTGTCGTCGCCTGCTTCTCGATGGGGAAATTCTATACGTCTATAACGTTGTATATCCTAACCTAAGGGAAACTAACATCTCGGGTGTAATATTTTAGAACATTCCTGACGCGTCAGTCCCTATTTCTCGGTGGGAACATTATATACGTCTATGACGTTATATATCCTAGCCTATGGCAACCTAACTTGTAGAATGTAATATTTTACAACATTCCTGGCGTGTCGTCGCCTACTTCTCGGTGGGAACATTGTATACGTCTATAACGATATATATTCTAGCCTAAGGCAACCTAACATGTCGAATGTAATATTTTACAACATTCCTGTCGTGTCGTCGCCTGCTTCTCGATGGGGACATTATATACGTCTATAACGTTGTATATTCTAACCTAACGCAACCTAACATCCGGGATGTTATATTTTACAACATTCCTGGCGTGTCGTCGCCTACTTCTGGATGGGGACATTATATACATCTATAACGTCATATATCCTAACCTAAGGGAACCTAACATCTCGGGTGTAATATTTTACAACATTCCTGGCGTGTCGTCGCCTACTTCTCGATGGGGACATTGTATACGTCTATAACTATATATATCCTAGCCTAAGGCAACCTAACATGTCGAATGTAATATTTTACAACATTCCTGTCGTGTCGTCGCCTGCTTCTCGATGGGGATATTATATACGTCTATAACGTTGTATATTCTAACCTAACGCAACCTAACATCTGGGATGTAATATTTTACAACATTCCTGGCGTGTCGTCGCCTACTTCTGGATGGGGACATTATATACATCTATAACGTCATATATCCTAACCTAAGGGAATCTAACATCTCGGGTGTAATATTTTACAACATTCCTGGCGTGTCGTCGCCTACTTCTCGATGGGGACATTATATACATCTATAACGTTGTATATTCTAACCTAACGCAACCTAACATCTGGGATTTAATATTTTAGAACATTCCTGGCATGTAGGTCCCTACTTCTCGGTGGGAACATTCTATACGTCTATAACGTTGTATATCCTAACCTAAGGGAACCTAACATCTCGGGTGTAATATTTTAGAACATTCCTGACGCGTCGGTCGCTATTTCGCGGTGGGAACATTATATACGTCTATAACGTTATATATCCTAGCCTACGGCAACCTAACTTGTCGAATGTAATATTTGACAACATTCCTGGCGTGTCGTCGCCTACTTCTCGATGGGGACATTATATACGTCTATAACGTTGAATATCCTAACCTAAAGCAACCTAACATCTGGGATGTAATATTTTACAAGATCTCTGGCATGTCGGTCCCCACGTCTCGGTGGGAACATTATATACGTCTATAACGATATAAATCATAACCTAAAGCAACCTAGCATCTCGGATGTAATATTTTACAACATTCCTGGCTTGTCGGTCCCTACATCTCGGTGGGAACATTATATACGTCTATAACGATATATATCCTAACCTAAGGCAACCTAACATCTCGGATGTAATATTTTACAACATTCCTGGCGCTTCGGCTGCTACTTTTCGGTGTGAACATTATATACGTCTATAACGTTACATATCCTAACGTATGGCAACATAACATCTCGGATGTTATATTTTACAACATTCCTGCCGAGTCCTCGCCTGCTTCTCGATGGGGACTTTATATACGTCTACAACGTTGTATATCCTAACCTAATGCAACCTAACATCTGGGATGGAAAAATTTATAACATTCCTGGCATGTCGGTCCCTACGTCTCGGTGGGAACGTTATATACGTCTATAACGATATATATCCTAATCTAAGGCAACCTAACATCTCGGATGTAGTATTTTACAACATTCCTGGCGGGTCGGCCCCTTCTTCTCGGTGGGAACATTATATAGGTCTACAGCGTAGTATAACCTAACCTAACCCATTTAGCCCCTCGCTGGTAATGTTTTTCAGAATCCAGTTCGTGTCGTCCCGTACGTCTCGGTGGGAACATTGTATGCGTCTATAACGTTATATATCCTAACCTAAGGCAACCTAACATCTCGGATGTAGTATTTTACAACATTCCTGGCGGCCTGAACCTACTTCTCGGTGGGAACATTATATAAGTCGATAACGTAATATAACCTAAAATAACCTATCTAGCCCCTCGGCGGTAATGTTTTACAGAATCCCGTTCGTGTCGTCCCGTAAGTCTCGGTGCGCACATTATATAAGTCTATAACGTTATATATCCTAACCTAAGGCAACTTAACATCTCGAATGTAGTATTTTACAACATTCCAGGCGTGTCGGCCCCTACTTCTCGGTGGGCACATAATATACGTCTATATCGTAATATAACCTAACCTAAACCCATTTTGCACTTCGGTGATTATGTTTTACAGAATGCCGGTCGTGTTGGCTCATACTGCTCGTTGGGGACATTAGATACGTCTATAACGTTATATATCCTAACCTAAGACAACCTAACATCTCGGATGTAGTATTTTACAACATTCCTGGCGGGCTGAACCTACTTCTCGGTGGGAACATTATATAAGTCTATATAGTAATATAACCCAACCTAACCCATCTAGACCCTCGCTGGTAATGTTTCACAGAATTCCGTTCGTGTTGCCCCGTACGTCACGGTGCGGACATTATATACGTCTATAACATTATATATCCTCACCTAAGGCAACCTAACATCTCGGATGTAGTATTTTCCAAAATACCTGGCGGGTTGGCCCCTACTTCTCGGTAGGAACATTATATACGTCTATAACGTAATATAACCTAACCTAACCCATCTAGCCCCTCGGCGGTAATATTTTACAGAATCCCGTTCGTGTCCGCCGTACGTCACGGTGCGGTCATTATATACGTCTATAACGTTATATACCCTAACCTAACGCAACCTAACATCTCTAACGTAGTGTTTTACAACATTCCAGGCGGGTCGGCACCTACTTCTCGGTGGACACATTATATACGTCTATATCGCAATATTACCTAACCTAACCCATCTAGCCCCTCGCTGGTAATGTTTTACAGAATCCAGTTCGTGTCGTCCCGTACGTCTCGGTGGGGACAGTATATCTGTCTATAACGTTATATATCCTAACCTAAGGCAACTTAACATCTCGAATGTAGTATTTTACAACATTCCAGGCGTGTCGGCCCCTACTTCTCGGTGGGCACATTATATACGTCTATATCGCAATATTACCTAACCTAACCCATCTAGCCCCTCGCTGGTAATGTTTTACAGAATCCAGTTCGTGTCGTCCCGTACGTCTCGGTGGGGACAGTATATATGTCTATAACGTTATATATCCTAACCTAAGGCAACTTAACATCTCGAATGTAGTATTTTACAACATTCCAGGCGTGTCGGCCCCTACTTCTCGGTGGGCACATTATATACGTCCATATCGTAATATTACCTAACCTAACCCATCTAGCCCCTCGCTGGTAATGTTTTACAGAATCCCGTTCGGGTTTGTTCATACTTCTCGGTGGGGACATTATATACATCTATGGCATTGTATATCCCACACGAGGGCAACCTAGCATCTCGAATGTAGTATTTCACAACATTCCTGGCGGGTCGGCCCCACTTCTCGGTAGGGACATTATATAAGTCTATATCGCAATATAACCTAACCTAACCCATCTATACCCTCGCTGGTAATGTTTCACAGAATCCCATTCGTGTCGCCCCGAACGTCACGGTGCGGACATTATATACGTCTATAACGTTATATATGCTAACCTAAGGCAACCTAACATCCCGGATATAGTAGTTTCCAAAATACCTGGCGGGTCGGCCCCTACTTCTCGGTGGGAACATTATATACGTCTATAACGTAATATAACCTAACCTAACCCATCTAGCCCCTCGCTGGTAATGTTTTACAGAATCCCGGTCGTGTCGGCCCGTAGTTCTCGGTGGGGACACTATATGTGTCTAGAACGTTATATATCCTAACCTAAGGCAACCTAACATCTCGGATGTAGTATTTTACAACATTCCTGGCGGGTCGGCCCCTACTTTTCGGTGGGAACATTATATAGGTGTACAACGTGGTATAACCTAACCTATCCCATCTAGCCCCTCACTGGTAATGCTTTACAGTATCCAGTTCGTGTCGTCACGTACGTCTCGGTGGGAACATCATATACGTCTATAACGTTATATATCCTGTCGTAAGGCAACATAACATCTCGGATATAATATTTTACAACATTCCTGGTGGGTCGTCGCCCGCTTCTAGATGGGGACATTATATACGTCTATAACGTTGAATATCCTAACCTAATGCAACCTAACATCTGGGATGTAATATTTTACAACATTCCTGGCATGTCGGTCCCTGCGTCTCGGTGGGAACGTTATTTACGTCTATAACGATATATATCCTAATCTGAGGGAACCTTACATCTCGGATGTAATATTTTACAACATTCCTGGCGTGTCGTCGCCTACTTCTGGATGGGGACATTATATACATCTATAACGTCATATATCCTAGCCTAAGGGAACCTAACATCTCGGGTGTAATATTTTACAACATTCCTGGCGTGTCGTCGCCTACTTCTCGATGGGGACATTATATACATCTATAACGTTGTATATCCTAACCTAACGCAACCTAACATCTGGGATTTAATATTTTAGAACATTCCTGGCATGTAGGTCCCTACTTCTCGGTGGGAACATTCTATACGTCTATAACGTTGTATATCCTAACCTAAGGGAACCTAACATCTCGGGTGTAATATTTTACAACATTGCTGACGCATCGGCCCCTATTTCTCGGTGGGAACATTGTATACGTCTATAACGATATATATCCTAGCCTAAGGCAACCTAACATGTCGAATGTAATATTTTACAACATTCCTGTCGTGTCGTCGCCTGCTTCTCGATGGGTACATTATATACGTCTATAACGTTGTATATTCTAACCTAACGCAACCTAACATCTGGGATGTAATATTTTACAACATTCCTGGCGTGTCGTCGCCTACTTCTGGATGGGGACATTATATACATCTATAACGTCATATATCCTAGCCTAAGGGAACCTAACATCTCGGGTGTAATATTTTAAAACATTCCTGGCGTGTCGTTGCCTACTTCTCGATGGGGACATTATATACATCTATAACGTTGTATATCCTAACCTAAGGCAACCTAACATATCGGATGTAATATTTTACAACATTCTGGCGTGTCGTCGCCTGCTTCTCCATGGGGACATTATATACGTCTATAACCTTGTATATACTAACCTAACGCAACCTAGCATCTGGGATGTAATATTTTACAACATTCCTGGCGTGTCGTCGCCTACTTCTGGATGGGGACATTATATACATCTATAACGTCATATATCCTAACCTAAGGGAACCTAACATCTCGGGTGTAATATTTTACAACATTCCTGTCGTCTCGTCGCCTGCTTCTCGATGGGGACATTATATACATCTATAACGTCATATATCCTAACCTAAGGGAACCTAACAACTCGGGTGTAATATTTTAGAACATTCCTGACGCGTCAGTCCCTATTTCTCGGTGGGAACATTATATACGTCTATAACGTTATATATCCTAGCCTAAGGCAACCTAACTTGTGGAATGTAATATTTTACAACATTCCTGGCGTGTCGTCGCCTACTTCTCGATGGGGACAATATATACATCTATAACGTTGTATATCCTAACCTAAGGCAACCTAACATCTCGGATGTAATATTTTACAACATTCTGGCGTGTCGTCGCCTGCTTCTCGATGGGGACATTATATACGTCTATAACCTTGTATATACTAACCTAACGCAACCTAACATCTGGGATGTAATATTTTACATCATTCCTGGTGGGTCGTCGCCCGCTTCTGGATGGGGACATTATATACATCTATAACGTCATATATCCTAGCCTAAGGGAACCTAACATCTCGGGTGTAATATTTTAAAACATTCCTGGCGTGTCGTTGCCTACTTCTCGATGGGAACATTGTATACGTCTATAACGATATATATTCTAGCCTAAGGCAACCTAACATGTCGAATGTAATATTTTACAACATTCCTGTCGTGTCGTCGCCTGCTTCTCGATGGGGACATTATATACGTCTATAACGTTGTATATTCTAACCTAATGCAACCTAACATCTGGGATGTTATATTGCACAACATTCCTGGCGTGTCGTCGCCTACTTCTGGATGGGGACATTATATACATCTATAACGTCATATATCCTAACCCAAGGGAACCTAACATCTCGGGTGTAATATTTTACAACATTCCTGGCGTGTCGTCGCCTACTTCTCGATGGGGACATTATATACATCTATAACGTTGTATATCCTAACCTAAGGCAACCTAACATCTCGGATGTAATATTTTACAACATTCCTGGCGTGTCGTCGCCTACTTCTGGATGGGGACATTATATACATCTATAACGTCATATATCCTAACCTAAGGGAACCTAACATCTCGGGTGTAATATTTTACAACATTCCTGGCGTGTCGTCGCCTACTTCTCGATGGGGACATTATATACGTCTATAACGTTGTATATCCTAACCTAAGGCAACCTAACATCTCGGATGTAATATTTTACAACATTCCTGGCATGTCGATCCCTACTTCTCGGTGGGAACATTGTATACGTCCATAACGATATATATTCTATCCTAAGGCTACCTAACATGTCGAATGTAATATTTTACAACGTTCCTGTCGTGTCGTCGCCTGCTTCTCGATGGGGACATTATATACGTCTATAACGTTGTATATTCTAACCTAACGCAACCTAACATCTGGGATGTTATATTTTACAACATTCCTGGCGTGTCGTCGCCTACTTCTGGATGGGGACATTATATACATCTATAACGTCATATATCCTAGCCTAAGGGAACCTAACATCTCGGGTGTAATATTTTACAACATTCCTGGCGTGTCGTCGCCTACTTCTCGATGGGGACATTATATACATCTATAACGTTGTATATTCTAACCTAACGCAACCTAACATCTGGGATTTAATATTTTAGAACATTCCTGGCATGTAGGTCCCTACTTCTCGGTGGGAACATTCTATACGTCTATAACGTTGTATATCCTAACCTAAGGGAACCTAACATCTCGGGTGTAATATTTTACAACATTGCTGACGCATCGGCCCCTATTTCTCGGTGGGAACATTCTATACGTCTATAACGTTGTATATCCTAACCTAGGGGAACCTAACATCTCGGGTGTAATATTTTAGAACATTCCTGACGAGTAGGTCCCTATTTCTCGGTGGGAACATTATATACGTCTATAACGTTATATATCCTAGCCTACGGCAACCTAACTTGTCGAATGTAATATTTTACAACATTCCTGGCGTGTCGTCGCCTACTTCTCGATGGGGACTTTATATACGTCTATAAAGCTGTATATCCTAACCTAATGCAACCTAACATCTGGGATGTAATATTTTACAACATTCCTGGCATGTCGGTCCCTACGTCTCGGTGGGAACGTTATATACGTCTATAACGATATATATCCTAATCTAAGGGAACCTTACATCTCGGATGTAATATTTTACAACATTCCTGTCATGTCGGTCCCTACGTCTCCGTGGGTACATTATATACGTCTATAACGTTGTATATCCTAGCCTAAGGCAACCTCACTTGTAGAATGTAATATTTTACAACATTCCTGGCGTGTCGTCGCCTACTTCTCTATGGGAACATTATATACATCTATAACGTTGTATATCCTAACCTAAGGCAACCTAACATCTCGGATGTAATATTTTACAACATTCCTGTCATGTCGGTCCCTACTTCTCGGTGGGAACATTGTATACGTCTATAACGATATATATCCTAGCATAAGGCAACCTAACATGTCGAATGTAATATTTTAAAACATTCCTGTCGTGTCGCCGCCTGCTTCTCGATGGGGACATTATATACATCTGTAACGTTGTATATCCTAACCTAACGCAACCTAACATCTGGGATGTAATATTTTAAAACATTCCTGGCATGTCGGTCCCTACGTCTCGGTGGGAACGTTATATACGTCTATAACGATATATATCCTAACCTAAGGGTACCTTACATCTCGGATGTAATATTTTACAACATTCCTGTCATGTCGTCTCCTGCATCTCGATGGGGACATTATATACGTCTATAACGTTGAATATCCTAACCTAAAGCAACCTAACATCTGGGATGTAATATTTTACAACATTCCTGGCATGTCGGTCCCTACTTCTCGGTGGAAACAATGTATACGTCTATAACGACATATATCCTAGCCTAAGGCAACCCAACATGTAGAATGTAATATTTTACAACATTCCTGGCGTGTCGTCGCCTACTTCTGGATGGGGACATTATATACATCTATAACGTTATATATCCTAACCTAAGGGAACCTAACATCTCGGGTGTAATATTTTACAACATTCCTGTCATGTCGTCTCCTGCATCTCGATGGGGACATTATATACGTCTATAACGTTGAATATCCTAACCTAAAGCAACCTAACATCTGGGATGTAATATTTTACAACATTCCTGGCATGTCGGTCCCTACTTCTCGGTGGAAACAATGTATACGTCTATAACGACATATATCCTAGCCTAAGGCAACCCAACATGTAGAATGTAATATTTTACAACATTCCTGGCGTGTCGTCGCCTACTTCTGGATGGGGACATTATATACATCTATAACGTTATATATCCTTACCTAAGGGAACCTAACATCTCGGGTGTAATATTTTACAACATTCCTGGCGTGTCGTCGCCTACTTCTCGATGGGGATATTATATACATCTATAACGTTGTATATTCTAACCTAACGCAACCTAACATCTGGGATTTAATATTTTAGAACATTCCTGGCATGTAGGTCCCTACTTCTCGGTGGGAACATTCTATACGTCTATAACGTTGTATATCCTAACCTAAGGGAACCTAACATCTCGGGTGTAATATTTTAGAACATTGCTGACGCATCGGCCCCTATTTCTCGGTGGGAACATTCTATACGTCTATAACGTTGTATATCCTAACCTAGGGGAACCTAACATCTCGGGTGTAATATTTTAGAACATTCCTGACGAGTAGGTCCCTATTTCTCGGTGGGAACATTATATACGTCTATAACGTTATATATCCTAGCCTACGGCAACCTAACTTGTGGAATGTAATATTTTACAACATTCCTGGCGTGTCGTCGCCTACTTCTCGATGGGGACAATATATACATCTATAACGTTGTATATCCTAACCTAAGGCAACCTAACATCTCGGATGTAATATTTTACAACATTCTGGCGTGTCGTCGCCTGCTTCTCGATGGGGACATTATATACGTCTATAACCTTGTATATACTAACCTAACGCAACCTAACATCTGGGATGTAATATTTTACATCATTCCTGGTGGGTCGTCGCCCGCTTCTGGATGGGGACATTATATACATCTATAACGTCATATATCCTAGCCTAAGGGAACCTAACATCTCGGGTGTAATATTTTAAAACATTCCTGGCGTGTCGTTGCCTACTTCTCGATGGGAACATTGTATACGTCTATAACGATATATATTCTAGCCTAAGGCAACCTAACATGTCGAATGTAATATTTTACAACATTCCTGTCGTGTCGTCGCCTGCTTCTCGATGGGGACATTATATACGTCTATAACGTTGTATATTCTAACCTAATGCAACCTAACATCTGGGATGTTATATTGCACAACATTCCTGGCGTGTCGTCGCCTACTTCTGGATGGGGACATTATATACATCTATAACGTCATATATCCTAACCCAAGGGAACCTAACATCTCGGGTGTAATATTTTACAACATTCCTGGCGTGTCGTCGCCTACTTCTCGATGGGGACATTATATACATCTATAACGTTGTATATCCTAACCTAAGGCAACCTAACATCTCGGATGTAATATTTTACAACATTCCTGGCGTGTCGTCGCCTACTTCTGGATGGGGACATTATATACATCTATAACGTCATATATCCTAACCTAAGGGAACCTAACATCTCGGGTGTAATATTTTACAACATTCCTGGCGTGTCGTCGCCTACTTCTCGATGGGGACATTATATACGTCTATAACGTTGTATATCCTAACCTAAGGCAACCTAACATCTCGGATGTAATATTTTACAACATTCCTGGCATGTCGATCCCTACTTCTCGGTGGGAACATTGTATACGTCCATAACGATATATATTCTATCCTAAGGCTACCTAACATGTCGAATGTAATATTTTACAACGTTCCTGTCGTGTCGTCGCCTGCTTCTCGATGGGGACATTATATACGTCTATAACGTTGTATATTCTAACCTAACGCAACCTAACATCTGGGATGTTATATTTTACAACATTCCTGGCGTGTCGTCGCCTACTTCTGGATGGGGACATTATATACATCTATAACGTCATATATCCTAGCCTAAGGGAACCTAACATCTCGGGTGTAATATTTTACAACATTCCTGGCGTGTCGTCGCCTACTTCTCGATGGGGACATTATATACATCTATAACGTTGTATATTCTAACCTAACGCAACCTAACATCTGGGATTTAATATTTTAGAACATTCCTGGCATGTAGGTCCCTACTTCTCGGTGGGAACATTCTATACGTCTATAACGTTGTATATCCTAACCTAAGGGAACCTAACATCTCGGGTGTAATATTTTACAACATTGCTGACGCATCGGCCCCTATTTCTCGGTGGGAACATTCTATACGTCTATAACGTTGTATATCCTAACCTAGGGGAACCTAACATCTCGGGTGTAATATTTTAGAACATTCCTGACGAGTAGGTCCCTATTTCTCGGTGGGAACATTATATACGTCTATAACGTTATATATCCTAGCCTACGGCAACCTAACTTGTCGAATGTAATATTTTACAACATTCCTGGCGTGTCGTCGCCTACTTCTCGATGGGGACTTTATATACGTCTATAAAGCTGTATATCCTAACCTAATGCAACCTAACATCTGGGATGTAATATTTTACAACATTCCTGGCATGTCGGTCCCTACGTCTCGGTGGGAACGTTATATACGTCTATAACGATATATATCCTAATCTAAGGGAACCTTACATCTCGGATGTAATATTTTACAACATTCCTGTCATGTCGGTCCCTACGTCTCCGTGGGTACATTATATACGTCTATAACGTTGTATATCCTAGCCTAAGGCAACCTCACTTGTAGAATGTAATATTTTACAACATTCCTGGCGTGTCGTCGCCTACTTCTCTATGGGAACATTATATACATCTATAACGTTGTATATCCTAACCTAAGGCAACCTAACATCTCGGATGTAATATTTTACAACATTCCTGTCATGTCGGTCCCTACTTCTCGGTGGGAACATTGTATACGTCTATAACGATATATATCCTAGCATAAGGCAACCTAACATGTCGAATGTAATATTTTAAAACATTCCTGTCGTGTCGCCGCCTGCTTCTCGATGGGGACATTATATACATCTGTAACGTTGTATATCCTAACCTAACGCAACCTAACATCTGGGATGTAATATTTTAAAACATTCCTGGCATGTCGGTCCCTACGTCTCGGTGGGAACGTTATATACGTCTATAACGATATATATCCTAACCTAAGGGTACCTTACATCTCGGATGTAATATTTTACAACATTCCTGTCATGTCGTCTCCTGCATCTCGATGGGGACATTATATACGTCTATAACGTTGAATATCCTAACCTAAAGCAACCTAACATCTGGGATGTAATATTTTACAACATTCCTGGCATGTCGGTCCCTACTTCTCGGTGGAAACAATGTATACGTCTATAACGACATATATCCTAGCCTAAGGCAACCCAACATGTAGAATGTAATATTTTACAACATTCCTGGCGTGTCGTCGCCTACTTCTGGATGGGGACATTATATACATCTATAACGTTATATATCCTAACCTAAGGGAACCTAACATCTCGGGTGTAATATTTTACAACATTCCTGTCATGTCGTCTCCTGCATCTCGATGGGGACATTATATACGTCTATAACGTTGAATATCCTAACCTAAAGCAACCTAACATCTGGGATGTAATATTTTACAACATTCCTGGCATGTCGGTCCCTACTTCTCGGTGGAAACAATGTATACGTCTATAACGACATATATCCTAGCCTAAGGCAACCCAACATGTAGAATGTAATATTTTACAACATTCCTGGCGTGTCGTCGCCTACTTCTGGATGGGGACATTATATACATCTATAACGTTATATATCCTTACCTAAGGGAACCTAACATCTCGGGTGTAATATTTTACAACATTCCTGGCGTGTCGTCGCCTACTTCTCGATGGGGATATTATATACATCTATAACGTTGTATATTCTAACCTAACGCAACCTAACATCTGGGATTTAATATTTTAGAACATTCCTGGCATGTAGGTCCCTACTTCTCGGTGGGAACATTCTATACGTCTATAACGTTGTATATCCTAACCTAAGGGAACCTAACATCTCGGGTGTAATATTTTAGAACATTGCTGACGCATCGGCCCCTATTTCTCGGTGGGAACATTCTATACGTCTATAACGTTGTATATCCTAACCTAGGGGAACCTAACATCTCGGGTGTAATATTTTAGAACATTCCTGACGAGTAGGTCCCTATTTCTCGGTGGGAACATTATATACGTCTATAACGTTATATATCCTAGCCTACGGCAACCTAACTTGTCGAATGTAATATTTTACAACATTCCTGGCGTGTCGTCGCCTACTTCTCGATGGGGACTTTATATACGTCTATAAAGCTGTATATCCTAACCTAATGCAACCTAACATCTGGGATGTAATATTTTACAACATTCCTGGCATGTCGGTCCCTACGTCTCGGTGGGAACGTTATATACGTCTATAACGATATATATCCTAATCTAAGGGAACCTTACATCTCGGATGTAATATTTTACAACATTCCTGTCATGTCGGTCCCTACGTCTCCGTGGGTACATTATATACGTCTATAACGTTGTATATCCTAGCCTAAGGCAACCTCACTTGTAGAATGTAATATTTTACAACATTCCTGGCGTGTCGTCGCCTACTTCTCTATGGGAACATTATATACATCTATAACGTTGTATATCCTAACCTAAGGCAACCTAACATCTCGGATGTAATATTTTACAACATTCCTGTCATGTCGGTCCCTACTTCTCGGTGGGAACATTGTATACGTCTATAACGATATATATCCTAGCATAAGGCAACCTAACATGTCGAATGTAATATTTTAAAACATTCCTGTCGTGTCGCCGCCTGCTTCTCGATGGGGACATTATATACATCTGTAACGTTGTATATCCTAACCTAACGCAACCTAACATCTGGGATGTAATATTTTAAAACATTCCTGGCATGTCGGTCCCTACGTCTCGGTGGGAACGTTATATACGTCTATAACGATATATATCCTAACCTAAGGGTACCTTACATCTCGGATGTAATATTTTACAACATTCCTGTCATGTCGTCTCCTGCATCTCGATGGGGACATTATATACGTCTATAACGTTGAATATCCTAACCTAAAGCAACCTAACATCTGGGATGTAATATTTTACAACATTCCTGGCATGTCGGTCCCTACTTCTCGGTGGAAACAATGTATACGTCTATAACGACATATATCCTAGCCTAAGGCAACCCAACATGTAGAATGTAATATTTTACAACATTCCTGGCGTGTCGTCGCCTACTTCTGGATGGGGACATTATATACATCTATAACGTTATATATCCTAACCTAAGGGAACCTAACATCTCGGGTGTAATATTTTACAACATTCCTGTCATGTCGTCTCCTGCATCTCGATGGGGACATTATATACGTCTATAACGTTGAATATCCTAACCTAAAGCAACCTAACATCTGGGATGTAATATTTTACAACATTCCTGGCATGTCGGTCCCTACTTCTCGGTGGAAACAATGTATACGTCTATAACGACATATATCCTAGCCTAAGGCAACCCAACATGTAGAATGTAATATTTTACAACATTCCTGGCGTGTCGTCGCCTACTTCTGGATGGGGACATTATATACATCTATAACGTTATATATCCTTACCTAAGGGAACCTAACATCTCGGGTGTAATATTTTACAACATTCCTGGCGTGTCGTCGCCTACTTCTCGATGGGGATATTATATACATCTATAACGTTGTATATTCTAACCTAACGCAACCTAACATCTGGGATTTAATATTTTAGAACATTCCTGGCATGTAGGTCCCTACTTCTCGGTGGGAACATTCTATACGTGTATAACGTTGTATATCCTAACCTAAGGGAACCTAACATCTCGGGTGTAATATTTTAGAACATTCCTGACGCGTCGGTCGCTATTTCTCGGTGGGAACATTATATACGTCTATAACGTTATATATCCTAGCCTACGGCAACCTAACTTGTCGAATGTAATATTTGACAACATTCCTGGCGTGTCGTCGCCTACTTCTCGATGGGGACATTATATACGTCTATAACGTTGAATATCCTAACCTAAAGCAACCTAACATCTGGGATGTAATATTTTACAAGATCTCTGGCATGTCGGTCCCCACGTCTCGGTGGGAACATTATATACGTCTATAACGATATAAATCATAACCTAAAGCAACCTAGCATCTCGGATGTAATATTTTACAACATTCCTGGCTTGTCGGTCCCTACATCTCGGTGGGAACATTATATACGTCTATAACGATATATATCCTAACCTAAGGCAACCTAACATCTCGGATGTAATATTTTACAACATTCCTGGCGCTTCGGCTGCTACTTTTCGGTGTGAACATTATATACGTCTATAACGTTACATATCCTAACGTATGGCAACATAACATCTCGGATGTTATATTTTACAACATTCCTGCCGAGTCCTCGCCTGCTTCTCGATGGGGACTTTATATACGTCTACAACGTTGTATATCCTAACCTAATGCAACCTAACATCTGGGATGGAAAAATTTATAACATTCCTGGCATGTCGGTCCCTACGTCTCGGTGGGAACGTTATATACGTCTATAACGATATATATCCTAATCTAAGGCAACCTAACATCTCGGATGTAGTATTTTACAACATTCCTGGCGGGTCGGCCCCTTCTTCTCGGTGGGAACATTATATAGGTCTACAGCGTAGTATAACCTAACCTAACCCATTTAGCCCCTCGCTGGTAATGTTTTTCAGAATCCAGTTCGTGTCGTCCCGTACGTCTCGGTGGGAACATTGTATGCGTCTATAACGTTATATATCCTAACCTAAGGCAACCTAACATCTCGGATGTAGTATTTTACAACATTCCTGGCGGGCTGAACCTACTTCTCGTTGGGAACATTATATAAGTCGATAACGTAATATAACCTAAAATAACCTATCTAGCCCCTCGGCGGTAATGTTTTACAGAATCCCGTTCGTGTCGTCCCGTAAGTCTCGGTGCGCACATTATATAAGTCTATAACGTTATATATCCTAACCTAAGGCAACTTAACATCTCGAATGTAGTATTTTACAACATTCCAGGCGTGTCGGCCCCTACTTCTCGGTGGGCACATAATATACGTCTATATCGTAATATAACCTAACCTAAACCCATTTTCCACTTCGGTGATTATGTTTTACAGAATGCCGGTCGTGTTGGCTCATACTGCTCGTTGGGGACATTAGATACGTCTATAACGTTATATATCCTAACCTAAGACAACCTAACATCTCGGATGTAGTATTTTACAACATTCCTGGCGGGCTGAACCTACTTCTCGGTGGGAACATTATATAAGTCTATATAGTAATATAACCCAACCTAACCCATCTAGACCCTCGCTGGTAATGTTTCACAGAATTCCGTTCGTGTTGCCCCGTACGTCACGGTGCGGACATTATATACGTCTATAACATTATATATCCTCACCTAAGGCAACCTAACATCTCGGATGTAGTATTTTCCAAAATACCTGGCGGGTTGGCCCCTACTTCTCGGTAGGAACATTATATACGTCTATAACGTAATATAACCTAACCTAACCCATCTAGCCCCTCGGCGGTAATATTTTACAGAATCCCGTTCGTGTCCGCCGTACGTCACGGTGCGGTCATTATATACGTCTATAACGTTATATACCCTAACCTAACGCAACCTAACATCTCTAACGTAGTGTTTTACAACATTCCAGGCGGGTCGGCACCTACTTCTCGGTGGACACATTATATACGTCTATATCGCAATATTACCTAACCTAACCCATCTAGCCCCTCGCTGGTAATGTTTTACAGAATCCAGTTCGTGTCGTCCCGTACGTCTCGGTGGGGACAGTATATCTGTCTATAACGTTATATATCCTAACCTAAGGCAACTTAACATCTCGAATGTAGTATTTTACAACATTCCAGGCGTGTCGGCCCCTACTTCTCGGTGGGCACATTATATACGTCTATATCGCAATATTACCTAACCTAACCCATCTAGCCCCTCGCTGGTAATGTTTTACAGAATCCAGTTCGTGTCGTCCCGTACGTCTCGGTGGGGACAGTATATATGTCTATAACGTTATATATCCTAACCTAAGGCAACTTAACATCTCGAATGTAGTATTTTACAACATTCCAGGCGTGTCGGCCCCTACTTCTCGGTGGGCACATTATATACGTCCATATCGTAATATTACCTAACCTAACCCATCTAGCCCCTCGCTGGTATTGTTTTACAGAATCCCGTTCGGGTTTGTTCATACTTCTCGGTGGGGACATTATATACATCTATGGCATTGTATATCCCACACGAGGGCAACCTAGCATCTCGAATGTAGTATTTCACAACATTCCTGGCGGGTCGGCCCCACTTCTCGGTAGGGACATTATATAAGTCTATATCGCAATATAACCTAACCTAACCCATCTATACCCTCGCTGGTAATGTTTCACAGAATCCCGTTCGTGTCGCCCCGAACGTCACGGTGCGGACATTATATACGTCTATAACGTTATATATGCTAACCTAAGGCAACCTAACATCCCGGATATAGTAGTTTCCAAAATACCTGGCGGGTCGGCCCCTACTTCTCGGTGGGAACATTATATACGTCTATAACGTAATATAACCTAACCTAACCCATCTAGCCCCTCGCTGGTAATGTTTTACAGAATCCCGGTCGTGTCGGCCCGTAGTTCTCGGTGGGGACACTATATGTGTCTAGAACGTTATATATCCTAACCTAAGGCAACCTAACATCTCGGATGTAGTATTTTACAACATTCCTGGCGGGTCGGCCCCTACTTTTCGGTGGGAACATTATATAGGTGTACAACGTGGTATAACCTAACCTATCCCATCTAGCCCCTCACTGGTAATGCTTTACAGTATCCAGTTCGTGTCGTCACGTACGTCTCGGTGGGGACATTGTATGCGTCTATAACGATATATATCCTAACCTATGGCAACCTAACATCTCGGATGTAGTATTTTACAACACTCCTGGCGGGGCGGAACCTACTTCTCGGTGGGAATATTATATACGTCTATATCGCAATATAACCTGACCTAACCCATCTATACCCTCGCTGGTAATGTTTCACAGAATCCCGTTCGTGTCGCCCCGTACGTCACGGTGCGGACATTATATACGTCTATAACGTTATATATGCTAACCAAAGGCAACTTAACATCTCGGAAATAGTATTTTCCAAAATACCTGGCGGGTCGGCCCCTTCTTCTCGGTGGGAACATTATATAGGTCTACAACGTAGTATAACCTAACCTAACCCATTTAGCCCCTCGCTGGTAATGTTTTTCGGAATCCAGTTCGTGTCGTCCCGTACGTCTCGGTGGGAACATTGTATGCGTCTATAACGTTATATATCCTAACCTAAGGCAACCTAACATATCGGATGTAGTATTTTACAACATTCCTGGCGGGCTGAACCTACTTCTCGGTGGGAACATTATATAAGTCTATATCGTAATATAACCTAACCTAACCCATCTAGACCATCGCTGGTAATGTTTCACAGAATTCCGTTCGTGTCGCCCCGTACGTCACGGTGCGGACATCATATACGTCTATAACATTATATATCCTCACCTAAGGCAACCTAACATCTCGGATGTAGTATTTTCCAAAATACCTGGCGGGTTGGCCCGTACTTCTCGGTAGGAACATTATATACGTCTATAACGTAATATAACCTAACCTAACCCATCTAGCTCCTCGGCGGTAATGTTTTACAGAATCCCGTTCGTGTCGTCCCGTACGTCTCGGTGCGGACATTATAAAAGTCTATAACGTTATATATCCTAACCTAAGGCAACCTAACATCTCGAATGTAGTATTTTACGACATTCCACTCGGGTCGGCCCCTAATTCTCGTTGGGTACATTATGTACGTCTACAGCGTAATATTACCTAACCTAACCCATCTAGGCCCTCGCTGGTAATGTTTTACAGAATCCAGTTCGTGTCGTCCCGTACGTCTCGGTGGGGACATTGTATGCGTCTATAACGTTATATATGCTAACCAAAGGCAACCTAACATCTCGGATATAGTATTTTCCAAAATACCTGGCGGGACGGCCCCTACTTCTCGGTGGGAACATTATATACGTCTATAACGTAATATAACCTAACCTAACCCATCTAGCCCCTCGCTGGCAATGTTTTACAGAATCCCGGTCGTGTCGGCCCGTACTACTCGGTGGGAACATTGTATGCGTCTATAACGTTATATATCCTAACCTAAGGCAACCTAACATCTCGGATGTAGTATTGTACAACATTCCTGGCGGGCTGAATGTACTTCTCGGTGGGAACATTATATAAGTCGATAACGTAATATAACCTAAAATAACCTATCTAGCCCCTCGGCTGTAATGTTTTACAGAATCCCGTTCGTGTCGTCCCGTAAGTCTCGGTGCGGACATTATATAAGTCTATAACGTTATATATCCTAACCTAAGGCAACTTAACATCTCGAATGTAGTATTTTACAACATTCCAGGCGTGTCGGCCCCTACTTCTCGGTGGGCACATAATATACATCTATATCGTAATATAACCTAACCTAAACCCATTTTGCACTTCGGTGATTATGTTTTACAGAATCCCGGTCGTGTTGGCTCATACTGCTCGTTGGGGACATTAGATACGTCTATAACGTTATATATCCTAACCTAAGGCAACCTAACATCTCGGATGTAGTATTTTACAACATTCCTGGCGGACTGAACCTACTTCTCGGTGGGAACATTATATAAGTCTATATCGTAATATAACCTAACCTAACCCATCTAGACCCTCGCTGGTAAAGTTTCACAGAATTCCGTTCGTGTCGCCCCGTACGTCACGGTGCGGACATCATATACGTCTATAACATTATATATCCTCACCCAAGGCAACCTAACATCTCGGATGTAGTATTTTCCAAAATACCTGGCGGGTTGGCCCCTACTTCTCGGTAGGAACATTATATACGTCTATAACGTAATATAACCTAACCTAACCCATCTAGCCCCTCGGCGGTAATGTTTTACAGAATCCCGTTCGTGTCGTCCCGTACGTCTCGGTGCGGACATTATATAAGTCTATAACGTTATATATCCTAACCTAAGGCAACCTAACATCTCGAATGTAGTATTTTCCAAAATACCTGGCGGGTCGGCCCCTACTACTCGGTGGGAACATTATATACGTCTATAACGTAATATAACCTAACCTAACCCATCTAGCCCCTCGGCGGTAATGTTTTACAGAATCCCGTTCGTGTCGTCCCGTACGTCTCGGTGCGGACATTATATAAGTCTATAACGTTATATATCCTAACCTAAGGCAACCTAACATCTCGAATGTAGTATTTTACAACATTCCAGGCGGGTCGGCCCCTACTTCTCGGTGGACACATTATATACGTCTATATCGCAATATTACCTAACCTAACCCATCTAGCCCCTCGCTGGTAATGTTTTACAGAATCCAGTTCGTGTCGTCCCGTACGTCTCGGTGGGGACAGTATATATGTCTATAACGTTATATATCCTAACCTAAGGCAACTTAACATCTCGAATGTAGTATTTTACAACATTCCAGGCGTGTCGGCCCCTACTGCTCGGTGGGCACATTATATACGTCCATATCGTAATATTACCTAACCTAACCCATCTAGCCCCTCGCTGGTAATGTTTTACAGAATCCCGTTCGGGTTTGTTCATACTTCTCGGTGGGGACATTATATACGTCTATGACATTGTATATCCCACCCGAGGGCAACCTAACATCTCGAATGTAGTATTTCACAACATTCCTGGCGGGTCGGCCCCACTTCTCGGTAGGGACATTATATAAGTCTATATCGCAATATAACCTAACCTAACCCATCTATACCCTCGCTGGTAATGTTTCACAGAATCCCGTTCGTGTCGCCCCGAACGTCACGGTGCGGACATTATATACGTCTATAACGTTATATATGCTAACCTAAGGCAACCTAACATCCCGGATATAGTAGTTTCCAAAATACTTGGCGGGTCGGCCCCTACTTCTCGGTGGGAACATTATATACGACTATAACGTAATATAACCTAACCTAACCCATCTAGCCCCTCGCTGGTAATGTTTTACAGAATCCCGGTCGTGTCGGCCCGTACTTCTCGGTGGGTACATTATATGTGTCTAGAACCTTATATATCCTAACCTAAGGCAACCTAACATCTCGGATGTAGTATTTTACAACATTCCTGGCGGGTCGGCCCCTACTTCTCGGTGGGAACATTATATAGGTCTACAACGTAGTATAACCTAACCTAACCCATCTAGCCCCTCGCTGGTAATGCTTTACAGTATCCAGTTCGTGTCGTCACGTACGTCTCGGTGGGGACATTGTATGCGTCTATAACGATATATATCCTAACCTAAGGCAACCTAACATCTCGGATGTAGTATTTTACAACACTCCTGGCGGGGCGGAACCTACTTCTCGGTGGGAACATTATATACGTCTATATCGCAATATAACCTGACCTAACCCATCTATACCCTCGCTGGTAATGTTTCACAGAATCCCGTTCGTGTCGCCCCGTACGTCACGGTGCGGACATTATATACGTCTATAACGTTATATATGCTAACCAAAGGCAACTTAACATCTCGGAAATACTATTTTCCAAAATACCTGGCGGGTCGGCCCCTTCTTCTCGGTGGGAACATTATGTAGGTCTACAACGTAGTATAACCTAACCTAACCCATTTAGCCCCTCGCTGGTAATGTTTTTCAGAATCCAGTTCGTGTCGTCCCGTACGTCTCGGTGGGAACATTGTATGCGTCAATAACTTTATATATCCTAACCTAAGGCAACCTAACATATCGGATGTAGTATTTTACAACATTCCTGGCGGGCTGAACCTACTTCTCGGTGGGAACATTATATAAGTCTATATCGTAATATAACCTAACCTAACCCATCTAGACCCTCGCTGGTAATGCTTTACAGAATCCAGTTCGTGTCGTCCCGTACGTCTCGGTGGGGACATTGTATGCGTCTATAACGATATTTATCCTAACCTAGGGCAACCTAACATCTCGGATTTATTATTTTACAACATTCCTGGCGCGTCGGCCCCTACTTCTCGGTAGGAACATTATATACGGCTACAACGTAGTATAACCTAACCTAACCCATCTAGCCCCTCGCTGGTAATGTTTTACAGAATCCCGTTCGTGTCGCCCCGTACGTCACGGTGCGGACATTATATACGTCTATAACGTTATATATGCTAACCAAAGGCAACTTAACATCTCGGATATAGTATTTTCCAAAATACCTGGCGGGTCGGCCCCTACTTCTCGGTGGGAACATTATATACGTCTATAACGTAATATAACCTAACCTAACCCATCTAGCCCCTCGCTGGTAATGCTTTACAGAATCCAGTTCGTGTCGTCCCGTACGTCTCGGTGGGGACATTGTATGCGTCTATAACGATATATATCCTAACCTAAGGCAACCTAACACCTCGGATGTAGTATTTTACAACATTCCTGGCGTGGCCGAACCTACTTCTCGGTGGGAACAATATATAAGTCTATATCGTAATATAATCTAACCTAACCCATCTAGACCCTCGCTGGTAATGTTTTACTGAATCGCGTTCGTGTCGCCCCGTACGTCACGGTGCGGACATTATATAGATATATAACGTTATATATCCTAACCTAAGGCAACCTAACATCCCGGATATAGTAGTTTCCAAAATACCTGGCGGGTCGGCCCCTACTTCTCGGTGGGAACATTATATACGTCTATAACGTAATATAACCTAACCTAACCCATCTAGCCCCTCGCTGGTAATGTTTTACAGAATCCCGGTCGTGTCGGCCCGTACTTCTCGGTGGGGACACTATATGTGTCTAGAACGTTATATATCCTAACCTAAGGCAACCTAACATCTCGGATGTAGTATTTTACAACATTCCTGGCGGGTCGGCCCCTACTTTTCGGTGGGAACATTATATAGGTGTACAACGTAGTATAACCTAACCTATCCCATCTAGCCCCTCACTGGTAATGCTTTACAGTATCCAGTTCGTGTCGTCACGTACGTCTCGGTGGGGACATTGTATGCGTCTATAACGATATATATCCTAACCTATGGCAACCTAACATCTCGGATGTAGTATTTTACAACACTCCTGGCGGGGCGGAACCTACTTCTCGGTGGGAACATTATATACGTCTATATCGCAATATAACCTGACCTAACCCATCTATACCCTCGCTGGTAATGTTTCACAGAATCCCGTTCGTGTCGCCCCGTACGTCACGGTGCGGACATTATATACGTCTATAACGTTATATATGCTAACCAAAGGCAACTTAACATCTCGGAAATAGTATTTTCCAAAATACCTGGCGGGTCGGCCCCTTCTTCTCGGTGGGAACATTATATAGGTCTACAACGTAGTATAACCTAACCTAACCCATTTAGCCCCTCGCTGGTAATGTTTTTCGGAATCCAGTTCGTGTCGTCCCGTACGTCTCGGTGGGAACATTGTATGCGTCTATAACGTTATATATCCTAACCTAAGGCAACCTAACATATCGGATGTAGTATTTTACAACATTCCTGGCGGGCTGAACCTACTTCTCGGTGGGAACATTATATAAGTCTATATCGTAATATAACCTAACCTAACCGATCTAGACCATCGCTGGTAATGTTTCACAGAATTCCGTTCGTGTCGCCCCGTACGTCACGGTGCGGACATCATATACGTCTATAACATTATATATCCTCACCTAAGGCAACCTAACATCTCGGATGTAGTATTTTCCAAAATACCTGGCGGGTTGGCCCGTACTTCTCGGTAGGAACATTATATACGTCTATAACGTAATATAACCTAACCTAACCCATCTAGCTCCTCGGCGGTAATGTTTTACAGAATCCCGTTCGTGTCGTCCCGTACGTCTCGGTGCGGACATTATAAAAGTCTATAGCGTTATATATCCTAACCTAAGGCAACCTAACATCTCGAATGTAGTATTTTACGACATTCCACTCGGGTCGGCCCCTAATTCTCGTTGGGTACATTATGTACGTCTACAACGTAATATTACCTAACCTAACCCATCTAGGCCCTCGCTGGTAATGTTTTACAGAATCCAGTTCGGGTCGTCCCGTACGTCTCGGTGGGGACATTGTATGCGTCTATAACGTTATATATGCTAACCAAAGGCAACCTAACATCTCGGATATAGTATTTTCCAAAATACCTGGCGGGACGGCCCCTACTTCTCGGTGGGAACATTATATACGTCTATAACGTAATATAACCTAACCTAACCCATCTAGCCCCTCGCTGGCAATGTTTTACAGAATCCCGGTCGTGTCGGCCCGTACTACTCGGTGGGAACATTGTATGCGTCTATAACGTTATATATCCTAACCTAAGGCAACCTAACATCTCGGATGTAGTATTGTACAACATTCCTGGCGGGCTGAATGTACTTCTCGGTGGGAACATTATATAAGTCGATAACGTAATATAACCTAAAATAACCTATCTAGCCCCTCGGCTGTAATGTTTTACAGAATCCCGTTCGTGTCGTCCCGTAAGTCTCGGTGCGGACATTATATAAGTCTATAACGTTATATATCCTAACCTAAGGCAACTTAACATCTCGAATGTAGTATTTTACAACATTCCAGGCGTGTCGGCCCCTACTTCTCGGTGGGCACATAATATACATCTATATCGTAATATAACCTAACCTAAACCCATTTTGCACTTCGGTGATTATGTTTTACAGAATCCCGGTCGTGTTGGCTCATACTGCTCGTTGGGGACATTAGATACGTCTATAACGTTATATATCCTAACCTAAGGCAACCTAACATCTCGAATGTAGTATTTTACAACATTCCTGGCGGGCTGAACCTACTTCTCGGTGGGAACATTATATAAGTCTATATTGTAATATAACCTAACCTAACCCATCTAGACCCTCGCTGGTAAAGTTTCACAGAATTCCGTTCGTGTCGCCCCGTACGTCACGGTGCGGACATCATATACGTCTATAACATTATATATCCTCACCCAAGGCAACCTAACATCTCGGATGTAGTATTTTCCAAAATACCTGGCGGGTTGGCCCCTACTTCTCGGTAGGAACATTATATACGTCTATAACGTAATATAACCTAACCTAACCCATCTAGCCCCTCGGCGGTAATGTTTTACAGAATCCCGTTCGTGTCGTCCCGTACGTCTCGGTGCGGACATTATATAAGTCTATAACGTTATATATCCTAACCTAAGGCAACCTAACATCTCGAATGTAGTATTTTCCAAAATACCTGGCGGGTCGGCCCCTACTACTCGGTGGGAACATTATATACGTCTATAACGTAATATAACCTAACCTAACCCATCTAGCCCCTCGGCGGTAATGTTTTACAGAATCCCGTTCGTGTCGTCCCGTACGTCTCGGTGCGGACATTATATAAGTCTATAACGTTATATATCCTAACCTAAGGCAACCTAACATCTCGAATGTAGTATTTTACAACATTCCAGGCGGGTCGGCCCCTACTTCTCGGTGGACACATTATATACGTCTATATCGCAATATTACCTAACCTAACCCATCTAGCCCCTCGCTGGTAATGTTTTACAGAATCCAGTTCGTGTCGTCCCGTACGTCTCGGTGGGGACAGTATATATGTCTATAACGTTATATATCCTAACCTAAGGCAACTTAACATCTCGAATGTAGTATTTTACAACATTCCAGGCGTGTCGGCCCCTACTGCTCGGTGGGCACATTATATACGTCCATATCGTAATATTACCTAACCTAACCCATCTAGCCCCTCGCTGGTAATGTTTTACAGAATCCCGTTCGGGTTGGTTCCTACTTCTCGGTGGGGACATTATATACGTCTATGACATTGTATATCCCACCCGAGGGCAACCTAACATATCGAATGTAGTATTTCACAACATTCCTGGCGGGTCGGCCCCACTTCTCGGTAGGGACATTATATAAGTCTATATCGCAATATAACCTAACCTAACCCATCTATACCCTCGCTGGTAATGTTTCACAGAATCCCGTTCGTGTCGCCCCGAACGTCACGGTGCGGACATTATATACGTCTATAACGTTATATATGCTAACCTAAGGCAACCTAACATCCCGGATATAGTAGTTTCCAAAATACTTGGCGGGTCGGCCCCTACTTCTCGGTGGGAACATTATATACGTCTATAACGTAATATAACCTAACCTAACCCATCTAGCCCCTCGCTGGTAATGTTTTACAGAATCCCGGTCGTGTCGGCCCGTACTTCTCGGTGGGTACATTATATGTGTCTAGAACCTTATATATCCTAACCTAAGGCAACCTAACATCTCGGATGTAGTATTTTACAACATTCCTGGCGGGTCGGCCCCTACTTCTCGGTGGGAACATTATATAGGTCTACAACGTAGTATAACCTAACCTAACCCATCTAGCCCCTCGCTGGTAATGCTTTACAGTATCCAGTTCGTGTCGTCACGTGCGTCTCGGTGGGGACATTGTATGCGTCTATAACGATATATATCCTAACCTAAGGCAACCTAACATCTCGGATGTAGTATTTTACAACACTCCTGGCGGGGCGGAACCTACTTCTCGGTGGGAACATTATATACGTCTATATCGCAATATAACCTGACCTAACCCATCTATACCCTCGCTGGTAATGTTTCACAGAATCCCGTTCGTGTCGCCCCGTACGTCACGGTGCGGACATTATATACGTCTATAACGTTATATATGCTAACCAAAGGCAACTTAACATCTCGGAAATACTATTTTCCAAAATACCTGGCGGGTCGGCCCCTTCTTCTCGGTGGGAACATTATGTAGGTCTACAACGTAGTATAACCTAACCTAACCCATTTAGCCCCTCGCTGGTAATGTTTTTCAGAATCCAGTTCGTGTCGTCCCGTACGTCTCGGTGGGAACATTGTATGCGTCAATAACTTTATATATCCTAACCTAAGGCAACCTAACATATCGGATGTAGTATTTTACAACATTCCTGGCGGGCTGAACCTACTTCTCGGTGGGAACATTATATAAGTCTATATCGTAATATAACCTAACCTAACCCATCTAGCCCCTCGCTGGTAATGCTTTACAGAATCCAGTTCGTGTCGTCCCGTACGTCTCGGTGGGGACATTGTATGCGTCTATAACGATATATATCCTAACCTAAGGCAACCTAACACCTCGGATGTAGTATTTTACAACATTCCTGGCGTGGCCGAACCTACTTCTCGGTGGGAACAATATATAAGTCTATATCGTAATATAATCTAACCTAACCCATCTAGACCCTCGCTGGTAATGTTTTACTGAATCCCGTTCGTGTCGCCCCGTACGTCACGGTGCGGACATTATATAGATATATAACGTTATATATCCTAACCTAAGGCAACCTAACATCTCACATGTAGTATTTTACAACATTCCTGACGCGTCGACCCCTATTTCTCGGTGGGAATATTATATACGTCTATGACGTTATATATCCTAGCCTAAGGCAATCTAACCTCTCTACAGTAATATTTTACAGCATTCCTGGCGTGACGGCACCTACTTCCCGATGGGGACATTATATACGTCTATAAGGTTAGATATCCTAGCCTAAGGCAACCGAACATCTCGGGTGTAATATTTTACAACATTCCTGACGCGTCGGCCCCTATTTCTCGGTGGGAACATTATATATGTCTATAACGTTATATATCCTAGACTAAGGCGACCTACCATGTCGAATGTAATATTTTACAACACTCCTGGCGTGTCGTCGCCTACTTCTGGATGAGGACATTATATACATCTATAACTTTGTATATCCTAACCTAAGGCAACCTAACATCTCGGATGTAATATTTGACAACATTCCTGGCATGTCGGTCCCAACATCTCGGTGGGAACATTCTATACGTCTATAACGTTGTATATCCTAACCTAAGGGAACCTAACATTTCGGGTGTAATATTTTACAACATTCCTGACGCGTCGGCCCCTATTTCTCGGTTGGAACATTATATACGTCTATAACGCTATATATCCTAACCTAAGGCAACCTAACATCTCTACCGTACAATTTTACAACATTCCTGGCATGCAAGTACCTATATCTCTGTGGTAACATTATATACGTCTATAACGTTATATATCCTAGCCTATGGCAACCTAACATATCGGGTGTAATATTTTACAATATTCCTGGCACGTCGGCCCCTACTCCTCGGTGGGAACATTATATACGTCTATAACGCTATATATCCTAGCCTAAGGCAACCTGACATGTCGAATGTAATATTTTACAACATACCTGGCGCGTCGGCACCTACTTCTCGTTGGGAACAATATATAAGTCAATAACGTTATATATCTTAACCTAAGGCAACCTAACATCTGGGATGTAATATTTAACTACATTCCTGGCACGCCGGGCCCTACTTCTCGGTGGGAACATTATATACGTCTATAACGTTATATATCCTAGCCTGAGGCAATCCTAACATGTCGATTGTAATATTTTACAACATTCCTGGCATGTCGGCTCCTACTTGTCGGTGGGAACAGTATATACATCTATAACGTTATATATCCTAGCCTAAGGCAACCTAACATCTAAGATGTAATATTTTACAACATTCCTGGCGCGCTGGCCCCTACTTCTCGGTGGGAACATTATATACGTCTATAACGCTATATATCCTAGACTAAGACAAGCTAACGTGTCGAATGTAATATTTTACAACATTCCTGGCGCTTCGGCACCTACTTCTCGGTGGGAATATTATATACGTCTATAAAGCTACATATCCTAGCTTAAGGCAACCTAACATGTCGAATGTAATATTTTACAACATTCCTGGCGCGTTGGCCCCTACTTACGGTGGGAACATTATATAAGTCAATAACGTAATATATCCTAAACTAAGGCAACCTATCATCTCTACCGTAATAATTTACAACATTCCTGGCATGCAAGTGCCTAGTTCTCTATGGTAACATTATATACGTCTATAACGTTATATATCCTAACCTAATGCAACCTAACATCTCGGATGTAATATTTTACTACATTCCTGGCGCGGCGGCACCTACTTCTCGGTGGGAACAGTATATACGTCTAAAACGTTATATATCCTAACCTAAGGCAACCTAACATGCCGAATGTAATATTTTACAACATTCCCGGCGCTTCGGTCCCTACTTCTCTGTGGTACCATTATATACGTCTATAAGGTTATATATCCTAGCCTAAGGCAATCCTAACATGTCGAATGTAATATTTTACAACATTCCTGTCGTGTCGCCGACTGCTTCTCGATGGGGACATAATATACGTCTACAACGTTGTATATTCTAACCTAACGCAACCTAACATCTGGGATGTAATATTTTACAACATTCCTGGCGTGTCGTCGCCTACTTCTGGATGGGGCATTATATACATCTATAACGTCATATATCCTAACCTAAGGGAACCTAACATTTCGGATGTAACATTTTACTACATTCCTGGAACGTCGGCCCCTACTTCTCGGTGGGAACATTGTATACGTCTATAACGCTATATATCCTAGCCCCTGGAAACCTAACATGTTGACTGTAATATTTTACAACATACCTGGCGCGTCGGCACCTACTTCTCTGTGGGAATATTATATACGTCTATAAAGCTATATATCCTAGCTTAAGGCAACCTAACATGTCGAATGTAATATTTTACAACATTCCTGGCGTGTTAACCCGCACTTCTCGGTGAGAACATCATATACGTTTATAGCGATATATATGCTAGCCTAAGGCGACCTAACACGTCGAATGTAATATTTTACATCATTCCTGACGTGTCGGCACGTAGTTCACGGTGGTAACATTATATACGCTTACAACGTTATATATACTAGCCTAAGGCAACCTGACATCTCGGATGTAATATTTGACAACATTTCTCGCGTGTGAGCTCGTACTTCTCGGTGGGAACATCATATAGGTCTGTAACGTTATATATCCTGTCGTAAGGCAACATAACATCTCGGATGTACTATTTTACAACATTCCTGGTGGTTCGTCGCCCGCTTCTCGATGTGGACATTATATACGTCTATAACGTTGAATATCCTAACCTAAAGCAACCTAACATCTGGGATGTAATATTTTACAAGATCCCTGGCATGTCGGTCCCTACTTCTCGGTTGGAACATTGTATACGTCTATAACGATATATATTCTAGCCTAAGGCAACCTAACATGCCAAATGTAATATTTTACAACATTCCTGGCGTGTCGTCGCCTACTTCTCGATGGGGACATTATATACATCTATAACGTTGTATATCCTAACCTAAGGCAACCTAACATCTCGGATGTAATATTTTACAACATTCCTGGCATGTCGGCCCCTACTTCTCGGTGGGAACATTGTATACGTCTATAACGATATATATTCTAGCCTAAGGCAACCTAACATGTCAAATGTAATATTTTACAACATTCCTGACGCGTCGGCCCCTATTTCTCGGTTGGAACATTATATACGTCTATAACGCTATATATCCTAACCTAAGGCAACCTAACATCTCTACCGTACAATTTTACAACATTCCTGGCATGCAAGTACCTATATCTCTGTGGTAACATTATATACGTCTATAACGTTATATATCCTAGCCTATGGCAACCTAACATATCGGGTGTAATATTTTACAATATTCCTGGCACGTCGGCCCCTACTCCTCGGTGGGAACATTATATACGTCTATAACGCTATATATCCTAGCCTAAGGCAACCTGACATGTCGAATGTAATATTTTACAACATACCTGGCGCGTCGGCACCTACTTCTCGTTGGGAACAATATATAAGTCAATAACGTTATATATCTTAACCTAAGGCAACCTAACATCTGGGATGTAATATTTAACTACATTCCTGGCACGCCGGGCCCTACTTCTCGGTGGGAACATTATATACGTCTATAACGTTATATATCCTAGCCTGAGGCAATCCTAACATGTCGATTGTAATATTTTACAACATTCCTGGCATGTCGGCTCCTACTTGTCGGTGGGAACAGTATATACATCTATAACGTTATATATCCTAGCCTAAGGCAACCTAACATCTAAGATGTAATATTTTACAACATTCCTGGCGCGCTGGCCCCTACTTCTCGGTGGGAACATTATATACGTCTATAACGCTATATATCCTAGACTAAGACAAGCTAACGTGTCGAATGTAATATTTTACAACATTC
The DNA here is from genome assembly GCA_963969225.1 of Xylocopa violacea. Lineage (NCBI taxonomy): Eukaryota > Metazoa > Arthropoda > Insecta > Hymenoptera > Apidae > Xylocopa > Xylocopa violacea. Next base: position 873,938 of record CAXAJV010000263.1, on the reverse strand, counting down.
CTGGCGCTTCGGCACCTACTTCTCGGTGGGAATATTATATACGTCTATAAAGCTACATATCCTAGCTTAAGGCAACCTAACATGTCGAATGTAATATTTTACAACATTCCTGGCGCGTTGGCCCCTACTTACGGTGGGAACATTATATAAGTCAATAACGTAATATATCCTAAACTAAGGCAACCTATCATCTCTACCGTAATAATTTACAACATTCCTGGCATGCAAGTGCCTAGTTCTCTATGGTAACATTATATACGTCTATAACGTTATATATCCTAACCTAATGCAACCTAACATCTCGGATGTAATATTTTACTACATTCCTGGCGTGTCGTCGCCTACTTCTGGATGGGGACATTATATACATCTATAACGTCATATATCCTAACCTAAGGGAACCTAACATCTCGGGTGTAATATTTTACAACTTTCCTGGCATGTCGGTCCCTACTTCTCGGTGGAAACAATGTATACGTCTATAACGATATATATCCTAGCCTAAGGCAACCCAACATGTAGAATGTAATATTTTACAACAATCCTGGCGTGTCGTCGCCTACTTCTCGATGGGGACATTATATACATCTATAACGTTGTATATCCTAACCTAAGGCAACCTAACATCTCGGATGTAATATTATACAACATTCCTGGCATGTCGGGCCCTACTTCTCGGTGGGAACATTGTATACGTATATAACGATATATATCCTAGCCTAAGGCAACCTAACATGTCGAATGTAATATTTTACAACATTCCTGTCGTGTCGTCGCCTGCTTCTCGATGGAGACATTATATACTTCTATAACGTTGTATATTCTAACCTAACGCAACCTAACATCTGGGATGTAATATTTCACAACATTCCTGGCGTGTCGTCGCCTACTTCTGGATGGGGACATTATATACATCTATAACGTCATATATCCTAACCTAAGGGAACCTAACATCTCGGGTGTAATATTTTACAACATTCCTGGCGTGTCGTCGCCTACTTCTCGATGGGGACATTATATACATCTATAACGTTGTATATCCTAACCTAAGGCAACCTAACATCTCGGATGTAATATTTTACAACATTCTGGCGTGTCGTCGCCTACTTCTCGATGGGGACATTATATACGTCTATAACCTTGTATATACTAACCTAACGCAACCTAACATCTGGGATTTAATATTTTACAACATTCCTGGCATGTCGGACCCTACGTCTCCGTGGGTACATTATATACGTCTATAACGTTGTATACCCTAACCTAACGCAACCTAACATCTGGGATGTAACATTTTAAAACATTCCTGGCATGTCGGTCCCTACGTCTCGGTGGGAACATTATATACGTCTATAACGATATATATCCTAACCTAAGGCAACCTAACATCTCGGATGTAATATTTTCCAACATTCCTGGCGCTTCGGCTGCCACTTTTCGGTGTGAACATTATATACATCTATAACGTCATATATCCTAACCTAAGGGAACCTAACATCTCGGGTGTAATATTTTACAACATTCCTGGCGTGTCGTCGCCTACTTCGCGTTGGGGACATTATATACATCTATAACGTTGTATATCCTAACCTAAGGCAACCTAACATCTCGGATGTAATATTTTACAACATTCTGGCGTGTCGTCGCCTACTTCTCGACGGGGACATTATATACGTCTATAACGTTGTATATCCTAACCTAAGGCAACCTAATATCTCGGATGTAATATTTTACAGCTTTCCTGGCATGTCGGTCCCTACTTCTCGGTGGGAACATTATATACGTCTATAACGATATATATTCTAGCCTAAGGCAACCTAACATGTCGAATGTAATATTTTACAATATTCCTGGCGTGTCGTCGCCTACTTCTCGATGGGGATATTATATACGTCTATAACGTTGTATATCCTAACCTAAGGCAACCTAACATCTCGGATGTAATATTTTACAACATTCTGGCGTGTCGTCGCCTGCTTCTCGATGGGAACATTATATACGTCTATAACCTTGTATATACTAACCTAACGCAACCTAACATCTGGGATGTAATATTTTACAGCATTCCTGGCATGTCGGTCCCTACGTCTCGGTGGGAACATTATATACGTCCATAACGATATATATCCTAACCTAAGGCAACCTAACATCTCGGATGTAATATTTTACAACATTCCTGGCGCTTCGGCTGCTACTTTTCGGTGGGAACATTATATACGTTTATAACGTTATAAATCCAAGCCTACGGCAACCTAACATCTCGGATGTAATATTTCACAACATTCCTGGCGTGTTAACCCGCACTTCTCGGTGGGAATATCATATACGTCTATAGCGATATATATCCTAGCCTAAGGCGACCTAACATGTCGAATGTAATATTTTACATCATTCCTGACGTGTCGGCCCGTAGTTCACGGTGGTAACATTATATACGCCTACAACGTTATATATACTAGCCTAAGGCAACCTAACATCTCGGATGTAATATTATACAACATTCCTGGCATGTCGGTCCCTACTTCTCGGTTGGAACATTGTATATGTCTATAACGATATATAACCTAGCCTAAGGCAACCTAACATGTCGAATGTAATATTTTACAACATTCCTGTCGTGTCGTCGCCTGCTTCTCGATGGGGACATTATATACGTCTATAACGTTGAATATCCTAACCTAAAGCAACCTAACATCTGGGATGTAATATTTTACAAGATCCCTGGTATGTCGGTCCCCACGTCTCCGTGGGAACATTATATACGTCTATAACGATATATATCATAACTTAAAGCAACCTAACATTTCGGATGTAATATTTTACAACATTCCTGGCATGTCGGTCCCTACTTCTCGGTGGAAACAATGTATACGTCTATAACGATATATATCCTAGCCTAAGGCAACCCAACATGTAGAATGTAATATTTTACAACAATCCTGGCGTGTCGTCGCCTACTTCTCGATGGGGACATTATATACATCTATAACGTTGTATATCCTAACCTAAGGCAACCTAACATCTCGGATGTAATATTATACAACATTCCTGGCATGTCGGTCCCTACTTCTCGGTGGGAACATCGTATACGTCTATAACGGTATATAACGTAGCCTAAGGCAACCTAACATGTCGAATGTAATATTTTACAACATTCCTGTCGTGTCGTCGCTTGCTTCTCGATGGGGACATTATATACGTCTATAACGTTGTATATTCTAACCTAAAGCAACCTAACATCTGGGATGTAATATTTTACAAGATCCCTGGTATGTCGGTCCCCACGTCTCCGTGGGAACATTATATACGTCTATAACGATATATATCATAACCTAAAGCAACCTAACATTTCGGATGTAATATTTTACAACATTCCTGGCATGTCGGTCCCTACTTCTCGGTGGAAACAATGTATACGTCTATAACGATATATATCCTAGCCTACGGCAACCTAACTTGTAGAATGTAATATTTTAGAACATTCCTGGCGTGTCGTCGCCTACTTCTCTATGGGAACATTATATACATCAATAACGTCATATATCCTAACCTAAGGGAACCTAAAATCTCGGGTGTAATATTTTACAACATTCCTGGCGTGTCGTCGCCTACTTCTCGATGGGGATATTATATACATCTATAACGTTGTATATCCTAACCTAAGGCAACCTAACATCTCGGATGTAATATTTTACAACATTCTGGCGTGTCGTCGCCTGCTTCTCGATGGGAACATTATATACGTCTATAACCTTGTATATACTAACCTAACGCAACCTAACATATGGGATGTAATATTTTACAACATTCCTGGTATGTCGGTCCCTACGTCTCCGTGGGTACATTATATACGTCTATAACGTTGTATATCCTAACCTAACGCAACCTAACATCTGGGATGTAATATTTTACAACATTCCTGGCGTGTCGTCGCCTATTTCTCGGTGGGAACGTTATATACGTCTATAACGGTATATATTCTAACCTAAGGGAACCTTACATCTCGGATGTAATATTTTACAACATTCCTGGCATGTCGGTCCCTACTTGTCGGTGGAAACAATGTATACGTCTATAACGATATATATCCTAGCCTAAGGCAACCCAACATGTAGAATGTAATATTTTACAACATTCCTGGCGTGTCGTCGTCTACTTCTAGATGGGGACATTATATACATCTATAACGTTGTATATTCTAACCTAACGCAACCTAACATCTGGGATGTAATATTTTACAACATTCCTGGCGTGTCGTCGCCTACTTCTGGATGGAGACATTATATACATCTATAACGTCATATATCCTAACCTAAGGGAACCTAACATCTCGGGTGTAATATCTTACAACATGCCTGACGCGTCGGCGGCTATTTCTCGGTGGGAATATTGTATACGTCTATAACGTTATATATCCTAGCCTAAGGCAACCTAACATCTCGGATGTAATATTTCACAACGTTCCTGGCGTGTTAACACGCACTTCTCGGTGGGAATATCATATACGTCTATAGCGATATATATCCTAGCCTAAGGCGACATAACATGTCGAATGTAATATTTTACATCATTCCTGACGTGTCGGCCCGTAGTTCACGGTGGTAAAATTATATACGCCTACAACGTTATATATACTAGCCTAAGGCAACCTGACATCTCGGATGTAATATTTGACAACATTTCTGGCGTGTGAGCGCGTACTTCTCGGTGGGAACATCATATACGTCTGTAACGTTATATATCCCGTCGTAAGGCAACATAACATCTGGGATGTAATATTTTACAACATTCCTGGTGGGTCGTCGCCCGATTCTCGATGGGGACATTATATACGTCTATAACGTTGAATATCCTAACCTAAAGCAACCTAACATCTGGGATGTAATATTTTACAAGATCCCTGGCATGTCGGTCCCCACGTCTCGGTGGGAACATTATATACGTCTATAACGATATATATCATAACCTAAAGCAACCTAACATCTCGTATGTAATATTTTACAACATTCCTGGTATGTCGGTCCCTACTTCTCGGTGGAAACAATGTATACGTCTATAACGATATATATCCTAGTCTAAGGCAACCCAACATGTAGAATGTAATATTTTGCAACATTCCTGGCGTGTCGTCGCCTACTTCTCTATGGAAACATTATATACATCTATAACGTTGTATATCCTAACCTAAGGCGACCTAACATCTCGGATGTAATATTTTACAACATTCCTGTCATGTCGGTCCCTACTTCTCCGTGGGAACATTGTATACGTCTATAGCGATGTATATCCTAGCATAAGGCAACCTAACATGTCGAATGTAATATTTTACAACATTCCTGTCGTGTCGCCGCCTGCTTCTCGATGGGGACATTATATACGTCTACAACGTTGTATATTCTAACCTAACGCAACCTAACATCTGGGATGTAATATTTTACAAGATCCCTGGCATGTCGGTCCCCACGTCTCGGTGGGAACATTATATACGTCTATAACGATATATATCATAACCTAAAGCAACCTAACATCTCGTATGTAATATTTTACAACATTCCTGGCATGTCGGTCCCTACTTCTCGGTGGAAACAATGTATACGTCTATAACGATATATATCCTAGCCTAAGGCAACCCAACATGTAGAATGTAATATTTTACAACATTCCTGGCGTGTCGTCGCCTACTTCTCTATGGGAACATTATATACATCTATAACGTTGAATATCCTAACCTAAGGCGACCTAACATCTCGGATGTAATATTTTACAACATTCCTGTCATGTCGGTCTCTACTTCTCGGTGGGAACATTGTATACGTCTATAACGATATATATCCTAGCCTAAGGCAACCCAACATGTCGAATGTAATATTTTACAACATTCCTGGCGTGTCGTCGCCTACTTCTCGACGGGGACATTATATACATCTATAACGTCATATATCCTAACCTAAGGGAACCTAACATCTCGGGTGTAATATTTTACAACATTCCTGGCGTGTCGTCGCCTACTTCTCTATGGGAACATTATATACATCTATAACGTCATATATCCTAACCAAAGGGAACCTAACATCTCGGGTGTAATATTTTACAACATTCCTGGTGTGTCGTCGCCTACTTCTCGATGGGGATATTATATACATCTATAACGTTGTATATCCTAACCTAGGGCAACCTAACATCTCGGATGTAATATTTTACAACATTCTGGCGTGTCGTCGCCTGCTTCTCGATGGGAACATTATATACGTCTATAACCTTGTATATACTAACATAACGCAACCTAACATCTGGGATGTAATATTTTACAACATTCCTGGCATGTCGGTCCCTACGTCTCCGTGGGTACATTATATACGTCTATAACGTGGTATATCCTAACCTAACGCAACCTCACTTGTAGAATGTAATATTTTACAACATTCCTGGCGTGTCGTCGCCTACTTCTCTATGGGAACATTATATACATCTATAACGTTGTATATCCTAACCTAAGGCAACCTAACATCTCGGATGTAATATTTTACAACATTCCTGTCATGTCGGTCCCTACTTCTCGGTGGGAACATTGTATACGTCTATAACGATATATATCCTAGCATAAGGCAACCTAACATGTCGAATGTAATATTTTAAAACATTCCTGTCGTGTCGCCGCCTGCTTCTCGATGGGGACATTATATACATCTGTAACGTTGTATATTCTAACCTAATGCAACCTAACATCTGGGATGTAATATTTTACAACATTCCTGGCGTGTCGTCGCCTACTTCTGGATGGGGACATTATATACATCTATAACGTCATATATCCTAACTTAAGGAACCTAACATCTCGGGTGTAATATTTTACAACATTCCTGGCGTGTCGTCGCCTACTTCTCGATGGGGATATTATATACATCTATAACGTTGTATATCCTAACCTAAGGCAACCTAACATCTCGGATGTAATATTTTACAACATTCTGGCGTGTCGTCGCCTGCTTCTCGATGTGAACATTATATACGTCTATAACCTTGTATATACTAACCTAACGCAACCTAACATCTGGGATGTACTATTTTACAACATTCCTGGCATTTTGGTCCCTACGTCTCCGTGGGTACATTATATACGTCTATAACGTTGTATATCCTAACCTAACGCAACCTAACATCTGGGATGTAATATTTTAAAACATTCCTGGCATGTCGGTCCCTACGTCTCGGTGGGAACATTATATACGTCTATAACGATATATATCATAACCTAAAGCAACCTAACATTTCGGATGTAATATTTTACAACATTCCTGGCATGTCGGTCCCTACTTCTCGGTGGAAACAATATATACATCTATAACGACATATATCCTAGCCTAAGGCAACCCAACATGTCGAATGTAATATTTTACAACATTGCTGTCGTGTCGTCGCCTGCTTCTCGATGGGGACATTATATACGTCTATAACGTTGTATATTCTAACCTAACGCAACCTAACATCTGGGATGTAATATTTTACAACATTCCTGGCATGTCGGTCCCTACGTCTCCGTGGGTACATTATATACGTCTATAACGTTGTATATCCTAGCCTAAGGCAACCTCACTTGTAGAATGTAATATTTTACAACATTCCTGGCGTGTCGTCGCCTACTTCTCTATGGGAACATTATATACATCTATAACGTTGTATATCCTAACCTAAGGCAACCTAACATCTCGGATGTAATATTTTACAACATTCCTGTCATGTCGGTCCCTACTTCTCGGTGGGAACATTGTATACGTCTATAACGATATATATCCTAGCATAAGGCAACCTAACATGTCGAATGTAATATTTTACAACATTCCTGTCGTGTCGCCGCCTGCTTCTCGATGGGGACATTATATACGTCTATAACGTTGTATATTCTAACCTAACGCAACCTAACATCTGGGATGTAATATTTTACAACATTCCCGGCGTGTCGTCGCCTACTTCTCTATGGGAACATTATATACATCTATAACGTCATATATCCTAACCTAAGGGAACCTAATATCTCGGGTGTAATATTTTACAACATTCCTGGCGTGTCGTCGCCTACTTCTCGATGGGGATATTATATACATCTATAATGTTGTACATCCTAACCTAGGGCAACCTAACATCTCGGATGTAATATTTTACAACATTCTGGCGTGTCGTCGCCTGCTTCTCGATGGGAACATTATATACGTCTATAACCTTGTATATACTAACCTAACGCAACCTAACATATGGGATGTAATATTTTACAACATTCCTGGTATGTCGGTCCCTACGTCTCCGTGGGTACATTATATACGTCTATAACGTTGTATATCCTAACCTAACGCAACCTAACATCTGGGATGTAATATTTTAAAACATTCCTGGCATGTCGGTCCCTACGTCTCGGTGGGAACATTATATACGTCTATAACGATATATATCCTAACCTAAGGCAACCCAACATGTAGAATGTAATATTTTACAACATTCCTGGCGTGTCGTCGTCTACTTCTAGATGGGGACATTATATACATCTATAACGTTGTATATTCTAACCTAACGCAACCTAACATCTGGGATGTAATATTTCACAACGTTCCTGGCGTGTTAACCCGCACTTCTCGGTGGGAATATCATATACGTCTATAGCGATATATATCCTAGCCTAAGGCGACCTAACATGTCGAATGTAATATTTTACATCATTCCTGACGTGTCGGCCCGTAGTTCACGGTGGTAAAATTATATACGCCTACAACGTTATATATATTAGCCTAAGGCAACCTGACATCTCGGGTGTAATATTTGACAACATTTCTGGCGTGTGAGCGCGTACTTCTCGGTGGGAACATCATATACGTCTGTAACGTTATATATCCCGTCGAAAGGCAACATAACATCTGGGATGTAATATTTTACAACATTCCTGGTGGGTCGTCGCCCGATTCTCGATGGGGACATTATATACGTCTATAACGTTGAATATCCTAACCTAAAGCAACCTAACATCTGGGATGTAATATTTTACAAGATCCCTGGCATGTCGGTCCCCACGTCTCGGTGGGAACATTATATACGTCTATAACGATATATATCATAACCTAAAGCAACCTAACATCTCGTATGTAATATTTTACAACATTCCTGGCATGTCGGTCCCTACTTCTCGGTGGAAACAATGTATACGTCTATAACGATATATATCCTAGCCTAAGGCAACCCAACATGTAGAATGTAATATTTTACAACATTCCTGGCGTGTCGTCGCCTACTTCTCTATGGGAACATTATATACATCTATAACGTTGAATATCCTAACCTAAGGCGACCTAACATCTCGGATGTAATATTTTACAACATTCCTGTCATGTCGGTCTCTACTTCTCGGTGGGAACATTGTATACGTCTATAACGATATATATCCTAGCCTAAGGCAACCCAACATGTCGAATGTAATATTTTACAACATTCCTGGCGTGTCGTCGCCTACTTCTCGACGGGGACATTATATACATCTATAACGTCATATATCCTAACCTAAGGGAACCTAACATCTCGGGTGTAATATTTTACAACATTCCTGGCGTGTCGTCGCCTACTTCTCTATGGGAACATTATATACATCTATAACGTCATATATCCTAACCAAAGGGAACCTAACATCTCGGGTGTAATATTTTACAACATTCCTGGTGTGTCGTCGCCTACTTCTCGATGGGGATATTATATACATCTATAACGTTGTATATCCTAACCTACGGCAACCTAACATCTCGGATGTAATATTTTACAACATTCTGGCGTGTCGTCGCCTGCTTCTCGATGGGAACATTATATACGTCTATAACCTTGTATATACTAACATAACGCAACCTAACATCTGGGATGTAATATTTTACAACATTCCTGGCATGTCGGTCCCTACGTCTCCGTGGGTACATTATATACGTCTATAACGTGGTATATCCTAACCTAACGCAACCTCACTTGTAGAATGTAATATTTTACAACATTCCTGGCGTGTCGTCGCCTACTTCTCTATGGGAACATTATATACATCTATAACGTTGTATATCCTAACCTAAGGCAACCTAACATCTCGGATGTAATATTTTACAACATTCCTGTCATGTCGGTCCCTACTTCTCGGTGGGAACATTGTATACGTCTATAACGATATATATCCTAGCATAAGGCAACCTAACATGTCGAATGTAATATTTTAAAACATTCCTGTCGTGTCGCCGCCTGCTTCTCGATGGGGACATTATATACATCTGTAACGTTGTATATTCTAACCTAATGCAACCTAACATCTGGGATGTAATATTTTACAACATTCCTGGCGTGTCGTCGCCTACTTCTGGATGGGGACATTATATACATCTATAACGTCATATATCCTAACTTAAGGAACCTAACATCTCGGGTGTAATATTTTACAACATTCCTGGCGTGTCGTCGCCTACTTCTCGATGGGGATATTATATACATCTATAACGTTGTATATCCTAACCTAAGGCAACCTAACATCTCGGATGTAATATTTTACAACATTCTGGCGTGTCGTCGCCTGCTTCTCGATGTGAACATTATATACGTCTATAACCTTGTATATACTAACCTAACGCAACCTAACATCTGGGATGTACTATTTTACAACATTCCTGGCATTTTGGTCCCTACGTCTCCGTGGGTACATTATATACGTCTATAACGTTGTATATCCTAACCTAACGCAACCTAACATCTGGGATGTAATATTTTAAAACATTCCTGGCATGTCGGTCCCTACGTCTCGGTGGGAACATTATATACGTCTATAACGATATATATCATAACCTAAAGCAACCTAACATTTCGGATGTAATATTTTACAACATTCCTGGCATGTCGGTCCCTACTTCTCGGTGGAAACAATATATACATCTATAACGACATATATCCTAGCCTAAGGCAACCCAACATGTCGAATGTAATATTTTACAACATTGCTGTCGTGTCGTCGCCTGCTTCTCGATGGGGACATTATATACGTCTATAACGTTGTATATTCTAACCTAACGCAACCTAACATCTGGGATGTAATATTTTACAACATTCCTGGCATGTCGGTCCCTACGTCTCCGTGGGTACATTATATACGTCTATAACGTTGTATATCCTAGCCTAAGGCAACCTCACTTGTAGAATGTAATATTTTACAACATTCCTGGCGTGTCGTCGCCTACTTCTCTATGGGAACATTATATACATCTATAACGTTGTATATCCTAACCTAAGGCAACCTAACATCTCGGATGTAATATTTTACAACATTCCTGTCATGTCGGTCCCTACTTCTCGGTGGGAACATTGTATACGTCTATAACGATATATATCCTAGCATAAGGCAACCTAACATGTCGAATGTAATATTTTAAAACATTCCTGTCGTGTCGCCGCCTGCTTCTCGATGGGGACATTATATACATCTGTAACGTTGTATATTCTAACCTAATGCAACCTAACATCTGGGATGTAATATTTTACAACATTCCTGGCGTGTCGTCGCCTACTTCTGGATGGGGACATTATATACATCTATAACGTCATATATCCTAACTTAAGGAACCTAACATCTCGGGTGTAATATTTTACAACATTCCTGGCGTGTCGTCGCCTACTTCTCGATGGGGATATTATATACATCTATAACGTTGTATATCCTAACCTAAGGCAACCTAACATCTCGGATGTAATATTTTACAACATTCTGGCGTGTCGTCGCCTGCTTCTCGATGTGAACATTATATACGTCTATAACCTTGTATATACTAACCTAACGCAACCTAACATCTGGGATGTACTATTTTACAACATTCCTGGCATTTTGGTCCCTACGTCTCCGTGGGTACATTATATACGTCTATAACGTTGTATATCCTAACCTAACGCAACCTAACATCTGGGATGTAATATTTTAAAACATTCCTGGCATGTCGGTCCCTACGTCTCGGTGGGAACATTATATACGTCTATAACGATATATATCCTAACCTAACGCAACCTAACATCTGGGATGTAATATTTTACAGCATTCCTGGCGTGTCGGTCCCTACTTCTCGGTGGAAACAATGTATACGTCTATAACGATATATATCCTAGCCTAAGGCAACCTATCATGTCGAATGTAATATTTTACTACATTCCTGTCGTGTCGTCGCCTGCTTCTCGATGGGGACATTATATACGTCTATAAGGTTGTATATTCTAACCTGTCGCAACCTAACATCAGGGATGTAATATTTTACAACATTCTGGCGTGTCGTCGCCTGCTTCTCGATGGGGACATTATATACGTCTATAACCTTGTATATACTAACCTCACGCAACCTAACATCTGGGATGTAATATTTTACTACATTCCTGGTATGTCGGGCCCTACTTCTCGGTGGGAACATTGTATACGTCTATAACGATACATATCCTATCCCAAGGCAACCTAACATGTCGAATGTAATATTTTACAATATTCCTGACGTGTCGGCCCGTAGTTCACGGTGGTAACATTATATACGCATACAACGTTATATATACTAGCCTATGGCAACCTGACATCCCGGATGTAATATTTGACAACATTCCTGGCGTATTAGCGGGTACTTCTCGGTGGGAACATCATATACGTCTATAACTTTACATATCCTAACGTATGGCAACATAACAGCTCGGATGTTATATTTTACAACATTCCTGCCGTGTCGTCGCCTGCTTCTCGATGGGGACATTATATACGTCTATAACGTTGTATATCCTAACCTAAGGCAACCTAACATCTGCGATGTAATATTTTACAACATTTCTGGCATGTCGGTCCGTACTTCTCGGTGGGAAAATCATATACGTCTATAGCGATATATATCCTAACCGAAGGCAACCTAACATCTCGGATGTAATATTTTACAACATTCCTGGCGCGTCGGCTCCTATTTTTCGGTGGGAACATTATATACGTCTATAACGTTATATATCCTAACGTAAGGCAACATAACATCTCGGATGTATTATATTACATCATTCCTGGCGTGTTGTCGCCTGCTTCTCGGGGGAGACATTATATACGTCTATAACGTTGTATATCCTAACCTAACGAAACCTAACATCTGGGATGTAATATTTTACAACATTCCTGGCGTGTAGTCGCCTGCTTCTCGATGGGGACATTATATACGTCTATAACGCTGTATATCCTAACCTAACGCAACCTAACATCTGGGATTTAATATTTTACATCATTCCTGGCGTGTCGTCGCCTGCTTCTCGATGGGGACATTATATACGTCTATAACGTTGTATATCCTAACCTAACGGAACCTAACATCTCGGATGTAATATTTGGCAACATTCCTGGCGTGTTAGCCCGTACTTCTCGGTGGGAACATTCTATACGTCTATAACGTTGTATATCCTAACCTAAGGGAACCTAACATCTCAGGTGTAATATTTTACAAGATTCCTGACCCGTCGGCCCCTATTTCTCGGTGGGAACATTGTATACGTCTATAACGATATATGACCTAGCCTAAGGCAACCTAACATCTCGGATGTAATATTTTACTACATTCCTGGCATGTCAGTCCCTACGTCTCGCTGGTAACATTATATACGTCTATAACGTTGTATATCCTGACCTAACGCAACCTAACATCTGGGATGTAATATTTTACAACATTCCTGGCGTGTCGGCCGCTACGTCTCGGTGGGCACATTATATGTGTCCATAACGTAATATAACCTAACCTGACCCATCTAGACCCTCGCTGGTAATGTTTTACAGAATCCCGTTCGTGTCGTGCCCTACGTCTCGGTGCGGACATTATATACGTCTATAACGTTATTTTTCCTATCCTAAGGCAACCTAACATCTCGGATGTAGTATTTTCCAACATTTCTTGCGGGTCGGCCCCTACTTCTCGGTGGGCACATTATATACGTCTATATCGTAATATAGCCTAACCTAACCAATCTAGATCCTAGCTGGTAATGTTTTACAGAATGCCGTTCGTGTCGTCCCGTACGTCTCGGAGGGCACATTATATACGTCTATAACGAAATATAACCTAACCTAACCCGTCTTGCACCTCGGTGATAATGCTTTACAGTATCCCATCCGTGTCGGACCGTACTTCTCGTTGTGGACATTATATACGTCTAGAACGTTATATAACCCAATCCAGGGCAACCTAACATCCCGAATGTAATATTTTCCTATATTCCTGGCGGGTCCGCCTCTACGTCTCGTTGGGAACATTATATACGTCTATAACCTAATATAACCTAACTTATCCCATCTAGACCCTCGCTGGTAATGTTTTACAGCATCCCGGTCGTGTCGGCCTGTACTTCTCGGTGGGGACACTATGTTCGTCTATAACGTTATATATCCTAACGTAAGGCAACCTAACATGTCGAATGTAATATATCACCACATTCCTGGCACGTGGCCCCTACTTCTCGGTGGGAACATTATATACGTCTATAATGTTACATATCCTAGCCTAAGGCACCCTAACATGTCGAATGTAATATTTTACATCATTCCCGGCACTTCGGCACCTACTTCTCGTGGGGCACGTTATGTACGTCTATATCGCTATATATCCTAGCTTACGGCAACCTAACATGTCGAATGTAATATTTTACAACATTCCCGTCACTTCGGTCCCTACTTCTCTGTGGTAACATTATATACGTCTATAACGTTATATATCATAGCCTGAGGCAACCTAACATCTCGGATGTAATATTTTACTACATACCTGGCACGTCGACCGTTACTTCTCGGTGGGAACATTATATACGTCTATAACGCTATATATCCTAGCCTAAGGCAACCTAACATGTCATATGTAGTATTTTACAACATTCCCGGCGCTTCGGCCCCTACTTCTCGGTGGGAACATTATATACATCTATAACGCTACATATCTTAGCTTAAGGCAACCTAACATCTCGGATGTAATATTTTACAACATTCCTCGCTCGTCGGCCCCTACTTCTCGGTGGGAACATTATATACGTCTATAACGTTATATATCCTAACCTGAGGCATCCTAACTTGTCGAACGTAATATTTTACAACATTCCTGGCTCATCGGCCCCTAGTTCTCGGTGGGAACAATATATACGTTTATAACGTTATATATCCTAACCTAAGGCAACCTAACACCTCGGATGTAATGTTTTACAACATTCCTGATGCGTCGGTCCCTACTTCTCGGTGGGAACACTATATACGTCTATAACATTATATATCCTAACCTAAGGCAACCTAACATCTCGGATGTAATATTTTACAACATTCCTGGCGTGTCGGCCCTTAGTTCTCGGAGGGAACATTATACACGTCTACAACGTCATATATCCTAACCTAATGCAACCTAGCATCTCGGATGTAATTTTTTACTACATTCCTGGCTCGTTGCCCCCTACTTCTCGGTGGGAACATTATATACGTATATAGCGTTACATATCCTAGGCTAAGGCAACCTAACATGTCGAATGTAATATTTTACAACATTCCTGGCGCGTCGGCCCCTACTTCTCGGTGGGAACATTATATAAGTCAATAACGTTATATATCCCAATCTAAGGCAACCTAACATGCCGAATGTAATATTTTACAACATTCCCGGCGCTTCGGTCCCTACTTCTCTGTGGTAACATTATATACGTCTATAAGGTTATATATCCTAGCCTAAGGCAATCCTAACATGTCGAATGGAATATTTTACAACATTCCAGGCGCGTCCGCTACTACTTCTCGGTGGGAACATTATATAGGTCAATAACGTTATATATCCTAACCTAAGGCAACCTAGCATCTCGGGTGTAATATTTTACTACATTACTGGCACATCGGCCCGTACCTGTCGGCGGCAATATTATATAAGTCAAAAACGTTACATACACTAACCTAAGGCAATCTAACGTGTCGAGCGCAATATTTTACAACATTCTTGGCTCGTCGGCCCCTACTTTTCGGTGGGAACATTATATACGTCTATAACGTTATACATCCTAACCTAAGGGAACCTAACATGTCGAATGTAATATTTTACAACATTCCTGTCGAGTCGTGGCCTGCTTCTCGATGGGGACATTATATACGTCTATAACGTTATATATCCTAGCCTAAGGCAACCTAACTCCTCGGATGTAATACTTGACAACATTCCTGGCGTGTTAGCCCGTACTTCTCGGTGGGGACAGCATATACGTCTACAGCGATAAATATCCTAACTGAAGGCAACCTAATATCTCGGATGTAATATTTTACAACGTTCCTGGCGCGTCGGCTCCTACTTTTCGGTGAGAACATTATATACGTCTATAACGATATATATCCTAACCTAAGGGAACCTAACATCTCGGGTGTAATATTTTACAACATTCCTGACACGTCGTCGCCTGCTTCTCGATGGGGACATTATATACGTCTATAACGTTGTATATCCTAACCTAAGCAACCTAACATCTGGGATGTAATATTTTACAAGATTCCTGGCATGTCGGTCCCCACGTCTCGGTAGGAACATTATATACGTCTATAACGATATATATCCTAACCTAAGGCCACCTAACATCTCGGATGTAATAGTTGGCAACATTCCTGGCGGGTCGGCCCCAAATTCTCGGTGGGAACATTATATACGTCTATATCGTAATATAACCTAACCTAACCCATCTAGACCCTCGCTGGTAATGTTTTACAGAATCCCGTTCGTGTCGTACCGTACATTTCGGTGCGGACTTTGTATAAGTCTATAACGTTATATATCCTAACCTAAGGCAACCTAACAACTCGAATGTAGTATTTTACCGCTTTCCAGGCGGGTCGGCCCCTACTTCTCGGTGGGTAAATTATATACGTGTATATCGTAATATAGCCTAACCTAACCCATCTAGCTCCTCGGCGGTAATGTTTTACAGAATACCGTTCGTGTCGTCCCGTACGTCTCGGTGCGGACATTGTATAAGTCTATAACGTTATATGTACTAACCTAAGGCAACCTAACATCTGGAATGTAGTATTTTGCAACATTCCTGGCGGGTCGGATCCTAGTTCTGGGTGGGAACATTATATACGTCTATAACGTAACATAACCTAACCTAACCCATTTTGCTCCAGGGTGATAATGTTTTACAGAATCCCGGTCGAGTCTTCCCGTACTTCTCGATGGGGACATTATATACGTCTATAACGTTGTACATTCTAGCCTAAGGCAACCTAACATCTCGAATGTAGTATTTTCCAACATTCCTGGCGGGTCGGCCCCTAATTCTCGGTGGGATCATTATGTACGTCTGTAACGTAATATAACCTAACCTAACCCATCTAGACCTTCGCTGGTAATGTTTTACAGAATCTCCTTCGTGTCGTCCCGTACGACTCGGTGCCGAAATTATATACGTCTATAACGTTATACATCCTAACCTAAGGCAACCTAACATCTCGAATGTAGTATTTTACCACATTCCAGGCGTGTCGGCCCCTACTTCTCGGTGGGAACATTATATAAATCTATATCGTAATATAACCTAACCTAACCCATTTTGCCTCTCGGTGATACGGTTTTACAGAATCCCGTTCGTGTCGTACCGTACGTCTCGGTGCGGACATTGTATAAGTGTATAACGTTATATATCTTAACCTAAGGCAACCTAACAACTCGAATGTAGTATTTTACCAGATTCCAGGCGGATCGGCCCCTACAACTCGGTGGGAACATTATATACGTCTATAATGTAATATAACCTAACCTAACCCATCTAGCCCCTCGGTGGTAATGTTTTACAGAATCCTGATCGTGTCGTCCAGTACGTCTCGGTGCGGACATTATATACGTCTATAACGTTATATATCCTAACCTAAGGCAACCCAACATCTCGAATGTAGTATTTTACAACATTCCAGGCCGTTCGGCCCCTACTTCTCAGTGGGAACATTATATACGTCTGTAACTTTATATATCGCAACCTAAGGCAACCTAACATCTCGGATGTAGTATTTGCCAACATTCCGAGCAGGTCGGCCCCACTTCTCGGTGGGAACATTATATACGTCAATAACGTAATATAACCTAACCTAATCCATCTAGCCCCTCGCTGGTAATGTTTTATAGAATCCCGGTCATGTCGTCCCGTACTTCTCAGTGGGGACACTATATAGATCTCTAACGTTATACATCCTAACCTAAGGCAATCTAACATCTCGAATCTAGTATTTTACAACATTCCATGAGGTTCGGCCCCTACTTCTGAGTGGGAACATTATATACGTCTATATCGTAATATAACCTAACCTAACCCATTTTGCCCCTCGGTGATAATATTTTACAGAATCCCCGTCGTGTCGGCCCGTACTTCTCGGTGGGGACATCATATGCGTCAATAACGTTATATATCCAAACCTAAGGCAACCTAACATATCGGATGTAGTATTTTCCAAAATTCCTGGCGGGTCGGCCCCTACTTCTCGGTGGGCACATTATATACGTCCATAACGTAATATAACACAACCTAACCCATCTAGACTCTCGCTGGTAATGCTTTACAGAATCCCCGTCGTGTCGGCCCAACTTCTCGCTGGGAACATTATACACGTCTATAACGTAATATAACCTAACCTAACCCATCTAGCATCTCACTGGTATTGTTTTACAGAATCCCGGTCGTGTCGTCCCGTACGTCTCTGTGCGGACATTATATAAGTCTATAACGTTATATATCCTAACCTAAGGCAACCTAACATCTCGGATGTAGTATTTTACAACATTCCTGGCGGGTCGGCCCCACTTCTCGGTAGGGACATTATATAAGTCTATATCACAAATATAACCAAACCTAACCCATCTAGACCCCCGCTGGTCATGTTTCACAGAATCCCGTTCGTGTCGCCCCGTACCTCACGGTGCGGACATTATATACGTCTATAACGTTATATATCCTAACCTAAGGCAACCTAACATCTCGGATGTAGTATTTTACAACATTGCTGGCGGGGCGGAACCTACTTCTCGGTGTGATCATTATATAAGTCTATATCATAATATAACCTAACCTAACCCATCTAGACCCTCGCTGGTAATGTTTTACAGAATTCCGTTCGTGCCGTCCCGTACGTCTCCGTGCGGACATTATATAAGCCTATAACGTTATATATCCTAACCTAAGGCAACCTAACATCTAGGATGTAATATTTTACAACATTCCTGACTCGTCGACCCCTATTTCTCGGTGGGAAAATTATATACGTCTATAACGTTATATATCCTAGCCTAAGGCAACCTAACATGTCGAAAGTAATATTTTACAAGATTCCTAGCGTGTCGTC
Organism: Xylocopa violacea; assembly: GCA_963969225.1. NCBI lineage: Eukaryota > Metazoa > Arthropoda > Insecta > Hymenoptera > Apidae > Xylocopa > Xylocopa violacea. The sequence continues at coordinate 854,557 of CAXAJV010000263.1, read as the reverse complement.
GACTACTTCTCGATGGGGACATTATATACATCTATAACGTTGTATATCCTAATGTAAGGCAACCTAACATCTCGGATGTTATATTTTACAACATTCCTGGCATGTCGGTCCCTACATCTCCGTGGGAACTTTCTATACTTCTATAACGTTGTATATCCTAACCTAAGGGAACCCAACATCTCGGGTGTAATATTTTACAACATTCCTGACCAGTCGGCCCCTATTTCTCGGTGGGAACATTCTATACGTCTATAACTTTGTATATCCTAACCTAAGGGAACCTAACATCTCGGATGTAATATTTCACAACATTCCTGGCGTGTCGTCGCCTGCTTCTCGATGGGGACATTATATACGTCTATAACGTTGTATATCCTAACCTAAGGCAACCTAACATCTCGGATGTAATAGTTGATAACATTCCTGGCGTGTCGTCGGCTGCTTCTCGATGTGGACATTATATACATCTATAAGGTTGTATATCCTAACCTAAGGCAACCTAACATCTCGGATGTAATATTTTACAACATTCCTGGCATTTCGGTCCCTACTTCTCGGTGGGAACATTGTATACGTCTATAACGATATATATCGTAGCATAAGGCAACCTAACATATCGGATGTAATATTTGGCAAAATTAATGGCGCGTCGTCGCCTGCTTCTCGGTGGGAAAATTCTATATGTCTATAACGTTGTATATCCTAACCTAAGGCAACCTAACATCTCGGATGTATTATTTTACAACATTCCTGGCATGTCGGTACCTACTTCTCGGTGGTAACATTATATACGTCTATAACGATATATATCCTAACCTAAGGGAACCAAACATCTCGGGTGTTATATTTTACAACATTCCTAACGCGTCGGCCGCTATTTCTCGGTGGGAACATGATATACGTCTATAACGTTATATATCCTAGCCTAAGGTGACCTAATATGTCGAAAGTAATATTTTACATCATTCCTGGCGTGTCGGCCCGTAGTTCTCCGTGGTAACATTATATACGACTGTAAAGTTATATATCCTAGCCTAAGGCAACCTAGCATGTCAAATGTAATATTTTACAACATTCCTGGCGTGTCGTCGCCTGCTTATCGATGGAGACATTATATACGTCTGTAACGTTGTATATCCTAAACTAACGCAACCTAACATCTGGGATGTAATATTTTACAGCTTTCCTGGCATGTCGGTCCCTACATCTCGGTGGGAACATTCTGTACGTCTATAACGTTGTATATCCTAACCTACGGGAACCTAACATCTCGGGTGTAATATTTTACAACATTCCTGACCCGTCGGACCCTATTCCTCGATGGGAACATTATATACGTCTATCACGTTATATATCCTAGCCTAAGGCAACCTAGCATCTCGCATGTAATATATTACAACATTCCTGGCATGTCGGTCCCTATGTCTCGGTGGGAACAGTATATACGTCTATATCGTAAAATAAACTAACCTAACCCATTTTGCACCTCGGTGATATTCTTTTGCAGAATACCGTTCGTGTCGTCCCGTACGTCTCTGTGCGGACATTATACAAGTCTATAACGTTATATATCCTAACCTAAGGCAACATACATCTCGAATGTAGTATTTTACAACATTCCACTCGCTCCGGCCCCCAATTCTCGTTGGGTACATTATATACGTCATTAACGTAATATAACCTAACCTAACCCATCTAGCCCCACTCTGGTAATGTTTTACACAATCCCGGTCGTGTCGGCCGGTACTACTCGGTCGGGACATTATATGCGTCTAGAACGATATATATCCTAACCTAAGGCAACCTAACATCTCGAATATAGTATTTTACAACATTCCTGGCGGGTCGGCCCCTAATTCTCGGTTAGAACATTATATACGTCTATAACGTAATAAAACTTAACCTATCCCATCTAGCACCTCGCTGGTAATGTTTTACAGAATCCCGTTCGCGTCGTCCCGTACGCCTCGGTGGGAACATTGTATGCGTCTACAACGTTATATATCCTAACCTAAGGCAACCTAACATCTCGGATGTAGTATTTTACAACATTCCTGGCAGGTCGGAACCTACTTCTCGGTGGGAACATTATGTACGTCTGTAACGTAATATAACCTAACCTATCCCATCTAGCGCCTCGGTGGTAATGTTTTACAGAATCACGTTCGTGTCGTCCCGTACGTCTGGGTACGGACATTATATACGTCTATAACGTTATATATCCCACCCTAAGGCAACCTAACATCTCGTATGTAGTATTTTGCAACATTCCTGGCGGGTCGGCCTCTACTTCTCGGTGGGAACATTATATACGTCTAGAACGTTATATACCCCAACCCAAGGCAACCTAACATCTCGGGAGTAGTATTTTCCAACACTCCTGGCGGGTCGGCCTCTACTACTCGGTGGGAACATTATATGCGTCTATAACGTAATATAACCTAACCTAACACATCTAGCCCCTCGCTGGTAATGTTTTGCAGAATCTCGTTCGTGTCGTCCCGTACGTCTCGATGGGGACATTATATTTATCTATAACGTTATATATCCTAACCTAGGGCAACCTATCATCTCGGATGTAGTATTTTACAACAATCCTGGCGTGTCGGAACCTACTTCTCGGAGGGAACATTATATACGTCAATAAAGCTATATATCCTAGCCCAAGGCAACCTACCATGTCCGAATGTAATATTTTACAACATTCCTGGCTCGTTGGCCCCTACTTCTCTGTGCGAACATTATATACGTCTATAACGCTATATATCCTAGCCTAAGGCAATCTATCATCTCGGATGTAATATTTTACTGCACTCCTGTCACGTCGGCCCCTACTTCTCGGTGGGAACATTGTATACGTCTATAACGCTATATATCCAGGCCTCAGGCGACCTAACATGTCGAATGTAATATTTTACAACATTCTTGGCGCGTCGGCACCTACTTCTCGGTGGGAACAGTATATACGTCTATAACGATATATATCCTAACCTAAGGCAACCTAACATGTCGAATGTAATATTTTACAACATTCTGACGTGTCGTCGCCTGCTTCTCGAAGGGGACATTATATACGTCTATAACGCTGTATATCCTAACCTAACGCAACCTAACATCTGGGATGTAATATTTTACAACATTCCTGACGCGTCGGCCCCTATCTCTCGGTGGGAACATTATATACGTCTATAACGTTATATATCCTAGCCTAAGGCAACCTAGCATCTCGCATTTAATATATTACAACATACCTGGCATGTCGGTCCCTACGTCTCGGTGGGAACATTATATACGTCTATAACGTTGTATATCCTAACCTAAGGCAACCTAACATCTCGGATGTAATATTTGACAATATTCCTGGCGTGTCGGCCCCTATTTCTCGGTGGGAACATTATATACGTCTATAACGATATATATCCTAACCTAAGCCAACCAAACATCTCGTATGTAATATTTTAAAACATTCCTGGCATATCGGTCCCGACGTCCCGACGGGAACATTATATACGTCTATAACGATATATATCCTAACCTAAGGCAACCTAACATCTCGGATGTATTATTTTACACCATTCCTGGCGTGTCGTCGCGTACTTGTCGATGGGTACATTATATACGTCTATAACTTTATACATCCTAACCTAAGGCAACCTAACACCTCGAATGTAGTATTTTACAACATTGCAGGCGGTTCCGCCCCTAATTCTCGGTGGGATCATTATATTCGTCTATAACGTAATATAACCTAACCTAACCCATCTAGACCTTCGCTGGTAATGTTTTACAGATTGTCGTTCGTGTCGTCCCATACGTCTCGGTGCGGTGGCCTACTATATCGTAACGCAAGGCAGCATAACATCTCGGATGTAATATTTCACAACATTCCTGGCATTTCGCCGCCTGCTTCTCGATGGGGACGTTGTATACGTCTATAGCTTTGTATATCCTAACCTAACGCAACCACACATCTGGGATGTAATATTTTACAACATTCCTGGCATGTCGGTCCCTACGTCTCGGCGGGGACATTATATACGTCTATAACGTTATATATCCTAACCTAACGCAACCTAACATGTCGAATGTAATACTTTACACAATACTGTGCGGAAATTATATACGTCTGTAACGTTATACATCCTAACCTAAGGCAACCTAACATCTCGAATGTAGTATTTTACAACATTCCAGGCGGGTCGGCCCCTACTTCTGAGTGGGAGCATTATATACGTCTATATCGTAATATAACCTAACCTATCCCATTTTGCCTCTCGGTGATAATGTTTTACAGAATTCCGTTCGTGTCGTCCCGTACGTCCCGGTGCGGACATTATATAAGTCTATAACGTTATATATCCTAGCCTAAGGCAACCTAACATGTCGGATGTAATATTTTACTACATTCCTGGCGCGTCGGCCCCTACTTCTCGGTGGGAACATTATATACGTCTATAACGCTATATATCCTAGCCTAAGGCAGGCTAACATGTCGAATGTAATATTTTACAACATACCCGGCGCTTCGGCCCTTACTTCTCGGTGGGAACATTATAAACGTCTATAACGCTATATATCCTAGCTTAAGGCAACCTAACATCTCGGATGTAATATTTTACAACATTCCTGGCTCGTTGGCCCCTACTTCTCTGTGGTAACATTATATACGTCTATACCGATTTATATCCTCCCCTAAGGCAACCTAACACTTCGAATCTAATATTTTACAACATTCCTGACACGTCGGCACCTACTTCTCGGTGGGAACAGTATATACGTCTATAACGTTATATATCCTAACCTAAGGCAACCTAACATGTCGAATGTAATATTTTACAACATTCCCGCCGCTTCGGTCCCAACTTCTCTGTGGTAACATTATATACGTCTATAACGTTATATATACTAGCCTAAGGCAATCTAACATCTCGGATGTAATATTTTACTACACTCCTGGCGCGTCGGCACCTACTTCTCGCTGGGAACACTATATACGTCTATAGCGTTGTATATCCTAACCTGAGGGAAAATATCGTCTCGGATGTAATGTTTTACAACATTCCGGGCCTGTCGGCGCCTACATCTCGGTGGGGACTTTATATACGTCTATAACGTTAGATATCATAACATAAGACAACATAACATCTCGGATGTAATATTTTACTACATTCCTGGCACGTCGGCCGTACCAATTGGCGGGAACATAATATAAGTCAATAACGTTATATATCCTAACCGAAGGCAACGTCTATAACGTTATATATCCTAACCTAAGGCAACCAGCAATTCTGATGTAATGTTCTACAACATTCCTGGCGCGTCGGCCCCTATTTCTCGGTGGGAACATTATATACGTCTATAACGATATATATCCTAGCCTGAGGCATCCTAACATGTCGAATGTAATATTTTACAACATTCCCGTCACTTCGGCTCCTACTTCTCGGTGGGAACATTATATATGTCTATAACGCTATATATCCTAGCTTAAGGCAACCTAACATGTCGAATGTAATATTTTATAACATTCCTGCCGCGTCGGCACCTACTTCTCAGTGAGAACATTATATACGTCTATAACGTTATATATCCTAGCCTGAGGCAACCTAACACCTCGGATGTAATATTTTACAACATTGCTGGCTCATCGGTCCCTACTTCTCGGTGGGAACAATATATACGTCTATAACGTTATATATCCTAACCTAAGGCAACCTAACACCTCGGATGTAATGTTTAACAACATTCCTGGCTCATCGGCCCCTACTTCTCGTTGGCAACACTATATACGTCTATAACGATATATATCCTAACCTAAGGCAACCTAACATCTCGAATATAGCATTTTACCACATTCAAGGAGGGTCGCCTCCTACTTCGCGGTGGGAACATTATATACGTCTATAACGTTATATATCCTAGCCTGAGGCAACCTAACACCTCGGATGTAATATTTTACAAGATTCCTGGCTCAGGGGCCCCTAATTCTCGGCGGGAACAGTATACACGTCTATAACGTTATATATCCTAACCTATGGCAACCTAACACCTCGGATGGTACGTTTTACAACATTCCTGGCTCATCAGCCCCTACTTCTCGGTGGGAACAATATATACGTCTATAACGTTATATATCCTAACCTAAGGCAACCTAACACCTCGGATGTAATGTTTAACAACATTCCTGGCGCGTCGGCCCCTACTTCTCGTTGGGAACATTATATACGTCTATAACGTTATATATCCTAGCCTGAGGCAACCTAACATCTCGGATGTAATGTTTTACAACATTCTTGTCGCGTCGGCACCTACTTCTCGGTGGGAACAGTATATACGTCTATATCGTTATATATCCTAGCCTAAGGCAACCTAACATCTCGGATGTAATATTTTACTACATTCCTGGCACGTCGGGCCCTACTTCTCGGTGGGGACATTATATACGTCTATAACGCTATATACCCTAGCCTAAGGTAACCTAACATGTCGAGCGTAATGTTCTACAACATTCCTGGCTCATCGGCCCCTCCTTCTCGGTGGCAACACTATATATGTCTATAACGTTATATATACTAACCTAAGGCAACCTAACATCTCTACCGTAATATTTTACAACATTCCTGGCATGCAAGTCCCTACTTCTCTGTGGTAACATTATATACGTCTATAACGTTATATATCCTAACCTAAGGCAACCTAACATGTCGAACCTAATATTTTACAACATTCCTGGCTCAGGGGCCCCTAATTCTCGGTGGGAACAATATACACGTCTATAACGTTATATATCCTAACCTATGGCAACCTAATACCTCGGATGGTACGTTTTACAACATTCCTGTCTCATCAGCCCCTACTTCTCGGTGGCAACACTATATACGTCTATAACGTTATATATACTAACCTAAAGATAACTAACATCTCGGATGTAATATTTTACTACATTCCTGGCACGTCTGCCCCTACTTTTTGGTGGGAACATTATATACGTCTATAACGTTATATATGCAAGCCTAAGGCAATCCTAACATGTCGAATGTAATATTTTCCAACATTCCTGGCGCGTCGGCCCCTACTCCTCGGTGGGAACATTATATACGTCTATAACGTTATATATCCTAGCCTGAGGCGACCTAACATCTCGGATGTAATATTTTACAACATTCCTGGCTCATCGGCCCCTACTTCTCGGTGGGAACAATATATACGTCTATAACGTTATATATCCTAGCCTAAGGCAACCTAACATGTCGGATGTAATATTTTACTACATTCCTGGCACGTCGGCCCCTACCTCTCGATGGGAACATTATATACGTCTATAACGCTATATATGCAAGCCTAAGGCAATCCTAACATGTCGAATGTAATATTTTCCAACATTCCTGGCGCGTCGGCCGCTACTTCTCGGTGGGAATATTATATACGTCTATAAGGCTATATATCCTAGCATAAGGCAACCTAACATGCCTAATGTAATATTTCACAACATTCCTGGCGCGTCGGTACCTCCTTCTCGGTGGGAACAGTATATAAGTCTATAACGTTATATATCCTATCCTAAGGCAACCTAACATGTCGAATGTAATATTGGACAACATTCCTTTCGTGTCGGCCCGTACTTCTCGGTGGGAATATCATATACGTCTATAACGTTATATATCCTAAACTAAGGCAACCTAGCACCTCGGGTGTAATATTTTACTACATTCCTGGCTCATCGGCGCCTACTTCTCGGTGGGAACAATATATACGTCTATAACGTCATATATCCTAACCTAAGGCAACCTAACACCTCGGATGTAATGTTTAACAACATTCCTGGCTCATCGGCCCCTACTTCTCGGTGGCAACACTATATACGTCTCTAACGTTATATATCCTAACCTAAGGCAACCTAACATCTCGGATGTAATATTTTACAACATTCCTGGCATGCAAGTCCCTACTTCTCTGTGGTAACTTTATATACGGCTATAACGTTATATATCCTAGCTTAGGGTAACCTAACATTTCGAGCGTAATATTTTACAACATTCCTGGCGCGTCGGCACCTACTTCTCGGTGGAAACAGTATATACGTCTATACCGTTATATATCCTAGCCTAAGGCAACCTAACATCTCGGATGTAATATTTTACTACATTCCTGGCACGTCGGGCCCTACTTCTCGGTGGGGACATTATATACGTCTATAACGCTATATATGCAAGCCTAAGGCAATCCTAACATGTCGAATGTAATATTTTCCAACATTCCTGGCGCGTCGGCCCCTACTTCTCGGTGGGAACATTATATACGCATATAACGTTATATATCCTAGCCTGAGGCAACCTAACATCTCGGATGTAATATTTTACAACATTCCTGGCTCATCGGCCCCTACTTCTCGGTGGGAACAATATATACGTCTATAACGTTATATATCCTAACCTAAGGCAACCTAACACCTCGGATGTAATGTTTAACAACATTCCTGGCTCGTCGGCCCCTACTTCTCGGTGGGAACATTATATACGTCTATAACGTTATATATCCTAACCTAAGGCAACCTAACATGTCGAACGTAATATTTTACAACATTTCTGGCTCGGGGGCCCCTAATTCTCGGCGGGAACAATATACACGTCTATAACGTTATATATCCTAACCTATGGCAACCTAACACCTCGGATGGTACGTTTTACAACATTCCTGGCTCATCAGCCCCTACTTCTCGGTGGCAACACTATATACGTCTATAACGTTATATATACTAACCTAAAGATACCTAACATGTCGGATGTAATATTTTACTACATTCCTGGCACGTCGGCCCCTACTTCTCGGTTGGAACATTATATACGTCTATAACGTTATATATGCAAGCCTAAGGCAATCCTAACATGTCGAATGTAATATTTTCCAACATTCCTGGCGCCTCGGCCCCTACTTCTCGGTGGGAACATTATATACGTCTATAACGTTATATATCCTAGCCTGAGGCAACCTAACATCTCGGATGTAATATTTTACTACATTCCTGGCACGTCGGCCCCTACCTCTCGGTGGGAACATTATGTACATCTATAACGCTATATATGCAAGCCAAAGGCAATCCTAACATGTCGAATGTAATATTTTCCAACATTCCTGGCGCGTCGGCCCCTACTTCTCGGTGGGAACATTATATACGTCTATAACGTTATATATCCTAGCCTGAGGCAACCTAACATCTCGGATGTAATATTTTACAACATTCTTGGCGCGTCGGCACCTACTTCTCGGTGGAAATAGTATATACGTCTATACCGTTATATATCCTAGCCTAAGGCAACCTAACATCTCGGATGTAATATTTTACTACATTCCTGGCACGTCGGGCCCTACTTCTAGGTGGGGACATTATATACGTCTATAACGCTATATATCCTAGCCTGAGGCAACCTAACATCTCGGATGCAATATTTTACAACATTCCTGGCTCATCGGCCCCTACTTCTCGGTGGGAACGATACATACGTCTATAACGTTATATATCCTAGCCTAAGGCAACCTAACATGTCGGATGTTATATTTTACTACATTCCTGGCACGTCGGCCCCTACCTCTCGGTGGGAACATTATATACGTCTATAACGCTATATATGCAAGCCTAAGGCAATCCTAACATGTCGAATGTAATATTTTACAACATTCCTGGCTCATCGGCCCCTACTTCTCGGTGGAAACAATATATACGTCTATAACGTTATATATCCTAACCTAAGGCAACCTAACACCTCGGATGTAATGTTTAACAACATTCCTGGCTCGTCGGCCCCTACTTCCCGGTGGGAACATTATATACGTCTATAACGTTATATATCCTAACCTAAGGCAACCTAACATGTCGAACGTAATATTTTACAACATTTCTGGCTCGGGGGCCCCTAATTCTCGGCGGGAACAATATACACGTCTATAACGTTATATATCCTAACCTATGGCAACCTAACACCTCGGGTGGTACGTTTTACAACATTCCTGGCTCATCAGCCCCTACTTCTCGGTGGCAACACTATATACGTCTATAACGTTATATATACTAACCTAAAGATACCTAACATGTCGGATGTAATATTTTACTACATTCCTGGCACGTCGGCCCCTACTTCTCGGTTGGAACATTATATACGTCTATAACGTTATATATGCAAGCCTAAGGCAATCCTAACATGTCGAATGTAATATTTTCCAACATTCCTGGCGCCTCGGCCCCTACTTCTCGGTGGGAACATTATATACGTCTATAACGTTATATATCCTAGCCTGAGGCAACCTAACATCTCGGATGTAATATTTTACTACATTCCTGGCACGTCGGCCCCTACCTCTCGGTGGGAACATTATATACGTCTATAACGCTATATATGCAAGCCTAAGGCAATCCTAACATGTCGAATGTAATATTTTCCAACATTCCTGGCGCGTCGGCCACTACTTCTCGGTGGGAACATTATATACGTCTATAACGTTATATATCCTAGCCTGAGGCAACCTAACATCTCGGATGTAATATTTTACAACATTCCTGGCTCATCGGCCCCTACTTCTCGGTGGGAACAATATATACGTCTATAACGTCATATACCCTAACCTAAGGCAACCTAACACCTCGGATGTAATGTTCAACAACATTCCTGGCTCATCGGCCCCTACTTCTCGGTGGCAACACTATATACGTCTATAACGTTATATATCCTAACCTAAGGCAACATAACACATCGGATGTAATGTTTAACAACATTCCTGGCTCATCGGCCCCTACTTCTCGGTGGCAACACTATATACGTCTATAACGTTATATATCCTAACCTAAGGCAACCTAACATCTCGGATGTAATATTTTACTACATTCCTGGCACGTCGGGCCCTACATCTCGGTGGGGACATTATATACGTCTATAACGCTATATATCCTAGCCTAAGGTAACCTAACATGTCGAGCGTAATGTTCTACAACATTCCTGGCTCATCGGCCCCTCCTTCTCGGAGGCAACACTATATACGTCTATAACGTTATATATACTAACTTAAGGCAACCTAACATCTCTACCGTAATATTTTACAACATTCCTGGCATGCAAGTCCCTACTTCTCTGTGGTAACATTATATACGGCTATAACGTTATATATCCTAGCCTAAGGAAACCTAACATCTCGGATGTAATATGTTACAACATTCCCCGCGCGTCGGCCCCTACTTCTTTGTCGGAACATTGTACACGTCTATAACGCTATATATCCTAGCTTAGGGTAACCTAACATGTCGAGCGTAATATTTTACAACATTCCTGGCTCGTCGGCCCCTACTTCTCGGTGGGAACATTATATACGTCTATAACGTTATATATCCTAACCTAAGGCAACCTAACACCTCGGATGTAATGTTTAACAACATTCCTGGCTCATCGGCCCCTACTTCTCGTTGGCAACACTATATACGTCTATAACGATATATATCCTAACCTAAGGCAACCTAACATCTCGAATATAGTATTTTACCACATTCAAGGAGGGTCGCCTCCTACTTCGCGGTGGGAACATTATATACGTCTATAACGTTATATATCCTAGCCTGAGGCAACCTAACATCTCGGATGTAATATTTTACTACATTCCTGGCACGTCGGGCCCTACTTCTCGGTGGGGACATTATATACGTCTATAACGCTATATACCCTAGCCTAAGGTAACCTAACATGTCGAGCGTAATGTTCTACAACATTCCTGGCTCATCGGCCCCTCCTTCTCGGTGGCAACACTATATATGTATATAACGTTATATATACTAACCTAAAGCAACCTAACATCTCTACCGTAATATTTTACAACATTCCTGGCATGCAAGTCCCTACTTCTCTGTGGTAACATTATATACGTCTATAACGTTATATATCCTAACCTAAGGCAACCTAACATGTCGAACCTAATATTTTACAACATTCCTGGCTCAGGGGCCCCTAATTCTCGGTGGGAACAATATACACGTCTATAACGTTATATATCCTAACCTATGGCAACCTAATACCTCGGATGGTACGTTTTACAACATTCCTGTCTCATCAGCCCCTACTTCTCGGTGGCAACACTATATACGTCTATAACGTTATATATACTAACCTAAAGATAACTAACATCTCGGATGTAATATTTTACTACATTCCTGGCACGTCTGCCCCTACTTCTTGGTGGGAACATTATATACGTCTATAACGTTATATATGCAAGCCTAAGGCAATCCTAACATGTCGAATGTAATATTTTCCAACATTCCTGGCGCGTCGGCCCCTACTCCTCGGTGGGAACATTATATACGTCTATAACGTTATATATCCTAGCCTGAGGCGACCTAACATCTCGGATGTAATATTTTACAACATTCCTGGCTCATCGGCCCCTACTTCTCGGTGGGAACAATATATACGTCTATAACGTTATATATCCTAGCCTAAGGCAACCTAACATGTCGGATGTAATATTTTACTACATTCCTGGCACGTCGGCCCCTACCTCTCGATGGGAACATTATATACGTCTATAACGCTATATATGCAAGCCTAAGGCAATCCTAACATGTCGAATGTAATATTTTCCAACATTCCTGGCGCGTCGGCCGCTACTTCTCGGTGGGAATATTATATACGTCTATAAGGCTATATATCCTAGCATAAGGCAACCTAACATGCCTAATGTAATATTTCACAACATTCCTGGCGCGTCGGTACCTCCTTCTCGGTGGGAACAGTATATAAGTCTATAACGTTATATATCCTATCCTAAGGCAACCTAACATGTCGAATGTAATATTGGACAACATTCCTTTCGTGTCGGCCCGTACTTCTCGGTGGGAATATCATATACGTCTATAACGTTATATATCCTAGCCTACGGCAATCCTAACATGTCGAATGTACTATTTTACAACATTCCAGGCGCGTCAGGGACTACTTCTCCGTGGGAACATTATATAAGTCAATAACGTTATATATCCTAAACTAAGGCAACCTAGCACCTCGGGTGTAATATTTTACTACATTCCTGGCTCATCGGCGCCTACTTCTCGGTGGGAACAATATATATGTCTATAACGTCATATATCCTAACCTAAGGCAACCTAACACCTCGGATGTAATGTTTAACAACATTCCTGGCTCATCGGCCCCTACTTCTCGGTGGCAACACTATATACGTCTCTAACGTTATATATCCTAACCTAAGGCAACCTAACATCTCGGATGTAATATTTTACAACATTCCTGGCATGCAAGTCCCTACTTCTCTGTGGTAACATTATATACGGCTATAACGTTATATATCCTAGCCTAAGGAAAACTAACATCTCGGATGTAATATGTTACAACATTCCCCGCGCGTCGGCCCCTACTTCTTTGTCGGAACATTGTATACGTCTATAACGCTATATATCCTAGCTTAGTGTAACCTAATATGTCGAGCGTAATATTTTACAACATTCCTGGCTCGTCGGCCCCTACTTCTCGGTGGGAACATTATATACGTCTATAACGTTATATATACTAACTTAAGGCAACCTAACATCTCTACCGTAATATTTTACAACATTCCTGGCATGGAAGTCCCTACTTCTCTGTGGTAACATTGTATATGGCTATAACGTTATATATCCTAGCTTAGGGTAACCTAACATTTCGAGCGTAATATTTTACAACATTCCTGGCGCGTCGGCACCTACTTCTCGGTGGAAACAGTATATACGTCTATACCGTTATATATCCTAGCCTAAGGCAACCTAACATCTCGGATGTAATATTTTACTACATTCCTGGCACGTCGGGCCCTACTTCTCGGTGGGGACATTATATACGTCTATAACGCTATATATCCTAGCCTGAGGCAACCTAACATCTCGGATGTAATATTTTACAACATTCCTGGCTCATCGGCCCCTACTTCTCGGTGGGAACAATATATACGTCTATAACGTTATATATCCTAGCCTAAGGCAACCTAACATGTCGGATGTTATATTTTACTACATTCCTGGCACGTCGGCCCCTACCTCTCGGTGGGAACATTATATACGTCTATAACGCTATATATGCAAGCCTAAGGCAATCCTAACATGTCGAATGTAATATTTTCCAACATTCCTGGCGCGTCGGCCCCTACTTCTCGGTGGGAACATTATATACGCATATAACGTTATATATCCTAGCCTGAGGCAACCTAACATCTCGGATGTAATATTTTACAACATTCCTGGCTCATCGGCCCCTACTTCTCGGTGGGAACAATATATACGTCTATAACGTTATATATCCTAACCTAAGGCAACCTAACACCTCGGATGTAATGTTTAACAACATTCCTGGCTCGTCGGCCCCTACTTCTCGGTGGGAACATTATATACGTCTATAACGTTATATATCCTAACCTAAGGCAACCTAACATGTCGAACGTAATATTTTACAACATTTCTGGCTCGGGGGCCCCTAATTCTCGGCGGGAACAATATACACGTCTATAACGTTATATATCCTAACCTATGGCAACCTAACACCTCGGATGGTACGTTTTACAACATTCCTGGCTCATCAGCCCCTACTTCTCGGTGGCAACACTATATACGTCTATAACGTTATATATACTAACCTAAAGATACCTAACATGTCGGATGTAATATTTTACTACATTCCTGGCACGTCGGCCCCTACTTCTCGGTGGGAACATTATATACGTCTATAACGTTATATATGCAAGCCTAAGGCAATCCTAACATGTCGAATGTAATATTTTCCAACATTCCTGGCGCCTCGGCCCCTACTTCTCGGTGGGAACATTATATACGTCTATAACGTTATATATCCTAGCCTGAGGCAACCTAACATCTCGGATGTAATATTTTACTACATTCCTGGCACGTCGGCCCCTACCTCTCGGTGGGAACATTATGTACATCTATAACGCTATATATGCAAGCCAAAGGCAATCCTAACATGTCGAATGTAATATTTTCCAACATTCCTGGCGCGTCGGCCCCTACTTCTCGGTGGGAACATTATATACGTCTATAACGTTATATATCCTAGCCTGAGGCAACCTAACATCTCGGATGTAATATTTTACAACATTCTTGGCGCGTCGGCACCTACTTCTCGGTGGAAATAGTATATACGTCTATACCGTTATATATCCTAGCCTAAGGCAACCTAACATCTCGGATGTAATATTTTACTACATTCCTGGCACGTCGGGCCCTACTTCTAGGTGGGGACATTATATACGTCTATAACGCTATATATCCTAGCCTGAGGCAACCTAACATCTCGGATGTAATATTTTACAACATTCCTGGCTCATCGGCCCCTACTTCTCGGTGGGAACAATACATACGTCTATAACGTTATATATCCTAGCCTAAGGCAACCTAACATGTCGGATGTTATATTTTACTACATTCCTGGCACGTCGGCCCCTACCTCTCGGTGGGAACATTATATACGTCTATAACGCTATATATGCAAGCCTAAGGCAATCCTAACATGTCGAATGTAATATTTTCCAACATTCCTGGCGCGTCGGCCCCTACTTCTCGGTGGGAACATTATATACGCATATAACGTTATATATCCTAGCCTGAGGCAACCTAACATCTCGGATGTAATATTTTACAACATTCCTGGCTCATCGGCCCCTACTTCTCGGTGGGAACAATATATACGTCTATAACGTTATATATCCTAACCTAAGGCAACCTAACACCTCGGATGTAATGTTTAACAACATTCCTGGCTCGTCGGCCCCTACTTCCCGGTGGGAACATTATATACGTCTATAACGTTATATATCCTAACCTAAGGCAACCTAACATGTCGAACGTAATATTTTACAACATTTCTGGCTCGGGGGCCCCTAATTCTCGGCGGGAACAATATACACGTCTATAACGTTATATATCCTAACCTATGCCAACCTAACACCTCGGATGGTACGTTTTACAACATTCCTGGCTCATCAGCCCCTACTTCTCGGTGGCAACACTATATACGTCTATAACGTTATATATACTAACCTAAAGATACCTAACATGTCGGATGTAATATTTTACTACATTCCTGGCACGTCGGCCCCTACTTCTCGGTGGGAACATTATATACGTCTATAACGTTATATATGCAAGCCTAAGGCAATCCTAACATGTCGAATGTAATATTTTCCAACATTCCTGGCGCCTCGGCCCCTATTTCTCGGTGGGAACATTATATACGTCTATAACGTTATATATCCTAGCCTGAGGCAACCTAACATCTCGGATGTAATATTTTACTACATTCCTGGCACGTCGGCCCCTACCTCTCGGTGGGAACATTATGTACATCTATAACGCTATATATGCAAGCCAAAGGCAATCCTAACATGTCGAATGTAATATTTTCCAACATTCCTGGCGCGTCGGCCCCTACTTCTCGGTGGGAACATTATATACGTCTATAACGTTATATATCCTAGCCTGAGGCAACCTAACATCTCGGATGTAATATTTTACAACATTCTTGGCGCGTCGGCACCTACTTCTCGGTGGAAATAGTATATACGTCTATACCGTTATATATCCTAGCCTAAGGCAACCTAACATCTCGGATGTAATATTTTACTACATTCCTGGAACGTCGGGCCCTACTTCTAGGTGGGGACATTATATACGTCTATAACGCTATATATCCTAGCCTGAGGCAACCTAACATCTCGGATGTAATATTTTACAACATTCCTGGCTCATCGGCCCCTACTTCTCGGTGGGAACAATACATACGTCTATAACGTTATATATCCTAGCCTAAGGCAACCTAACATGTCGGATGTTATATTTTACTACATTCCTGGCACGTCGGCCCCTACCTCTCGGTGGGAACATTATATACGTCTATAACGCTATATATGCAAGCCTAAGGCAATCCTAACATGTCGAATGTAATATTTTCCAACATTCCTGGCGCGTCGGCCCCTACTTCTCGGTGGGAACATTATATACGCATATAACGTTATATATCCTAGCCTGAGGCAACCTAACATCTCGGATGTAATATTTTACAACATTCCTGGCTCATCGGCCCCTACTTCTCGGTGGGAACAATATATACGTCTATAACGTTATATATCCTAACCTAAGGCAACCTAACACCTCGGATGTAATGTTTAACAACATTCCTGGCTCGTCGGCCCCTACTTCCCGGTGGGAACATTATATACGTCTATAACGTTATATATCCTAACCTAAGGCAACCTAACATGTCGAACGTAATATTTTACAACATTTCTGGCTCGGGGGCCCCTAATTCTCGGCGGGAACAATATACACGTCTATAACGTTATATATCCTAAACTATGGCAACCTAACACCTCGGGTGGTACGTTTTACAACATTCCTGGCTCATCAGCCCCTACTTCTCGGTGGCAACACTATATACGTCTATAACGTTATATATACTAACCTAAAGATACCTAACATGTCGGATGTAATATTTTACTACATTCCTGGCACGTCGGCCCCTACTTCTCGGTGGGAACATTATATACGTCTATAACGTTATATATGCAAGCCTAAGGCAATCCTAACATGTCGAATGTAATATTTTCCAACATTCCTGGCGCCTCGGCCCCTACTTCTCGGTGGGAACATTATATACGTCTATAACGTTATATATCCTAGCCTGAGGCAACCTAACATCTCGGATGTAATATTTTACTACATTCCTGGCACGTCGGCCCCT
The DNA here is from genome assembly GCA_963969225.1 of Xylocopa violacea. Taxonomy (NCBI): domain Eukaryota; kingdom Metazoa; phylum Arthropoda; class Insecta; order Hymenoptera; family Apidae; genus Xylocopa; species Xylocopa violacea. The sequence continues at coordinate 836,783 of CAXAJV010000263.1, read as the reverse complement.
ACCTCTCGGTGGGAACATTATGTACATCTATAACGCTATATATGCAAGCCAAAGGCAATCCTAACATGTCGAATGTAATATTTTCCAACATTCCTGGCGCGTCGGCCCCTACTTCTCGGTGGTAACATTATATACGGCTATAACGTTATATATCCTAGCCTAAGGAAACCTAACATCTCGGATGTAATATGTTACAACATTCCCCGCGCGTCGGCCCCTACTTCTTTGTCGGAACATTGTACACGTCTATAACGCTATATATCCTAGCTTAGGGTAACCTAACATGTCGAGCGTAATATTTTACAACATTCCTGGCTCGTCGGCCCCTACTTCTCGGTGGGAACATTATATACGTCTATAACGTTATATATCCTAACCTAAGGCAACCTAACATGTCGAACGTAATATTTTACAACATTCCTGGCTCATCGGCCCCTCCTTCTCGGTGGCAACACTATATACGTCTATAACGTTATATATACTAACTTAAGGCAACCTAACATCTCTACCGTAATATTTTACAACATTCCTGGCATGCAAGTTCCTACTTCTCTGTGGTAACATTATATACGGCTATAACGTTATATATCCTAGCCTAAGGAAACCTAACATCTCGGATGTAATATGTTACAACATTCCCCGCGCGTCGGCCCCTACTTCTTTGTCGGAACATTGTATACGTCTATAACGCTATATATCCTAGCTTAGGGTAACCTAACATGTCGAGCTTAATATTTTACAACATTCCTGGCTCATCGGCCCCTACTTCTCGGTGGCAACACTATATACGTCTATAACGCTATATATGCAAGCCTAAGGCAATCCTAACATGTCGAATGTAATATTTTCCAACATTCCTGGCGCGTCGGCCCCTACTCCTCGGTGGGAACATTATATACGTCTATAACGTTATATATCCTGGCCTGAGGCAACCTAACATCTCGGATGTAATATTTTACAACATTCCTGGCTCATCGGCCCCTACTTCTCGGTGGGAACATTATATACGTCTATACCGTTATATATCCTAGCCTGAGGCAACCTAACATCTCGGATGTAATATTTTACTACATTCCTGGCACGTCGGCCACTACATCTCGGTGGGAACATTATATACGTCTACAACGCTATATATCATAGCCTAAGGCAACCTAACATGTGGAGCGTAATATTTTACAACATTCCTGGCTCGTCGGCCCAAACTTCTCGGTGGAAGCAATATATACGTCTATAACGTTATATATCCTAGCCTAAGGCAACCTAACGTGTCGAATGTAATATTTTACAACATTCCTGGCGCGACGGCCGCTACTTCTCGGTGGAAACATTATATACGTCTATAACGTTATATACCCTAGCCTAAGGCAACCTAACGTGTCGAATGTAATATTTTACAACATTCCTGGCGCGACGGCCGCTACTTCTAGGTGGGGACATTATATACGTCTATAACGCTATATATCCTAGCCTAAGGCAACCTAACATGTCGAATGTAATATTTTACAACATTCCCGGCGCTTCGGCCCCTACTTGTCGGTGGGAACATTATATACGTCTATAACGCTATATATCCTACCTTAAGGCAACCTAACATCTCGGATGTAATATTTTACAACATTCCTGTCTCGTCGGCCCCTACTTCTCGGTGGGAACATTATATACGTCTATAACGTTATATATCCGAACCTGAGGCAACCTAACATGTCGAACGTAATATTTTACAACATTCCTGGCTCAGGGGCCCCTAATTCTCGGTGGGAACAATATACACGTCTATAACGTTATATATCCTAGCCTATGGCAACCTAATACCTCGGATGGTACGTTTTACAACATTCCTGGCTCATCAGCCCCTACTTCTCGGTGGCAACACTATATACGTCTATAACGTTATATATACTAACCTAAAGATACCTAACATCTCGGATGTAATATTTTACTACATTCCTGGCACGTCGGCCCCTACTTCTGGGTGGGAACATTATATACGTCTATAACGTTATATATGCAAGACTAAGGCAATCCTAACATGTCGAATGTAATATTTTACAACATTCCTGGCTCATCGGCCCCTACTTCTCGGTGGGAACAATATATGCGTCTATAACGTTATATATCCTAGCCTAAGGCAACCTAACATGTCGGATGTAATATTTTACTACATTCCTGGCACGTCGGCCCCTACCTCTCGATGGGAACATTATATACGTCTATAACGCTATATATGCAAGCCTAAGGCAATCCTAACATGTCGAATGTAATATTTTCCAACATTCCTGGCGCGTCGGCCCCTACTTCTCGGTGGGAACATTATATACGTCTATAACGTTATATATCCTAGCCTGAGGCAACCTATCATCTCGGATGTAATATTTTACAACATTCTTGGCGCGTCGGCACCTACTTCTCGGTGGAAACAGTATATACGTCTATACCGTTATATATCCTAGCCTAAGGCAACCTAACATCTCGGATGTAATATTTTATTACATTCCTGGCACGTCGGGCCCTACTTCTCGGTGGGGACATTATATACGTCTATAACGCTATATATCCTAGCCTGAGGCAATCTAACATCTCGGATGTAATATTTTACAACATTCCTGGCTCATCGGCCCCTATTTCTCGGTGGGAACAATATATACGTCTATAACGTTATATATCCTAGCCTAAGGCAACCTAACATGTCGGATGTAATATTTTACTACATTCCTGGCACGTCGGCCCCTACATCTCGGTGGGAACATTATATACGTCTATAACGCTATATATGCAAGCCTAAGGCAATCCTAACATGTCGAGCGTAATATTTTACAACATTCCTGGCTCATCGGCCCCTAATTCTCGGTGGGAACATTATATACGTCTATAACGTTATATATGCAAGCCTAAGGCAATCCTAACATGTCGAATGTAATATTTTTCAACATTCCTGGCGCCTCGGCCCCTACTTCTCGGTGGGAACATTATATACGTCTATAACGTCATATATCCTAGCCTGAGGCAACCTAACACCTCGGATGTAATATTTTACAACATTCCTGGCTCATCGGCCCCTACTTCTCGGTGGCAACACTATATACGTCTATAACGCTATATATGCAAGCCTAAGGCAATCCTAACATGTCGAATGTAATATTTTCCAACATTCCTGGCGCGTCGGCCCCTACTCCTCGGTGGGAACATTATATACGTCTATAACGTTATATATCCTAGCCTGAGGCAACCTAACATCTCGGATGTAATATTTTACAACATTCCTGGCTCATCGGCCCCTACTTCTCGGTGGGAACATTATATACGTCTATAACGTTATATTTCCTAGCCTGAGGCAACCTAACATCTCGGATGTAATATTTTCCAACATTCCTGGCGCGTCGGCCCCTACTCCTCGGTGGGAACATTATATACGTCTATAACGTTATATATCCTAGCCTGAGGCAACCTAACATCTCGGATGTAATAAGTTACAACATTCCTGGCTCATCGGTCCCTACTTCTCGGTGGCAACACTATATACGTCTATAACGCTATATATGCAAGCCTAAGGCAATCCTAACATGTCGAATGTAATATTTTCCAACATTCCTGGCGCGTCGGCCCCTACTCCTCGGTGGGAACATTATATACGTCTATAACGTTATATATCCTAGCCTGAGGCAACCTAACATCTCGGATGTAATATTTTACAACATTCCTGGCTCATCGGCCCCTACTTCTCGGTGGGAACATTATATACGTCTATAACGTTATATTTCCTAGCCTGAGGCAACCTAACATCTCGGATGTAATATTTTCCAACATTCCTGGCGCGTCGGCCCCTACTCCTCGGTGGGAACATTATATACGTCTATAACGTTATATATCCTAGCCTGAGGCAACCTAACATCTCGGATGTAATAAGTTACAACATTCCTGGCTCATCGGTCCCTACTTCTCGGTGGGAACATTATATACGTCTATAACGTTATATATCCTAGCCTGAGGCAACCTAACATCTCGGATGTAATATTTTACAACATTCTTGGCGCGTCGGCACCTACTTCTCGGTGGGAACAGTATATACGTCTATATCGTTATATATCCTAGCCTAAGGCAACCTAACTTCTCGGATGTAATATTTTACTACATTCCTGGCACGTAGGCCGCTACATCTCGGTGGGAACATTATATACGTCTATAACGTTATATATCCTAGCCTAAGGCAACCTAACGTGTCGAATGTAATATTTTACAACATTCCTGGCACGTCGGACGATACTTCTCGGTGGGAATATTATATACTTCTATAATGCTATATATCCTAGCTTAAGGCAACCTAACATGTCGAATGTAATATTTCCCAACATTCCTGGCGCGTCGGTACCTCCTTCTCGGTGGGAAGATTATATAAGTCTATAACGTTATGTATCCTATCCTAAGGCAACCTAACGTGTCGAATGTAATATTGGACAACATTCCTTTCGTGTCGGCCCGTACTTCTCGGTGGGAATATCATATACGTCTATAACGTTATATATCCTAGCCTACGGCAATCCTAACATGTCGAATGTACTATTTTACAACATTCCAGGCGCGTCAGGGACTACTTCTCCGTGGGAACAATATATAAGTCAATAACGTTAAATATCCTAAACTAAGGCAACCTAGCACCTCGGGTGTAATATTTTACTGCATTCCTGGCACGTCGGCCCGTACCTATTGGCGGGAACATTATATAAGTCAATAACGTTATATATCCTAACCTAAGGCTACCTAACATCTCGGATGTAATATTTTACTACATTCCTGGCACGTCGGGCCCTACTTCTCGGTGGGGACATTATATACGTCTATAACGCTATATATCCTAGCCTAAGGTAACCTAACATGTCGAGCGTAATGTTCTACAACATTCCTGGCTCATCGGCCCCTCCTTCTCGGTGGCAACACTATATACGTCTATAACGTTATATATACTCACCTAAGGCAACCTAACATCTCTACCGTAATATTTTACAACATTCCTGGCATGCAAGTCCCTACTTCTCTGTGGTAACATTATATACGGCTATAACGTTATATATCCTAGCCTAAGGAAACCTAACATTTCGGATGCAATATGTTACAACATTCCCCGCGCGTCGGCCCCTACTTCTTTGTCGGAACATTATATACGTCTATAACGCTATATATCCTAGCTTAGGGTTACCTAACATGTCGAGCGTAATATTTTACAACATTCCTGGCTCGTCAGCCCCTACTTCTCGGTGGGAACATTATATACGTCTATAACGTTATATATCCTAACCTAAGGCAACCTAACATGTCGAACGTAATATTTTACAACATTCCTGGCACGTCGGCCCCTACCTCTCGATGGGAACATTATATACGTCTATAACGCTATATATGCAAGCCTAAGGCAATCCTAACATGTCGAATGTAATATTTTCCAACATTCCTGGCGCGTCGGCCCCTACTTCTCGGTGGGAACATTATATACGTCTATAACGTTATATATCCTAGCCTGAGGCAACCTAACATCTCGGATGTAATATTTTACAACATTCCTGGCTCATCGGCCCCTACTTCTCGGTGGGAACAATATATACGTCTATAACGTCATATATCCTAACCTAAGGCAACCTAACACCTCGGATGTAATGTTTAACAACATTCCTGGCTCATCGGCCCCTACTTCTCGGTGGCAACACTATATACGTCTATAACGTTATATATCCTAACCTAAGGCAACCTAACATCTCGGATGTAATATTTTACTACATTCCTGGCACGTCGGCCGTTACTTCTCGGTGGCAATATTATATACGTCCATAACGCTATATATCCTAGCTTAAGGCAACCTAACATGTCGAATGTAATATTTTACAACATTCTTGGCGCGTCGGCACCTACTTCTCGGTGGGAACAGTATATACGTCTATATCGTTATATATCCTAGCCTAAGGCAACCTAACATCTCGGATGTAATATTTTACTACATTCCTGGCACGTCGGCCGATACTTCTCGGTGGGAATATTATATACTTCTATAATGCTATATATCCTAGCTTAAGGCAACCTAACATGTCGAATGTAATATTTCACAACATACCTGGCGCGTCGGTACCTCCTTCTCGGTGGGAACAGTATATAAGTCTATAACGTTATGTATCCTATCCTAAGGCAACCTAACATGTCGAATGTAATATTGGACAACATTCCTTTCGTGTCGGCCCGTACTTCTCGGTGGGAATATCATATACGTCTATAACGTTATATATCCTAGCCTACGGCAATCCTAACATGTCGAATGTACTATTTTACAACATTCCAGGCGCGTCAGGGACTACTTCTCCGTGGGAACATTATATAAGTCAATAACGTTAAATATCCTAAACTAAGGCAACCTAGCACCTCGGGTGTAATATTTTACTGCATTCCTGGCACGTCGGCCCGTACCTATTGGCGGGAACATTATATAAGTCAATAACGTTATATATCCTAACCTAAGGCTACCTAACATCTCGGATGTAATATTTTACTACACTCCTGGCACGTCGGGCCCTACTTCTCGCTGGGGACATTATATACGTCTATAACGCTATGTACCCTAGCCTAAGGTAACCTAACATGTCGAGCGTAATGTTCTACAACATTCCTGGCTCTTCGGCACCTCCTTCTCGGTGGCAACACTATATACGTCTATAACGTTATATATACTAACCTAAGGCAACCTAACATCTCTACCGTAATATTTTACAACATTCCTGGCATGCAAGTCCCTACTTCTCTGTGGTAACATTATATACGGCTATAACGTTATATATCCTAGCCTAAGGAAACCTAACATTTCGGATGTAATATGTTACAACATTCCCCGCGCGTCGGCCCCTACTTCTTTGTCGGAACATTGTATACGTCTATAACGCTATATATCCTAGCTTAGGGTAACCTAACATGTCGAGCGTAACATTTTACAACATTCCTGGCTCGTCGGCCCCTACTTCTCGGTGGGAACATTATATACGTCTATAACGTTATATATCCTAACCTAAGGCAACCTAACATGTCGAACGTAATATTTTACAACATTCCTGGCACGTCGGCCCCTACCTCTCGATGGGAACATTATATACGTCTATAACGCTATATATACAAGCCTAAGGCAATCCTAACATGTCGAATGTAATATTTTCCAACATTCCTGGCGCGTCGGCCCCTACTTCTCGGTGGGAACATTATATACGTCTATAACGTTATATATCCTAGCCTGAGGCATCCTAACATCTCGGATGTAATATTTTACAACATTCCTGGCTCATCGGCCCCTACTTCTCGGTGGGAACAATATATACGTCTGTAACGTCATATATCCTAACCTAAGGCAACCTAACACCTCGGATGTAATGTTTAACAATATTCCTGGCTGATCGGCCCCTACTTCTCGGTGGCAACACTATATACGTCTATAACGTTATATATACTAACCTAAAGATACCTAACATCTCGGATGTAATATTTTACAACATTCCAGGCGCGTCAGGGACTACTTCTCCGTGGGAACATTATATAAGTCAATAACGTTATATATCCTAAACTAAGGCAACCTAGCACCTCGGGTGTAATATTTTACTACATTCCTGGCTCATCGGCGCCTACTTCTCGGTGGGAACAATATATACGTCTATAACGTCATATATCCTAACCTAAGGCAACCTAACACCTCGGATGTAATGTTTAACAACATTCCTGGCTCATCGGCCCCTACTTCTCGGTGGCAACACTATATACGACTATAACGTTATATATCCTAGCCTAAGGCAATCCAACATCTCGGATGTAATATTTTACGACATTCCCGGCACGTCGGCGCCAACTACTCTGTGGTAAAATTATATACGTCTATAACGTTATATATCCTAGCCTAAGGCAACCATAACATCTCTGATGTAATATTTTGCGGCATTCCGGGCGTGCCGGTCCTTACTTCTCTGTGGGAACATTATATACGCCTATATCGTTGTGTATCCTAGCCTACTTCAACCTAACACGTCGAGCGCATATTTTACAACATTCCTGGCTCGTCGGTCCCTACTTCTCTGTGGTAACATTATATACGTCTATAACGTTATATATCCTAACCTAAGGCAGCATAATATCTGGATGTAATGTTTTACAACATTCCTGGCGCGTCGGCTCTTAGTTCTCGGTGGGAACATTATATATGTCTATAACGTCATATATCCTAACCTAAGGCAACCTAACATCTCGAATGTAGTATTTTACAACATTACTGGCGGGTCGGCCCCTACTTCTCGGTGGGAACATTATATACGTCTGTAACGTAATATAACATAACCTAACCCATCTAGCCCCTCGCTGGTAATGTTTTGCAGAAACTCGGCCGTGTCGGACCGTACCTCTCCGTAGGAACATTATATACGTCTATAGCGTTTTTATCCTAACCTAAGGCAACCTCACACCTCGGATGTAGTATTTTACAACATTCCAGGCGGGTCGGCCCCTACTTCTCGGTGGGCACATTATATACGTCTATTACGTAATATAACCTAACCTAACCCATCTGGAACCTCGCCGTTAATGTTTTACAGAATCCCGTTCGTGTCGTCCCCTATGTCTCGGTGGGGACATAATATACGTCTATAACGTTGTACATCCTAACCTAAGGCAACCTTACGTGTCAGGTGTATTATTTTACACCATTCCTGGCGTGTCGGCCCCTACTTCTCGGGGGGAGCATTATATACGTCTATAATGTAACATAACCTAACCTAAACCATCTAGTCCCTCGCTGGTAATGTTTTTCAGAATCCCGTTCGTGTCGCCCCATACGCCTCGGTTGGTAAATTATGTATGTCTATAATGTTATATAGCCTAACTTAAGGCAACCTAACGTCTCGAATGCAGTATTTTACAACATATCTGGCAGGTTGGCCCATACCTCTCTGTTCGAACATTACATACGTCTATAACGTAATATAACCTAGCTTAACCCATCTAGCCTTTCGCTGGTAATGATTTACAGAATCCCGGTCGTGTCGGCCCGTACGTCTCTGTTGGGACATTATATACGTCTATACAGTTATATACCCTAACCTAAGGCAGCCTAACACCTCGGATGTAGTATCTTACAACTATACTGGCATGTCGGCCCCTACTTCTCGGTGGGGACACTATATACGTCTATAACGTTATATATCCCAACCTAAGGCAACCTAACATCTCGAATGTAATATTTAACTACATTCCTGGCACGTCGGACCCTACTTCTCGGTGGGAACATTCTATACGTCTATAACGTTGTATATCCTAACCTAAGGGAACCTAACATCTCGGGTGTAATATTTCAGAACATTCCTGACGCGTCGGTCCCTATTTCTCGGTGGGAACATTATATACGTCTATAACGTTATATATCCTAGTCTAAGGCAACCTAACTTGTAGAATGTAATATTTTACTACATTCCTGGCGCGCCGGCCCCTACTTCTCGGTGGGAACATTATATATATCTATATCTCTATATATCATAACGTAAGGCAACCTAACATGTCGACCATAATATTTTACAACATTCCTGGCGCGTCGGCATCTACTTCTCGGAGGGAACAGTATATAAGTCTATAACGTTATATATCCTAGCCTAAGGCAACCTAACTTCTCGGATGTAATATTTTACTACATTCCCGGCGCGCCGGCCCCTACTTCTCGGTGGGAACATTATATGCGTCTGTAACGTTATATATCCTAGCCTAAGGCAAGCCTAACATCTCGGATGTAATATTTTTCAACATTCCTGGCGCGTCGGCACCTACTTATCGCTGGGAACAGTATATAAGTCTATAACGTTATATATCCCAACCTAAGGCAACCTAACATCACGGATGTAATATTTTAATACATTCCTGGCTCGTCGGCCCCTGCTTCTCGGTGGGAACATTATATACGTCTATAACGCTATATATCCTAGCCTAAGGCAACCTAACACCTCGGATGTAATGTTTTACAACATTCCTGGCGTGTCGGCCCATATTTCTCGGTGGGAACAGTATATACGTCTATAACGTTATATATCCTAGCCTAAGGCAATCCTAACATCTCGGATGTAATATTTTACTACATTCCTGGCTCGTCGGCCCTTACATCTCGGTGGGAACATTATATACGTCTATAACGTTACTTATCCTAGCCTAAGGCAACCTAACATCTCGGATGTAATATTTTACTACATTCCTGGCGCGCCGGCCCCTACTTCTCGTTGGGAACACTATATTCGTCTATAACGTTACACATCCTAGCCTAAGGCAACCTAACACCTCGGATGTAATGTTTTACAACATTCCTGGCGTGTCGGCCCCTATTTCTCGGTGGGAACAGTATATACGTCTATATCGTTATATATCCTAGCCTAAGGCAATCCTAACATCTCGGATGTAACATTTTACAACATTCCTGGCGCGTCGGCACCTACTTCTCGGAGGGAACAGTATATAAGTCTATAACGTTATATATCCTAGCCTAAGGCAACCTAACATCTCGGATGTTATACTTTACTACATTCCCGGCGCGCCGGCCCCTACTTCTCGGTGGGAACATTATATACGTCTATAACGTTATATATCCTAGCCTAAGGCAATCCTAACATCTCGGATGTAATATTTTACAACATTCCTGGCGCGTCGGCATCTACTTCTCGGTGGGAACAGTATATAAGTCTATAACGTTATATATCCTAACCTAAGGCAACCTAACATCACGGATGTAATATTTTGCTACATTCCTGGCTCGTCGGCCCCTACTTCTCGGTGGGAACATTATATAGGGCTATAACGTTATATATCCTAACCTAAGACAACCTAACATCTCGGATGTTATATTTTACTACATTCCCGGCGCGCCGGCCCCTACTTCTCGGTGGGAACATTATATACGTCTATAACGTTATATATCCTAACCTAAGGCAACCTAACATCACGGATGTAATATTTTGCTACATTCCTGGCTCGTCGGCCCCTACTTCTCGGTGGGAACATTATATACGTCTATAACGTTATATATCCTAACCTAAGAGGACCTAACATCTCGGATGTAATATTTGACAACATTCCTGGCGTGTAGGCCCGTACTTCTCGGTGGGAATATCATATACGTCTATAACGTTATATATCCCAGCCTAAGCCAATCCTAACATGTCGAATGTAATATTTTACAGCAATCCTGGCGCGTCGGCCCCTACTTCTCGGTGGCAACATTATATATGTCTATAACGCTATATATCCTAGCCTAAGGAAACCTAACACCTCGGATGTAATGTTTTACAACATTCCTGGCGTGTCGGCCCCTATTTCTCGGTGGGAACATTATATACGTCTATAACGTGATATATCCTAGCCTAAGGCAATCCTAACATCTCGGAAGTAATATTTTACAACATTCCTGGCGCGCCGGCATCTACACCTCGGTGGAAACATTATATACGTTTAAGACGCTATATATCCTAGCTCAAGGCAACCTAATATGTCGAATGTAATATTTTACAACATTCCTGGCGCGTCGGCACCTACTTCTCGGTGGGAACAGTATATACGTCTATAACGTTATATATCCTAGCCTAAGGCAAACCTAACATGTCAAATGTAAAATTTTACAACATTCCTGGCGCGTCGGCCCCTATTTCTCGGTGGGAACATTATATACGTCAATAACGTTATATATCCTAACCGAATGCAACCTAACATCTCGGATGTAATATTTTACTATATTCCTGGCGCGCCTTCCCCTACTTCTCGCTGGGAACATTATATACGTCTAAAACACTATATATCCTAGCTTAAGGCAACCTAACATGTCGAATGTAATATTTTATAACATTCCTGGCGCGTCGGCACCTACTTCTCGGTGGGAACAGTATATACGTCTGTAACGTTATATATCCTATCCTAAGGCAATTCTAACATCTCGGATGTAATATTTTACAACACTCCTGGCGCGTCGGCACCTCCTTCTCGGAGGGAACAGTATATACGTCTATAACGTTATATATCCTAGCCTAAGGCAATCCTAACATCTCGGATGTAACATTTTACAACATTCCTGGCGCGTCGGCACCTACTTCTCGGTGGGAACAGTATATACGTCTATAACGTTATATATCCTAGCCTAAGGCAATTCTAACATGTCGAATGCAATATTTTACTACATTCCCGTCACTTCGGCACCTACTTCTCGGTGGGAACATTATATACATCTATATCGCTATATATCATAACGTAAGGCAACCTAACATGTCGAGCGTAATATTTTACAACATTCCTGGCTCGTCGGCCCCTACTACCTGGTGGGAACATTATATACGTCTATAACGCTATATATCCTAGCCTAAGGCAACCTAACACATCGGATGTAATGTTTTACAACATTCCTGGCGTGTCGGCCCCTATTTCTCGGTGGGAACATTATATACGTCTATAACGTGATATATCCTAGCCTAAGGCAATCCTAACATCTCGGAAGTAATATTTTACAACATTCCTGGCGCGTCGGCATCTACTTCTCGGTGGAAACATTATATACGTTTAAGACGCTATATATCCTAGCTTAAGGCAAACTAATATGTCGAATGTAATATTTTACAACATTCCTGGCGCGTCGGCACCTACTTCTCGGTGGGAACATTATATACGTCTAAAACACTATATATCCTAGCTTAAGGCAACCTAACATGTCGAATGTAATATTTTACAACATTCCTGGCGCGTCGGCACCTACTTCTCAGTGGGAACAGTATATACGTCTATAACGTTATATATCCTAGCCTAAGGCAATTCTAACATCTCGGATGTAATATTTTACAACACTCCTGGCGCGTCGGCACCTACTTCTCGGAGGGAACAGTATATAAATCTATAACGTTATATATCCTAGCCTAAGGCAACCTAACATGTCGAATGTAATATTTTACAACATTCCTGGCACGTCGGCCACTACTTCTCGGTGGGAACATTATATAAGTCTATAACGCTATATATCCTAGCCTAAGGCAACCTAACACCTCGGATGTAATGTTTTACAACATTCCTGGCGTGTCGGCCCCTATTTTTCGGTGGGAACATTATATACGTCTATAACGTGATATATCCTAGCCTAAGGCAACCTAACTTCTCGGATGTAATATTTTACTACATTCCTGGCGCACCGGCCCCTACTTCTCGGTGGGAACATTATATACATCTATATCGCTATATATCATAACGTAAGGCAACCTAACATGTCGAGCGTAATATTTTACAACATTCCTGGCTCGTCGGCCCCTACTACCTGGTGGGAACATTATATACGTCTATAGCGCTATATATCCTAGCCTAAGGCAACCTAACACCTCGGATGTAATGTTTTACAACATTCCTGGCGTGTCGGCCCCTATTTCTCGGTGGGAACAGTATATACGTCTATATCGTTATATATCCTAGCCTAAGGCAATCCTAACATCTCGGATGTAACATTTTACAACATTCCTGGCGCGTCGGCACCTACTTCTCGGAGGGAACAGTATATAAGTCTATAACGTTATATATCCTAGCCTAAGGCAACCTAACATCTCGGATGTTATACTTTACTACATTCCCGGCGCGCCGGCCCCTACTTCTCGGTGGGAACATTATATACGTCTATAACGTTATATATCCTAGCCTAAGGCAATCCTAACATCTCGGATGTAATATTTTACAACATTCCTGGCGCGTCGGCATCTACTTCTCGGTGGGAACAGTATATAAGTCTATAACGTTATATATCCTAACCTAAGGCAACCTAACATCACGGATGTAATATTTTGCTACATTCCTGGCTCGTCGGCCCCTACTTCTCGGTGGGAACATTATATAGGTCTATAACGTTATATATCCTAACCTAAGACAACCTAACATCTCGGATGTTATATTTTACTACATTCCCGGCGCGCCGGCCCCTACTTCTCGGTGGGAACATTATATACGTCTATAACGTTATATATCCTAACCTAAGGCAACCTAACATCACGGATGTAATATTTTGCTACATTCCTGGCTCGTCGGCCCCTACTTCTCGGTGGGAACATTATATACGTCTATAACGTTATATATCCTAACCTAAGAGGACCTAACATCTCGGATGTAATATTTGACAACATTCCTGGCGTGTAGGCCCGTACTTCTCGGTGGGAATATCATATACGTCTATAACGTTATATATCCCAGCCTAAGCCAATCCTAACATGTCGAATGTAATATTTTACAGCAATCCTGGCGCGTCGGCCCCTACTTCTCGGTGGCAACATTATATATGTCTATAACGCTATATATCCTAGCCTAAGGAAACCTAACACCTCGGATGTAATGTTTTACAACATTCCTGGCGTGTCGGCCCCTATTTCTCGGTGGGAACATTATATACGTCTATAACGTGATATATCCTAGCCTAAGGCAATCCTAACATCTCGGAAGTAATATTCTACAACATTCCTGGCGCGCCGGCATCTACACCTCGGTGGAAACATTATATACGTTTAAGACGCTATATATCCTAGCTCAAGGCAACCTAATATGTCGAATGTAATATTTTACAACATTCCTGGCGCGTCGGCACCTACTTCTCGGTGGGAACAGTATATACGTCTAAAACACTATATATCCTAGCTTAAGGCAACCTAACATGTCGAATGTAATATTTTACAACATTCCTGGCGCGTCGGCACCTACTTCTCAGTGGGAACAGTATATACGTCTATAACGTTATATATCCTAGCCTAAGGCAATTCTAACATCTCGGATGTAATATTTTACAACACTCCTGGCGCGTCGGCACCTACTTCTCGGAGGGAACAGTATATAAATCTATAACGTTATATATCCTAGCCTAAGGCAACCTAACATGTCGAATGTAATATTTTACAACATTCCTGGCACGTCGGCCACTACTTCTCGGTGGGAACATTATATAAGTCTATAACGCTATATATCCTAGCCTAAGGCAACCTAACACCTCGGATGTAATGTTTTACAACATTCCTGGCGTGTCGGCCCCTATTTTTCGGTGGGAACATTATATACGTCTATAACGTGATATATCCTAGCCTAAGGCAACCTAACTTCTCGGATGTAATATTTTACTACATTCCTGGCGCACCGGCCCCTACTTCTCGGTGGGAACATTATATACATCTATATCGCTATATATCATAACGTAAGGCAACCTAACATGTCGAGCGTAATATTTTACAACATTCCTGGCTCGTCGGCCCCTACTACCTGGTGGGAACATTATATACGTCTATAGCGCTATATATCCTAGCCTAAGGCAACCTAACACCTCGGATGTAATGTTTTACAACATTCCTGGCGTGTCGGCCCCTATTTCTCGGTGGGAACAGTATATACGTCTATATCGTTATATATCCTAGCCTAAGGCAATCCTAACATCTCGGATGTAACATTTTACAACATTCCTGGCGCGTCGGCACCTACTTCTCGGAGGGAACAGTATATAAGTCTATAACGTTATATATCCTAGCCTAAGGCAACCTAACATCTCGGATGTTATACTTTACTACATTCCCGGCGCGCCGGGCCCTACTTCTCGGTGGGAACATTATATACGTCTATAACGTTATATATCCTAGCCTAAGGCAATCCTAACATCTCGGATGTAATATTTTACAACATTCCTGGCGCGTCGGCATCTACTTCTCGGTGGGAACAGTATATAAGTCTATAACGTTATATATCCTAACCTAAGGCAACCTAACATCACGGATGTAATATTTTGCTACATTCCTGGCTCGTCGGCCCCTACTTCTCGGTGGGAACATTATATAGGTCTATAACGTTATATATCCTAACCTAAGACAACCTAACATCTCGGATGTTATATTTTACTACATTCCCGGCGCGCCGGCCCCTACTTCTCGGTGGGAACATTATATACGTCTATAACGTTATATATCCTAACCTAAGGCAACCTAACATCACGGATGTAATATTTTGCTACATTCCTGGCTCGTCGGCCCCTACTTCTCGGTGGGAACATTATATACGTCTATAACGTTATATATCCTAACCTAAGAGGACCTAACATCTCGGATGTAATATTTGACAACATTCCTGGCGTGTAGGCCCGTACTTCTCGGTGGGAATATCATATACGTCTATAACGTTATATATCCCAGCCTAAGCCAATCCTAACATGTCGAATGTAATATTTTACAGCAATCCTGGCGCGTCGGCCCCTACTTCTCGGTGGCAACATTATATATGTCTATAACGCTATATATCCTAGCCTAAGGAAACCTAACACCTCGGATGTAATGTTTTACAACATTCCTGGCGTGTCGGCCCCTATTTCTCGGTGGGAACATTATATACGTCTATAACGTGATATATCCTAGCCTAAGGCAATCCTAACATCTCGGAAGTAATATTTTACAACATTCCTGGCGCGCCGGCATCTACACCTCGGTGGAAACATTATATACGTTTAAGACGCTATATATCCTAGCTCAAGGCAACCTAATATGTCGAATGTAATATTTTACAACATTCCTGGCGCGTCGGCACCTACTTCTCGGTGGGAACAGTATATACGTCTATAACGTTATATATCCTAGCCTAAGGCAAACCTAACATGTCAAATGTAAAATTTTACAACATTCCTGGCGCGTCGGCCCCTATTTCTCGGTGGGAACATTATATACGTCAATAACGTTATATATCCTAACCGAATGCAACCTAACATCTCGGATGTAATATTTTACTATATTCCTGGCGCGCCTTCCCCTACTTCTCGCTGGGAACATTATATACGTCTAAAACACTATATATCCTAGCTTAAGGCAACCTAACATGTCGAATGTAATATTTTACAACATTCCTGGCGCGTCGGCACCTACTTCTCGGTGGGAACAGTATATACGTCTATAACGTTATATATCCTATCCTAAGGCAATTCTAACATCTCGGATGTAATATTTTACAACACTCCTGGCGCGTCGGCACCTCCTTCTCGGAGGGAACAGTATATACGTCTATAACGTTATATATCCTAGCCTAAGGCAATCCTAACATCTCGGATGTAACATTTTACAACATTCCTGGCGCGTCGGCACCTACTTCTCGGTGGGAACAGTATATACGTATATAACGTTATATATCCTATGCTAAGGCAATTCTAACATGTCGAATGTAATATTTTACTACATTCCCGTCACTTCGGCACCTACTTCTCGGTGGGAACATTATATACATCTATATCGCTATATATCATAACGTAAGGCAACCTAACATGTCGAGCGTAATATTTTACAACATTCCTGGCTCGTCGGCCCCTACTACCTGGTGGGAACATTATATACGTCTATAACGCTATATATCCTAGCCTAAGGCAACCTAACACATCGGATGTAATGTTTTACAACATTCCTGGCGTGTCGGCCCCTATTTCTCGGTGGGAACACTATATACGTCTATAACGTGATATATCCTAGCCTAAGGCAATCCTAACATCTCGGAAGTAATATTTTACAACATTCCTGGCGCGTCGGCATCTACTTCTCGGTGGAAACATTATATACGTTTAAGACGCTATATATCCTAGCTTAAGGCAAACTAATATGTCGAATGTAATATTTTACAACATTCCTGGCGCGTCGGCACCTACTTCTCGGTGGGAACATTATATACGTCTAAAACACTATATATCCTAGCTTAAGGCAACCTAACATGTCGAATGTAATATTTTACAACATTCCTGGCGCGTCGGCACCTACTTCTCAGTGGGAACAGTATATACGTCTATAACGTTATATATCCTAGCCTAAGGCAATTCTAACATCTCGGATGTAATATTTTACAACACTCCTGGCGCGTCGGCACCTACTTCTCGGAGGGAACAGTATATAAATCTATAACGTTATATATCCTAGCCTAAGGCAACCTAACATGTCGAATGTAATATTTTACAACATTCCTGGCACGTCGGCCACTACTTCTCGGTGGGAACATTATATAAGTCTATAACGCTATATATCCTAGCCTAAGGCAACCTAACACCTCGGATGTAATGTTTTACAACATTCCTGGCGTGTCGGCCCCTATTTTTCGGTGGGAACATTATATACGTCTATAACGTGATATATCCTAGCCTAAGGCCATCCTAACATCTCGGAAGTAATATTTTACAACATTCCTGGCGTGTAGGCCCGTACTTCTCGGTGGGAATATCATATACGTCTATAACGTTATACATCCTAGCGTAAGGCAATCCTAACATGTCGAATGTAATATTTTACAGCAATCCTGGCGCGTCGGCCCCTACTTCTCGGTGGCAACATTATATATGTCTATAACGCTATATATCCTAGCCTAAGGCAACCTGACACCTCGGATGTAATGTTTTACAACATTCCTGGCGTGTCGGCCCCTATTTCTCGGTGGGAACATTATATACGTCTATAACGTGATATATCCTAGCCTAAGGCAATCCTAACATCTCGGAAGTGATATATTACAACATTCCTGGCGCATCGGCATCTACTTCTCGGTGGAAACATTATATACGTTTAAGACGCTATATATCCTAGCTTAAGGCAACCTAACATGTCGAGCGTAATATTTTACTACATTCCTGGCACGTCTGCCCCTACTTTTCGGTGGGAACATTATATACGTCTATAACGCCATATATCCTAACCTAAGGCAACCAAAAATGTCGAGCGTAATATTTTATAACATTCCTGGCTCGTAGGACCCTACTTCTCGGTGGGAACATTATATACGTCTATAACGTTATATATCCTAACCTAAGAGAACCTAACATGTCGAATGTAATATTTTACAGCAATCCTGGCGCGTCGGTCCCTACTTCTCGCTGGGAACATTATATACGTCTAAAACACTATATATCCTAGCTTAAGGCAACCTAACATGTCGAATGTAATATTTTACAACATTCCTGGCGCGTCGGCACCTACTTCTCGGTGGGAACAGTATATACGTCTATAACGTTATATATCCTAGCCTAAGCCAAACCTAACATGTCAAATCTAAAATTTTACAACATTCCTGGCGCGTCGGTCCCTATTTCTCGGTGGGAACATTATATAAGTCAATAACGTTATATATCCTAACCTAATGCAACCTACCATCTCGGATGTAATATTTTACTACATTCCTGGCACGTCAGCCACTACTTCTCTGTGGGAACATTTTATAAGTCTATAACGCTATATATCCTAGCCTAAGGCAAACTATCATGTCGAATGTAATATTTTACTACATTCCCGTAACTTCGGCACCTACTTCTCGGTGAGAACATTATATACATCTATAACGTTGTATATCCTAGCCTAAGGCAACCTAACATCTCGGATGTAATATTTTACTATATTCCTGGCGCGCCTTCCCCTACTTCTCGCTGGGAACATTATATACGTCTAAAACACTATATATCCTAGCTTAAGGCAACCTAACATGTCGAATGTAATATTTTACAACATTCCTGGCGCGTCGGCACCTTCTTCTCGGTGGGAACAGTATATACGTCTATAACGTTATATATCCTAGCCTAAGGCAATCCTAACATCTCGGAAGTAATATTTTACAACATTCCTGGCGGGTCGGCATCTACTTCTCGGTGGAAACATTATATACGTTTAAGACGCTATATATCCTAGCTTAAGGCAACCTAATATGTCGAATGTAATATTTTACAACATTCCTGGCGCGTCGGCACCTACTTCTCGGTGGGAACATTATATACGTCTAAAACACTATATATCCTAGCTTAAGGCAACCTAACATGTCGAATGTAATATTTTACAACATTCCTGGCGCGTCGGCACCTACTTCTCAGTGGGAACAGTATATACGTCTATAACGTTATATATCCTAGCCTAAGGCAATTCTAACATCTCGGATGTAATATTTTACAACACTCCTGGCGCGTCGGCACCTACTTCTCGGAGGGAACAGTATATAAATCTATAACGTTATATATCCTAGCCTAAGGCAACCTAACATGTCGAATGTAATATTTTACAACATTCCTGGCACGTCGGCCACTACTTCTCGGTGGGAACATTATATAAGTCTATAACGCTATATATCCTAGCCTAAGGCAACCTAACACCTCGGATGTAATGTTTTACAACATTCCTGGCGTGTCGGCCCCTATTTTTCGGTGGGAACATTATATACGTCTATAACGTGATATATCCTAGCCTAAGGCCATCCTAACATCTCGGAAGTAATATTTTACAACATTCCTGGCGTGTAGGCCCGTACTTCTCGGTGGGAATATCATATACGTCTATAACGTTATACATCCTAGCGTAAGGCAATCCTAACATGTCGAATGTAATATTTTACAGCAATCCTGGCGCGTCGGCCCCTACTTCTCGGTGGCAACATTATATATGTCTATAACGCTATATATCCTAGCCTAAGGCAACCTGACACCTCGGATGTAATGTTTTACAACATTCCTGGCGTGTCGGCCCCTATTTCTCGGTGGGAACATTATATACGTCTATAACGTGATATATCCTAGCCTAAGGCAATCCTAACATCTCGGAAGTGATATATTACAACATTCCTGGCGCATCGGCATCTACTTCTCGGTGGAAACATTATATACGTTTAAGACGCTATATATCCTAGCTTAAGGCAACCTAACATGTCGAGCGTAATATTTTACTACATTCCTGGCACGTCTGCCCCTACTTTTCGGTGGGAACATTATATACGTCTATAACGCCATATATCCTAACCTAAGGCAACCAAAAATGTCGAGCGTAATATTTTATAACATTCCTGGCTCGTAGGACCCTACTTCTCGGTGGGAACATTATATACGTCTATAACGTTATATATCCTAACCTAAGAGAACCTAACATGTCGAATGTAATATTTTACAGCAATCCTGGCGCGTCGGTCCCTACTTCTCGCTGGGAACATTATATACGTCTAAAACACTATATATCCTAGCTTAAGGCAACCTAACATGTCGAATGTAATATTTTACAACATTCCTGGCGCGTCGGCACCTTCTTCTCGGTGGGAACAGTATATACGTCTATAACGTTATATATCCTAGCCTAAGGCAATCCTAACATCTCGGAAGTAATATTTTACAACATTCCTGGCGGGTCGGCATCTACTTCTCGGTGGAAACATTATATACGTTTAAGACGCTATATATCCTAGCTTAAGGCAACCTAATATGTCGAATGTAATATTTTACAACATTCCTGGCGCGTCGGCACCTACTTCTCGGTGGGAACAGTATATACGTCTATAACGTTATATATCCTAGCCTAAGGCAAACCTAACATGTCAAATGTAAAATTTTACAACATTCCTGGCGCGTCGGCCCCTATTTCTCGGTGGGAACATTATATACGTCAATAACGTTATATATCCTAACCTAATGCAACCTAACATCTCGGATGTAATATTTTACTATATTCCTGGCGCGCCTTCCCCTACTTCTCGCTGGGAACATTATATACGTCTAAAACACTATATATCCTAGCTTAAGGCAACCTAACATGTCGAATGTAATATTTTACAACATTCCCGGCGCGTCGGCACCTACATCTCAGTGGGAACAGTATATACGTCCATAACGTTATATATCCTACCCTAAGGCAATTCTAACATCTCGGATGTAATATTTTACAACACTCCTGGCGCATCGGCATCTACTTCTCGGTGGAAACATTATATACGTTTAAGACGCTATATATCCTAGCTTAAGGCAACCTAACATGTCGAGCGTAATATTTTACTACATTCCTGGCACGTCTGCCCCTACTTTTCGGTGGGAAAATTATATACGTCTATAACGCCATATATCCTAACCTAAGGCAACCAAAAATGTCGAGCGTAATATTTTATAACATTCCTGGCTCGTAACCCTACTTCTCGGTGGGAACATTATATACGTCTATAACGATATATATCCTAACCTAAGGTAACCTAACATCTCGGATGTAATATTTTACAGGATTCCTCTCGTGTCGGTCCTTACTTCTCGGTGAGAAAATTATGTACGTCTATAACGTTAGATATCCTAGCCTAAGGCGACCTATCATGTCGAATGTAATATTTTACAACATTCCTGACGTGTCGTCGCCTGCTTATCGATGGGGACACTATATACGTCTATAACGTTGTATATCCTAACCTAACGCAACCTAACATCTCGGATGTAATATATGACACCATTCCTGGCATGTCGGACCGTACTTCTCGGTGGGAACATCATATACGTCTATAACGTTATATATCATAAGCTGAGGCAAACTAGCCTCTATAACGTAATATTTTACAACATTCCTGGCGCGTCGGCACCTTCTTCTCGGTGGGAACAGTATATACGTCTATAACGTTATATATCCTAGCCTAAGGCAATCCTAACATCTCGGAAGTAATATTTTACAACATTCCTGGCGGGTCGGCATCTACTTCTCGGTGGAAACATTATATACGTTTAAGACGCTATATATCCTAGCTTAAGGCAACCTAATATGTCGAATGTAATATTTTACAACATTCCTGGCGCGTCGGCACCTACTTCTCGGTGGGAACATTATATACGTCTAAAACACTATATATCCTAGCTTAAGGCAACCTAACATGTCGAATGTAATATTTTACAACATTCCTGGCGCGTCGGCACCTACTTCTCAGTGGGAACAGTATATACGTCTATAACGTTATATATCCTAGCCTAAGGCAATTCTAACATCTCGGATGTAATATTTTACAACACTCCTGGCGCGTCGGCACCTACTTCTCGGAGGGAACAGTATATAAATCTATAACGTTATATATCCTAGCCTAAGGCAACCTAACATGTCGAATGTAATATTTTACAACATTCCTGGCACGTCGGCCACTACTTCTCGGTGGGAACATTATATAAGTCTATAACGCTATATATCCTAGCCTAAGGCAACCTAACACCTCGGATGTAATGTTTTACAACATTCCTGGCGTGTCGGCCCCTATTTTTCGGTGGGAACATTATATACGTCTATAACGTGATATATCCTAGCCTAAGGCCATCCTAACATCTCGGAAGTAATATTTTACAACATTCCTGGCGTGTAGGCCCGTACTTCTCGGTGGGAATATCATATACGTCTATAACGTTATACATCCTAGCGTAAGGCAATCCTAACATGTCGAATGTAATATTTTACAGCAATCCTGGCGCGTCGGCCCCTACTTCTCGGTGGCAACATTATATATGTCTATAACGCTATATATCCTAGCCTAAGGCAACCTGACACCTCGGATGTAATGTTTTACAACATTCCTGGCGTGTCGGCCCCTATTTCTCGGTGGGAACATTATATACGTCTATAACGTGATATATCCTAGCCTAAGGCAATCCTAACATCTCGGAAGTGATATATTACAACATTCCTGGCGCATCGGCATCTACTTCTCGGTGGAAACATTATATACGTTTAAGACGCTATATATCCTAGCTTAAGGCAACCTAACATGTCGAGCGTAATATTTTACTACATTCCTGGCACGTCTGCCCCTACTTTTCGGTGGGAACATTATATACGTCTATAACGCCATATATCCTAACCTAAGAGAACCTAACATGTCGAATGTAATATTTTACAGCAATCCTGGCGCGTCGGTCCCTACTTCTCGCTGGGAACATTATATACGTCTAAAACACTATATATGCTAGCTTAAGGCAACCTAACATGTCGAATGTAATATTTTACAACATTCCTGGCGCGTCGGCACCTACTTCTCGGTGGGAACAGTATATACGTCTATAACGTTATATATCCTAGCCTAAGCCAAACCTAACATGTCAAATCTAAAATTTTACAACATTCCTGGCGCGTCGGTCCCTATTTCTCGGTGGGAACATTATATAAGTCAATAACGTTATATATCCTAACCTAATGCAACCTACCATCTCGGATGTAATATTTTACTACATTCCTGGCACGTCAGCCACTACTTCTCTGTGGGAACATTTTATAAGTCTATAACGCTATATATCCTAGCCTAAGGCAAACTATCATGTCGAATGTAATATTTTACTACATTCCCGTAACTTCGGCACCTACTTCTCGGTGGGAACATTATATACATCTATAACGTTGTATATCCTAGCCTAAGGCAACCTAACATCTCGGATGTAATATTTTACTATATTCCTGGCGCGCCTTCCCCTACTTCTCGCTGGGAACATTATATACGTCTAAAACACTATATATCCTAGCTTAAGGCAACCTAACATGTCGAATGTAATATTTTACAACATTCCTGGCGCGTCGGCACCTTCTTCTCGGTGGGAACAGTATATACGTCTATAACGTTATATATCCTAGCCTAAGGCAATCCTAACATCTCGGAAGTAATATTTTACAACATTCCTGGCGGGTCGGCACCTACATCTCAGTGGGAACAGTATATACGTCCATAACGTTATATATCCTTCCCTAAGGCAATTCTAACATCTCGGATGTAATATTTTACAACACTCCTGGCGCGACGGCACCTAGTTCTCGGTGGAAACATTATATACGTTTAAGACGCTATATATCCTAGCTTAAGGCAACCTAACATGTCGAGCGTAATATTTTACTACATTCCTGGCACGTCTGCCCCTACTTTTCGGTGGGAAAATTATATACGTCTATAACGCCATATATCCTAACCTAAGGCAACCAAAAATGTCGAGCGTAATATTTTATAACATTCCTGGCTCGTAGGACCCTACTTCTCGGTGGGAACATTATATACGTCTATAACGATATATATCCTAACCTAAGGTAACCTAACATCTCGGATGTAATATTTTACAGGATTCCTCTCGTGTCGGTCCTTACTTCTCGGTGAGAAAATTATGTACGTCTATAACGTTAGATATCCTAGCCTAAGGCGACCTATCATGTCGAATGTAATATTTTACAACATTCCTGACGTGTCGTCGCCTGCTTATCGATGGGGACACTATATACGTCTATAACGTTGTATATCCTAACCTAACGCAACCTAACATCTCGGATGTAATATATGACACCATTCCTGGCATGTCGGACCGTACTTCTCGGTGGGAACATCATATACGTCTATAACGTTATATATCATAAGCTGAGGCAAACTAGCCTCTATAACGTAATATTTTACAACATTCCTGGCGTGTCGTTGCCTACTTCTCGATGGGGACATTATGTACGTCTATAACGTAATATATCCTAACGTAAGGCAACATAACATCTCGGATGTAATATTTTACAGCATTCCTGGCATGTCGGTCCCTACTTCTCGATGGGGACATTATATACGCCTGTAACGTTGTACATCATAACCTAAGGGAACCTAACATCTCGGGTGTAATATTTTGCAACATTCCTAACGCTTCGGCCCCTATTTCTCGGTGGGAACATTATATACGTCTATAACGTTATATATCCTAGCCTAAGGCGACCTAACATGTCGAATATAAAATTTTACAACATTCCTGGCATGTCGTCGCCTGCTTCTTGATGGGGACATTATACACGTCTATAACGTTGTACATTCTAACCTAAGGCAACCTAACATCTCTGACGTATTATTTCACCACATTCCTGGCATGTCGGTCCCTACGTCTCGGTGGGAACATTATATATGTCTATAACGATATATATCATAACCTAAGAGGACCTAACATCTCGGATGTAATATTTGACAACATTCCTGGCGTGTAGGCCCGTACTTCTCGGTGGGAATATCATATACGTCTATAACGTTATATATCCCAGACCAAGGCAATCCTAACATGTCGAATGTAATATTTTACAGCAATCCTGGCGCGTCGGCCCCTACTTCTCGGTGGCAACATTATATATGTCTATAACGCTATATATCCTAGCCTAAGGAAACCTAACACCTCGGATGTAATGTTTTACAACATTCCTGGCGTGTCGGCCCCTATTTCTCGGTGGGAACATTATATACGTCTATAACGTGATATATCCTAGCCTAAGGCAATCCTAACATCTCGGAAGTAATATTTTACAACATTCCTGGCGCGTCGGCATCTACACCTCGGTGGAAACATTATATACGTTTAAGACGCTATATATCCTAGCTCAAGGCAACCTAATATGTCGAATGTAATATTTTACAACATTCCTGGCGCGTCGGCACCTACTTCTCGGTGGGAACAGTATATACGTCTATAACGTTATATATCCTAGCCTAAGCCAAACCTAACATGTCAAATGTAAAATTTTACAACATTCCTGGCGCGTCGGTCCCTATTTCTCGGTGGGAACATTATATAAGTCAATAACGTTATATATCCTAACCTAATGCAACCTACCATCTCGGATGTAATATTTTACTACATTCCTGGCACGTCAGCCACTACTTCTCTGTGGGAACATTTTATAAGTCTATAACGCTATATATCCTAGCCTAAGGCAAACTAACATGTCGAATGTAATATTTTACAACATTCCTGGCGCGTCGGCACCTTCTTCTCGGTGGGAACAGTATATACGTCTATAACGTTATATATCCTAGCCTAAGGCAATCCTAACATCTCGGAAGTAATATTTTACAACATTCCTGGCGGGTCGGCATCTACTTCTCGGTGGAAACATTATATACGTTTAAGACGCTATATATCCTAGCTTAAGGCAACCTAATATGTCGAATGTAATATTTTACAACATTCCTGGCGCGTCGGCACCTACTTCTCGGTGGGAACAGTATATACGTCTATAACGTTATATATCCTAGCCTAAGGCAAACCTAACATGTCAAATGTAAAATTTTACAACATTCCTGGCGCGTCGGCCCCTATTTCTCGGTGGGAACATTATATACGTCAATAACGTTATATATCCTAACCTAATGCAACCTAACATCTCGGATGTAATATTTTACTATATTCCTGGCGCGCCTTCCCCTACTTCTCGCTGGGAACATTATATACGTCTAAAACACTATATATCCTAGCTTAAGGCAACCTAACATGTCGAATGTAATATTTTACAACATTCCCGGCGCGTCGGCACCTACATCTCAGTGGGAACAGTATATACGTCTATAACGTTATATATCCTAGCCTAAGGCAATTCTAACATCTCGGATGTAATATTTTACAACACTCCTGGCGCGACGGCACCTAGTTCTCGGTGGAAACATTATATACGTTTAAGACGCTATATATCCTAGCTTAAGGCAACCTAACATGTCGAGCGTAATATTTTACTACATTCCTGGCACGTCTGCCCCTACTTTTCGGTGGGAAAATTATATACGTCTATAACGCCATATATCCTAACCTAAGGCAACCAAAAATGTCGAGCGTAATATTTTATAACATTCCTGGCTCGTAGGACCCTACTTCTCGGTGGGAACATTATATACGTCTATAACGATATATATCCTAACCTAAGGTAACCTAACATCTCGGATGTAATATTTTACAGGATTCCTCTCGTGTCGGTCCTTACTTCTCGGTGAGAAAATTATGTACGTCTATAACGTTAGATATCCTAGCCTAAGGCGACCTATCATGTCGAATGTAATATTTTACAACATTCCTGACGTGTCGTCGCCTGCTTATCGATGGGGTCACTATATACGTCTATAACGTTGTATATCCTAACCTAACGCAACCTAACATCTCGGATGTAATATATGACACCATTCCTGGCATGTCGGACCGTACTTCTCGGTGGGAACATCATATACGTCTATAACGTTATATATCATAAGCTGAGGCAAACTAGCCTCTATAACGTAATATTTTACAACATTCCTGGCGTGTCGTTGCCTACTTCTCGATGGGGACATTATGTACGTCTATAACGTAATATATCCTAACGTAAGGCAACATAACATCTCGGATGTAATATTTTACAGCATTCCTGGCATGTCGGTCCCTACTTCTCGATGGAGACATTATATACGCCTGTAACGTTGTACATCATAACCTAAGGGAACCTAACATCTCGGGTGTAATATTTTGCAACATTCCTAACGCTTCGGCCCCTATTTCTCGGTGGGAACATTATATACGTCTATAACGTTATATATCCTAGCCTAAGGCGACCTAACATGTCGAATATAAAATTTTACAACATGCCTGGCATGTCGTCGCCTGCTTCTTGATGGGGACATTATACACGTCTATAACGTTGTACATTCTAACCTAAGGCAACCTAACATCTCTGACGTATTATTTCACCACATTCCTGGCATGTCGGTCCCTACGTCTCGGTGGGAACATTATATATGTCTATAACGATATATATCATAACCCAAGGGAACCTAACGTCTGCGATGTAATATTTAACAACATTCCTGACATGTCGGTCCCTACGTCTCGGTGGGAATATTATATACGTTTATAACGATATATATCCTAACCTAAGGCGACCTAACATGTCGATTGTAATATTTTGCATCATTCCTGTCGTGTCGGCCCATATTTCTCGGTGGTAACATTATATGAGTCTATAACGTTATATATCCTAGCCTAAGGCGACCTAACATGTCGAATGTAATATTTTACAACGTTCCTGGCGTGTCGTCGCCTGCTTCTCGATGGGGGCATTATATACGTCTATAACGTTGTATATCCTAACCTAACGCAACCTAACATCTGGGATGTAATATTTTACATTATTCCTGGCATGTCGGTCCCTACGTCTCGGTGGGAAAATTATATACGTCTATAACGATACATATCCTAACCTCAGGCAACCTAACATCTCGGATGTAATATCTGACAACATTCCTGGCGTGTCGGCCCGTACTTCTCGGTGGGAACATTATATACGTCTATAAAGCTATATATCCTAGCCTAAGGCAACTTAACATGTCGAATGTGATATTTTACAACATTCCTGGCATGCCGGTCCCTACATCTCTGTGGTAACATTATATACGTCTATAATGTTATATATCCTAGCCTAACGCAACCTGACTTGTCGAATGTAATGTTTTACAACATTCCTGGCGTGTCGGCCCCTACTACTCGGTGGGAACATTATATTCGACTATAACGCTATATATCCTATCCTAAGGCAACCTAACATCTGGGATGTAATATTTTACTACATTCCTGGCATGTCAGTCCCTATGACTTGGTGGGAATATTATATACGTCTATAACGATATATATCCTAACCTAAGGCAACCTAACATCTCAGATGTATTATTTTACCACATTCCTGTCATGTCGGTACCTACTTCTCTGTGGGAACATTCTATACGTCTATAACGTTATATATCATAATCTAAGGTAACCTATCATCTCGAATGTAGTATTTCACAACATTCCAAGCGTGTCGTCGCCTGCTTCTCAATGGGGACATTATATACGTCTATAACCTTGTATAACCTAACCTAAGGGAACGTAACATCTCGGCTGTAATATTGTACAACATTCCTGACCCGTCGGCCCCTATTTCTCGGTGAGAACATTATATATGTCTATAACGTTATATATCGTACCCTAAGACAACATAACACCTGGGATGTAACATTTTACAACATTCCTGTCGTGACGGCGCCTACTTCCCGATGGGGACATTATATACGTCTATAACGTTATATATCCTAACCTAAGGCAACCAATCATCTCGGATGTAATATTTTACAACACTCCTGGCGCGTCGGCACCTACTT
Organism: Xylocopa violacea; assembly: GCA_963969225.1. Lineage (NCBI taxonomy): Eukaryota > Metazoa > Arthropoda > Insecta > Hymenoptera > Apidae > Xylocopa > Xylocopa violacea. The sequence goes on along the minus strand of CAXAJV010000263.1, from coordinate 807,074 downwards.
CTCGGAGGGAACAGTATATAAATCTATAACGTTATATATCCTAGCCTAAGGCAATCCTAACATCTCGGATGTAATATTTTACAACTTTCCTGGCGCGTCGGCATCTACTTCTCGGTGGGAACAGTATATAAGTCTATAACGTTATATATCCTAACCTAAGGCAACCTAACACCTCGGATGTAATTTTTTACAACATTCCTGGCGTGTCGGCGCCTACATCTCGGTGGGGACTTTATATACGTCTATAACGTTGTATATCCTAACCTAAGGCAACCTAACATCTCTACCGTAATATTTTACAACATTCCTGGCATGCCGGTCCCTTCTTCTCTGTGGTAACATTATATACGTCTATAACGTTATATACCCTAACCTAAGGCAACCTAACATGTCGAATGTAATATTTTACAATATTCCTGGTGCGTCGGCCCCTACTTCCCGGTGGGAACATTATATAAGTCAATAACGTTAAATGTCCTAACCTAAGGCAACCTAGCATCTCGGATGTAATATTGTACTACATTCCTGGCACGTCGGCCCCTACTTCTCGGTGAGAACGTTATATACGTCTATAACGCTATATATCCTAGCCTAAGGCAACCTATCATGTCGAATGTAATATTTGACAACATTCCTGACGCGCCGGCCCCTACTAATCAGTGGGAACATTACATAAGTCAATACCGTTATATATACTAACCTAAGGCAACCTAACACCTCGGACGTGATATTGTACTACATTCCTGGCACGTCGGCCTCTACTTCTCCGTGGGAACGTTATATTCGTCTATAGTGCTATATATTATAGCCTAAGGCAACCTAACATGTCGAATGTAATATTTTACAATATTCCTGGCGCGTCGGCCCCTACTTCCCGCTGGGAACATTATATAAGTCTATAACGCTATATACCCCAGCCTAAGGCAACCTAACATGTCGGATGTAATATTTTACAACATTCCTGGCGCGTCGGCACCTACTTCTCGGTGGGAACGTTATATACGTCTATAACGCTATATATCCTAGCTTAAGGCAACCTAACATGTCGAATGTAATATTTTACAACATTCCTGGCGCGTCGGCACCTTCTTCTCGGTGGGAACAGTATATACGTCTATAACGTTATATATCCTAGCCTAAGGCAATCCTAACATCTCGGAAGTAATATTTTACAACATTCCTGGCGGGTCGGCATCTACTTCTCGGTGGAAACATTATATACGTTTAAGACGCTATATATCCTAGCTTAAGGCAACCTAATATGTCGAATGTAATATTTTACAACATTCCTGGCGCGTCGGCACCTACTTCTCGGTGGGAACAGTATATACGTCTATAACGTTATATATCCTAGCCTAAGGCAAACCTAACATGTCAAATGTAAAATTTTACAACATTCCTGGCGCGTCGGCCCCTATTTCTCGGTGGGAACATTATATACGTCAATAACGTTATATATCCTAACCTAATGCAACCTAACATCTCGGATGTAATATTTTACTATATTCCTGGCGCGCCTTCCCCTACTTCTCGCTGGGAACATTATATACGTCTAAAACACTATATATCCTAGCTTAAGGCAACCTAACATGTCGAATGTAATATTTTACAACATTCCCGGCGCGTCGGCACCTACATCTCAGTGGGAACAGTATATACGTCCATAACGTTATATATCCTTCCCTAAGGCAATTCTAACATCTCGGATGTAATATTTTACAACACTCCTGGCGCGACGGCACCTAGTTCTCGGTGGAAACATTATATACGTTTAAGACGCTATATATCCTAGCTTAAGGCAACCTAACATGTCGAGCGTAATATTTTACTACATTCCTGGCACGTCTGCCCCTACTTTTCGGTGGGAAAATTATATACGTCTATAACGCCATATATCCTAACCTAAGGCAACCAAAAATGTCGAGCGTAATATTTTATAACATTCCTGGCTCGTAGGACCCTACTTCTCGGTGGGAACATTATATACGTCTATAACGATATATATCCTAACCTAAGGTAACCTAACATCTCGGATGTAATATTTTACAGGATTCCTCTCGTGTCGGTCCTTACTTCTCGGTGAGAAAATTATGTACGTCTATAACGTTAGATATCCTAGCCTAAGGCGACCTATCATGTCGAATGTAATATTTTACAACATTCCTGACGTGTCGTCGCCTGCTTATCGATGGGGACACTATATACGTCTATAACGTTGTATATCCTAACCTAACGCAACCTAACATCTCGGATGTAATATATGACACCATTCCTGGCATGTCGGACCGTACTTCTCGGTGGGAACATCATATACGTCTATAACGTTATATATCATAAGCTGAGGCAAACTAGCCTCTATAACGTAATATTTTACAACATTCCTGGCGTGTCGTTGCCTACTTCTCGATGGGGACATTATGTACGTCTATAACGTAATATATCCTAACGTAAGGCAACATAACATCTCGGATGTAATATTTTACAGCATTCCTGGCATGTCGGTCCCTACTTCTCGATGGGGACATTATATACGCCTGTAACGTTGTACATCATAACCTAAGGGAACCTAACATCTCGGGTGTAATATTTTGCAACATTCCTAACGCTTCGGCCCCTATTTCTCGGTGGGAACATTATATACGTCTATAACGTTATATATCCTAGCCTAAGGCGACCTAACATGTCGAATATAAAATTTTACAACATTCCTGGCATGTCGTCGCCTGCTTCTTGATGGGGACATTATACACGTCTATAACGTTGTACATTCTAACCTAAGGCAACCTAACATCTCTGACGTATTATTTCACCACATTCCTGGCATGTCGGTCCCTACGTCTCGGTGGGAACATTATATATGTCTATAACGATATATATCATAACCTAAGAGGACCTAACATCTCGGATGTAATATTTGACAACATTCCTGGCGTGTAGGCCCGTACTTCTCGGTGGGAATATCATATACGTCTATAACGTTATATATCCCAGACCAAGGCAATCCTAACATGTCGAATGTAATATTTTACAGCAATCCTGGCGCGTCGGCCCCTACTTCTCGGTGGCAACATTATATATGTCTATAACGCTATATATCCTAGCCTAAGGAAACCTAACACCTCGGATGTAATGTTTTACAACATTCCTGGCGTGTCGGCCCCTATTTCTCGGTGGGAACATTATATACGTCTATAACGTGATATATCCTAGCCTAAGGCAATCCTAACATCTCGGAAGTAATATTTTACAACATTCCTGGCGCGTCGGCATCTACACCTCGGTGGAAACATTATATACGTTTAAGACGCTATATATCCTAGCTCAAGGCAACCTAATATGTCGAATGTAATATTTTACAACATTCCTGGCGCGTCGGCACCTACTTCTCGGTGGGAACAGTATATACGTCTATAACGTTATATATCCTAGCCTAAGCCAAACCTAACATGTCAAATGTAAAATTTTACAACATTCCTGGCGCGTCGGTCCCTATTTCTCGGTGGGAACATTATATAAGTCAATAACGTTATATATCCTAACCTAATGCAACCTACCATCTCGGATGTAATATTTTACTACATTCCTGGCACGTCAGCCACTACTTCTCTGTGGGAACATTTTATAAGTCTATAACGCTATATATCCTAGCCTAAGGCAAACTAACATGTCGAATGTAATATTTTACAACATTCCTGGCGCGTCGGCACCTTCTTCTCGGTGGGAACAGTATATACGTCTATAACGTTATATATCCTAGCCTAAGGCAATCCTAACATCTCGGAAGTAATATTTTACAACATTCCTGGCGGGTCGGCATCTACTTCTCGGTGGAAACATTATATACGTTTAAGACGCTATATATCCTAGCTTAAGGCAACCTAATATGTCGAATGTAATATTTTACAACATTCCTGGCGCGTCGGCACCTACTTCTCGGTGGGAACAGTATATACGTCTATAACGTTATATATCCTAGCCTAAGGCAAACCTAACATGTCAAATGTAAAATTTTACAACATTCCTGGCGCGTCGGCCCCTATTTCTCGGTGGGAACATTATATACGTCAATAACGTTATATATCCTAACCTAATGCAACCTAACATCTCGGATGTAATATTTTACTATATTCCTGGCGCGCCTTCCCCTACTTCTCGCTGGGAACATTATATACGTCTAAAACACTATATATCCTAGCTTAAGGCAACCTAACATGTCGAATGTAATATTTTACAACATTCCCGGCGCGTCGGCACCTACATCTCAGTGGGAACAGTATATACGTCTATAACGTTATATATCCTAGCCTAAGGCAATTCTAACATCTCGGATGTAATATTTTACAACACTCCTGGCGCGACGGCACCTAGTTCTCGGTGGAAACATTATATACGTTTAAGACGCTATATATCCTAGCTTAAGGCAACCTAACATGTCGAGCGTAATATTTTACTACATTCCTGGCACGTCTGCCCCTACTTTTCGGTGGGAAAATTATATACGTCTATAACGCCATATATCCTAACCTAAGGCAACCAAAAATGTCGAGCGTAATATTTTATAACATTCCTGGCTCGTAGGACCCTACTTCTCGGTGGGAACATTATATACGTCTATAACGATATATATCCTAACCTAAGGTAACCTAACATCTCGGATGTAATATTTTACAGGATTCCTCTCGTGTCGGTCCTTACTTCTCGGTGAGAAAATTATGTACGTCTATAACGTTAGATATCCTAGCCTAAGGCGACCTATCATGTCGAATGTAATATTTTACAACATTCCTGACGTGTCGTCGCCTGCTTATCGATGGGGTCACTATATACGTCTATAACGTTGTATATCCTAACCTAACGCAACCTAACATCTCGGATGTAATATATGACACCATTCCTGGCATGTCGGACCGTACTTCTCGGTGGGAACATCATATACGTCTATAACGTTATATATCATAAGCTGAGGCAAACTAGCCTCTATAACGTAATATTTTACAACATTCCTGGCGTGTCGTTGCCTACTTCTCGATGGGGACATTATGTACGTCTATAACGTAATATATCCTAACGTAAGGCAACATAACATCTCGGATGTAATATTTTACAGCATTCCTGGCATGTCGGTCCCTACTTCTCGATGGAGACATTATATACGCCTGTAACGTTGTACATCATAACCTAAGGGAACCTAACATCTCGGGTGTAATATTTTGCAACATTCCTAACGCTTCGGCCCCTATTTCTCGGTGGGAACATTATATACGTCTATAACGTTATATATCCTAGCCTAAGGCGACCTAACATGTCGAATATAAAATTTTACAACATGCCTGGCATGTCGTCGCCTGCTTCTTGATGGGGACATTATACACGTCTATAACGTTGTACATTCTAACCTAAGGCAACCTAACATCTCTGACGTATTATTTCACCACATTCCTGGCATGTCGGTCCCTACGTCTCGGTGGGAACATTATATATGTCTATAACGATATATATCATAACCCAAGGGAACCTAACGTCTGCGATGTAATATTTAACAACATTCCTGACATGTCGGTCCCTACGTCTCGGTGGGAATATTATATACGTTTATAACGATATATATCCTAACCTAAGGCGACCTAACATGTCGATTGTAATATTTTGCATCATTCCTGTCGTGTCGGCCCATATTTCTCGGTGGTAACATTATATGAGTCTATAACGTTATATATCCTAGCCTAAGGCGACCTAACATGTCGAATGTAATATTTTACAACGTTCCTGGCGTGTCGTCGCCTGCTTCTCGATGGGGGCATTATATACGTCTATAACGTTGTATATCCTAACCTAACGCAACCTAACATCTGGGATGTAATATTTTACATTATTCCTGGCATGTCGGTCCCTACGTCTCGGTGGGAAAATTATATACGTCTATAACGATACATATCCTAACCTCAGGCAACCTAACATCTCGGATGTAATATCTGACAACATTCCTGGCGTGTCGGCCCGTACTTCTCGGTGGGAACATTATATACGTCTATAAAGCTATATATCCTAGCCTAAGGCAACTTAACATGTCGAATGTGATATTTTACAACATTCCTGGCATGCCGGTCCCTACATCTCTGTGGTAACATTATATACGTCTATAATGTTATATATCCTAGCCTAACGCAACCTGACTTGTCGAATGTAATGTTTTACAACATTCCTGGCGTGTCGGCCCCTACTACTCGGTGGGAACATTATATTCGACTATAACGCTATATATCCTATCCTAAGGCAACCTAACATCTGGGATGTAATATTTTACTACATTCCTGGCATGTCAGTCCCTATGACTTGGTGGGAATATTATATACGTCTATAACGATATATATCCTAACCTAAGGCAACCTAACATCTCAGATGTATTATTTTACCACATTCCTGTCATGTCGGTACCTACTTCTCTGTGGGAACATTCTATACGTCTATAACGTTATATATCATAATCTAAGGTAACCTATCATCTCGAATGTAGTATTTCACAACATTCCAAGCGTGTCGTCGCCTGCTTCTCAATGGGGACATTATATACGTCTATAACCTTGTATAACCTAACCTAAGGGAACGTAACATCTCGGCTGTAATATTGTACAACATTCCTGACCCGTCGGCCCCTATTTCTCGGTGAGAACATTATATATGTCTATAACGTTATATATCGTACCCTAAGACAACATAACACCTGGGATGTAACATTTTACAACATTCCTGTCGTGACGGCGCCTACTTCCCGATGGGGACATTATATACGTCTATAACGTTATATATCCTAACCTAAGGCAACCAATCATCTCGGATGTAATATTTTACAACACTCCTGGCGCGTCGGCACCTACTTCTCGGAGGGAACAGTATATAAATCTATAACGTTATATATCCTAGCCTAAGGCAATCCTAACATCTCGGATGTAATATTTTACAACTTTCCTGGCGCGTCGGCATCTACTTCTCGGTGGGAACAGTATATAAGTCTATAACGTTATATATCCTAACCTAAGGCAACCTAACACCTCGGATGTAATTTTTTACAACATTCCTGGCGTGTCGGCGCCTACATCTCGGTGGGGACTTTATATACGTCTATAACGTTGTATATCCTAACCTAAGGCAACCTAACATCTCTACCGTAATATTTTACAACATTCCTGGCATGCCGGTCCCTTCTTCTCTGTGGTAACATTATATACGTCTATAACGTTATATACCCTAACCTAAGGCAACCTAACATGTCGAATGTAATATTTTACAATATTCCTGGTGCGTCGGCCCCTACTTCCCGGTGGGAACATTATATAAGTCAATAACGTTAAATGTCCTAACCTAAGGCAACCTAGCATCTCGGATGTAATATTGTACTACATTCCTGGCACGTCGGCCCCTACTTCTCGGTGAGAACGTTATATACGTCTATAACGCTATATATCCTAGCCTAAGGCAACCTATCATGTCGAATGTAATATTTGACAACATTCCTGACGCGCCGGCCCCTACTAATCAGTGGGAACATTACATAAGTCAATACCGTTATATATACTAACCTAAGGCAACCTAACACCTCGGACGTGATATTGTACTACATTCCTGGCACGTCGGCCTCTACTTCTCCGTGGGAACGTTATATTCGTCTATAGTGCTATATATTATAGCCTAAGGCAACCTAACATGTCGAATGTAATATTTTACAATATTCCTGGCGCGTCGGCCCCTACTTCCCGCTGGGAACATTATATAAGTCTATAACGCTATATACCCCAGCCTAAGGCAACCTAACATGTCGGATGTAATATTTTACAACATTCCTGGCGCGTCGGCACCTACTTCTCGGTGGGAACGTTATATACGTCTATAACGCTATATATCCTAGCCTAAGACAACCTAACATGTCGAATGTTATATTTTACAATATTCCTGGCGCGTGGGCACCTACCTCTCGGTGGCATCATTATATACGTCTATAACGTTATATATCCTAGCCTAAGGCAACCTAACAGGTTGAATGTAATATTTTACAACATTCCTGGCGCGACGGCCCCTGCTACTCGGCGGGATCATTATATACGTCTATAACGTTATATATCCTAGCCTAAGGCAACCTAACATCTCGGATGTAATATTTTACAACATTCGTGGCATATCGGTCCCTACTTCTCGGTGGGGACATTATATACGTCTATAACGTTGTATATCCTAACCTAACGCATCCTAACATCTGGGATGTAATATTTTACAACATTCCTGGCATGTCGGTCCCTACTTCTCGGTGGGAACATTCTATACATCTATAACTTTGTATATCATAACCTAAGGGAACCTAACATCTCGGGTGTGATATTTTACAACCTTCCTGACGCGTCGGCACCTATTTCTCGGTGTGAACATTATATACGTCTATAACGTTATATATCCTAGCCTGAGGCGACCTAACATTTCGAATGCAATAGTTTGCATTATCTCTGGCGTTTCGGCCCGTAGTTCTCGGTGGTAATATTATATGCGTCTACAACGTTATATATCCTAACCTAGGGCAACCTAACATCTCTACCGTAATATTTTACAACATTCCTGGCATGCCGGGCCCTACTTCCCTGTGGTAACGTTATATACGTCTATAGCGTTGTATATCCTAGCCTAAGGCAACGTAACATCTCGGATGTAATATTTTACCACATTCCTGGCATGTCGGTACCTACGTCTCGGTGGGAACAATATATCCGTCTATAGCGTTATATATCCTAGCCTAAGGCGACCTAACATGTCGAATTTAATATTTTGCAACATTCCTGGCGTGTCGTCGCCTACTTCTCGATGGGGACATTATATACGTCTATAACGTATTATAACCTAACCTAACTCATCCTGCCCCTCAGTGGTGATGGTTTACAGAATCCCGGACGTGTCGGCCCGTACCTCTCCGTGGGAACATTATATACGTCTATAGCATTATATATCCTAACCTAAAGCAGCCTAACATCTCGGATGTATTATTTTACAACATTCCTGGCTGGTCGGCCTCTACTTCTCGGTGGGAACATTATATAATTCTATAACGTAATATAATCTCACCTAACCCATCTCGACCCTCGCTGGTAATGTTTCACAGAATCCCGTTCGTGCCGTCCCGTACGTCTCGGTATGGACATTATATACGTTTATAACGTTACATTTCCTATCCTAAGGCAACCTAACATCTCGAATGTAGTATTTTCCAACATTCCTGGCGGGTCGCCCCTACTTCTCGGTGGGCACATTATATACGACCATAACGTAATATAACCTAACCTGACCCATCTAGACCCTCGCTGGTAGTGTTTTACAGAATCCCGTTCGTGTCATGCCCGACGTCTCGTTGCGGATATTATATACGTCTATAACGTTATATTTCCTGTCCGAAGGCAACCTAACCTCTCGAGTGTAGTATTTTCCAACATTTCTGGCGGGTCGGCCCCTACTTCTCGGTGGGAACATTATATACGTCTATAACGCAATACAACCTAACCTGACCCATCTAGACCCTCGCTTGTAATGTTTCACAGAATCCCGTTCATGTCGTCCCGTACATTTCGGCGCGGACATTATATACGTCTATAACGTTGTATATCCTATCCTAAGGCAACCTAACGTCTCGGATGTAGTATTTCCCAACATTTCTAGCGGGTCGGCGCTTACTTCTCGGTCTGAACATTATATACTTTTATAACGTAATATAATATAACATAACCCAGCTAGACCCTCGCTGGTAATGTTTCACAGAATCCCGTCCGTGTCGTTCCGTATGTCTCGGTGCGGACATTATATACGTCTATAACGTTATATTTCCTATCCTAATGCAACCTAACAGCTCTAATGTAGTATTTTCCAACATTTCTGGCGGGTGGGCCCCTACTTCTCGGTGGGAACATTATATACGTCTATAACGTAATATAACCTAACCTAACCCAGCTAGACCCTCGCTGGTAATGTCTCACAGAAGCCCGTTCGTGCCATCCCGTACGTCTCGGTATGGACATTATATACGTTTATAACGTTATATTTCCTACCTTAAGGCAACCTAATAACTCGGACGTAGTATTTGCCAACATTCCTGGCGGGTCGGCCCCCACTTCTCGGTGGGAACATTATATACGTCCATAACGTAATTGATCCTAACCTAACCTATCTAGACCCTCGCTGGTAATGTTTTACAGAATCCCGTCCGTGTGGTCCCGTACGTCTCGGTGCGGACATTATATACGTCTATAACGTGATATTTCCTTTCCTAAGCCAACCCAACGTTTCGAATGTAGTATTTTACAACATTCCAGGCGGGACGGCCCTTACTTCTCGGTGGGAACATTATATACTTCTATAACGTAATGTAACCTAACCTAACCCAGCTAGACCTTCGCTGGTAATGTTTCACAGAATCCCGTTCGTGTCGTCCCGTACATCTCGACGCGGATATTATATACGTCTACTACGTTATATATCCTACCCTAGGGCAAATTAACATCTCGGATGTAGTATTTTCCAACATTCCTGGCGGGTCGGCCCCTACTTCTCGGTGGGCACATTATATCCGTCTATATCGTAATATAACCTAACCTAACACATCACGACCCTCGCTGGTAATGTTTTACAGAATTTCGTTCGTGTCGTCCTGTACATCTAGGTGGGGACATTATGTACGTCTACAACGTTATATATCCTAATCTAAGACAACTTAACATCTCGGATGTATTGTTTTCCAACATTCCTGGCGGGTCGGCCCCTACTGCTCTGTGGGAAAATTATAAACCTCTATAACCTAATATAACCTAACCTAACCCTGCTAGACCCTCGCTGGTAATGTTTCACAGAGTCCCGTTCGTGTCGTCCTGTACATCTCGGCGCGGACATTATACACGTCTATAATGTTATATATCCTAACCTAAGGCATCCTAACATCTCGGATGTAGTATTTTCCAACATTCCTGGCGGGTCGGACCCATCTTCTCGGTGCGAACATTATATACGTCTATAACGTAATAGATCCTAACCTAACCCATCTAGAGCCTCGCTGGCAATGTTTTACAGAATCCCGTTCGTGTCGTCCCGTACGTCTCGGTGCGGGCATTATATACGTCTATAACGTTATATATCCTAACCTAAGGCAACCTAACATCTCGATTGTAGTACTTTAAACATTCCAGGCGGGTCGGCCCGGGCATCTCGGTGGGAACATTATATACGTCTATAACGTAATAGATCCTAACCTAACCCATCTAGACCCTCGCTGGTAATGTTTTACAGAATCCCGGGCATGTCGGCCCGTACTTCTCGGTGGGGTCATTATGTACGTCTACTATGTTATATATCCTAACCTAAGGCAACTTAACATCTCGGATGTAGTATTTTACAACATTCCAGGCGGGACGGCCCCTACTTCTCGGTGGGAACATTATATACTTCTATAACGTAATGTAACCTAACCTAACCCAGCTAGACCCTCGCTGGTAATGTTTCACAGAATCCCGTTCGTGTCGTCCCGAACATCTCGACGCGGATATTATATACCTCTACTACGTTATATATCCTAACCTAAGGCAACTTAACATCTCGGATGTAGTATTTTCCATCATTCCTGGCGGGTCGGCCCCTACTTCTCGGTCGGCACATTATATACGTCTATAACGTAATATAATCTCACCTAACCCATCTCGACCCTCGCTGGTAATGTTTCACAGAATCCCGTTCGTGCCGTCCCATACGTCTCGGTATGGACATTATATACGTTTATAACGTTATATTTCCTACCCTAAGGCAACCTAATAACTCGGACGTAGTATTTGCCAACATTCCTGGCGGGTCGGCCCCCACTTCTCGGTGGGAACATTATATACGTCCATAACGTAATTGATCCTAACCTAACCTATCTAGACCCTCGCTGGTAATGTTTTACAGAATCCCGTTCATGTCGTCCCGTACATTTCGGCGCGGACATTATATACGTCTATAACGTTGTATATCCTATCCTAAGGCAACCTAACGTCTCGGATGTAGTATTTCCCAACATTTCTAGCGGGTCGGCGCTTACTTCTCGGTCTGAACATTATATACTTTTATAACGTAATATAATATAACATAACCCAGCTAGACCCTCGCTGGTAATGTTTCACAGAATCCCGTCCGTGTCGTTCCGTATGTCTCGGTGCGGACATTATATACGTCTATAACGTTATATTTCCTATCCTAATGCAACCTAACAGCTCTAATGTAGTATTTTCCAACATTTCTGGCGGGTGGGCCCCTACTTCTCGGTGGGAACATTATATACGTCTATAACGTAATATAACCTAACCTAACCCAGCTAGACCCTCGCTGGTAATGTCTCACAGAAGCCCGTTCGTGCCATCCCGTACGTCTCGGTATGGACATTATATACGTTTATAACGTTATATTTCCTACCTTAAGGCAACCTAATAACTCGGACGTAGTATTTGCCAACATTCCTGGCGGGTCGGCCCCCACTTCTCGGTGGGAACATTATATACGTCCATAACGTAATTGATCCTAACCTAACCTATCTAGACCCTCGCTGGTAATGTTTTACAGAATCCCGTCCGTGTGGTCCCGTACGTCTCGGTGCGGACATTATATACGTCTATAACGTGATATTTCCTTTCCTAAGCCAACCCAACGTTTCGAATGTAGTATTTTACAACATTCCAGGCGGGACGGCCCTTACTTCTCGGTGGGAACATTATATACTTCTATAACGTAATGTAACCTAACCTAACCCAGCTAGACCTTCGCTGGTAATGTTTCACAGAATCCCGTTCGTGTCGTCCCGTACATCTCGACGCGGATATTATATACGTCTACTACGTTATATATCCTACCCTAGGGCAAATTAACATCTCGGATGTAGTATTTTCCAACATTCCTGGCGGGTCGGCCCCTACTTCTCGGTGGGCACATTATATCCGTCTATATCGTAATATAACCTAACCTAACACATCACGACCCTCGCTGGTAATGTTTTACAGAATTTCGTTCGTGTCGTCCTGTACATCTAGGTGGGGACATTATGTACGTCTACAACGTTATATATCCTAATCTAAGACAACTTAACATCTCGGATGTATTGTTTTCCAACATTCCTGGCGGGTCGGCCCCTACTGCTCTGTGGGAAAATTATAAACCTCTATAACCTAATATAACCTAACCTAACCCTGCTAGACCCTCGCTGGTAATGTTTCACAGAGTCCCGTTCGTGTCGTCCTGTACATCTCGGCGCGGACATTATACACGTCTATAATGTTATATATCCTAACCTAAGGCATCCTAACATCTCGGATGTAGTATTTTCCAACATTCCTGGCGGGTCGGACCCATCTTCTCGGTGCGAACATTATATACGTCTATAACGTAATAGATCCTAACCTAACCCATCTAGAGCCTCGCTGGCAATGTTTTACAGAATCCCGTTCGTGTCGTCCCGTACGTCTCGGTGCGGGCATTATATACGTCTATAACGTTATATATCCTAACCTAAGGCAACCTAACATCTCGATTGTAGTACTTTAAACATTCCAGGCGGGTCGGCCCGGGCATCTCGGTGGGAACATTATATACGTCTATAACGTAATAGATCCTAACCTAACCCATCTAGACCCTCGCTGGTAATGTTTTACAGAATCCCGGGCATGTCGGCCCGTACTTCTCGGTGGGGTCATTATGTACGTCTACTATGTTATATATCCTAACCTAAGGCAACTTAACATCTCGGATGTAGTATTTTACAACATTCCAGGCGGGACGGCCCCTACTTCTCGGTGGGAACATTATATACTTCTATAACGTAATGTAACCTAACCTAACCCAGCTAGACCCTCGCTGGTAATGTTTCACAGAATCCCGTTCGTGTCGTCCCGAACATCTCGACGCGGATATTATATACCTCTACTACGTTATATATCCTAACCTAAGGCAACTTAACATCTCGGATGTAGTATTTTCCATCATTCCTGGCGGGTCGGCCCCTACTTCTCGGTCGGCACATTATATACGTCTATAACGTAATATAATCTCACCTAACCCATCTCGACCCTCGCTGGTAATGTTTCACAGAATCCCGTTCGTGCCGCCCCATACGTCTCGGTATGGACATTATATACGTTTATAACGTTATATTTCCTACCCTAAGGCAACCTAATAACTCGGACGTAGTATTTGCCAACATTCCTGGCGGGTCGGCCCCCACTTCTCGGTGGGAACATTATATACGTCCATAACGTAATTGATCCTAACCTAACCTATCTAGACCCTCGCTGGTAATGTTTTACAGAATCCCGTCCGTGTGGTCCCGTACGTCTCGGTGCGGACATTATATACGTCTATAACGTGATATTTCCTTTCCTAAGCCAACCCAACGTTTCGAATGTAGTATTTTACAACATTCCAGGCGGGACGGCCCTTACTTCTCGGTGGGAACATTATATACTTCTATAACGTAATGTAACCTAACCTAACCCAGCTAGACCATCGCTGGTAATGTTTCACAGAATCCCGTTCGTATCGTCCCGTACATCTCGACGCGGATATTATATACGTCCTCTACGTTATATATCCTAACCTAGGGCAAATTAACATCTCGGATGTAGTATTTTCCAACATTCCTGGCGGGTCGGCCCCTACTTATCGGTGGGCACATTATATCCGTCTATATCGTAATATAACCTAACCTAAAACATCACGACCCTCGCTGGTAATGTTTTACAGAATTTCGTTCGTGTCGTCCCGTACGCCTCGGTGCGGACATTACATACGTCTATAACGTTATATTTCCTATCCTAAGGCAACCTAACATCTCGAATGTAGTATTTTCCAACATTTCTGGCGGGTCGGCCCCTACTTCTCGGTGGGAATATTATATACGTCTATAACGTAAAATAACCTAACCTAACCCAGCTAGACCCTCGCTGGTAATGTTTCACAGAATCCCGTTCGTGTCGTCCCGTACATCAGGGCGCGGACATTACATACTTCTATAACGTTATATATCCTATCCTAAGGCAACCGAACATCTCGGATGCATTATTTTCCAACATTCCTGGTGGGTCGGCCCCTACTTCTCGGTGGGAAAATTATATACGCCTATAACGTAATATATCCTAACCTAACCCCTCTAGAGCCTCGCTGGTAATGTTTCACAGAATCCCGTTCCTGTCGTCCCGTTCATCTCGGCGCGGACATTATATGCGTTTATAACGTTATATATCCTATCCTAAGGCAACCTAACATCTCGGATGTAGTATTTTTCAACATTTCTGGCGGTACGGCTCCTACTGCTCGGTGGGAACATTAGATACGTCTATATCGTAATATAACCTAACCTAACCCATCACGACCCTCGCTGGTAATGTTTTACAGAATCCCGTTCGTGTGGTCCCGTACGTCTCGGTGCGGACATTATATACGTCTATAATGTGATATATCCTTTCCTAAGCCAACCCAACATTTCGAATGTAGTATTTTACAACATTCCAGGCGGAACGGCCCCTACTGCTCGGTGGGAACATTAGATACGTCTATATCGTAATATAACCTAACCTAACCCATCACGACCCTCGCTGGTAATGTTTTACAGAATCCCGTTCGTGTGGTCCCGTACGTCTCGGTGCGGGCATTACATACGTCTATAACGTGATATTTCCTTTCCTAAGCCAACCCAACATTTCGAATGTAGTATTTTACAACATTCCAGGCGGGACGGCCCCTACTATTTCTGGGTTGGAACAACATATACTTCTATAGCGTAATGTAACCTAACCTAACCCAGCTAGACCCTCGCTGGTAATGTTTCACAGAATCCCGTTAGTGTCGTCCCGTACATCTCGACGCGGATATTATATACGTCTACTACGTTATATATCCTAACCTAAGGCAACTTAACATCTCGGATGTAGTATTTTCCAACATTCCTGGCGTTTCGGCCCCTACTTCTCGGTGGGGACATTATATACGACCATAACGTAATATAACCTAACCTGACCCATCTAGACCATCGCTGGTAGTGTTTTACAGAATCCCGTTCGTGTCTACCCGTACGTCTCGGTGCGGACATTATATACGTCTATAACGTTATATTTCCTATCCTAAGGCAACTTAACATCTCGAATGTAGTACTTTCGAACATTTCTGGCGGGTCGGCCCCTACTTCTCGGTGGGAACATTATATACTTTTATAACGTAATGTAACCTAACCTAACCCAGCTGCACCCTCGCTGGTAATGTTTCACAGAATCCCGGTCGTGCCGTCCCGTACGTCTCGGTGTGGACATTATATACGTTTATAACGTTATATATCCTAACCTAAGGCAACCTAACATCTCGGATGTAGTATTTTCCAACATTCCTGGCGGGTAGGCCCCTACTCCTCGGTGGGAACATTATAAACGTCTATAACGTTATAGAGCCTAATCTAACCCATCTAGACCCTCGCTGGTAATGTTTCACAGAGTTTCGTTCGTGTCGTCCCGTACATCCCGGCGCACATTATATACGTCTATAACGTTATATATCCTAACCTAAGGCAACATAACATCTCGAATGTTGTATTTTACAACATTCCAGGCGGGGCGGCCACTACTTCTCGGTGGGCACATCATATACGACCATAACGTAATATAACCTAATCTGACCCATGCAGACCCTCGCTGGTAGTGTTTTACAGAATCCCGTTCGTGTCTACCCGTACGTTTCGATGCGGACATTATATACGTCTATAACGTTATATTTCCTATTCTAATGCAACTTAACATCTCGAATGTAGTATTTTCCAACATTTCTGGCGGGTCGGCCCCTACTTCTCGGTGGGCACATTATATACGACCATAACGTAATATAACCTAACCTGACCCATCTAGACCCTCGCTGGTAGTGTTTTACAGAATCCCGTTCGTGTCTACCCGTACATCTCGGTGCGGACATTATATACATCTATAACGTTATATTTCCTATCCTAAGGCAACTTAACATCTCGAATGTAATATTTTCCAACATATCTGGCGGGTCGGCCCCTACTTCTCGGTGGGAACAGTATATACGTCTACAACGTAATATAACCTAACCTAATCCAGCTAGACCCTCGCTGGTAATGTTTCACAGAATCCCGTTGGTGTCGCCCCGTTCATCTCGGCGCGGACATTATACACGTCTATAATGTTATATATCCTAACCTAAGGCATCCTAACATCTCGGATGTAGTATCTTCCAACATTTCTGGCGGGTCGGCCCCAACTTCTCGGTGGGCACATTATATCCGTCTAAAACGTTATATTTCCTATCCGAAGGCAGCCTAACATGTCGAATGTAGTATTTTCCAACATATCTGGCGGGTCGGCCCCTACTTCTCGGTGGGAACATTATAAACCTCTATAACCTAATATAACCTAACCTAACCCTGCTAGACCCTCGCTGGTAATGTTTCACAGAGTCCCGTTCGTGTCGTCCCGTACATCCCGGCGCGGACATTATATACGTCTATAACGTTATATATCCTAACCTCAGGCAACATAACGTCTCGAATGTTGTATTTTACAACATTCCAGGCGGGGCGGCCACTACTTCTCGGTGGGCACATTATATACGACCATAACGTAATATAACCTAATCTGACCCATGAAGACCCTCGCTGGTAGTGTTTTACAGAATCCCATTCGTGGCTACCCTTACGTTTCGATGCGGACATTATATACGTCTATAACGTTATATTTCCTATTCTAATGCAACTTAACATCTCGAATGTAGTATTTTCCAACATTTCTGGCGGGTCGGCCCCTACTTCTCGGTGGGAACATTATAAACATCTATAACGTAATATAACCTAACCTAACCCAGCTAGACCATCGCTGGTAATGTTTCACTGAGTCCCGTACGTGTCGTCCCGTACATCTCGGCGCTGACATTATACACGTCTATAATGTTATATATCCTAACCTAAGGCATCCTAACATCTCGGATGTAGTATTTTCCAACATTTCTGGCGGGTCGGCCCCTACTTCTCGGTGGGAACATTATATACGTCTATAACGTAATATAACCTAACCTAACCCAGCTAGACCCTCGCTGGTAATGTTTTACAGAATCCCGGGCGTGTCGGCCCGTACTCCTCGGTGGGGTCATTATGTACGTCTACTATGTTATATATCCTAACCTAAGGCAACTTAACATCTCGGATGTAGTATTTTCCAACATTCCTGGCGGGTAGGCCCCTACTCCTCGGTGGGAACATTATAAACGTCTATAACGTTATAGAGCCTAATCTAACCCATCTAGACCCTCGCTGGTAATGTTTCACAGAGTTTCGTTCGTGTCGTCCCGTACATCCCGGCGCACATTATATACGTCTATAACGTTATATATCCTAACCTAAGGCAACATAACATCTCGAATGTTGTATTTTACAACATTCCAGGCGGGGCGGCCACTACTTCTCGGTGGGCACATCATATACGACCATAACGTAATATAACCTAATCTGACCCATGCAGACCCTCGCTGGTAGTGTTTTACAGAATCCCGTTCGTGTCTACCCGTACGTTTCGATGCGGACATTATATACGTCTATAACGTTATATTTCCTATTCTAATGCAACTTAACATCTCGAATGTAGTATTTTCCAACATTTCTGGCGGGTCGGCCCCTACTTCTCGGTGGGCACATTATATACGACCATAACGTAATATAACCTAACCTGACCCATCTAGACCCTCGCTGGTAGTGTTTTACAGAATCCCGTTCGTGTCTACCCGTACATCTCGGTGCGGACATTATATACATCTATAACGTTATATTTCCTATCCTAAGGCAACTTAACATCTCGAATGTAATATTTTCCAACATATCTGGCGGGTCGGCCCCTACTTCTCGGTGGGAACAGTATATACGTCTACAACGTAATATAACCTAACCTAATCCAGCTAGACCCTCGCTGGTAATGTTTCACAGAATCCCGTTGGTGTCGCCCCGTTCATCTCGGCGCGGACATTATACACGTCTATAATGTTATATATCCTAACCTAAGGCATCCTAACATCTCGGATGTAGTATCTTCCAACATTTCTGGCGGGTCGGCCCCAACTTCTCGGTGGGCACATTATATCCGTCTAAAACGTTATATTTCCTATCCGAAGGCAGCCTAACATGTCGAATGTAGTATTTTCCAACATATCTGGCGGGTCGGCCCCTACTTCTCGGTGGGAACATTATAAACCTCTATAACCTAATATAACCTAACCTAACCCTGCTAGACCCTCGCTGGTAATGTTTCACAGAGTCCCGTTCGTGTCGTCCCGTACATCCCGGCGCGGACATTATATACGTCTATAACGTTATATATCCTAACCTCAGGCAACATAACGTCTCGAATGTTGTATTTTACAACATTCCAGGCGGGGCGGCCACTAGTTCTCGGTGGGCACATTATATACGACCATAACGTAATATAACCTAATCTGACCCATGAAGACCCTCGCTGGTAGTGTTTTACAGAATCCCATTCGTGTCTACCCTTACGTTTCGATGCGGACATTATATACGTCTATAACGTTATATTTCCTATTCTAATGCAACTTAACATCTCGAATGTAGTATTTTCCAACATTTCTGGCGGGTCGGCCCCTACTTCTCGGTGGGAACATTATAAACATCTATAACGTAATATAACCTAACCTAACCCAGCTAGACCATCGCTGGTAATGTTTCACTGAGTCCCGTACGTGTCGTCCCGTACATCTCGGCGCTGACATTATACACGTCTATAATGTTATATATCCTAACCTAAGGCATCCTAACATCTCGGATGTAGTATTTTCCAACATTTCTGGCGGGTCGGCCCCTACTTCTCGGTGGGAACATTATATACGTCTATAACGTAATATAACCTAACCTAACCCAGCTAGACCCTCGCTGGTAATGTTTTACAGAATCCCGGGCGTGTCGGCCCGTACTCCTCGGTGGGGTCATTATGTACGTCTACTATGTTATATATCCTAACCTAAGGCAACTTAACATCTCGGATGTAGTATTTTCCAACATTCCTGGCGGGTAGGCCCCTACTCCTCGGTGGGAACATTATAAACGTCTATAACGTTATAGAGCCTAATCTAACCCATCTAGACCCTCGCTGGTAATGTTTCACAGAGTCCCGTTCGTGTCGTCCCGTACATCCCGGCGCACATTATATACGTCTATAACGTTATATATCCTAACCTAAGGCAACATAACATCTCGAATGTTGTATTTTACAACATTCCAGGCGGGGCGGCCACTACTTCTCGGTGGGCACATCATATACGACCATAACGTAATATAACCTAATCTGACCCATGCAGACCCTCGCTGGTAGTGTTTTACAGAATCCCGTTCGTGTCTACCCGTACGTTTCGATGCTGACATTATATACGTCTATAACGTTATATTTCCTATTCTAATGCAACTTAACATCTCGAATGTAGTATTTTCCAACATTTCTGGCGGGTCGGCACCTACTCCTCGGTGGGCACATTATATACGACCATAACGTAATATAACCTAACCTGACCCATCTAGACCCTCGCTGGTAATGTTTTACAGAATCCCGTTCGTGTCTACCCGTACATCTCGGTGCGGACATTATATACATCTATAACGTTATATTTCCTATCCTAAGGCAACTTAACATCTCGAATGTAGTATTTTCCAAAATATCTGGCGGGTCGGCCCCTACTTCTCGGTGGGAACAGTATATACGTCTACAACGTAATATAACCTAACCTAATCCAGCTAGACCCTCGCTGGTAATGTTTCACAGAATCCCGTTGGTGTCGCCCCGTTCATCTCGGCGCGGACATTATATACGTCTATAACGTTATATATCCTATCGTAAGGCAACCTAACATCTCGGATGTAGTATTTTCCAACATTTCTGGCGGTTCGGCCCCTACTGCTCGGTGGGAACATTAGATACGTCTATATCGTAATATAACCTAACCTAACCCATCACGACCCTCGCTGGTAATGTTTTACAGAATCCCGTTCGTGTGGTCCCGTACGTCTCGGTGCGGGCATTACATACGTCTATAACGTGATATTTCCTTTCCTAAGCCAACCCAACATTTCGAATGTAGTATTTTACAACATTCCAGGCGGGACAGCCCCTAGTTCTCGGTTGGAACAACATATACTTCTATAACGTAATGTAACCTAACCTAACCCAGCTAGACCCTCGCTGGTAATGTTTCACAGAATTCCGTTAGTGTCGTCCCGTACATCTCGACGCGGATATTATATACGTCTACTACGTTATATATCCTAACCTAAGGCAACTTAACATCTCGGATGTAGTATTTTCCAACCTTCCTGGCGTGTCGGCCCATACTTCTCGGTGGGGACATTATATACGACCATAACGTAATATAACCTAACCTGACCCATCTAGACCCTCGCTGGTAGTGTTTTACAGAATCCCGTTCGTGTCTACCCGTACGTCTCGGTGCGGACATTATATACATCTATAACGTTATATATCCTATCCTAAGGGAACCTAACATCTCGGATGTAGTATTTTCCAACATTCCTGGCGGGTCGGCCCCTACTTCTCGGTGGGCACATTATATCCGTCTATATCGTAATATAACCTAACCTAACACATCACGACCCTCACTGGTAATGTTTTACAGAATTTCGTTCGTGTCGTCCTGTACATCTAGGTGGGGACATTATGTACGTCTACAACGTTATATATCCTAATCTAAGGCAACTTAATACATCCGAGATGTTATTTTCCAACATTCCTAGCGGGTCGGCCCCTACTTCTCGGTGGGAACATTATAAACCTCTATAACCTAATATAACCTAACCTAACCCTGCTAGACCCTCGCTGCTAATGTTTCACAGAGTCCCGTTCGTGTCGTCCCGTACATCTCGGCGCGGACATTATACACGTCTATAATGTTATATATCCTAACCTAAGGCATCCTAACATCTCGGATGTAGTATTTTCCAACATTCATGGCGGGTCGGCCGCTACTTCTCGGTGGGAACATTATGTACGTCTATAACGTAATAGATCCTAATCTAACCCAGCTAGACCCTCGCTGGTAATGTTTTACAGAATCCCGGGCGTGTCGGCCCGTACTTCTCGGTGGGGACATTATGTACGTCTACTACGTTATATATCCTAACCTAAGGCAACTTAACATCTCGGATGTAGTATTTTCCAACATTCCTGGCGGGTCGGTCCCTACTTCTCGGTGGGCACATTATATCCGTCTATATCGTAATATAACCTAACCTAACACATCACGAACCTCGCTGGTAATGTTTTACAGAATTTCGTTCGTGTCGTCCTGTACATCTAGGTGGGGTCATTATGTACGTCTACAACGTTATATATCCTAATCTAAGGCAACTTAACATCTCGGATGTATTATTTTCGAACATTCCTGGCGGGTCGGCCCCTACTTCTCGGTGGGAACTTTATATACGTCTATAACGTAATATAACCTAACCTAACCCATCTAGACCCTCGCTGGTAATGTTTCACAGAGTCCCGTTCGTGTCGTCCCGTACATCTCGGCGCGGACATTATATACGTCTATAACGTTATATATCCTAACCTAGGGCAACATAACATCTCGGATGTAGTATTTTACAACATTCCAGGCGGGACGGCCCCTACTTCTCGGTGGGAACATTATATACTTCTATAACGTAATGTAACCTAACCTAACCCAGCTAGACCCTCGCTGGTAATGTTTCACAGAATCCCGTTCGTGTCGTCCCGTACATCTCGACGCGGATATTATATACGTCTACTACGTTATATATCCTAACCTAAGGCAACTTAACATCTCGGATGTAGTATTTTCCAACATTCCTGGCGTGTCGGCCCCTACTTCTCGGTGGGGACATTATATACGACCATAACGTAATATAACCTAACCTGACCGATCTAGACCCTCGCTGGTAGTGTTTTACAGAATCCCGTTCGTGTCTACCCGTACGTCTCGGTGCGGACATTATATACATCTATAACGTTATGTGTCCTATCCTAAGGCAACCTAACATCTCGGATGTAGTATTTTCCAACATTCCTGGCGCGTCGGCCCCTACTTCTCGGTGGGCACATTATATACGTCTATAACGTAATAGATCCTAACCTAACTCATCTCGACCCTCGCTGGTAATGTTTTACAGAATTTCGTTCGTGTCGTCCTGTACATCTAGGTGGGGACATTATGTACGTCTACAACGTTATATATCCTAATCTAAGGCAACTTAATACATCCGAGATGTTATTTGCCAACATTCCTAGCGGGTCGGCCCCTACTTCTCGGTGGGAACATTATAAACCTCTATAATCTAATATAACCTAACCTAACCCTGCTAGACCCTCGCTGGTAATGTTTCACAGAGTCCCGTTCGTGTCGTCCCGTACATCTCGGCGCGGACATTATACACGTCTATAATGTTATATATCCTAACCTAAGGCATCCTAACATCTCGGATGTAGTATTTTCCAACATTTCTGGCGGGTCGGCCCCAACTTCTCGGTGGGAACATTATATACGTCTATAACGTAATAGATCCTAACCTAACCCAGCTAGACCCTCGCTGGTAATGTTTTACAGAATCCCGGGCGTGTCGGCCCGTACTCCTCGGTGGGGTCATTATGTACGTCTACTATGTTATATATCCTAACCTAAGGCAACTTAACATCTCGGATGTAGTATTTTCCAACATTCCTGGCGGGTCGGCCCCTATTTCTCGGTGGGCACATTATATACGTCTATAACGTAATGTAACCTAACCTGACCAATCTAGAACCTCGGTGGTAGTGTTTTACAGAATCCCGTTCGTGTCTACCCGTACGTCTCGGTGCGGACATTATATACGTCTATAACGTTATATTTTCCTACCTAAGACATCCTAACATCTCGGATGTAGTATTTTCCAACATTCATGGCGGGTCGGCCGCTACTTCTCGGTGGGAACATTATATACGTCTATAACGTAATAGATCCTAATCTAACCCATCTATACCCTCGCCGGTAATGTTTTACATAATCCCGTTCGTGTCGTCCCGTATGTCTCGGCGCGGACATTATATTCGTCTACTACGTTATATATCCTAACCTAAGGCAACTTAACATCTCGGATGTAGTATTTTCCAACATTCCTGGCGTGTCGGCCCCTACTTCTCGGTGGGGACATTATATACGACCATAACGTAATATAACCTAACCTGACCGATCTAGACCCTCGCTGGTAGTGTTTTACAGAGTCCCGTTCGTGTCGTCCCGTACATCTCGGCGCGGACATTATATACGTCTATAACGTTATATATCCTAACCTACGGCAACATAACATCTCGGATGTAGTATTTTACAACATTCCAGGCGGGACGGCCCCTACTTCTCGGTGGGAACATTATATACTTCTATAACGTAATGTAACCTAACCTAACCCAGCTAGACCCTCGCTGGTAATGTTTCACAGAATCCCGTTCGTGTCGTCCCGTACATCTCGACGCGGATATTATATACCTCTACTACGTTATATATCCTAACCTAAGGCAACTTAACATCTCGGATGTAGTATTTTCCAACATTCCTGGCGTTTCGGCCCCTACATCTCGGTGGGGACATTATATACGACCATAACGTAATATAACCTAACCTGACCGATCTAGACCCTCGCTGGTAGTGTTTTACAGAATCCCGTTCGTGTCTACCCGTACGTCTCGGTGCGGACATTATATACATCTATAACGTTATATGTCCTATCCTAAGGCAACCTAACATCTCGGATGTAGTATTTTCCAACATTCCTGGCGGGTCGGCCCCTACTTCTCGGTGGGCACATTATATCCGTCTATATCGTAATATAACCTAACCTAACACATCACGACCCTCACTGGTAATGTTTTACAGAATTTCGTTCGTGTCGTCCTGTACATCTAGGTGGGGACATTATGTACGTCTACAACGTTATATATCCTAATCTAAGGCAACTTAATACATCCGAGATGTTATTTTCCAACATTCCTAGCGGTTCGGCCCCTACTTCTCGGTGGGAACATTATAAACCTCTATAACCTAATATAACCTAACCTAACCCTGCTAGACCCTCGCTGGTAATGTTTTACAGAATCCCGGGCGTGTCGGCCCGTACTTCTCGGTGGGGACATTATGTACGTCTACTACGTTATATATCCTAACCTAAGGCAACTTAACATCTCGGATGTAGTATTTTCCAACATTCCTGGCGGGTCGGTCCCTACTTCTCGGTGGGCACATTATATCCGTCTATATCGTAATATAACCTAACCTAACACATCACGACCCTCGCTGGTAATGTTTTACAGAATTTCGTTCGTGTCGTCCTGTACATCTAGGTGGGGTCATTATGTACGTCTACAACGTTATATATCCTAATCTAAGGCAACTTAACATCTCGGATGTATTATTTTCCAACATTCCTGGCGGGTCGGCCCCTACTTCTCGGTGGGAACTTTATATACGTCTATAACGTAATATAACCTAACCTAACCCATCTAGACCCTCGCTGGTAATGTTTCACAGAGTCCCGTTCGTGTCGTCCCGTACATCTCGGCGCGGACATTATATACGTCTATAACGTTATATATCCTAACCTAAGGCAACATAACATCTCGGATGTAGTATTTTACAACATTCCAGGCGGGACGGCCCCTACTTCTCGGTGGGAACATTATATACTTCTATAACGTAATGTAACCTAACCTAACCCAGCTAGACCCTCGCTGGTAATGTTTCACAGAATCCCGTTCGTGTCGTCCCGTACATCTCGACGCGGATATTATATACGTCTACTACGTTATATATCCTAACCTAAGGCAACTTAACATCTCGGATGTAGTATTTTCCAACATTCCTGGCGTGTCGGCCCCTACTTCTCGGTGGGGACATTATATACGACCATAACGTAATATAACCTAACCTGACCGATCTAGACCCTCGCTGGTAGTGTTTTACAGAATCCCGTTCGTGTCTACCCGTACGTCTCGGTGCGGACATTATATACATCTATAACGTTATATGTCCTATCCTAAGGCAACCTAACATCTCGGATGTAGTATTTTCCAACATTCCTGGCGGGTCGGCCCCTACTTCTCGGTGGGCACATTATATCCGTCTATATCGTAATATAACCTAACCTAACACATCACGACCCTCACTGGTAATGTTTTACAGAATTTCGTTCGTGTCGTCCTGTACATCTAGGTGGGGACATTATGTACGTCTACAACGTTATATATCCTAATCTAAGGCAACTTAATACATCCGAGATATTATTTTCCAACATTCCTAGCGGGTCGGCCCCTACTTCTCGGTGGGAACATTATAAACCTCTATAACCTAATATAACCTAACCTAACCCTGCTAGACCCTCGCTGGTAATGTTTCACAGAGTCCCGTTCGTGTCGTCCCGTACATCTCGGCGCGGACATTATACACGTCTATAATGTTATATATCCTAACCTAAGGCATCCTAACATCTCGGATGTAGTATTTTCCAACATTTCTGGCGGGTCGGCCCCAACTTCTCGGTGGGAACATTATATACGTCTATAACGTAATAGATCCTAACCTAACTCATCTCGACCCTCGCCGGTAATGTTTTACATAATCCCGTTCGTGTCGTCCCGTATGTCTCGGCGCGGACATTATATACGTCTATAACGTTATATATCCTATCCTAAGGCAACCTAACATCTCGGATGTAGTATTTTCCAACATTCCTGGCGGGTCGGCCCCTACTTCTCGGTGGGCACATTATATCCGTCTATATCGTAATATAACCTAACCTAACACATCACGACCCTCACTGGTAATGTTTCACAGAATTTCGTTCGTGTCGTCCTGTACATCTAGGTGGGGACATTATGTACGTCTACAACGTTATATATCCTAATCTAAGGCAACTTAATACATCCGAGATGCTATTTTCCAACATTCCTAGCGGTTCGGCCCCTACTTCTCGGTGGGAACATTATAAACCTCTATAACGTAATATAACCTAACCTAACCCTGCTAGACCCTCGCTGGTAATGTTTCACAGAGTCCCGTTCGTGTCGTCCCGTACATCTCGGCGCGGACATTATACACGTCTATAATGTTACATATCCTAACCTAAGGCATCCTAACATCTCGGATGTAGTATTTTCCAACATTTCTGGCCTGTCGGTCCCAACTTCTCGGTGGGAACATTATATACGTCTATAACGTAATAGATCCTAACCTAACCCAGCTAGACCCTCGCTGGTAATGTTTTACAGAATCCCGGGCGTGTCGGCCCGTACTCCTCCGTGGGGTCATTATGTACGTCTACTATGTTATATATCCTAACCTAAGGCAACTTAACATCTCGGATGTAGTATTTTCCAACATTCCTGGCGGGTCGGCCCCTACTTCTCGGTGGGCACATTATATCCGTCTATATCGTAATATAACCTAACCTAACACATCACGACCCTCACTGGTAATGTTTTACAGAATTTCGTTCGTGTCGTCCTGTACATCTAGGTGGGGACATTATGTACGTCTACAACGTTATATATGCTTATCTAAGGCAACTTAATACATCCGAGATGTTATTTTCCAACATTCCTAGCGGGTCGGCCCCTACTTCTCGGTGGGAACATTATAAACCTCTATAACCTAATATAACCTAACCTAACCCTGCTAGACCCTCGCTGGTAATGTTTCACAGAGTCCCGTTCGTGTCGTCCCGTACATCTCGGCGCGGACATTATACACGTCTATAATGTTATATATCCTAACCTAACCCATCTCGACCCTCGCTGGTAATGTTTTGCAGAATCCCGTTCGTGTCGTCCCGTACGTCTCGGTGCGGACATTACATACGTCTATAACGTTATATTTCCTATCCTAAGGCAACCTAACATCTCGAATGTAGTATTTTCCAACATTTCTGGCGGGTCGGCCCCTATTTCTCGGTGGGAACATTATATACGTCTATAACGTAATATAACCTAACCTAAACCAGCTAGACCCTCGCTGGTAATGTTTCACAGAAACCCGTTCGTGTCGTCCCGTACATCACGGCGCGGACATTATATACTTCTATAACGTTATATATCCTATCCTAAGGCAACCTAACATCTCGGATGTATTATTTTCCAACATTCCTGGCGGGTCGGCCCCTACTTCTCGGTGCGAACATTATATACATCTATAACGTAGTAGATCCTAACCTAACCCATCTAGAGCCTCGCTGGTAATGTTTTACAGAATCCAGTTCGTGTCGCCCCGTACGTCTCGGTGCGGGCATTATATACGTCTATAACGTTATATTTCCTATCCTAAGGCAACCTACCATCTCGAATGTAGTATTTTCCAACATATCTGGCGGGTCGGCCCCTACTTCTCGGTGGGAACAGTATATACGTCTACAACGTAATATAACCTAACCTAATCCAGCTAGACCCTCGCTGGTAATGTTTCACAGAATCCCGTTCGTGTCGTCCCGTACATCTCGACGCGGATATTATATACGTCTACTACGTTATATATCCTAACCTAAGGCAACTTAACATCTCGGATGTAGTATTTTCCAACATTTCTGGCGGGTCGGCCCCTACTTCTCGGTGGGAACATTATATACGACCATAACGTAATATAACCTAACCTGACCCATCTAGACCCTCGCTGGTAGCGTATTACAGAATCCTGTTCGCGTCTACCCGTACGTCTCGGTGCGGATATTATATACATCTATAACGTTATATTTCCTATCCTAAGGCAACTTAACATCTCGAATGTAGTATTTTCCAACATTTCTGGCGGGTCGGCCCCTACATCTCGGTGGGAACATTATATACGTCTAGAACGTAATAGACCCTAACCTAACCCATCTAGACCCTCGCTGGTAATGTTTTACAGAATCCCTGGGCGTGTCGGTCCGTACTTCTCGGTGTGGTCATTATGTACGTCTACTATGTTATATATCCTAACCTAAGGCAACTTAACATCTCCGATGTAGTATTTTCCAACATTCCTGGCGTGTCGGCCCCTACTTCTCGGTGGGGACATTATATACGACCATAACGTAATATAACCTAACCTGACCCATCTAGACCCTCGCTTGTAGTGTTTTACAGAATCCCGTTCGTGTCTACCCGTACGTCTCGTTGCGGACACTATATACATCTATAACGTTATATATCCTATCTTAAGGCAACCTAACATCTCGGATGTAGTATTTTCCAACATTCCAGGCGGGTCGGCCCCTACTTCTCGGTGGGCACATTATATCCGCCTATATCGTAATATAACCTAACCTAACACATCACGACCCTCACTGGTAATGTTTTACAGAATTTCGTTCGTGTCGTCCTGTACATCTAGGTGGGGACATTATGTACGTCTAAACCTTATATTTCCTATCCTAAGCCAGCCTAACATCTCGAATGTAGTATTTTCCAACATTTCTGGCGGGTCGCCCCTACTTCTCGGTGGGCACATTATATACGACCATAACGTAATATAACCTAACCTGACCCATCTAGACCCTCGCTGGTAGTGTTTTACAGAATCCCGTTCGTGTCTACCCGTACGTCTCGGTGCGGACATTATATACATCTATAACGTTATATATCCTACCCTAAGGCAACCTAACATCTCGGATGTATTATTTTCCAACATTCCTGGCGGGTCGGCCCCTAATTCTCGGTGGGCACATTATATCCGTCTATATCGTAATATAACCTAACCTAACACATCACGACCCTCACTGGTAATGTTTTACAGAATTTCGTTCGTGTCGTCCTGTACATCTAGGTGGGGACATTATGTAAGTCTACAACGTTATATATGCTTACCTAAGGCAACTTAATACATCCGAGATGTTATTTTCCAACATATCTGGCGGGTCGGCCCCTACTTCTCGGTGGGAACATTATAAACCTCTATAACCTAATATAACCTAACCTAACCCTGCTAGACCCTCGCTGGTAATGTTTCACAGAGTCCCGTTCGTGTCGTCCCGTACATCTCGGCGCGGACATTATACACGTCTACTACGTTATATATCCTAACCTAAGGCAACTTAACATCTCGGATGTAGTATTTTCCAACATTCCTAGCGTGTCGGCCCCTACTTCTCGGTGGGGACATTATATACGACCATAACGTAATATAACCTAACCTGACCCATCTAGACCCTCGCTGGTAGTGTTTTACAGAATCCCGTTCGTGTCTACCCGTACGTCTCGGTGCGGACATTATATACATCTATAACGTTATATATCCTACCCTAAGGCAACCTAACATCTCGGATGTATTATTTTCCAACATTCCTGGCGGGTCGGCCCCTACTTCTCGGTGGGCACATTATATCCGTCTATATCGTAATATAACCTAACCTAACACATCACGACTCTCACTGGTAATGTTTTACAGAATTTCGTTCGTGTCGTCCTGTACATCTAGGTGGGGACATTATGTACGTCTACAACGTTATATATGCTTATCTAAGGCAACTTAATACATCCGAGATGTTATTTTCCAACATATCTGGCGGGTCGGCCCCTACTTCTCGGTGGGAACATTATAAACCTCTATAACCTAATATAACCTAACCTAACCCTGCTAGACCCTCGCTGGTAATGTTTCACAGAGTCCCGTTCGTGTCGTCCCGTACATCTCGGCGCGGACATTATACACGTCTACTACGTTATATATCCTAACCTAAGGCAACTTAACATCTCGGATGTAGTATTTTCCAACATTCCTAGCGTGTCGGCCCCTACTTCTCGGTGGGGACATTATATACGTCTATAACGTAATATAACCTAACCTGACCAATCTAGAACCTCGGTGGTAGTGTTTTACAGAATCCCTTTCGTGTCGTCCCGTACGTCTCGGTGCGGACATTATATACGTTTATAACGTTATATATCCTAACCTAAGGCAACCTAACATCTCGGATGTAGTATTTTCCAACATTCCTGGCGGGTCGGCCCCTACGTCTCGGTGGTCACATAATATTCGTCTATATCGTAATATAACCTAACCTAACCCATCTAGACCCTCGCTGGTAATGTTTTACAGAATCCCTTTCGTGTCGTCCCGCACGTCTCGGTGCGTGCATTATATACGTCTATAACGTTATATATCCTAACCTAAGGCAACCTAACATCTAGAATGTAGTATTTTACAATATTCCAGGCGGGACGGCCCCTACTTCTCGGTGGGGACATTATATACGTCTATATCGTAATATAAACTATCCTAACCCATTTTGCCACTCGGTGATAATGTTTTACAGAATCCCGGCCGTGTCGGCGCGTACTTCTCGGTGCGGACATTATATACGTTTATAACGTTATATATCCTAACCTAAGGCAACCTAACATCTCGGATGTAGTATTTTCCAACATTCCTGGCGGGTCGGCCCCTACTTCTCGGTGGGCACATTATATCCGCCTATATCGTAATATAACCTAACCTAACACATCACGACCCTCACTGGTAATGTTTTACAGAATTTCGTTCGTGTCGTCCTGTACATCTAGGTGGGGACATTATGTACGTCTAAACCTTATATTTCCTATCCTAAGCCAGCCTAACATCTCGAATGTAGTATTTTCCAACATTTCTGGCGGGTCGCCCCTACTTCTCGGTGGGCACATTATATACGACCATAACGTAATATAACCTAACCTGACCCATCTAGACCCTCGCTGGTAGTGTTTTACAGAATCCCGTTCGTGTCTACCCGTACGTCTCGGTGCGGACATTATATACATCTATAACGTTATATATCCTACCCTAAGGCAACCTAACATCTCGGATGTATTATTTTCCAACATTCCTGGCGGGTCTGCCCCTACTTCTCGGTGGGCACATTATATCCGTCTATATCGTAATATAACCTAACCTAACACATCACGACCCTCACTGGTAATGTTTTACAGAATTTCGTTCGTGTCGTCCTGTACATCTAGGTGGGGACATTATGTACGTCTACAACGTTATATATGCTTATCTAAGGCAACTTAATACATCCGAGATGTTATTTTCCAACATATCTGGCGGGTCGGCCCCTACTTCTCGGTGGGAACATTATAAACCTCTATAACCTAATATAACCTAACCTAACCCTGCTAGACCCTCGCTGGTAATGTTTCACAGAGTCCCGTTCGTGTCGTCCCGTACATCTCGGCGCGGACATTATACACGTCTACTACGTTATATATCCTAACCTAAGGCAACTTAACATCTCGGATGTAGTATTTTCCATCATTCCTAGCGTGTCGGCCCCTACTTCTCGGTGGGAACATTATATACGACCATAACGTAATATAACCTAACCTGACCCATCTAGACCCTCGCTGGTAGTGTTTTACAGAATCCCGTTCGTGTCTACCCGTACGTCTCGGTGCGGACATTATATACATCTATAACGTTATATATCCTACCCTAAGGCAACCTAACATCTCGGATGTATTATTTTCCAACATTCCTGGCGGGTCGGCCCCTACTTCTCGGTGGGCACATTATATCCGTCTATATCGTAATATAACCTAACCTAACACATCACGACCCTCACTGGTAATGTTTTACAGAATTTCGTTCGTGTCGTCCTGTACATCTAGGTGGGGACATTATGTACGTCTAAACCTTATATTTCCTATCCTAAGCCAGCCTAACATCTCGAATGTAGTATTTTCCAACATTTCTGGCGGGTCGCCCCTACTTCTCGGTGGGCACATTATATACGACCATAACGTAATATAACCTAACCTGACCCATCTAGACCCTCGCTGGTAGTGTTTTACAGAATCCCGTTCGTGTCTACCCGTACGTCTCGGTGCGGACATTATATACATCTATAACGTTATATATCCTACCCTAAGGCAACCTAACATCTCGGATGTATTATTTTCCAACATTCCTGGCGGGTCGGCCCCTACTTCTCGGTGGGCACATTATATCCGTCTATATCGTAATATAACCTAACCTAACACATCACGACCCTCACTGGTAATGTTTTACAGAATTTCGTTCGTGTCGTCCTGTACATCTAGGTGGGGACATTATGTACGTCTACAACGTTATATATGCTTATCTAAGGCAACTTAATACATCCGAGATGTTATTTTCCAACATATCTGGCGGGTCGGCCCCTACTTCTCGGTGGGAACATTATAAACCTCTATAACCTAATATAACCTAACCTAACCCTGCTAGACCCTCGCTGGTAATGTTTCACAGAGTCCCGTTCGTGTCGTCCCGTACATCTCGGCGCGGACATTATACACGTCTACTACGTTATATATCCTAACCTAAGGCAACTTAACATCTCGGATGTAGTATTTTCCAACATTCCTAGCGTGTCGGCCCCTACTTCTCGGTGGGGACATTATATACGACCATAACGTAATATAACCTAACCTGACCCATCTAGACCCTCGCTGGTAGTGTTTTACAGAATCCCGTTCGTGTCTACCCGTACGTCTCGGTGCGGACATTATATACATCTATAACGTTATATATCCTACCCTAAGGCAACCTAACATCTCGGATGTATTATTTTCCAACATTCCTGGCGGGTCGGCCCCTACTTCTCGGTG
The DNA here is from genome assembly GCA_963969225.1 of Xylocopa violacea. NCBI lineage: Eukaryota > Metazoa > Arthropoda > Insecta > Hymenoptera > Apidae > Xylocopa > Xylocopa violacea. Next base: position 773,391 of record CAXAJV010000263.1, on the reverse strand, counting down.
GGCACATTATATCCGTCTATATCGTAATATAACCTAACCTAACACATCACGACCCTCACTGGTAATGTTTTACAGAATTTCGTTCGTGTCGTCCTGTACATCTAGGTGGGGACATTATGTACGTCTACAACGTTATATATGCTTATCTAAGGCAACTTAATACATCCGAGATGTTATTTTCCAACATTCCTAGCGGGTCGGCCCCTACTTCTCGGTGGGAACGTTATAAACCTCTATAACCTAATATAACCTAACCTAACCCTGATAGACCCTCGCTGGTAATGTTTCACAGAGTCCCGTTCGTGTCGCCCCGTACATCTCGGCGCGGACATTATACACGTCTATAATGTTATATATCCTAACCTAAGGCATCCTAACATCTCGGATGTAGTATTTTCCAACATTTCTGGCGGGTCGGCCCCTACTTCTCTGTGGGAACATTATATACGTCTAAAACGTTATATTTCCTATCCGAAGGCAGCCTAACATCTCGAATGTAGTATTTTCCAACATATCTGGCGGGTCGGCCCCTACTTCTCGGTGGGAACATTATAAACCTCTATAACCTAATATAACCTAACCTAACCCTGCTAGACCCTCGCTGGTAATGTTTCACAGAGTCCCGTTCGTGTCGTCCGGTACATCTCGGCGCGGACATTATACACGTCTATAATGTTATATATCCTAACCTAACCCATCTCGACCCTCGCTGGTAATGTTTTGCAGAATCCCGTTCGTGTCGTCCCGTACGTCTCGGTGCGGACATTACATACGTCTATAACGTTATATTTCCTATCCTAAGGCAACCTAACATCTCGAATGTAGTATTTTCCAACATTTCTGGCGGGTCGGCCCCTACTTCTCGGTGGGAACATTATATACGTCTATAACGTAATATAACCTAACCTAAACCAGCTAGACCCTCGCTGGTAATGTTTCACAGAAACCCGTTCGTGTCGTCCCGTACATCACGGCGCGGACATTATATACTTCTATAACGTTATATATCCTATCCTAAGGCAACCTAACATCTCGGATGTATTATTTTCCAACATTCCTGGCGGGTCGGCCCCTACTTCTCGGTGCGAACATTATATACATCTATAACGTAGTAGATCCTAACCTAACCCGTCTAGAGCCTCGCTGGTAATGTTTTACAGAATCCAGTTCGTGTCGCCCCGTACGTCTCGGTGCGGGCATTATATACGTCTATAACGTTATATTTCCTATCCTAAGGCAACCTACCATCTCGAATGTAGTATTTTCCAACATATCTGGCGGGTCGGCCCCTACTTCTCGGTGGGAACAGTATATACGTCTACAACGTAATATAACCTAACCTAATCCAGCTAGACCCTCGCTGGTAATGTTTCACAGAATCCCGTTCGTGTCGTCCCGTACATCTCGACGCGGATATTATATACGTCTACTACGTTATATATCCTAACCTAAGGCAACTTAACATCTCGGATGTAGTATTTTCCAACATTTCTGGCGGGTCGGCCCCTACTTCTCGGTGGGAACATTATATACGACCATAACGTAATATAACCTAACCTGACCCATCTAGACCCTCGCTGGTAGCGTATTACAGAATCCTGTTCGTGTCTACCCGTACGTCTCGGTGCGGATATTATATACATCTATAACGTTATATTTCCTATCCTAAGGCAACTTAACATCTCGAATGTAGTATTTTCCAACATTTCTGGCGGGTCGGCCCCTACATCTCGGTGGGAACATTATATACGTCTAGAACGTAATATAACCTAACCTGACCAATCTAGAACCTCTGTGGTAGTGTTTTACAGAATCCCTTTCGTGTCGTCCCGTACGTCTCGGTGCGGACATTATATACGTTTATAACGTTATATATCCTAACCTAAGGCAACCTAACATCTCGGATGTAGTATTTTCCAACATTCCTGGCGGGTCGGCCCCTACGTCTCGGTGGTCACATAATATTCGTCTATATCGTAATATAACCTAACCTAACCCATCTAGACCCTCGCTGGTAATGTTTTACAGAATCCCTTTCGTGTCGTCCCGCACGTCTCGGTGCGTGCATTATATACGTCTATAACGTTATATATCCTAACCTAAGGCAACCTAACATCTAGAATGTAGTATTTTACAATATTCCAGGCGGGACGGCCCCTACTTCTCGGTGGGGACATTATATACGTCTATATCGTAATATAAACTATCCTAACCCATTTTGCCACTCGGTGATAATGTTTTACAGAATCCCGGCCGTGTCGGCGCGTACTTCTCGGTGCGGACATTATATACGTTTATAACGTTATATATCCTAACCTAAGGCAACCTAACATCTCGGATGTAGTATTTTCCAACATTTCTGGCGGGTCGGCCCCTACTTCTCGGTGGGAACATTATAAACGTCTATAACGTTATAGAGCCTAACCTAACCCATTTAGACCCTCGCTGGTAGTGTTTTACACAATCGCGTTCGTGTCGTCCCGTACGCCTCGGTGCGGGCATTATATACGTCTATAACGTTATATATCCTAACCTAAGGCAACCTAACATCTCGAATGTTGTATTTTACAACATGCCAGGCGGTTCGGCCCCTACTTCTCGGTGGGGACATTATATACGTCTATATCGTAATATAAACTATCCTAACCCATTTTGCCACTCGCTGGTAATGTTTTACAGAATCCCGTTCGTGTCGGCCCATACTTCACGGTGGGACCAGTATATACGTTTATAACGTTATATATCCTAACATAAGGCAACCTGACATCTCAGTTGTAATAGCTTACAGCATTCCTGGCGGGTCGGCCCCTACGTCTCGGTCGTCACATAATATTCGTCTATATCGTAATATAACCTAACCTAACCCATCTAGACCCTCGCTGGTAATGTTCTACAGAATCCCGTTCGTGTCGTCCCGTACCTCTCGGAGCGTACATTATATACGTCTATAACTTGTATATCCTAACCAGGGGCAATCCAACATCTCGAATGTTGTATTTTACAAAATTCCAGGCCGGTCGGCCCCTACATCTCGGTGGGGACATTATATACGTTTATATCCTACTATAACCTAACCTAACCTATCTTGCCCCTCGGTGAGAATGTTTTACAGTATCCCGGTCGTGTCGGCCCGTACTTCTCGGTGGGGATATCATATACGTCTATAACGATATATATCCTACCCTAAGGCAACCTAACATCTCGAATGTAGTATTTCACTACATTCCCGGCGGGTCGGCCCCTACGTCTCGGAGGGATCATTATACACGTCTATAACGTAATATAACCTAACCTAACCCATGTAGCCTCTCGGTGGTAGTGTTTTACAAGATTCCAGGCGTGTCGGTTCCTTCATATCGGTGGGAACATAATCCCATATCATGAGATGCCATACCTATTCCGTGCAGAGTTGGGTTCAAATAACTTCTTATTGGCTCTGGGGAATCAGTAATCGTTTCAGAATTTCTACAGCCGCCTAATTCGGCTCATATTAGCGGACATGCCCTAACTGTATCCTCAAGAATTGGTTTCATTTAATCACCTATTGACTCCGTGTTGTCATTAACGGCTCCAACAGTTTTCCGTGCGCGTAATTCGAATTCCATGGCCGGAGATGCCGTACCTACGATCTGCAGAGTCGGGTTTATATAACTTATTATTGGCTCTGCGGCATTAGTAATCGCTCCAGGAGTTCCAGGGCCCCCTACTTCGACACATAGGAGTAGACATACCGTAACTGGGGCCATAAGAGTTGGTATCATTTAATCACCTGTTGACGCTGTGTTATTATTAACTGTTCCAACGGTTATCCGGGCTCCTAATTCGAATCAGATGGCCGGAGATGCCATACCTAGGCCCTTCAGAATTGGGTTCATATAACTGCATATTGGCTCTGGGGCATTAGTAACCGCTGCAGGAGTTCTCCAGCCTCCAAATTCGACACCTTTTTTTTCGTTGGGAAATGTTTATAGATTCCACTCGACTTGGATTAATTTGCTAGGTGGTTATGCCAGACTCTTACTGACTAAAACCTAACAGTGCTTATCATAGCGCACAAATATATGGAGGAGGCCCGGCACTTAACATCGTTTACATCAGCCCCCCCCCCCCGCGCTGAGAGTCTCTGAATGTTTTCAGGAGACTCTCTTCTGGGCAGTGCACGCACTGCATTGTGCTCTTGATGTGCCAAGGCATGTGGGAGATAGACGTGATCACCCGTTTATCTCCGCATCTCGCAATACGCGTGCAATGACTCAAAGGTTGATCCCGAATATTTTGAGTTTATGTGTTTTGTACGAGCATGATAATCTAAGTTCATTTCTTTTTTTTTTCTTTGAGTTACCCACCGTGGTTACAGTGTCTTCCGTCGTCGGTAACTTCTGTGTTTCCTCTGTCGTTTGGTTACATGGATCTTCTTGAGTTACCGACCTTGGTTATTAAACATTCAGATGTCGGTAACTCTCCGTCTACGTTTATTTTTCCTCTTCTTCATTTGTCGTCGACCAGTTACCGACCATTATGTATTCAGCAACTGTCTGCCACGCAATGTCTTCTTTCTTCATTTATTTATCCATTGCCAGTACCTTGCCTCGCTTTCGGTTGTCATTTTGCAAATGTTTGTCATGATGACTCCCGTACACGAAAACCTCGCGCATTCACACACACGAAATTCTCGCGCACTCACGCACACGAGATTGTTCGCGCCCGCACTATACGCATTGTTCACCACTTTCCTCTTGGGGTTTTTCTTCTTTCTTCGGTCTGTGGTTTCCAACGATGCAACTCTTCTGTGTATATATCATTGTTTTTGTCTTCAGCGAAGCTTCTTCTTCGTCTTCGCATGATCCGCGAAGATCGCGTCTCCATTGAGCTTGCCACTAGCGTCATGGTAGCAATGCAGGAGAAGACCAGCCTACCGAAAGGATCTTTGAAGCTGAACTGTCGTACCGTTTCAGGAAACAACAGCCCCCGCTCGCACGGTTGGACGCGGCAGACGTCTACGACGCCGACCACGCAGGACACGCCGGGCAGGGAATTCGCGCTCTTCCTCCTCCTTCCTCCTCCTTCCTCCTCCTTCCTTCCACTTCCTTCAAAGCCGTGACTTTATCACAAAACAAAGCCATTGCCTGCCAGGAACTCTGTTTTAGCATCATTTTATCAAAGATATTGCTCAGAGTTAAATCTGGCCCTACCTCGCTTACCAGAGCGCGCCGTGGCAGCTCCCGTGCTGGACAGCGCTGTAGCGTGTGACACCCGCTGTCGTACTCCTCTTCGCAATGGGGGCTCAATGACGTGTTTTCTTTGCCTATCCGCTTCAGAAATGACGCAAAATATCCCGGTGAATATCTGCGTCATTCTGTACGTGAGCACGCCGCTTTTTCTTTCCGTCCATCTCATGATATTTTGACGAAGCAAACTTATCGTCTAATGGTTCGTGTGACGGCTCATGGCTTGCTTTCGTACGAGATCGTCCTGTATACTCTTATCGCATCCTCCCTCCACGGTCTACGCACCGTTTTCAAGTTCTTTTTACTCGCGACAAGAACTTCGCTCTATGGCATAATGTGGCTAAAATGTAGTGTCGCACTATCCAATCTGGGCGCCAATCTTGCAAAATGCGACTCGAAATTCCACTTGCTATCGAGGTGAAGTCCAAGATATTTAATATCTTTTTTTACCTCAACAGTTGTATTCGCAATTTTTTTCATCTCTCGGCATTCAGCTCTTCTTTTATTGTCACGCGGGTCAATCAAGAGTAAAACTTCCGTTTTTTCCGCGGCAATCTGAAAGCCAAGTTCACGGAACTTCATCGTTACCGATACCACTCACCCTTCTGCACGACAAATGGTCCTGCTTTCGTTGCTTCTAGTGGCAAGTACTAGCGTGTCATCGGCATAACATGTAATATGTACTCCTATCGGAAGTGGCTGAAAGATAGCTATGTTATATCCGATGTTCCACAGTAACGGTTCAAGAACCGATCCCTGCGGAACACCGCGATTGACCACCCTCTCAAAGTATCTGTCTTTTCCATTGTAAGTAATGGTTCTATCGCTCAGGTAGTTATTTATTACCATACGTAGGTATTCCGGAAAATCATTGCTCCACGTATGGCCGCCCACGAGAGGGAATTGAAGGCATTCTTCATGTCAAAAGATACCGCAAAAGCAATCCCCCCGTTTTTTGTGGCTGTTTCTGCAATCGACTTTACATTTCTTATCGCATCGATTACGGATCGACCTTCCCTGAAACCGTACTGGCAATCCGCTAAATCTCGTCCTCTCGTCGTAAAATGCTGAACTAGTCTCCCGTGAATTACTCTTTCGAAGATTTTTCCTATCTCGTCCAGCAGAACGATAGGACGATAAGCAGACGGATCTTCTTCCGGCCTTCCGGGCTTTTTCAGCAAGAACATTCTGCCAGATTTCCACTTTCTTAGAAATTTTCCGGTCTGCAAGCATTCCGTGAAGATCCTCTGCAGCCGTCGGGCAAAGAAACCTAGAATTCCTAGCCAAGTTCAGCCAGGAACTTCATTCCGGCCTGGCGCAGTGCTGTTTCTCTTAAGTTTTTGCACTGCGCGGGCGATCTCTGGTTGCGCCATTTTCCTCTCGTGGAAATAGATTCTCAACAACCCGCTCCAGGAAGTTTGGTTGCATCGTTTCTGATATAGGAGGCGCCCATGGTCTTAGTTTGTCCATTACCATTTTGTATGGACGCCCCCACGGATCCTCTTGCAAGGTGGACATTAGTCGCTCCCGTGCCCGTGTCTTGGAGTCAGATATTGCGGACTGCAGCTTCTTTTTCTTATTTTTATAGCTTTCGTTGCACCGCAGGATGTTTTCTATGTTTCTCATGGACCGGCGACCCTTCTCTCTTTTGTACTGGTGGCGCGTTAGCGTACATTCTGCACAAATTCGCGATATTTTTTCGTTCCACCAATACACAGGTCGTCTTTGCACATTGGGTTTTGTACGTAGCATGCAAGCGTTGTACACCGCTGTCACGGAATCCATTAATTCTGCTATTTCCTCGTCCACATTCACTGGACCTTCTTTTTTTCGAGTCCATGTTGCGGATAAAGCAGCAACCCGCATATAATCGTCGTTCAGCTTCTTAACGGCTCATTTTTTTACGTGGTGCTGCTATCAAGAATTTCTGAGGCGTTTTGCTTGGGCTGTGGATATCTGTATCCAAATACACTTATGGTCCGACAGATTGTCCATGTTGTCGACTTCTCAATTTTGCACTCTTTTCGCTGTGAGAGCATTTCCCACGGAGATATCTACTATGCTATCTCCTTGAAATCGCGAGCTCGTTGCTTCCGCTCCACGATTTAGGATCTGTAAGTTTGCAGCATTCGCCCACTTCAGCATCGAGTGACCGCGATCTATTGTGCTTTTCGAATGTCACATGACTGCATGCGCATTGAAATCTCCAAGTACAAATTCTGGGCGGTTCCAAATGTTTTTAATTGCGCTCCATATTTCGTCCAGTAAGCGCTCTTAATCGCTCAACGGCTAATTCAGCGGTGTGTACACACCCACCACCACGTATTCCGCCCAGTTCACCGCGATGTAGCTGTTTCCATTTGCTATTTTGGTTATAGGCTTGTATCCTCGATCCAATATTGACTCAATGGTATCCGATACGGTTCTGCGATGACTATAAGTTCCACCATGCTGCGCTTCATTTCGCTTATTACTAAGTCCTGTGCTTTGGCAGCATGGTGCACATTCACTTATAGTATTTGACACAGCAGGGTGAATTTTAAGTTTTGTCCATCGCCTCCTCCAGGCTAAATTCATTTTCATTTGAATCTCCTTCGATATCTAGGGCGGCAAACCTGTTTTCCACCGCCATTCCAACGATGGAGTGCTCTATTTTTTTGCCGCTTTCCGTCTTATTGGCGGTTTTACCGGTGTAAAAACTGCCAGCTTTGCTCTAATTTGAAACTCTCGCATTGATTGTTTGCATTTTCATCTGTTTAGGTACGTATGGTATTGTTTGCATCCTTCCCACTACGCACTTGTTACAAATCTTCTCTTCTCTTCTCTCAGCTTTATGCACCGTTAATTATCTTAGTACTTATTGCCTGTTTTAGGCACGCGTGGAGTGATTTATCCCCAACCCGCACGTAGGAACTGTATTCTAGACTCTCTATTTACAGAGGTATGATATGTTCGTTTTTTGACATGTAAACAGATTGTATTTTCTTCTTCTTCTAACTCTTGAAATTCTTTCTTTTAGGTGTGCAATGAGCTTTATTCACACCAGGAGCTCCTTATTATTCGTTTTTCTATAGTACGCGTGAATCAGATTTCGTTTTCAGTATGTATTAAACAGCCTTTAACCTATCTTTGTTATGTCTGCTAGACACTTAGTTCTTTCTCTTCAGTTATAAGTTCTCACTTCACAATATATATCTATATGTGCATTTTAATGAATGGTTCTTATAATTGTTTGTGTTACAGATATGGAGAGGATTACAAACACTCTAACCACGTCTTGGTCTTCTTAATATTACACACTTACTGCAGTTTGTTGAACAATATCTTTTATACCATTCACTTTAACTTTTTGTAATGCATGTAATATTTTTATTCTGTCTTTCTTTGTTTGGAATTGATTCTGTCGTATCTTCACTATGTTTGTTTCACTTATCATACATTTGCATGTAGAAAGTGTTTATTTACTTCACTGCAAACTGCACAGGATGTAAAGCTTCCGTATTTAACGAGCTTTTTAACCTGTTTTGACTTGTCGACATGCGTGCGACGCCGACGAGTGTTTACCCCCTCCACACTGTCTATTTATTGCCTTCCTGTCCTCCTTTTTTGTAGGTAAACAGGTTGGCACTTGAGAGGTAGGTCAGTGACAGTCGACTTTTGAGAACACTTTCCGCGGTGGGTCAAGAGCTCCCCTGCCGTGAAACACTTATCTGCCCGACCCCCTTCTGTCAGCGTGGGCACAAGTCTTTTTTCTTTTAACTTTTCATGTTTATTTTCACCCATCCGGTAGTTTTAATTTATTTATAATCAAAACTACTTTTATTGCACTTGATGTACGATTGTTATTTACAATTCTGTGTCATTCTGTTTACAGTGTGTGCTCGCACTCACTGCGCTTATTTGTTGTCTTTCTTCGGTGCGTTACGAATTTATTAGAGTTTTTATTTACTTTTAAATTCGTGACGTATCACGAATTATAATCATTATTGAGATGCTGTCTCTCTCGCACTACGGGTCCTTTATCACCGTGACAGATTGATACTTGCGATCTATTGTCTACTCGCTTACACCTCTGCACCTTTGTCCCTCGCGAAAGGTAAAGTTTGCTGATAGTGAATGCACGTTGGCGCTCGGTCTACTATTTCAACTCTTTTTATCGTTGTTTTTGGCGATTAATATCCCGTTTTGTGAGTTATTATTACGCGCGCACGATAATTATCTTCACTTTCTACCGCACCACATCCCCTTCTTCCCGTTCTTTAATAGCTTTTTATCAGCACTTTCCGCACTTCTTACACTTCTTGAGGTGTTGACCGGTGTAGCTTCCGATATCCTCTTCCTCTTCAGTTCTCCCACGATGTCGTCAGCAGCCTCCACGACTCGAAATTAGATTTGGAAATGGCGAACGACCGCGCATGTGTCGTAACCGTGAAGGATAGCGAATCCGAGCACGAAATTCGCTATTATTCGACCCTAATACCGAAAGAATCCCAGATTTATACGTCTGGATTTCACGCGATACTTACCAAAATTCGATTAAGCCGTAGCTTGTATTCGAAATTTCAAGATTTCCATTCGAAAACTCGAAAATGCACGGAGCGATGTGAAATGTGTCTATACTCTTCCCCCAAATTCAACACCTAAGGGCGGATATACCGTATCTGGAGTCCATAAAATTGGATTCATTTAATCACTTATTGACACTGTGTTGATATTAACTGCGCCAAGCGTAATTGGCAATAAAATTTGTCAAATCCAGTAAAATGAAATCACCATTCACGTTTGAAACGAGCTAAAATTTCAAAAAAATCTCTCATAGACTTTTTATTAAACTTCCAGTTCAATTATTTTTCACGAATTCGAAAAGTATTACATTTTTTAAATTCTCCTCCTATAGTACGAATTTTAATCAAATATCAGAGATAAACGATTTATTTATTTAACATTTTTACTGGGGTAACCAGTTGATAATTTCATAGGATCAGGGTTGGTGTTACATCCTCGTTCGTACCATGAATTTTGATCAGCGCTATTCGCGGAATAACGCTCGACGTAACAAAATCGTTCTAGATGTAGCAATCGGAATGAATTTTTTTTTAACCGGTCAGAGGCAATAAAGTAGGAGGGATATGCAAGGAAAACGCCAGAATGCGTCGCGTTACCGCGTTTCGAATTTTAATGGCCCGGTGGAATGATAAAGCGGTAATTAATCGTTGTCCATTGCTGCCGTCGTGAGATTTCAATGGATGCGACGCTTGGCGTCTTTCCAAATAATTATTCCTTCCTTTTTCGCCAATTAATGTTCATATATTTTTCCTTTCGAGATAGTGTTCTCCTTTTTTAAATTCCTTGTTCCTTCTTCCTTTTATGACAAATTTTTCGTCGGCAGAGGAGAAATACAACTTTTACTTCAAATATCTATTGTTAGATTTGTATAATTTATTGCAGCGTGGAAAGGTATAGAAAGATAATTTGCTTCCTTTATATTCGATGTATTTTGACGAGCAACAAAAAAATCAATAATGTTTTTATCATTCGTGAAGCATGGAGATATAGTTGATGCTTGTTACTTGATCTTTATCAGTTTTCAATACAGAAAGTATAAGAGGATTCGTTTTATGTATAATTTCGAACGAAATTCCTGATCGTTTAGACAAAACTTTATCGTATCGGGTCATTCTGGCTAATGGAAGCGGAATTTTCAATCCTTTTCACCGATGCGAAATATTTTAATCGCATTTCAGCGAATAGAGGGCTTTCTTAACATTTTCTCTTCAAATTAATTCCTTTACCAATTTTCTTTTATTAGCAATTACACATTCTGTCCTCTCTCTCTCCCTCCCTCTCTCTCTCTCTCTCTCTCTCTCGATGAGGCTTGTAAAATGTCCGAGAAATATCGACATGTAAAGCGGTAGAAGAATTAAAAGTAAAGTAATAATATTCCTTAGGAGCGAGACGCCATTCATTATGAATTATGGGACGTATAATGGACGCTCTCCCTGACAAATGAGTTAATGCTCCCTCGATGGACCTGTTTAAATCGTTAAGCACCATTAGCGACTTGAAAGTCTGATTCGTAATGGAAAAGAGTGCTGGCGGCAAGCCGGGCGCGTATCGCGACGGATTTTCGCGAAAATTCAAGGACTTAAGGAATTTTAATGTAACCGCGGAGGCAGCTACCGCGCGCAAGCCTGTTTAAATATCCACAGCAGCGAAGAAATAATTCAACAGCTCAGCCAAGACAAACACTGAGCGATGCGAGATATTTAGGTGAGGAACCGTGTTCGTTTTTACGAGACGCATACCGAAAACGTTGCTGGCCGGGTAAAATTCAGTTGCGCCAGTCTCATTTAGGTTTCCTACTACACTCAGAAAATACGACTGGCACTGATCAAATTACGCCGGAGCGTGCTTCGACTACGAACGAAGTTTAAAGGCCTGTGGGCGCAGTGTATTAAATCCAAAGGGAGACACTGGCTGCTTCAAAATAGCGGCTGTTATTTGAGCGAACGAAGTAAGTTTACGAATGAAGATTCCGCATAAATTAGAAATATATTTTTAATCGAAAATAAATGTGGAGTGTGATATCGAGTGAGAGAAATTGGGAAATTTTGGATAATTTTAACACGTGACAACAGTTTCATTAAATGAATTGAATAATTGGTTGATAGAGACCTAAATGCTTGTGAAGGCGCAAGGTAGAAAGGCGTAGCATGCTTTCAGTGGGGTGTGGGTTCCGTTGCAATTGGAGTCGAGTTACTAGGTAGTTTGAAATCGTAGTTGATCATTAAACATCGGCGTATCCCATAATTAGTTAATTGTAACGTTACATTGGTTACTTAACCGCTTACGTCGTAAAATTACTGTATGTTCGTACGTTTCAAGGATCTCGTAAAAAAATGGCCAAATACTAGCCTATTTAAATGAAGTAACAAAGAATAGAGAGTAATTCTACATTCAGTAATAGCACGATCGTTGTTACACTCAATTTTGTTCGTCGAAATATGATCTCATCCTGGTTTGCAACAAGAAATAATAAAAGAAGTAAAATTTGTAGAATTTGTGGGTCAGGAACAAGTATATACATATGTATATCATTCCCTGACGAATCGATGGATAAATAATTGTTCATTGTTTTACGCTGCTCAGTTTGACATCATTATTATCCCCGTCAGTTGGCGTCATAATAGCTGTGAACGAGGATGATGTGGTCAGAGACCTGGAAAAGTCTGTAAATAATTTATGTTGCGTCACATCTACGTGCAAGCGTGAGTACGTTACTATAAGCAATTCTTCCGTTTCTATTTACATCAGTCCTTTGTGCGGTTTAATCGAATCTCTGGTGTCTATTCAATGCGACTTTTAATTGCTCCTGGTCATCCCATAATGGGATGCAGAAGGGATGCAGTCCTGAATCTGTGGTGTCAAATCCTCTCTAATTCGAACGACTTTTGATAACGACTTGCGATAATGAATGAACGTAATCTCTTTTTCGAAAGTTGGCGAACTATTGAGGAGGGTTGGTTAATTATTCGGTGCGCTATTGATCGCAGACGCTATGAAGATTAATCGAATGTTTTTTGCAAACGAATACCTTACGCGTGCTTTTCACTATTATTTTTAAACGTAATTGAGCGTTGTCTGAAATTTGTCTAATTTCGTAATTCAGTCTCGACTCGATTCGATGGTGGTACACTAATTATTAGCTATAAGTGAAGGGATATGCTAATTGGGGAAAAGAGTTTTGTCGCGAAAGTTCTCGATGGTTCTCCAGCTGTCACTTCTGAACTAAATCTAATGGAAAATTGTGCTAATTATAGCAATCCTCTAGCTACCTCTGTTGCGTCGTAAAAGCTTAAAAGTTGACGACATCCTTTACGCATCTGTTCTCCAGTGGCGTGGTTTACTACACCGTGGTTTCGCGAAACTTGGCCGTTTCTCGGGCTGGATATTCATTTTAATACCAGGATAACTTCAGTGTCTACTACAACTTTTCCCCGCGACAAATGCGCGATATTGAATTAATGGACTTTAGAAGTCCATTTCCTCATGCTTCGTACGTACAGTTTCGCATTTAAGCTGTAACACTGAAACAATCTCATTGTTCGTTCTTTTCTGCCTTTTATTATACCCATGCATACCCATGCATACCCATGCATTATTTTTTCTTTCGTACGTTCTCCTTCTTTCCGTTCGTTCTCCCGTTAATTTCTGATTTTGTTCTCTGAATATTTCGTGAGCGCCGATTGTGAGGAACCAGAAAAGCACAGAAAATAGAAATTCCAACAAACCCTTGTCGTTTCTCTTTCCCGTGATTCTATGTATCAGTGAAATTTCGTACTTCGCAAACAGGAAGGTCGTAAACGGCGTTTGGTCGTGATAATTTTGAAGCGAGCGATGCGCTGCCAGCATGATTATCTTCCCGTCCCGCTTTCACGGTTTATCGTCGCAACTGCAAGAAGCATCTGGGCTAACGATTCAGGAAAATTGTTAGGTTGTTTTAATATTGCGACTTTGCCGCGCGTCCCTCTCCATTAGCGCGCGAAGTAACACTCTGATTTATTAATATATGATGTTACAATATATTTGTTTAATTGCTCAGCGGCAAACTGCAGGATTGTTCGAAAGTCGCTTTGATTCTTTTATTCTAAATCAGCTTTAGTCGCTTGTATATCGGCTGAACAAATATTCGGAATGCATAGGATACAGTCCATAAATTTCAATGCTGTTTTACAATGTTTACGAATCTCACGATTGAACGTAGCTTCATATAACTCGAGATAAAAGTTTTTCCTTTCTATTTGATTTTCTGCAAAAAAATGTGCGAAACAACAAACATCCATTATCAATCTATTTCCGCGTTCAAAATTCGACGGTCTCTCAAGGTTTTTAAAAATCACGACGAATTAATTCTCCAAGTCGACGGAAATATACTCGAGTTTCTGAGGGTGAACCGTTTTACCTTCTGCGCAACGCGCAGATCGTTAGCATACGAAAAAACGGAGAAAACGTAAGCTTAGCGACCTCGCTATTCTCAGTTACTCACCTCTTATGAAATCCACCGCCATCTCCAGACCGTACGTGTCCTTATCACAATCGTCAAGGATGTGCGCCCCGATTTTCACACCCGGCAGAATGCCCTCGCCCTCATTGAGGTTATCCAGGGTGTAAAGCCTCGCCTCCAATGCTTGTACTCCGCCCTACGGCATAACAGGGCCGCACGTGATCGGGTCCTCCCTCTCGTGCAACAGCATAAACCCTCCGAGGAAGAGGTCGCCCTCGACGACCGCCTTCTTCTTCACTGGTCAGGCGACGAGAACCTGCGCGCTCGGGTCCATAGATCGGAACTATCTGCGGCCGTATCGAATCAGATGATGAGTTTCCGGGTTCTCGAACCGGAAGCCACGCTCGTGTCGCGCCCTCAAACGAGCGCGATCCCTTTCCGCGTCGATGGACCAGCCCGGGGTGGAAAGTCTCGGCGAAGTTCCTGATTAATTTTTTCACGATCGATCGACTCGCTATTGGAGTAATCGTCGCCGTCGTCGTCGAGTCGAACATGCTCGGAGCTCAATAACCATCTATCGCCCGGCTCGCTGTTGGCCGAGCACATGTATATCAGCACGGCAGGTAACAGAAGCTTCATGACTTCATAATTGTGAATGGTTGAGCTTGCGAACGGTTTCACACGTTGTCCTGTGCTTGCGTCGGGTGGTGGGTTCTTCAAGTCCATGGTTTCTAGTTACGTTGCGTTGCGGCGTTGGATGGTACATCGCGATGGTAGTCGATGGTGCCACGGCCTTTATGGGGCCACTGGAACCGGCTGTTTTGGAGCAAGAAAGTTCGATCCGTTTCACTTTCGCTGAGAGTTCCGCTGGTCTGATACTAATTGCTGAAGTTCTGCGATCGGGTAAAGAAACGAAGAGTGGAGGTTGACACGGCGCTGCGGAAGTTTAGAGTGATGAATGGGTGATCGTGGATGGTGACTTGTTTGCGGGGTAACCGGTGTAATCGTTCGTTCCACGTGGAACTGTTGATTCGTTTGGTAGTCTCGCGATATTCCGGATTTACTCGAATGTCATGGGAAATTTCTACCTAGCTTTGCTCCTCCCAAGAGAGCTCATCGGGAAGGAAAGTAAGCAACATTTGCTTTTGGCCACTGTTCGTTAGCAGTTACCCCTTTGTCGTCAGTGGTACGGTTCCTGTTTGCTTCTAAAACTTTTGTCACGATTACAAATGTTTCTCCTAGGCTTGGGATCCTTATTTTTCTTTCGCAAATATTCGCGAATTCGTCTATGTGTCGCGACTGCTTCTCGATAAAATTCCGAGTCGAACTTGAGGCAGGGCAATTTTCTTACGTTTACATGTCGACGAGATCGAAAGCCTATTTGAAAACGCCGCGCCAGCAGCCTCGGAACTATCGGGATTCTCTGATTGGATAATTTCGTCGGAGAATCTACAGGGCATGGACCAGTCGGTGCCATGACAGCAAAAGTGTAAATTGCTTTTGATTTGCAACGAGCCACTCGCGTTCCGATAGCGACCCGATCGCTTCGCGAACTAATTAAAAACTTTGACACGTCGCGCCCTTCTTGGTTCTCGTGTCTTCGGTGGCTGGTGGAGCTTCCTTTCTCCGTTCGAATTACCGTTTATCGCGCCCGCGATAATTCGTTACGAGGCGTACCTGTTGCTCCGCGGTGGTGGCCACGAAAATCTATTTCCATTTCATTATGCCTCCCTCCCTTTCTCGTCGCTGTGATTTTTCGACCGCTCCCCGTGTTTTTTCAAACGCGACGAACTGTTACGCAGCGCATTGTAACGAGGGATGTGGTCGCGTTACCTGTTGCGTCCCTCGACGAGGAACCGTTACCTGGTCTAGCGTAGTTTTGTCCGACTCTATCTGGAATTGGATCACGGATTGTCTAGGAACTAACTCGACAACGATCGATATTGAGAACGCGACGCCTTGCACCGATGCCACTCGATGGTTCCAAGTGGCGCTGGCGGACGTCTGGATGGCTACTCTGTCGAACGCCTGACGGAGAACGGACGTTCGTTTTGTGGGCGTTCGAGGATCTTTTCTACGAGATCTATTCTATTGGTCATTACTGATTTAGTTCAGGGAAGTCAACGATCAGAATTTCCAATCTCTACAGTTTTTAATTTGCATAATTATGATTAATAAAGTTTTTAATTCCCAAATTTTAACTCATAATTCATCGCGAAACCACGATTGGAATCGATCAAATTGGAATAAACGGACGGATATTTTATTGTATCTGTTTGGTATTCGCTATTATTCTGTGGCTAAATGGAGATGGTGTATAATTAATGTAAAAAGTTCCCGAGAGAAAGTTTGCTGAAGCACTGTTAGTTTCTGTTTCAACCGCGATGAATAGAATATAATATTATATTACAATTTCGGAATGTCATTGAAAAACAAAGGAGCCTTTCCAGATAGCCATAGGCTTTTTTCTTTCATTCCATTTTGTCTGTCTGCCTAGTTTTTCCTTTTTCGTATAAAACTTCATCACGTTGAAAAAAATTCGCATATACTGTGGAGCATTACGAAACTTTTGACATGAAAATTTATATGACTTTCTAAATGATTCGGTTAAACGGACGTGAAAGAGAATAGAGCGTTGCAGTGTGCACGTATCAGTTTGTTTTTCCCTCGAAATTAATCTCAATTAAATTACAAATAAGTGAAGTCTTCTGTCAGTTAACAGCATTAATTGGTTGTGGGGAAACATTCGTATAATTTTTACTGGACTTCCTATTCCGCTAGAATTGCCAAATAATACATTTTTATCGCCAGAAAATATCTTTTAAAATGTAAACATTTGTTATTCGCATGATGGAGTATATTATATATCTTTTTCTTTTTATAAAAATTAATTTATCAAGCTAATGTGTGGTGGATTATTGGATACAGAATGGATTTGTTTCCTGAACCGACATAAACATTTTTCATCGTTACTTCCAGTAATTATCTTTGAGCATTCTGGAACGAGTGATTTATGAATGCGTTGAAAAATGTAAACCACAGGAATAACTGGTCCACGAGACACATCTGTTCATTTCTCTAAGTTTGGGGATTATTTTTTAATCTGATTTGCACGCTTTGTGTAGTGTGGGCCCGGTTCGCGGTGTTCCGACTTTGAAATTTACTTTTTTTAAACGGCTTCCTGAAAATGTTAATTACAAAAGGCATCGGCGATGATATGGAAGCTACGACTGGTTTCACCGCTTACTCGGTAATTAAATTTCTAATTAACAGATCTTACGCTCGAAGTCTCTAATCTGACCGATTACGGTCAACGACGGATAACATTTACTTTCCTTCATTCATTACCAGAAAATTGTACCGACGCGTGCTTCTGGTAACGCTATCTCGAAAATGTTACTCGAACCTACGAAAAAAGTTTTCAAACAGTCTCTTTTCTTTTTCCTTCATTTTCATTGAGACAATTATTCACTAGTTTACGGCGCAATTATTTCCGGCGATAACGTTCTTGCGTGCGCGACAAGCACAGGATCGCGTAAATTGCTATAAAACCGCGGCAGCTGCCACTTAACGAACGTGGTATTTTTCAATCACCTCCGTCTCGTCAAGCTGTATTGCCAGAGAATTTCAGAAGTAATCTTCCAAACTGTTTCTCGTGTTATATCATGCGCTAAGCGTAATCGCATGGGGATTAGTTTCTCCCTTTCGCCATTGTTTCATTTTTGTTTTAAACGATTTTTGTTAAACAATGTGTTCATTCTTTACCCGCGAATGAATTTCCGTAGTTAATTTCTTTTTGCTCCTCGCTCGAATAATTTTGCCCCCCGTTTTATCCAATGGATCGATCGATTACACCCGTGTCTTCAATGTACTCTGTTATCAGAGAGATATTTTAACGATGCTTACGATTTTCACATCGGTGACGGAACACCACTGTGACAATAGCAATTTCATGGAATCGTTCAATAAAACGCCGAAAAACCGCGGCAGGATTCGTGGGAAACGAGCCGGTCGGTTTTTCGTCCACTTGTTTGACTCTTCGTACACATTTCTTCGGCCACAATAATCCAACGGCATCGTAGGACAGAGAGCCGTTGGAGTAGTTTGAGCACGCGCGCGCGGCCCCGTGTCGTAGCAGCTACTGACTGGCTCTGCGACTGTATCAACACTACCCTCCTGTGGAACGCATCAACCCTCCGCCACCCTCGAAGCCCTGCCTCGTTCCCTACTACCCTGCCTTCCTTCTCCCTCCCGTTCATTCTTTTCCTCGATCCTCCAAACCGTCTTACCCTGTCCCACGTCACGCCTCGCGAATCCTGTTCCTTTCATTTTGCCGCGTGCAACTGTTTAAATTGTCGATCATAATTCTCTCGCGGGTAGGAATTAAAGAAAGCCAGAACGAAATGTAAAGAAGAGAGGAACGGAAGAAGTGGAAGTTTTCTTTATTCCACCGGTTGTCAGCATTGGCACTTTTAGACTTGTAAGAAGTACTTTGATAAATTATTGTCGTCGTACGTAAGGAGCTAATCCCGTGATGGCGGGTATGCGCGTGTGCGCGTGTCCCATGTAGATGGTCTGGGAGCGAAAGGCGAGGAAAATAACGGGACTGGGGTTGTGTCTTTTATTTATTTCTCGAAGAGTTCCCGGAGGGAGGCCCGACGCGCCAGTCATGACGCTGGGACGGTACTTCGATGCGACTTCTTCTGCTTATCTGCTGTTTTCTTTGGTAATGTTCTTTAGATTGCTGCGAAAGTTGGTTCACGGGGAGGCTGGAGGTAATAAAAGACAAATTGTAGAATATTACGATTCGGTTAAGCGGAGCAGGTTACTTCTCGCAGAATGAAGCTGCAGAATTTTCCCTTCTTCGGTTCATAACTTCGGTTCTGTCACCGAGATAGAAGAAAAAATTTGACGAGTAATTATAAATTTCCAAGCCGTCACGTCGCGAGTTGGGAGTTTCATATCGAATCCACATTGAGCATTACTTACTACGCGTTTCGGCGTTGCTTTGTGTTTGCAACCAGCGCGGTTCTGTTTCGTTGTCCGAAAGTTTCGCGCATCGCGTTCTCATTAAATTCAGGCGTCGAAGTTAATCGGGTTCGTAGCGATTCCCGGAACAAGTTCCCGCAACAGGAACGAACAGTGAGGGAAAACTGATGCGAGCCATCCAATTATAGCGGCGGATCGTGTAGCTATGTCGGACAAGACGCGCGATTATCGGGTTTGTCAAATGGCGGACAGATTTATTTTTCGAAAAAGAATTTCCCTTTTGACGGGTGCGTGACAGTTATACGACACGTCGGATGCTTTTTCATGGAGCCAGCGCATCGATTCGGACCGCTTTTGGCTTTGTTTTACTTTAACGTTTCTCTTTTTTCGCTCGTTCCCCTTGTATTATTATTCCTTTCATTGCATCATGCCGGATCGCTCCTTCTATTGGAAACTTGTAATGGGTGCGGTAGGTTTGAAAGGATTCGAGACCAACATCGCAGGAAATGCCATAACGGTATTGCTCGGGCATTACGTCGCGTCGATGGTATTGGTGTGCAGCGACATAAAAAAAATTCCCATGTTGCAAAAGGACGGAAATTACTTCAAAAGCGAGTTCAAGCTCCTCCTTCTTTGACCTCTCCGTCGAGACATTAATTTCGTTTTCCTTTTGGCTCGAGTAAAACGGCGATGTTTGGAATGGAACTTGGAACGAGATGGATACACTGGAATAAAAGTGTATGATGTGTAGTAAGCATCTGTGCGGATGAAGTATGCGATGCCGAAAAACATCATCGGCGACGTGAATTTCATTGGTTCCTCTAGACTCGATGAATCTCCATATCCCTTCCAGTCGATGGTGAAAAATAGGATGACACGTGCAAGCGTTAAACGTTCCTTCACTAAGTTCCGAGAACTGGGTGCCCAGAACTCGTTGCGGAGTATCTTATTAACGAAAGCGTTCGCTTTTTGCCTACGATATCCTAACTGAATATTATCCCTCGCAACAAGCAGAGAGGCGTTATATTTACACGATAAGGAAAGTTTATGAGGCAATTTTCTTCACGAACAAGCCACAAACTTCTGCGTAATTTCAGTCCTTTCCTTTCAGTGGTTTCGTTCCTTCTTTTCCCCTAACTTTCCCGCCTCATTTTTTGATATTTATCGTCTAGTGGTAAAAAACCAGAAAATAAGTATCTACACCTGAGACATCTCTCTGGAAACAGAAGAAATTTCGCGCGATCATTGTATCCCATTGAACGTTACCCTAAATAATTCGTGGATTGATGGTTAATTGAACGTTTAATCGACCGTTTCCTTCAGTGGACAAGGTTGCTTGTATCTTATCTAGTCGGATTATCACAATTAAAACGAAATCCGATAAGGGCGATTCGATATTTCAGGATAATTGATTCGATGCGAATAATGGGAGGGCTTTCTAGACCGTTGAAAATTCCAGGTTTAAAATGTTACAGGCATTGTTGCATTATTTATCGAGGAAAATGCGATGAACGCGGGAAACGCGTAGTCTAATTTCAAAGAGCAAATATCTGCAGCTACGATCGAAGTTTCATCTTTTTGAAGAAACACTTTCATGTCGTAGAGGAGAGGTCAGAAAGTGGAGAGTGGCTGCGCATGAGCGGGCGTAGAGAATATTTTTTCAGACTGCTGTTGTTATCGCTAGGCGAATTAACTTTTTAATCGCCGCGTGATAAAAGAAGATAACGATGGATAAATTAAAATCTGCATTTTAACAGGTTATGAAATGACGTTGCTAATGAACAAGTTTGTATCTTATAAATATTGAAAATCGATAAACGCAGAGGCAGAAATGATACAACTTTCATTTTTTTTTCTCACTTTCTCTCGAACAAAACGTATGCGGCGAAACCGACGAGTCTGTTCGATTTCGTCGGCACAAAGGGTGTATGATTGTGTTTGGTGGTTCGCTATAAATTGGTTACAACTACCTTTAAATATACCAGCATCGAAACATCGTCGATCGTTATACAATTCTCGAGTCGTATAGGAAATGCATATGAAGTCTATTATACTGGGCTTCCTCTATTACACTAGGCATCCTTTATGGTACGAGTTTTCATATTTTCTTCATAGTTTGCAGCATGAAAATTTAATGCAGTCATTTCGAATTGGCTGCGAGGTGAAGAGGTGTATCATTTTAATTCGAAACGTTACATTTTTCAGTTAACAGGAACGTTGCTGAACCAGGATGCTTTAATTTTTCCATAATGAAATGTTGCTTCTTATTTTTGCCTCCTTTTAATTAAATTTTATTATTCTGTAACGAGGCGTCACTCGATTCCGTTCGTTGAAGCTGCACACCTCTACCTCTCGCACTTCCGGCTTGTGAGCGAATTTTTTCTCTCTTGTGTTGTTTAACGGGTGTTTATTAACATTCACTCGAGCTTCGCTGTTCGTTTTCAGCGTCACCTTAAAGTTCTCTCGAGATCTCGTCGTTCTGCTCCCAGCGGTTATGAGTACAAACTGCTCCTTCTTTTATTCTTCAGTTCCTTGAAAATCGAATAAATTCGCTATTTTTCCACCTCATCCGTTTCATAAATACAGAATACACCATGGTTCTTATTTTTATTTACATGACTGGCTACCTGGCCGTGTCAAGCGTCGACGGTTACACGAAAAATCGTCCAACAGAGGACGAGTCTTCCACCAGAAGAGATGCTTCCGCGTTTATGGAATATCTGAAGCATCGTTCACGAGTTAATGAGTGTGAACGAGAAATTTCTGTGTCGCTCTTCTTCATACTTTTTTTTTCACTCCGTCTTAATTAATGATTAATTGACACTATCGTAGCGTCTCGTCTTCTTTGATATACTACGTGAAATATCTTTCCGTTTGAACAGGAAAATCGTGGACGGTGACACCTGATCCGTGCTATTATTTGTAAATATTTTTGTCTAATGAATAAAAAAGAAGACACGTTAATATATTGCATGTTAATGCAATGAAATTGGAAATTCTTCTCGGAAGCGCGACTAAAAACATTTCCAAACACCAACGTAGTAGAAATTACGACACTGGGTTTGATCTGCAACGACTACAGTCGCAACAAATCGAGGAAGCTTTTCCATCAGGAAATTGCAATTTCTTCGTTCTGGAATTTCCGTTGACCCGAAACACGAATTCTTTCAAAGCTCCGTTTCATAATGAAATCGATAGCTCGATCCCAATTGTTTTACACGACGCCCCACGAGTTACAAAGTAAATTCCTAAAACGCTACGCGAGAGGGAATATTTTAAAAACCTAGCAGCCAACTTAATTTATCCTTTGCGAAATATTGCCAGCGTGCTTTTTAAGTAACGTAGGGAAACAGAGAGGGAGAGAGGGAGAGAGAGAATACGAGCAGGGGCGAAAAAATAGATAAATGCATCTAACAGAAATATGGAACTATTTCAAAGTCAGTTTACCAAAATATGTACGTATCAGAGAATCCGTAATTTTTTTCTCGTTTGCCATTTTAATCGATTTCAGTCTTTTAGAAATTACATTTACGTCGTCTGATATGGACACGCAAACGTACTGAAATTTTCAACCGGATAAACATTGTTTTTATCATATCAACAAGTTTTTACTAGATCGTGGCATTGCTTCGATTTTGTCATTATCACCCCCCCCCCCCCAACTTGAGTTGGTCGCTTCATGAAAAATGGAGGTTCTAAACTGTTTGTCCGGAAGTAAGTCGTGACAAATTATCGCGTTCACTGTTCACAGTAGCGTTATCTACGCGTATTTACGTGCACCTTCTGGCCAGAAATTGATGTTTCCTCGCGGTGAAAATTAATGGAAATTTAATATCAATCCCCCGGTTGTACGCGAATAATAGAGCCGATATTCGCGTGGGAACGTCGCGAAAAGTATCCGCGTAATCGAGCGTCTACATTAGACGATATCAATTGGAAATTTCTGCGAAATAACGAAAATTCTCGTTAATTTATATGCGCGATTTCCCTGACTGTGTTTATACGAGAATATAAACGTTTCCAATTTAACTATATAATTATAAAAATCGTTCTCTAGGGATCGCTCGACGGTGCCGACATTTTTCTTTTCTGCGCAAATCGTAATTAAAATTGAAATGCGATTCGACTAATTTCAATGGGAAAGTTAATTATCCACGAACAGCTAGGACGAGGAAAACGAAAAAGCTGGAAGCCTTCACGTGCAAAAGGAGGTCAACGTGGTATTACAATAATCATATGCTAACTCAACTAGTTTGCCGTTATATTACATTCATTACCATCGGACTTTCGTGTAGTTATTAACTTCAACCTGTGTAATTTAATAAAATTCACGTTCAGTAAAGAGTTCATTTGCAAAGCAGCGTATTTGACGTGTTCCTTTATACAGAAGAATTTTATACAGCCAGTGCGCTGGGCACAAAAGTTTGTTCCTTTACGCGAATAAAGTACATAATTTTCATACCATGATTCCTTTTTCATCTCTCTGTTTTATTCAATTTTAGACGAGGTTTTCCTCGAACGCGTCACGATATCGTGGCCAACCAGTGGGTTATGAAAATTGTTGAAATATTTACGCTATGGAATTACGTATGTTCCCTACGTACGAATCTCCCGATACGTATACGTGTTCCACGTTCGCTGAGAAGCTTTAAAAGAAAAAGAAAAAAACAGGAAAAAAGAGGACGTCGGAAAAAGAAAAAAGTGGAAAAGGCTAGGCGAGAGTGGAATAGCAACACCTCCACGTCCGATCTGCAGAATATCCGAGTGCACGCGTTTTAAGCACTGCCCATAAAAATATTAATAAAAACTCGAATACTACTTTGAATATCAACGAGATTGCGTCAGCAAGAGTAACTGGGTGGAGGAACTTGGACGTTAAAAACTGTAACCCGCATTACACCTACCATTACTTTGTAGCGAGATTAAACGTTGAGGTTTGAATATTTAATTGAACAAGTAGTGAGGAACGGCATTGCACCGACGATAGACATTCGCGGAGTAATAAAGCGTGCTTCTTATTGAGCTCGTAAAATTTCTGCATTTATGGCTAGCGTGCTTCGTGTTTAGTTTATAATATAGGCAAGTTTCTGGAAAATTATGTGTACGATTGTACAATTTTTGTTACTTTTAATTTTGCTCTTGTTTGAGGAAAATTGTTGGTCACTTAATTGCCAGTCTGGTATATTGATTGATATCACTGAAAATTAGAGAAAGAATAAATGGTTTTATATATCGGCAAATATTTCTAAATCTAATTGAATTACGCAAATAGTTGTAACAATTCGAGTTTCGTGAAGATTTTTAAAAGTTATCAGATTTTGATATTGGAGAGATTGTTGTTACCGGTAAAAGCTACGAGTTAGCAGTGAAAGCTCTACTACTTCCCTTACGACTATGATCAAAGTACGATCACCAAAGTCGTACAATTTTACTGTCTTTCGAAATGTTACCAATTCAGCATATGGCTCCAAATAGGTACCGGAAGTAGCAATAGTGATCCCAGTAGATGCATCTTGTCCGCGATAATAATACATAAATGATTAAGAAGTAAACTCGCGAAAAATAACAATAATTCTCCTTTAAAACGTAAATGTAGCTTTAGTTTACATAAAATTTATAAATCATTATTACCAATAGTTGTGAGTAATCGTTAAGAATATTAATTGGTAAAAAAAATTGCGAAAATCGCTAAATTACGGCCAATTTTAACGAAAAATCAATTTAAAATTTAAGCGCAAGGGTGGGGAGCCATGGGTATATAAGGAGGGCACTTCCGCTGTTTTAATCAGTTGCTCGATAGACGCGGTACCGATCGGAGCTCCTCTTGGGCCTAGTTCAGGAAGATGGACCATGATCAACGTGTTATGATGGTGGTGGGGGACCACGAAGAGGGTGCTGCCCTCCATGGTGGCGGACACTGGTCAGCCTGATGATCCCTTGGTAGGTGACAGTGGTCAAGCGAGCTGAGTCGATGGTGGTGGATCACGGAGAGGCTGCTGAGCCCCATGATAGTGGACACTGGTCATCGCGATAACCCCTTGGTAATGGAAAGTGGTCAGCGAGCTGAGTCGATACTGGAGGATTACGGAGAGGGTGCTGCCTGCTTAGTAGTGGACAATGGTCAGCTAGCTGAGTCGATGGTAGAGGATCATGGAGAGGATGCTAGCCGCTGATGACGTCACTTGTCTGCGAACGGTGAGTTTGTACAAACCGAATTTTTAATTAGAGGTGGTGGGGTAGATGAGGTAGCAGTAGTAGTAATTTTGATATATACTTGAACAAACTGGAGGGCTATCAGCTAGCGCATTCGACTGAATGCTAGCATATATAGCCCTCCTATTTTATATAATTGTAATCGTTCTTTTTATTAGTTTATCGGTTTAAAAAATGAGAGATTGTTATGTGTTGAGAATAGTTTCGCGATTGAATGACTAGTGTATATCGCGAACACTCTTGGGATTGAACGATTAGTTTTATTACTTTTATTAGTTTTATGATTTATTATTTGTTTTTCTTATTTTTCAATTTTAATTTTCTTTTTGCTACCAAACTTTTGTATTTGAAGAATTTAGCTTTTTGCAATTATTACCGAATTTTTGACGCCGAATTTTTGTCTCCGAATTCTTGACATATTACTGAAATATTTTTGGACTTCAGAGAATTGAAAGTCCACACCTATTATATGTTAGATTTATAATAAAAATAGTTTATTAAAGTAACGATATAACAAAATAAAAATAGTGTATTAGAGTAACGATAAAAGAATTCCTAATAAGTTGCGTGCGTAAGCAAATAGCCGTGCTGCGCACCGTATCCATTTGGCATTACACAAGTTTAAGAGAAAAGTTGAATGAAATCTTGGTACCTCAGTGCCGAGGCTGCATATAATGGAAGGGTGGATGGGATTTGTGTTTGGGGATAGGTCCCTGCGTACTCATCTCTAAACGTGGAGGCAAGTATGCAGGGACCTAATTCCTTGATAACGTTTTTGAAAGACCGGTCTTTCTAAAACGATATCGAGTAACATTAGATTTAAGACTTAGATTTAAGAGTTAAATTTAAGAGTCAGATTCAAGAGTCAGATTTAAGTTATTTGCGTAAGGATATCAATGTTCGTTGCGATGTTCTTGTCAAGTGTCGATATTATTCCATTATTCCATATTCTGTTTTATTTCGCATCTCTTTTCGTTCGAATTCTTACTCTGTCATTCTTCGTTGGTATCTGATCTCGCTCCTTTATCTCGTACTTCAGATTTCTGTGAAAATAAATCAAATTTCTGCGTTACTCGTGGGATCGCCGAGGGATGAGAATACATCTTTAGTTAGAATTAATTTAGATTTATATGCTAAATAAAATAAATAATCTTACCCAAAGTAAACACAACCTATCCCTATTTTTCTTATACTTCTCGTTTAAGAAAACAGAATTACTAATTGATCTAGTGCAAATCAATTCATATTTGCTTGGTATTAATAAATCATTTAGCTGCGCATTCGCTTGCATGCATCGCATGCTGCATGTAAGTAAGGGTCCCTGCGCAGTCACCTCCACGTGGTGGACCTGGGCCCTTGGTAACGTTTTCGAGAGACTGCTCTCTCGAAAACGATATCAAGCTAAGGACTACGCGCGTAGACATAAGTATTGTTGTAAACTCGGTGCTAGAAGTACCAAACTAGTTAGAAGACCATGCTTCGTAACTTCTGATAAAGCTAGATAGATTTTCCACTTGTACAAAGATTACATAGATTTACCTTTAACAATTTTCCATGATGCTCATTCATTCTATTATTTCATTAACTTTACGCGAGATTAGAATAATTTAATTACTGGTACTTTTAGCACCGAATATTTTGCAATACAATTTAAATTTTCCAAGTCCTTTTCAGGACGTTGAAACTTTAAATTGGACAGCAAATAGTTTAGTTTAAGTTAATTTATAAGATCATATTTGTACTCATATAATGTAAATTTATAATTGTGTGAGCCTTTCCCTCTTATCCTGACTCATTTAAGTTAATTTTTACTATTATATTTGTACACTTGTGTAATGTAAATTTGTAATTGTGTAACCCTTTCTCTCTTATCCTGACTTCTCTCACTTATCACAACCGAGCGTAGTTATTCTCGCTTTAATTAGTTCGTAAGAATGGTATCCCAGTTCATTGGGTACTAACAGATTCTTCGATATGTGGTAGAATAGTTGTTTCGAAACCGGTATCTCGCATTTCTTTGTTGTCAGCGATAAAATCATTCATTTTCTATTCATATTCTATTCATAAAAACACGTCGGTCAAAACTCAGGGGCTCGTTTAAGAGAATCCTGCATAATCTATGGCAATTTCTATCTCTTTGTGGTGTTTGTTCTCGAAAGAGATTGGTCTGATTGTTGGAAATTCACTCCATTCCTAATTTATTTTAATTTCTACGTTCATCGTTGGAACGTCGTTGGATACGTCTCTGAACGTAAAGTTTAATCAATGATTTTATATTTACCTATTTTGTGATCGCAAAGTGGTTTCATTATTCTTTTTACATTTGGAAATAAGAAAATGATATTTTCGGTGAATATAACGTTGGAGATATCACTATGGTATTGTTTTACGTCAAAAAGTCTCCATTTCCACAATCTTTAAGATTCTTTCCAATTGCTTCACGCAAACAGGCTATACGAAATTCTATTAGGAGAATCACTATTAAGAGAATCTTGAAATTGGACGTATTTTCTCCGTTCTTGTCAAAAATTCATTGGTTTTGGGGCGAATTTCAACAACTTCACCAACTTCGTCGAGAATAATACCCCTAATCCTTTCCACTTCCTTTGTTATCAAATTTATATGATTACTATGATGAAATTGTTATGACTATTGTAATGAAATTGTTATGATTATTGCAATGAAATTGTTATGATTACTGTACCAAACTTTGTATATGTATTGTACTGATTATTGTAATAAAATTGTACGGAAACACATTCTTCTTATTCAGAGGGAAACACATTCTTCTTATTCAGAGGGAAACACACACTTTGATTTATTCCGTTTAATTTTGAGTCGTTTTAAAGTAGAATAATAGAATTTAAAGTATCCTTTCGTGTTGCTTTTTGTGCAATACTTTAACTTTTGTAAAATAGAATCATCGTATAATCATTCTATAATAATGTTTCTCTCTGAATAAGAAAGTGTTTCCTTTTGCGAATCGTAAAGTCCATACTGCAATTTCTAGAATTCTTTGGTAGATTTTAGAAAATGTATTATGGATCTCGGTTTTTTAACTGAAATAGAGTCAGATCTCGGTACCTTCTGTAACGAGATCGTAAATATGTAATGGAGAGTGGATGGGATTTGGGTTTAGGGGTGGGTCCTTGCGTAGTCACCTCCACGGGGTGGACCTGGGCCCTTGGTAACGTTTTCGAGAGATTGCCTTCTCGAAAACGATATCAAGCTAAGGACTACGCGCGTAGACATAAGTATAATTGTAAACTTGACGCTAGAAATACCAAGCTGATCAAAAGATCGTGGTTCGTAGCTTCTAATAGAGATAGTTTGATTTTTCATTTGTATAAAGATTTCATAGATTCACTTTTAACAATTTCTTATTATTTCATTAATTTCGTTAGAGATTAGAATAATTTAATCACTGGTACTTCTAGCGTCGAGTCTTTTTCAGTACAATTGAAATTTCCAAGTCCTTCTCAGGACTTGGAAACTTTAAATTGGACTGCGAATAGTTTAGTTTAAGTTAATTATTGCCATCCAATTTGTACATTCATGTAATGTAATTTTAATAAGATAATCATCCCCTTTTATCCCGATTTCCCCCGTTTTTATTATTAATTATATATGGTGACTTCTATCTCGCTATGGTGTCCCTTCGATGAAGGGTTGTTTGATCGTTCGACGTCTGATGGTTTGACGTTTGAAGGTTTGATGGTTTGATGGTTTGATGTTTGATGGCTTGATGTTTGATGGCTTGATGTTTGATGGTTTGATGATCGATGGTTTGATGATCGATGGTTTGATATTTGATGGTTAGAAAATCACTTTCTTTCTGGTTTATTCTGGTTTACTTAAATCTCTGTTCGCCGTTGGAACGCCGTTGGATCGCCGCTGGATCGCTGACGGATGCGTGCGTTTTTAGTCATAAGTACTTGTATATTGTATATCTCTGTAATTTAATTGTAATCGTATTGTAAAGAAATACGTTTTCTTACCCGGAGAGAGAAATAACTGCTCCCCTTTCTTGCACCCCTCGTTTATCAAGACAGAACTTTTAATTTTTCTCGCGTAAATTAGTTCGCGTTTATTTGCTCGAGCACTCTAACTTTATGCTTCGTAAGATCGCTTCACGTAGATTTCCTCTTTTTTTCTTCTTCCTTTTTTCCCTTTCCTTTTTTTCTCCTTCGCTCGAGATTTAGATTTTAATCGTCACGCAGGGAAACAGTTGCGACTCAATCAAACCGATGCGTGCTTGTCGTGGCCACCTGGATCTTCACGGGTTCAGCCGTGGACGCGCTCACGATGGAGCGGGCTGAGTGGTTCCCAACCCGAGGCGCTGGGGTCTGACCTGCTGTAAGACGGATTCGGGCGGTTCCACGAGGTTCGTCTCTATCGCAGAGCAATCCTAGAGTTGGGCCTCGCTGGGGTTCAGATGGACATCTCACTCACCGTCGGGGAGAGCGCGGTTGCGATTGTTTCGACGTAAGACGTGGCATAAAACTTGCTCGCGATTCGCGTCGGGTACGGTTTGCCAAATGGCTAACGCGGAAGCATCGGATTGGAATGCTCTTTAATATAATAGTAGAATTTAGAGTATCGTACCGTAGAACCTTTTGCGAGACACTTTCGTTTGTCGAAAGTGTTGGAAGAGTCACTTAATAAATCTCTCTTCGGGTAAGACAGTGGTATTTCTCGTCACCCCTTTCGTAAAGTCCATACTGCAGTTTCTAAATATCTGATAGATTTTAGGAAATGTATTATGGATTTCGCGTGTATTAAATTCAAGTAGAGTCAGATCTCGGTACCTTCTGTACCGAGATCGTAAATATATAATGGAGGGTGGATGGGATTAGGGTTTAGGGATGGGTCCCTGCGTAGTCACCTCCACGGGGTGGACCTGGGCCCTTGGTAACGTTTTCGAGAGACCGGCCTCCCGAAAACGATATCATGCTAAGGACTACGCACGTAGATTATATAATTAGTGTAATTAGAGAATAAGATATAGTTTAAGTTAATTTTTGCGTTCGCCGCTGGATCGCCGCTGGACCGCCGTTGGATGACTTGATATAACTTGTTAAATTTATCGTGCCTCATCGAAGGAGGGTTGTTTGATTCTTTAATGTTCGATGGGTAGGTGATTGATGTTCGGAAATCCGCTTAGTTTTTGGTTTATTCTGATTTATTTTAACCCCTGCCTTCGCCGCTGGAACGCGGCTGGATGTCGTGATATAACTTACTACATATTCTCCATTAATATAATTTAATTACGTTCCATCTTTGTTCCTTTCCCATGACTATTCTCATGCTAATCAATTCATTCGGTATTAGTAATCTATTCAGTGATCGGTAGATGAGTTATCTTAAGTATTGAAACTGAGAGCAGGTGTAGTTGAAATAGAAGTAATCATTCTGTGATTAAAGAAATATATGCGACGGTGGAAAATCAGGGAATTGTTTAAATAATCCGGCATCTCTCTCTCTCCATCTCTCTTTCTCTCTCTTTCTGTCTCCATGGTATCTTCCCTTGATCAAAGGTTGGCTCTTGATTTCAATAATTACAACAACAGAAAATTTAATTCTGTAGTCGCAAAGTGACTTCATTATTCTCTTTAAATTTGGAAATGAGGAAATGATATTTTCGGTGAATGCAGCGTTTGACGCATGGTATTGTTTTACGTAAAGAAATTGCCATTTCCACGTTTTCCAAGGTTCTTTCCAATTGTTTCACGCAAATAGGCTGTACGAAATTATAATTGAGAATGATTATTAGGGAATCGTGAAATTTGACGTATTTTCTCCGTTCTTGTCAAAAATTCAATGGTTTTGAGTCGAATTTCAACCAATCCTTTTCATTTCCATTCTGTTATCCAATTTTTATGATTTCTATAATAAAATTTCTGTGATGTCAATAAATAATTTCAACAGATATTTCTACGTTCGCCGTTGGATCGCCGCTGGATGCGTATATTATTAGTCATAGATAATAGTAATTATAATTAGATAATAGTAATTGTGATAATAATTGTAATGAAATTGTAAGGGAGTATGTACATTGTCTTATCAAGAGCGAAACCATAGAATTTTTCCTCAAAATCCCCGTTTTATCGAAATTGAATATAATTATTCTTAGTCTCCATTTGCACACTACTGATGTTTATCAGTAATAGTTTTATTACTCTGCGTACTCGCTGGCATGCATCGCATGTGGCAAGCAAGTAGTGAGCACGCTAACTTAATGTTACACGTAAGTCGCTGCCATGAGTAGCTCCATGGGTCGAAAAGTCCGTGGTTTGGAAAGTGGACAGCGCCGGAAACATTTAGTTAGCAAATCTACGTGATTACGTAGTACCACGTGAGTATGTAGAGTACCTTTGGTCACGTCGCGAATGTTATGTTCACTTTTCTCTTTGATTTATTACTTATCACAAGTTTGCCCAACTTTAATTACCTTTTTAATTTCTTTTTTTCAGAATAGAGTATAATAGAGTTTAGTGTTTATCGCATCGTAATCCCTTTTGAGAAACGCTTTAATGTTTCTAAAGTGTCGATAAAGAGACTTTGTAAATTACTCTCTGGATAAGAACATGATATATACTTCCAGTCCCTTCTTCCCTTTCGCGATTCGTAAAGTCCACGTTGCAATTTCTAAGAAAATGTACCATGGATTTGGCGTGTATTGAATTCAAGTAGAGTTGGATCTCGGTACCTTCTGTACCGAGATCGTCAACATGTAATGGAGGGTGGATGGGATTAGGGAAATATGGATGTGTTCCTGCGTAGTCACCTCCTCGTTGGTGGACCTGGGTACTTGGTAACGTTTTCGAGATCCTGGTCTCTGAAAGACGATATCATGCTAAGGACTGCGCTTGTAGACATAAGTATTGTAGTAAACTTAATGCTAGATGTACCACACTAGTTAAAAGATGGTGGTCGTAGCTTTTGATAGAGATAGATAGATTTTTCACTTGATCAAAGGTTTCATAGATTTACTTTCAACAATTTTCTATGATACTCATTCATTCCATTATTTCATGAACTTTGCGCGAGATTAGAATAACTGGATTACTGGTATTTTTAGCATCGAGTATTTTGCAGTACAATTTAAATTATCTAAGTCCTTTTCAGGACTTGGAAATTCTATTTACGTTGTACTTCAGGTAATAGTTGAAGCCATAATTTAAATTAAGTTAAGTAAAATTTTACTCTCGTGGCATCAACCTGGAACCGTCGAAGAATTCTACTTTCTCTCTGGTCTTTTTGGATTTTAATTTAAATCAAATCTTTATCTGGCAAGAGGTTTTATGTCTGCAATAATTCACATTTTATGAGCTTTGGAAAATTTTTAATTCGGTCCTCCCTTTTGCGTAAAATATATCCACGAATATTGCAAGAACTGCTACTTTATCAATTTCGAATCCTATATTGTACAGGGTGTAAAAATTTGTACGCGATCAATATTTCGGACAGTAATGGTCATAAAATTCCATTAGATCAGTGGCCTATCTTGTAGCTCGTCGGTACTAGGATAAATCGAGACGAAGTTGTCGACTTGAGCTTGCAGAGTATCACGAGCTTACCGACAGGCGATACTTGAGTTTGCAGTGCACCGTGGAAAGCTTCACGACACCTCCGTATCGACTCGTCTCGATGCCTGCATGTTATCTATGCGGGATTCTAGATTTCTTCAGAAGCAAATTTCTTTGTAGATACAATCGCAGCACGGAGCAGAAAATCTCCTTACCGATATTCAATCAAATAGCGTATATGTTGCAAGTGTATTATATTCGTACAAGAATTCAATTAGTCGATCAGAAATCGTTAGAACCGCGCAACAAGCAAAGACAGAGAATCTCGCGAATTTTTTGAAACATTCGCGACATCAATCTCGAAATTTGTATTAGCATTGCATTCTCATACAGCAACTTATAAAAGGAATTCAGTAATTCAATACTTCTGCCAGAGTTTTTCATTTAGAAACGCTATGTCCGCTCTGCCTCATCTTTGCAGTGTTTGCACGTTTCGTTCGCCTGCTTTCGCATTCGTGCTGCGGTGAAATTGTCAGTATCGCGACGTGATCTCGCGGAAACACATGAATAATGTCAACTTTCAATGCGAATTCGCTTTCACCGAGTGTCGGGCTATTGCTACGGACATCAAATTTTAATATCCGCACTTTACTTTACCGCCGAGTGCATGGGAAGTTGTGTTCTTTTCATTGGAATTTTTATGCCTCGTAATGGTCCAGCCGCTAGCGACTGAATGTCTTCTCTAGTTAAGACATGATCTACTCTGGGGAATGGAGTTCCCCTAGCCTGTATAATGGAAGCAAACGAAACGTCAAGTATTCTTCGTTACACGGAAATCTAACAATGGCGAAGGGTAGGAAAGATGCTTTCATTCGGATGAGGCGGTCTTCTATACACGCGTTATTACACCTTTTTTGTACGTAAAAGGATGAGGCTGTATTGTTCTGTTTTGTTGCATCTCGATGGGTATTTAAAAGCAGTGTTGCATGTTTTTGGTGTAGATTCTGATTGTTTCAGAACAAGGGAAATCCTAATTACCTATTTTTGTAGGAGAGTGCAGTATCGTGATATAACGCACGTCTATCACGAATGCAAACTATCTCACGGTAAACTAGCAGTGTGATAGCTCTGCATTTACGATTTCCTTTTCGAGGAAATTGAATTCTATAGAGCTTATCGTTTCAGAATTGTCTAGTGCCGCTTCTTGTTATATTATATCTTAATTTTTATTCTAATTGAAAGGCAAATATGACAACTACTAGAAAACTTTGGAGAACGTGTATTAATGTTAGAATCATTTTGAAGTTTCGACATTTAGATTAGCGATGTTAACTATTCAGTTGATCTTCATTGTATTTGTGACACAGTAATAATTCAGTAGTTGCGTACGTTAACAATTTTAAACACCAAATTACTTTGTGAAAATGGTTCGATTAAAGAAACTTCGCTCGACACACGATAGGCTTTACAGCGAAGCAGTTTGCGCCCTCTGAATTGTGTGAATCAGAAACTTGATTGTAGGTCCAGCGCGCGTTTTCGCTGGAGCTATCATTCACGTTAATTAAAATAGCTCTGCGCTAACAATTCGTTAACTGGTTTGCTTCAATGCCCTGCGAAATTACCCACTAGCAAAAACGTAATCCGTGGGTTGATTCCATTCAAAGGAAGCAAATTAGATTAAATATCCAGGATTTGAATCTCTGGGGACACGTAAACCGTATGCTGAAATTAATTCATAATTATGTAATGGTCGCTAGGTCATAGATGTTTCTATTGAAGTCTCATTTTCGAAGCGTTGAGCTCGTTAGGCATTGCATATTTTTGGAATCTGAAGTAGAAATACAAATTTTTCTTCTCCGTTCCGAGCGGAGTTTTGTGTAACTTTCCGTTCGATATCCCAACAGAGTATACTCTTCTTTCTTCAAGGGGTACAATTTTTCATCACCACTGAATCGCTATAGAGGCTCATGTTCACTGTCGAAAGAAACGGTCCTAGAATCTATCAAACCTGGTCGCGCATCGATAATCGTGTAGAAAGGATAAATTAACATCTGGCATTGGCCAAATATCTAGGTCGAGAATTTACTGAAGAATCATTAGAGAGAAAAAACGACAATACGAATCTCCGACACAATGTATACAATGTATTCACACTCGCTTCGAAATGAGAAAGGGTGATAAAATGAAATACAAGAAGTAAAAGCAACGGTTCGGTATTTCCACAGACGAATTCGTTACGTCAAAGAACGCGATGTAACCGATCTAAAATTCGACGAAGTTCAAGTACGCGTGACGAGGCTTCTTTTATTATACTACGTTCGTTCTTTGATTTGAAGGTTGATGAAACTTCCTGTCGGGTTGATTCATTTGGTAAACATGAACCTGGCATTTCGCGGAGAATAATAGATTAACATGACTCGTGACAGAGAGGAGAGAACGGAAATGTTGGAAGAAAGTTGCCGCAATTTCATCTAGCACCGCGCCGCGTAAGTTCGTTACACGAGCGGAATTTTCCATATAAAGCATCGCGCACGCTGAACATCTTATCGCTTCTTTGAGCTATCGCTGTGAGATTCCCCTAGCCTTTAAAGCAGTTAAAATTTTCACAGTTTCAGTGGAATCGTGCCCACAGCGTGACCTACATTCGCGGAATTTCATTTTTCTCCCTATAATGTGAATGCATGTGATTGTATTGTTGGATTGAAAAATTCAGAGTACGCAATGGTTCCGTAGACCTCCGTGAGATGTTCGCGAAGTTTCACATTGTCAATTTCACTTGTCGTATCTTGGAAATGAACGAACTTAAGCAAATCGAACATTCTCTTTATCTCTCAAAAAGAATGAAGTCGGCAAATAAGCGGTGTTCTTTCCATTTTTCTGATCTTCGCAAATAATTAGTAACAATGTGGTGAAACGGAACATCTTTTTCCTTTAAAGAGAAATTCAATTTTCTTAGTCGTTTAACTCGAATTGTTTCTCTAATCAAAAACGTATTAAACACGTTGACAGTTGCTCGCGGGTATTGCTGAAACTCGTACGAATTTACATTTCCGACGCGCGAATGCATCGCACTCGTCAATCATAACATCAATCTACAACATCGGACACCGACGACCATTGAATTATCAGCCTTCAGCTAATCAACTGACAAAACAACACGTACCTTTGATAAAGTCCACAGCCATTCCCAAGCCGTACGTATCCTTGTCGTAATCGTCGAGAATGTAGGCGCCGATCTTAACACCGGGTACAATTCCACGATCGTTGAGCCTGTCCAGAGTGTAAAGCATCACCTCGAGCGCTTGAACGTCACGTTGCGGCATCACTGGCCCGCAGGTAATGGTATCCTTCCTCTCATGGACCATCATTAGACGACTCAACACTAGATTATACTCGACCATCGCGCTGTGCTTAACTGGCCACTGATTCGGCGGTTCCAGCTCATGCGACGAGTTGTTCGTCGTTTGCGAGGACGCCTCGTCCATGGTAACGGTTCATGGTCAGAAGAAGTGGCGATCATGTCAAAAGTGAACAAAAATTGGTTCACGTCGTTAATCAATCCGATGGTCGACGTTTCGGCGGTAACTGGAAGTTGTTCCCTCTCTGTAGACAAAAGCGCGAGATTTTCGTTAAGGTAGTTGTCCAGAGAACCATTCGTACTTTTCAAACGGGAGCGAAACCTTTGATCAATCCTGCACTCTGGAGACGAATTCTAGTGGACGTGTCAACGAGACTCTTAGCCCCCCGGGAGCATCGTTGCTGGCATTCGCTTGGACGTATTCCATTTGCATGGTCGAGGCGGTTCTTCGTTGGACCTCGTCCTTGACCCACGTCGGCGTAGAAGTTCGTCCCGACACCGGGCCTCCGACCTTCATAGATGAATCAAGTTTCAGGCTCGTCGATGTCGAAGTTTGCACCGTGGACGACCTGGACTTTCGTTCTCTCGTAGGATGATCGATCACCGGGATGGGCATCGTGCTCAAGGAGTTAAACACGTCGGACGGATTAACTTCATTCACCGTTCCATTATCCAACGAGCGGGTTTGAGCCCTCTCATTTTTCGAGCTAAACCCGACGGACGGTTCATCAGGCTTAATGTCGCAGTCATGTTTGAATATTTCGATTCAACGACTCTGTCGCCCTTGAACCGACGGGTTGCCGTTTCTTCGAAACCATTAGAGGATCGTTAAACGTTACTTCATCATCTTCTGTCAAACCATCCGTAGCTGTATCGAACCGTTCCGCCTGGTCGTCGATTTTCCTATTTATCGTCCCAATTGTTTGGATAACGGCTTTTCTAGACGGGGATGGTCGTTCAGAAAGGGTTAAAGGAAGCTTCGATTTCGAATATTTCGTTTTATTCACGAGCGATTGCTTATGGTTCGCGTTTATTTTGATATCCTTCGTAATCTTCCGCTCTTGCTCAGTCGAAGATGAGTTCCTGAACGTATCGTCGGAATTTCCCTCGCCGAATTCAGGAAGGCCACTGTTCTCCGACGTATAGCCCCTTTCGGTTAGACAGTTCATATCGTTTCTTAGGTACGAGGCACTCCTTGGCGCCGCAACAGAGCTATGCTCGGAGTTCACGAGGACGCCGTCAGACTCCTTTGTCACGTTACTTTGCGCAAAAGCCTCTTCCGTTGTCGCTTTATTCGCCTCTTCTTTAGCCTTATCAATCTCGCTCCGCGGAGCGTCTAATTCCATATCTTGCGACGAATCCGCGCTCAAATTGAGTCTTATCGAGATCACATCGTTACTTAGACTTGAAACGTTTTCCGGTAACTGTGCATTGTCATTTCAACGTCGAATTCGGTTTGCCATTTAACATCGAGCTATCCGATAGCAGTGAATCGTTCTCACTCACCACATCTGGTGCTTCGAGTGTTACTCTGTTAACTCATCCTGTGCTTCCGTCGTGACTTGTTGAACTGAATTCATTGCTCAATGTTAAAGTACTCAAATTTAACGTCGAATCATTCCACTGCTGTACGTGTGCTGCAGCATCTCGATCGTCCAGTGAGTTATACTTAACGTTCTCTGAAATGAAGTCGATCTCCAATTCTGTCTCAACAATTTTCGCATCGTTATCCAAAAAATCATTTGTCGTTTCGTTGAAAGTAACATTCAATGAAGTTCCATCGTATTGCGACGAATTCAACGTGACCGCGTCGCTAGACGGAATAATATTTCTCTTCTCGCGGATCGAAAAATTTCCACGGGTTCTCCTGTCTGCCTCATCATCGCTTCCATTTGTTGATATCTGTTTCACGGAGATTCCATTCAACTGGCGCGTATACTCCATCTCTCTCCGAATCAACGTTGATTTACGAGACGTCGACGTTCACCAGGAACCTTCGAACTCTGAAGAATGAGGAGTCCTCCCTTCTGTCTTGATTGCTTTGACTCTTTTGCCTCGCGGCTCGCAATTCGAGGATCCCGAATTCTGGCAGAGGTACGACCACTCCAGATTTATTACATCACCAAAATCGAACGACCTCGGCTCTTCGTCAAGTTTTATTCCCGAATTTTAATGGACCTTCTGCTCATCAACTGATACATGGAATTATCATGCCCGTCGACTTCTATTTCCGATTTCCCTTTTGGTATCAATTCTCCGTCGAACAGTTCACTAATAGAAGCGGAAGATTTAGGAGTTTCAATGAAATATCGTTTCTGGATGTATCCTTTGGGCTCAACATCTCGCGTATCTTTCTTACCTTTCGTAGATGCTCGTCTCTTCGCGTCTTTTAATCTTTTTCGACCCGTCAGCGTTTTCAATTTCAACCGTCGAATCCTTAATAGTTGATTAATAGAGGTGGAAGACTCGGCAGAATCGATTAAATATTGCTCAGCCGAGCCTTCCGACGGCTTCCTACCACTCAATCCCCCTGGATCCGCGAATTTCTCCGATTTCAATCCTGTTTCGAATGCTTTACCGATAGAAACAACGGATTCAGGAATCTCAGTCGAATGTCGCTTCCATTGCAGTTTCCTCGCCATCTCCCAAGCTCCGAGAACCCACGATACCGTCAGCCTGAAAATAGTCCACGGTCCTTTGACCGTCCACCCTATAGGATCTTTTCATCCGAAGACGTCGAAGCTCGCCACTGAATCCCCTTTGCCTTCTCACGTCCTTGTTCTCTCGTCTGAAAGCCTTTAGCGAGTCGTCATTGCACGAATCCACAACAACGTGACCGTAATCAACGGTCGCATCGCCGCCTCTCTAGCGACGTCTTTCATCGCGACACGGGAAACCCGGGAGGATAAGCGGGGCTCTTCCGGAATATTCACTGAACTCCCGGTGAATCCGGTCGATCCCCTCGCAGTTGGCCCGGCTCGGCGTTTATCGCGTCGTTTCTTGTGGCAGTCGTTCGACGGGTCGGGATCCGCGAGTCGACGATCGCTCGACCGGATCGATCGATCGTCATCTTCGTCGGTTTGATTCGCGCCCACCGCCTGGGCGGTTCGCCAGGAAATTGCTCTCGACGACTCCTCCGTGATGTCATTCTTGACGAGTGGACGGAATGTTTGCCGAGCGGTAGTTGATGGCAATGATAACTTTTAAGGGTGCCGGGATGACGGAGTATTTGAATGGTTTTGGAATTTCAGGGATGGTTCATTAGCGCCGCGAGCCCCGTAAGCGACTTCGGCGCGGTTAACCGACAGCTGGTTGTTACCATAATCGAGCGGATACCGTTCGCCCGCCAAACTGTTTCGAAGAATCGATAGCACCACTGACACGGCCAGTACGGCCAGCCAACAGTTGTTCCGCCGCACCACCTGCCTCCCGTGACAAACATGTCCTGGTCCTGCAAAAATACGCAGCGTCTCTGTGAATCCACCACATCGCATAATAAGACCTATCGATCTAGTAATCTTATGCTAATCGAGGAGAAACGTATCGAATATCGTTCTCTACGAGATGTACGTGTTTGTTGCACCGAGACGGTTCGAGGCAATTTGGTTGAAACTATTTGAATGGTACAAAAGGGTTAAATTTGATTCGCTCTGTTTGAGAGCGGTTTAATCTATTTGCAGAGGAATGGAAATGTTTGAAGATTAATTATTCATACGTATATTGTGTATGCAATCAACTTAGAGGTTAAGGGTTGAAGCTTTGTATTACAGATACGTGAAGTGCATTAATATCGTGGAGTTTATTTTGAGCTAAGTTATTAATCATGATGCAATAACGAACCAGTAAATATCTCTGCGAGTGTTGCACATTTTCGAAATTACAGAAGAATACCGCATAGTTGGAACTCCGAGCATTACACGTGCATAGTCAAAGCAGGAACTAACCTCGATCAAACATTGGCTATCAGTTAAGCGTGGAATATTACCACTAAATTTCTCGTATCCAAATCGAAGGAGCCAGTGGCCGCAACAGGCGCATACAGAGTCCTGGTGCACCGTTGTACATATTTTAGCATCGGTGTATTGATTAATTGTGTTCAATGCGTTCATATTAAATTCTCCATCACTTCTGATAGTACCTTCAAGTGACTGTAAAAGATTAATACCCTGGAAATCCATTTATTTGAACAGCGTCGGTGGAAATCTCGCTCGTGCGAATGCTTTTTGTAGCCATAATACGTTGATCCGATTACTCTTAGTACAAGCGTTTTCATTTGGTTGGCACGGAGCCAAACTGCGATTTGATCGAGAGTGATTTTCCTAGTTTCTATAAATCAGATTTATCGATCGCCTTTCTATAGACCGATACGATCAGCAGTATCGTTGATGGATCACCCTCGCGCAGTTAATCGAATGAAATTTTAATAATCCGAGAATATGATAGCTTAGGAACGAAGCTATCGCGATGTCGATATAATCTATACAATTGATGCAGAATTAATTACCACTCGGTTAACGCTATCTCGAAAGCCAATATAATCTCTTTAAGCGACATCTTATTGTTGCCAGGCCGCGCAGCGATCCCCTAGTCGCTCTTCCAGAAAATTAACCCCTCGCGCTATAACCGTTGTATCCTATCTAACCGTGGATCGTCGCGATTCAACGCGAGCATCCATTATTTTAATACTGCTTGCGCGTTAATTAGTCCGTTTCGAGGCACGGTCTTTCCTCTTTGTCCAATAAATTTCGCGCGGCTGCGAATCCTGAAGGAAAGCCTCGGAAACGAAGGTTATATTACTTGATCTCCTTTCCGTGCTCGTGTCCAGGTTTGACGCGTTCGTGGGCTAAATATCTGTCGGAACAATGGAGTTACAGGGCTTTAATAAGGCCGTTACTTTATCGAAGGGCTGCCGCGCTCGATAGGATTGAATCGTACGAAATGGACCCCGTTTCGCCCCGTCTCTCGGAGTAGGCACATGCCAGGTTTATTGTCAGATGTATCGACGGAAACGGTGATTTCGCGGGGACAGCGATAGGTTGGTAGGAATCGATCGAGCCCCGTTAAACGGTTATTGGACGATTTAGGTGAGGTAAGCATACTTCCTTGCAGAGCGTATTAAACTTGGTCTTCGATTCTCACGACACTTTCCAGCTTAAATTGACATTTTGGAGGTCTCAGATGTCTTTAATTCAATTATCTTCACGGGTAATTTCAACGGTAACTTTGATTTCCTAATCTTCTCTTATCCGTGGGTGATAATTTGAATGGAATATCCGAAGGATTCATTTTTTACCTTTCAGTTGATGAAATCAGTAATTCACGTTGTAAGTAGTTCATTTCTGTTTTATCGCTTGACGAATTCACTAGAGAATTTGACGGTTTACGGAAAGGAACCAGCATTAGTAAGAAACTTGAAAATTTGTATGAAAAGAGAGCAACAATAACTGGATATGGTGAATACTGGGTAGTACATATTACTATCTGGATGTGGATTTTGGGAGCGATGCCTTCATCAAGAGAAAATAAGAAGCCAATATTGAAGAGGAAGAGAATAAGAAGAACAGTATGCCGCGGGAAAAATTCAGGGATTCTTCCATTCTTCGTGTTTGAACATTTTTTTCATCTACCCCCGTATTTCGAGGTATAAAGTTAAACTGATAACAAATATTACATACAAGAATGCATGTTTTCGTGAAATTTTATCACGACAGTCTATCATTATCCTCAACAGCGAAAATTAGTAGCCAATATTGTGTTCCGTTCCTTCTCAACCCCTGAAAGAGAAATTACACTTTCTAAAAGACATTAGACATCCTGTAGAATCCGCAACTGAAGGGGTTACCGTAAATACCTTTCGTGGTGTTAAAATTCGACACGCGTGTGACAGAGATAATCTGTCGTGAATTTATTCAAACGGAATCTGAATTGTCATCTTTTAATGATCGATCTCTTAATCGCGACCAGTAGAAGGAATTCAGCGCGAAGTGATCAGCAAATCCTCATTGTTGGATCGTTTAACTGGTGCATGTAATTACGACTGTATATTGTACATTTGTATCAGCTCCTCGCCCTAATTGGTCTGGTTCGAGCCGCTGACATCTGCATTGTCTATGACAACATATGTTGTCGTAACTTTCTCAATCGTATTCGGGATCCGTTCAATTATACAGGCTTGTATAAGGTACATGTGCGCGAAACAGATGGGTGTGATCACTCCTTGGTTCGATTGAGGAATCCGTGTGGCATTTTTCTAAGGATTTTAATCATTTCGACGAGTTCCATGACGGCGTTTCCACCTGGCATTCAAGTGCTACAAAATATTTTTCGTCAAGCGAATTCCACGGATACAATTTCGAACGTGATCGCGTACGTTCTTTCGTCCGCGAGAAGAAAGAACCCATAGAATGGAGTTCCGCGGCGACGCAGCATCCCCTGCAAGTCAAAAGGGGACCAAGGTGGGAACAAAGGGAATCCTTAATGGCACGCAAAGATCGTCTACTGGCAAATAATTGGAGACAAAAGTCTCCATTCCCGTGACGTGTAAAGTGGATTGATTATTCTTCTGACGATATATCTTTATTCGATTATACGGAACTGCACTTTAGAAGAGGGAAGTTGTTTTTGTTCTCGATAGGTATCCCTCGTTTACTTTCGAGAACACTCGCTAATGGAGCGATTTTTCCATTTGATGGGTTTACATTGGTTCAGCGGCCGTGCTCCTTTTGTTTCACGAGCGACTTCGCGGCCGGCGCAAGGGTCTCCGCTTTAATCTCCCGCATAGACGGTGAGAATGGACCTTTAATCTTCTCCGAACGATCAGTGCTACCTCTTTTGAAAAGCAAGCAATGTATTGTTAATATTGGATGCTTTCCAACCGACCTTTTAAATCGGCGCTATCATTTAAATTCGCAGCTAGATTGGTCCGTGATCTGTTGGCGAGCTTAACTGCTCCCTTCTTTTTTTGTTTGTCCGCTACGATGTACCAC
Organism: Xylocopa violacea; assembly: GCA_963969225.1. Classification (NCBI taxonomy): domain Eukaryota; kingdom Metazoa; phylum Arthropoda; class Insecta; order Hymenoptera; family Apidae; genus Xylocopa; species Xylocopa violacea. Next base: position 730,084 of record CAXAJV010000263.1, on the reverse strand, counting down.
TGTTGATAATCTGTGGCGAACGATGACTGGAATGTGATAAGAGGAATTTTTATCGGGAGCCAGCGAACGATTTTTTCCCAGGGAAAAGCTTCTATAAACACAGCAAGGTTTTATTTCTTACGAAACTTTAATGCTCTTATAATTTCTCTTAAAGTTTTTATTAAAACTCCATGAAGATTTAAGCTGAGTTTTTCTCCCCTCCGCCGATGGGAGGGATCACGAGATTTTTATTAGAAATTTCGTAGACTGGCTGTAAGCAGCTTTCGTTGTACCTTGGATTTTCTTATCGTCGCGTATAGGAAATGATACCATGAACTATTTGAACTAGAAGTTCGTTGATACAGTTTTATAACCGCCTATAACGCCGTGTAATTGAGGAAGGGTAGCACGTTCGCGTAAGCACACACAACGCGATATAGGACACGAGGAATTCATTTTTCCATTTTCCGCATTGATTGGCAAAGCAGAAAGTCCAAGAAAAAGCGCGAGGTCCTAAGAGGCGACGTTCCAAACGTGGCTAGCGTAGAGTCATAATGCTCGCAGATGTGCCTGCGAACAAAAATTGCGACCAGTGACATTTCGCGTTTGTATCCGCTTCACGGATCTCGAGATTTCGATACTCCTTGACACCGAATGATTCCGCGATTTTCGCAATAAATAGCGGAGACACGCGTGCATCGTAACGCATCAGCTACCGGTCCTACAAATTCTACACCTAGGAGATGACATACCGAATCTCGGGCCTCTAGAATTTTTTTCATTCAAGTACATATTGTCTATGGGCCACTAGTGACCGCTCCAGGAGTTCGCTCTCCACATATTTCGACTCCCAGAGCCAGACATGCCGTATCTGGTACCCCTAGAATTGACTTCACTTATGTACTGATTCGCTCTGCGCCATTAATAACCAATCCATGAGTTCTACCTCCTTATACGAAACATAGGGTCGGACATATCATGTCTGTGGACCCTAGTATTGGTTTGATTTAAGTATATATTGTCTGTTGGCCATTAACGACCCCTCCAGAAGTTCGTCAACCTCCACTTACTTGACACCTAGGGCCGGATATGCCGTGCCTGGGGCCCCTAATATTGGATTCATTTAAGTACTTATTGGCTCTTGGCCAGTAGTAATCGCTCCAGGAGTTCTATAGCCGACTACTTCGAAACATAGGACCGAACATACTGTAACAGGGGCCACTAGAATTGGATTCATTCAACCCCCTATTGAAGCTGTGCTATTACTAACCGCGCCAAGAGATTCCCTGCCACCTAATTCGACACCCAGGGTCCGCGATGCTTTCCAAGGGCCTGTAGTGTTGGTCTCATTTAATTACTTATTGGATCTGGGTCATTCGTAACCCCCTAGCATTTCGTAGCCCGCATATTCAACCCAAGGTATTCCAAACATGATACATTTTATCCGCTCGACAATTATATATAAATACAAACAAATATAACCTAACCCAACAAAACCTAACCTCTCGACGTTAATATTTTATAAAATTCCTGACGTGTCGGCCCCAACTTCTCGGCGGGAACATTATTTACGTCTACAATGTTATATAACCTAACCTAAGGCAACCTAACATCTCGGCAGTAATATTTTACAACATTCCTGACGTGTCGGCCACTACTTCTCGTAGGGAACATTATACATAAATAGAATCTAAAATAAATTAACCTAATTCCACGCAGCACTTGTGTAGTAGTGTTTCACAGCTATAACGTTATATATTATAACTTACGGCAGCCTAACCTCTCGGCGGTAACATTTTACAACGTTCCTGGCGTGTCGGAACCTACATCTCGGTAATAACATTATATACGTCTATAACGTACTATAACCTAACCTAACCCATCTAGCCCCACGATGGTAGTGTTTTAAAGAATCTAAAACGAAACATGACCGCCGAGACCTCAGCTTGCGTTAGGTCCGGTTACATAACGTTTCAGACGTATATAACGTTCCGACCGAGAAGTATGGGCCGACCCGCCACTAATGTTGTAAAATATTACGAGCGACAGGTTAGGTTGCGTTACGTTAGGTTATATAACGTCATAGAACGTATATAATGTCCACACCGTGAAGCAGGGACTAACCTGCTAGGAATGTTGTTAAATATTACCCTCGAGAGGTTAGGTTGCCTTAGGTTATGACATATAACGTTATAGACGTATATAATGTTCCCACCTAGAAGAAGGGTCTTGCTTGCCAGGAATGTTGTAAAATATTACATCCGAGATGTACGGTTACCTTAGGTTAGGATATATAACGTTATAGACGTATATAATATTCCCACCCAATACCTAGGAGCTGAAACGTCTGGGCTTTTGTAAAACACTACAACCCAGTGACTAAGTTGTGTCATGCTACGTTATAAAACGTTACAAGCGTATATAATGTTCCCACCCAGAAGTAGGGGCCGACACGCCAGGAATATAGTAAGGTATTATGGTCGAGAGGTTAGGTTGCGTTAGGTTAAGTTATTTAACGTTATGGACCTATATAATGTTCCCATCGGAAAGCAGGGGCCAACACGCCCGGGATATTGTAAAACATTATTACCCACGGGATAACTGGGTTAGGTTAGGTTACAATAGGTTATAGACCTATATAATGTTCCCACCAAGAAGTAGTGGCCGACATGCCAGGAATGTTGTAAAATATTACATCCGTGATTGTTACATTGGCTTAGGTTAGGATATATAACGTTATAGGCGTATATAATGTCTCCACCGAGAAGGACGGGCCGACACGAAAGGAATGTTGTAAAATATTACCGCCGAGAGGTTAGATTTCCTTATGTTAGGATATATAACGATATTGACGTATATAATTAGCCCGCCGTGAAGTAGAGGCCGACGCGCCAGCAATGTTGTAGAATATCACGGTGGGAATATCATATACGTCTATGACGGTATATATCCTCACCTAAGGCAACCTAACTGCTCGACGGTATTATTTTACAATATACCTCGCGGGTCGGCGTGTTGTACCCGGTGGGAACATTATATACGTCTACAGAATAATATAACCTATCCTAACCTATCTAGCACCTCACGGGTAATGTTTTACAGCATCCCGGGCACGTCGGCCCGTACGTCTCGGTGGGGATATTATATACGGCTATATCGTTATATATCCTAACCTAAGGCAGCCTAACATGTCGGATGTAGTATTTTACAACATTCCTGGTGGGTCGGGCCCTACTTCTCTGTGGGAACATTATATACGTCTATAACGTAATACAACCTAACCTAACCCATCTAACCCTTCGCTGGTATTGTTTTACAGAATCCCGGTCGTGTCGTCCCGTACTTCTGGGTGCGGACATCATATAAGTCTACAACGTTATGTAGCCTAACCTAACCCATCTAGCCCCTAGGTGGTAATGTTTTACTGAATCGCAGTAGTGTCGTCCCGAACTTCTCGGTGGGGACATTATATACGTCTATAACGTTGTATATCCCAACCTAAGGCAACCTAACATCTCGGATGTAGTATTTTCTAACAATCCTGGCGGATCGGCCCTTACATCTCGGTGGGAACATTATAAACATCTATAACGTAATATAACCTAACCGAACCCAACTAGAACCTCGCTGATAATGTTTTACAGAATCCCGTTCATGTCGTCCCGTACGCCTCGGTTGGGACCTTATATACGTCTATAGCGTTATATATCCTAACCTAAGGCAGCCGAACCACTCGAATGTAGTATTTTACAACATTCCTGGGCAAGTTGGCCTCTACTTCTCGGTGGGAACATTATATACTTCTATATCGTAATATAACCTAACATAACCCATCTTGCCCCTTGGTAATAATGTTTTACAGAATCCCGGTCGTGTCGACCCGTACGTCTCGGTTGGGACATTATATACGTCTATAGTGTTATATATCCTAACCTGAGGCAGCGTAACATCTCGGATGTAGTATTTTACAACATTCCTGGCGGGTCGGGCCCTACTTCTCGGTGGGAAAATTATATACGTCTATAACGTAATATAACCTAACCTAACCCACCTAGCACCTCGCTGGTAATGTTTTACCGAATCCCGTTCGTGTCGTCCCGTACTTCTGGGTGCGGACATTACATACATCTATAACGTTATATATCCTTACATAAGGCAACCTAACATCTCGGATATAGTATTTTCCAACACTCCTAGCAGGCCGGCCCCAACTTCTCGATGGGAACATTATACACGTCTATAACGTAATATAACCTAACCTAACCCTTTTAGCCCCTCGCTGGTAATGTTTTACAGAATCCCGGTCTTGTCGGCCCGTACTTCTGGGTGTGGACATTTTATACGTCTATAATGTTATATAGAGTTACCTAACCCAACCTAACACCTCGGATGTAGTATTTTCGAACATTCCTGGCGGGTCGGCGCCTACTTCTCGATGGCGACATTATATACGTCTATAACGTTGTATATCCTAACCTAATGGAACCTAACATCTCGGGTGTAATGTTTTACATCATTCCTGGCGTGTCGGCCCGTATTTCGCGGTGGTAACATTATATACGTCTATAGCGTTATATATCCTAGCCTAAGGCAACCTAACATGTCGAATGTAATATTTTACAACATTCCTGGCGCGTCGGCCGCTACTTCTCGGTGGGAACATTATATACGTGTATATCGTAATATAACCTAACCTAACCCATCTAGACCCTCGGTGATAATGTTTTACAGAATCCCGGTCTTGTCGTTCCGTCCTTCTCGGTGGGGACATTATATACGTCGATAACGATATATATCCCAACCTAAGGCAATCTAACATCTCGGATGTAGTATTCTCCAACATTCCTGGCGGGTCGGCCCCTACTTCTCGGTGGGAACATTATATACGTCTATAACGTAATATAACCTAACTTAACCCATCTAGCCCATCGCCGGTAATATTTTGCAGAATCCCGTTCGTGTCGTCCCGTACGTCTCGCTGGGGACATTATATATGTCTATAACGTTATATATCCTTTTTTTTCTTTTTTTTTATCGTGGGGAAACCCTCATGGGTACTTCGGACTTTGGGGACTATCCGAGGTTATGTCGGACTCTTGCCGACTAAAGCCCCACGGTGGCCATCATCTGCGCGTGTCGGACGGGAGCCGGGAACTCTTAACGGTCGACGGTCGGCATCCTCCTGCGCTGGGGTCTCCAGTTGACCTTCTGCTCGGCTACTCTTGCCTGTAGCCTGATCTTCTACCATGGTGACGCGCAAAGATATCTGTGTGCGCCAAGCGCCGCTCGTGAGCCACTCACGAGCGGCGCTACGTCAAAGGTACACGTGCAATCACGATCGCAAGCCCAAACATGTGACCATCTGTGCTTACCTTGACGCACAGCTGCCATACTCCTGTTTGCTGCCGTTGCAGCTGCGAGTCTTTCGCAGCTGTGCATCCTTCCGGTCCTGGCCGTCTTGGCCTCTTGTGACGGTACAGCTGCAAGTCGTTCGCAGCTCGTCGTCCTGTCCAATCCCGGTCTTCTTGACCTCTTCGCCGTCTTGGCATCCACTTCGGTCGTCTTGACCTCTTCATCTCTTCGGGCTCTTCTTCGCCCATCTTCCGGATGAAGATAGCCTTTGAGATGAGGTGGTTGGCGGCGAAGTTCCGTTCCCCGATGGGATCTTGGAAGTGACCCCCGTCCGATAACGGGAGTCCTCTATCTTGAAAGGGAACGGGGCAAACGTCAAGGACGCCGACCCCGTAGGCAGCGTTGAGCAGGGACACCGCGCTCCCTTTCGCGCTCGGCGGCCTCCTTCGCGGCCATGACTTTGTCGCAAAACGCTGTCACGGCCCGCCAATATCTCTCACCTTCGAGCATCTTTGACATGATGCTCTTCAGTGAGAGATTCCACCCTACCTCGACTATCAGTAGTCGATGCAGCCGTTCCCACGCTGGACACCTCTCCAGTGTGTGCTGCGCCGTGTCGTCCTCTTCGCCACAGTGTGGCATGCAGCCGTGTCTTCCTTGCCAATCCTCTGCAGGTACTGACCGAAGCATCCATGTCCGGTCAGTATCTGCGTGGTTCTAAAGCTAAGTAGCCCTCTTCGGCGGTCCACCCACTTATCTAGGATGGTTATGACCGCTCCGATCGTCCTGTGTTCGGAGCGAGTGGAGAGGTGTCTCTTCCACTCCTCTATCGAAGCCGATCTTACCGCGTCCCTGAGTTCTTTTTTACTCAGGGCTGGTGCGTCATCGTCATCTTCCTGGTCCACGTTTCGAAGCGAATGGTAGACGAACGCATCCTCGCTGACCATGTATTCGATAGACACCAGCCCAGCAAGCGCGGTGGCCACATCGTGTGATACCGTCCTGTATCCTCGTATCGCACGAATGGCCATCCTCCTCCACGCGCTGCGCAGGGACGAGATCCTCTTGTCGGTGTGTCTCCGCTCCGCGATGGAGCTGTACCACACCGGAGCTCCGTACAATGCTATGCCACGGATCACCCCGGCGTATAGTCTTCGCGCCCTCTCGTTAGGGCCCTTCAGGTTGGGCATTATGCGGCTTAGCTTGAGTGCCGCTGTCTCCAACCTGCCGGCAAGTTTCTCTATGTGGCTAGAGAATCTCCAGTCCTCGTCGAGCCGAAGGCCGAGGTAGTTGATGTCTCGGCCCGGCTCGATCCTTGCCGGTCCCACACTTACCGCCACGCGAGGTGTTCCTCTTGTGGGTCTCCTCCGGCTCCGTCTGCTGAAGCACACGATCTCCGTCTTCTGCGGAGCCAGCTCGAGGCCCATCTTCCGGATGCGGTTAGCCACGACTGCCTTTCCCAATTCTGCCCGGCAGGCAGCTCGCGTATCTGTCTTACCGGCGGCGAACACAAACGTGTCGTCTGCGTAGCATATCAGGCGCACGCCCGCCGGCATTGCTGCTGTCAACGCGGCATTGTACCCGATGTTCCACAGGAGCGGTCCTAGCACCGATCCCTGGGGTACGCCTGGTACGCCTGGCTATCGCAGACTATCGCCCTGTCGCTGAGATAGTCTACCACCACGTTCCTGATGTGTGGTGGGATTCCATGCCTGTCCAGGGCTGCGTAAATAGCTGGCCATTGCAGGGAGTTGAACGCGTTCTTGATGTCTAACGAGACAGCGTATGTAACTCCCACCCTCGACACAACCATCTCGGTGAGTCTCTTGACTTCACTCACCGCATCGATCGTGCGTCGACCTGCCCGCCCTGAATCCGTACTGGCAGTCCGCCAGTGCAGGTCCGACGCGCGACAGGTGCTGGACGATTCGTTCGTGTATTATTCTTTCGAACAGCTTTCCTACCTCGTCCTGCAACACTATGGGCCGGAACGCTGATGGTGAATCCTCCGGTTTGCCTTCCTTTCGGAGGAGCACCAACCTGCCGGACTTCCATCTTCGAGGGAGCGTCCCCGCCTTGATGCAGGCTGAGAACAGTCTTCTCAGTCTCGAACCAAGGACGCTCAGCGCCATCGTCCAGACACGGCCGGGTATTCCATCCCGGCCGGGGGCTGTGTTCTTCTTCGCCATCCTCTTGACGGCCCCGGCCAGTTCCTCTTCGGAAACCTCCAACTCCGGTGTCCACCCGTATCGGGCCGCTGCTGGGGGCTCTTCGTTCCCTCCCTCGGGAAAGAGGTCGTCCAATACCCTCTCCAGCAGCGGGACCTCTAAGGTTTCCGTCAACGGGGGCGCCCATGGTCGCAGTTTGTCCACCACTATCTTGTAGGGACGCCCCCATGGATCCTCTTCGAGAGTTTGGAGGAGTCCATCCAATGCGCGTGTCTTGGACTTCCTGATGGCAGCCTGCAGCTCCTTCTTCTTGTCCCTGTAGCTGTTGTACGGCTGCAAAGTCCTCGTCGCGTGCGAGTTCCTTTTTCTTCTCTCTCTGGTGTACTGGCGGCGCCCAACCGTGCAAGTTGCACGGAGCTGCGCGATCTCTGCGTTCCACCAGTATACTGGACGCTTCGGCGCACTGCCGCGGGCTCTTGGCATGCCCGTGTCGCATACCGCTGTCATCGCGTTGACAAACCAGTCCGCCTCGGTGTTGACATCTTCTATCGGGCTGACCGGCGTCTCCTGCCAGCCTACCGCGAGGATTGCTGCCATCAGGTGGTCTTCCTCGATTCTCCTCAGCGACCACTTCTGGCGGTGGTGATTAGCCTGCCGGGCCGTGTGTGGGACGGAGACATCCATGGAGATGTACAGATGATCGGACAGTGTCTCCTTCTCTTCCACCCTCCATTCTCTAATTTGCCGTGCTGCCTTGCGGTTACCAAAGGAGAGGTCCACGATGCTTTCTCCCTGGTACCGCACGCATGTGCTGGCTGAGCCTTCGTTTAGTAGCGCCAGGCCCAGGCCAGACGCCCAGTCTAGCGTGGCGTGGCCTCTTGCGTCCGTCCTAGATGATCCCCACGCCGTCACGTGCGCATTATAGTCTCCTAGCACTAGGACGGGCGACTCTGCATATCTCGCAACTGTCCGTCCCGTCCTGTCCAACAGGTCTTCGTACTTGCTGATGGACCACCTGGGAGGGGCGTATAGTCCCATAACGGTGATTCCCGCCCAGGTTATCGCGACGAATCCTTCCTCGCGTGCGACCGTCTTGATTGGTCGTACACGTGTCCGTGCAGACTGCACGATCACCACCGAGCCGTCTCTATCTCCTATCCACGCTCGATTGTTGCGGATGGAGTACGGCTCCGCTATCACTGCCAACTCGAAATCGCCGCCCTGTAGTCTTGCTACTACCAGGTCTTGGGCACGGGCAGCATGATTCGAGTTAGTCTGCAGGATACGGCATGGCGTGAATTTTATGCCGTATCCATGGCTTCCTCCTGGCCCTTACCTGCTGGAGTCGTTGTTGCCGGCTCCACGGTCTTTCCTTCTTCCAGAGCGGTCGCTGGTTCCTTCCTACATGCCGCTGCCGTTACGGCTTCTACAGCCGGCTTGCTGCTCTTTTTCGTAGCTTTAGGCGCCTTGCACACTTCCCCACCAGCCTTGTGGTGTGCTCGTCTGCCTTCAGCCTTGCAGACGATGCATGTGGGCGCAGTTTGCCTGCACTCACTGGCTCTGTGGCCGGACTCACCGCACCTGTAACACAGGTTTGCTGGTACAGCTTTGCTGTACGTGGACAGTTTCCCAGCACTTGAAGCATCGATCCGGTCTCGGCTTTAAAGCCGCCACCCGGATCAAGGACCAACCGATCCTTATTCTGCCGGCATATGCCACTTTCGTGGCAGCGGCGAGGGGACACTGCACCCACATGGTGCCGAGCCCGTTTGACGAGTCCCGTCGTATCCCGGTCCGTATTTCCTCGGCCTTGCATCCTCCTGCGGATGCGATGGCTTCCGCCACTTCTTGTGGCATTATGGAGCCCTCGAGCCCGTAGACCCTCGGGTCTGCCCTCTTGTGAGGCGTCGCGACATATACCTCTCTGTCGCCCAACGCCTCCCTGAGTTTGCCGGCAAGGGCAGCCGCTTTGGCCTCCTTCTCCTTGCCGGTAACTTCTAGGATCAGTCCGCCCGTTCTGGCCTTTTTCGGGCGGACCTCTTCTATGCCCACCTCTGCGAGCTTTACTCGCTGCCGGGCAGCTGTCATCACCTCAGCGTACGTGGCTTTGCTATCCTGAGGGATGGTGAGGACGACGGCTGCTGTTCTGGGAACCTTTCCCAATGTCGTCCTTGCGTTGCGTTTCGCTGCGCTGACGCGCACCTGCCTCCTTTCCTTCTCAGCGGCGGCCTTTGATGGCTTGCCAGCCGCCGTTTTCTTTCCCCTTCTGCCCAGGACCTTTGTCCAGGGGAGCTCCACCTGCGTGGTTTTCTTCTCCGCAGGGGGGGGGGGAGGGGCAGGGCGGAGTGCTGCCTGCCACTCGTTTTCCTTCCTCACGGATTCCTCGCGTATCCTCTTCATACGCGCCTCCAAGGAGGACTCGGTTTTCGCAGGTGCCGTTGTTCCTGTTGCGGGTGGGAGGGCCGTCCGTTTGCCCTTAGCGGACTTTAAGGGGGCCTTCCCCTTTTCGACGTCCGACGTCGTCTCCCCCGTTTTTCTTAGCTTTACGAGGAAGGCACGTTTCGCCGCGGTGGGGCGCTCTTTTACGATCATTGCAGTTGTCTGATCCTTCTTCTTCGGAGGGAGTCTCTCCTTAATTCTCCCCCAGATCTTCTCGATCCGTCGATCGAATATTTCCTCGAGGCTTGAAAGGATATTCTTGAGTCCAACCTGTAGGATATCCTCTCTTGCCTCCGTTGTAGGCGGTTCTTCTCGCCTTTCTGGCACCGGGCTCCTCCTCGCCGCTGGTTGGGGGGAAACCCGCTCCTCCACGGCTGCCAGCTTCCTCTTTAGCTTCTCGTTCTCGAGGCGCAGGCTTTCTGCCTGCAACCTCCACTCTTGGGCTTCAGAGCTCACCGCAGCGGGGTTGCCCTTCGCTCGCTCTGCGAGCTCCAAGAGAGTGGCGCGCAGCGTTCTTGCGCCTACGCGTACTGCCCTCTTCATTGGGCCTTGTAGGTTGCGCGATTTTGCTGCAACCCATTCGATCTTGTTCGCCTCTTTCAAGGCGGTCAGTCCAAGATCTGGCAGGGTGGCCCTTCTAGCCTCCGCCTGCAGCTCCTCGTCTGCCGGCACAGGCTTTGTCGACCTTGCCGGTCGAGGGGGGACGACTGTTGCCCAGTCGATCTCTTCGTCTTCCAGGGCGCTGTCTACGTCAGCGGTGGCAGCTTTCCTTTGCCAGCGCCTTGCGCCCTTCGTGGCTCTCTCGGACAAGCTCGACACCATCGATGTCACAGAGGCGTCCGTGTCATACGCCTCCGTGGTCTGCCTTGCCTCCTTCTGTCCTTTGCTGGACTTAGGGCATGGCCTCGTCGTCATGGATATGATGGAGGCGAGCGACTCATCGGAGTCGCCTCCAACGCTGGACGGATCTCCTGCGCGCCTCTTCTTAGCCGCGAGGCGGCTGTTTCGCCTCTTGAGGGATCGCTCTTCCATCTCGGATGTCGAGTGGTCCTCCGATCTTGCCGAGAATAGACAGCTGGGGCCTGGCCCTTTTCCACAGGCTGGAGCCTGTGGCTGTATGAAATAGTCGGCGTAGTCCATTTTGGGATTACCCCTGCCAGACATGTTCGCTTCCCTCTTCGTGTTTCTGTTCGTGTTCGTGTTCCTCAGTTTTGCACGAAACTTCACGAAAAACACATTTGTTTGTCGCGTAGGTATTATTGAACCGTCGGTAAGTTACCGGCACACTCCTCCGCCGAGTTCCCTGGTTTGCCCTGTGCACGGTCCGACAGTCGCTAAATGTACGCGCGCACTCTTTACCAACACTCGGTCCGCGAATTGTGCGGTTACCTATCGAAGGTTATCGAGGGTGGATGTAGTTTTCGACCGTCCATAAGTCACCACCTGGTGCCTGTTCGCAGAGACCGAGGAGGTGTCAATTATAGTTCATTGGCCACCGATAACACCACGGACACAAAAAAATCACCCTCGGTCGGAAATTGTCCGGTTACCGACCGTTCAGTTACCGACAGCAGAGCTGTCGGTAAGTTACCACGTACTGCACTCACTCGTTTCGACCGAGGAACTGTCAGTTACTGTTTATTGGCCGTCGATGAGTACGCAAAACGCTGCAGTTTAATCCGCGGCCGGCAATTGTTAAGTTACCGACTGCCCGGTTACCGATGCTGGGTTCGCCCGACCGTCGGTAATGCCTCCGTCTCAAAACCCGACTTCCGGGTTGTTGCTTGGTTTGTTTTAACCAACAATACCCTAAACTAACAACCAATATCGTGGCAATCGGTGTTTTTGCAAAATTACCAACCGCACGGTTATCGACCGCAGGTGGTACCGCTGCTGTCGGTAATTCGAAATTTTTCAGTTCCCGCTGCGTTTATTTCAGTTATTATTTGTTGAAAACGCACTACACCTTCGTCAACGATCAATTTCGCACGGCTGGCAGGAAAAAACGGCGAGAAATTCCAATTCGTGCGACCGGAATATTACCTACGACGGCGGCAAACTTTACCGACCGTGAGCTGTCAAACTCTTGCAAGAATTGATTTTTGACTTGTTTATTACCGCATGCACTGTTTCTACGTGTCCAATAAACAATTCTACGTCCACTCACTGGCACACGGTGCAACCTTGGTAGAGTTGCTGCAAAATTTTCACCTCCGTCAACTATGTTCCGTGGTGGCAGCACTACTCGGTTCCACTTCGCCAAAATTTACTGTTTTTTACTGTTTTTAACAGTTTTTCCGCCTCGTAATTGCACAAAATCAGTGTCTATTGTCACTTCACACCCGATTATGGCAATTTCCGCACCGAAAAAGGCCTATTTAAAATTCTTGATTTTTCGCCACGTGCACGTTTTCCCACACAAAGGAGTGACGTCACACGTCACTCCTATTTCACTTAAAATCGCTTATTTTCACTTTTTTAAGCGTTTTTTCACCACGAATAAGTTTATTTCTAGTGTCTGTGGTCACTTTACACATTCTCGTCGTAAATTCACACGCACAAACGGTCAATTTTCAAAGTTTATTGCCGTATATGACAACACGTGTTTTCACGCAGCAAAACAAAGTGTTACACTTTTTCACCGTTTTTCCACCTTTTCACTGAACTTCACTTCACTACACTTACCTAGCGGATCCTCTTCACCTCCTGGAACACCCTCAGCTCCGCTCAAACCCTGAAATTCGCGAAACGTGCCCCGAAGTGCGTACCGTACGGCAGCAAACGCGTCACCACGTGCAAATCGAACAAAGACGCGCACGTATTATGCTCGATTTGCCTCCTACTCGCGACTTTCACGTGAGATTTTCGTCTCAACGCGTAGTTTCGCGTACCCGTAACGTGCCAAAAACAAGTTTTGACACGAAACTCGCCATCTTCCTCGAAAATTAGAACGGATTTCAGAGAGCTATCGTACGCACGTCCGTCAGCTTACTCGTCCGCCATGCGAATCTCTCATAACGTTATACATCCTAACCTAAGGCAACCTAACATCTCGAATGTAGTGTTTTAGAACATTCCAGGCGGGTCGGCCCCTACTTCTCGGTGGGAACATTATATACGTCATTACCGTAATATAACCTAACCTAACCCATCTACACCCTCGGTGATAATGTTTTACAGAATCCCGGTCTTGTCGGCCCCCACATCTCGGTGGTAACATTATATACGTCTATAACGATATATATCCAAACCTAAGGGAACCTAACATCTCGGATGTAATATTTTACAACATTCCTGGCATGTCGGTCCCTACTTCTCGGTGGGAATATTATATACGTCTATAACGTTATATATCATAACCTAAGGCAACCTAACATCTCGGATGTAATAGTTGACAACATTCCTGGCGTGTAGGCCCGTACTTCTGGGTGGGAACATTGTATACATCTATAACGTTATATATCCTAGCCTAAGGCGACCTAACATGTCGAATGTAATATTTTACATCATTCCTGGCGTGTCGTCGCCTGCTTCTCGATGGGAACATTATATACGTCTATAACGTTGTGTATCCTAACCTAACGCAACCTAACATCTGGGATGTAATATTCCTGGCGTGTCGTCGCCTACTTCTGGATGGGGAGATTATATACGTCTATAACGTTATATATCCCAACCTAAGGCAACCTAACATCTCGGATGTAATAGTTGACAACATTCCTTGCGTGTCCGCCCGTACTTCTCGGTGGGAACATTATATACGTCTATAACGTTATATATCCTAGCCTAAGGCCACATAACATGTCGAATGTAATATTTTACAACATTCCTGGCGTGTCGTCGCCTGCTTCTCGATGGGGACATTATATACGTCTATATCGTTGTATATCCTAACCTAAAGCAACCTAACAGCTGGTATGTAATATTTTACAAGATTCCTGGCATGTCTGTCCCCAAGTCTCGGTAGGAACATTATATACGTCTATAATGATATATATCCAAACCGAAGGGAACCTAACATCTCGGATGTAATATTTTACAACATTCCTGGCGTGTCGTCGCCTGCTTCTCGATGGGGACATTATATACGTCTATAACGTTGTATATCCTAACCTAACGCAACCTAACACCTGGGATGTAATATTTTACAACATTCCTGGCGTGTCGTCGCCTGCTTCTCGATGGGGACATAATATACGTCTATAACGTTGTATATCCTTACCTAACGCAACCTAACATCTGGGATGTAATATTTTACAACATTCCGGGAGTGTCGTCGCCTACTTCTGGATAGGGTCATTATATACATCTATAACCTTGTATATCCTAACCTAAGGCAACCTAACATCTCGGATGTAATATTTTATAACATTCCTGGCGTGTCATCGCCTGCTTCTCGATGGGGACATTATATACGTCTATAACGTTGTATATCCTAACCTAACGCAACCTAACATCTCGGATGTAATATTTTACAACATTCCTGGCATGTCGGTCCCTACATCTCGGTGGCAACATACTATACGTCTATAACGTTGTATATCCTAACCTAAGGGAACCTAACATCTCGGGTGTAATATTTTACAACATTCCTGACGCGTCGGCCCCTATTTTTCGGTGGTAACATTACATACGTCTATAACGTTATATATCCTAGCCTAAGTCAACCTAACATGTCGAATGCAATATTTTACAACATTCCTGGCGTGTCGTCGCCTGCTTCTCGATGGGGACACTATATACGTATGTAACGATATATATCCTAACCTAAAGCAACCTAACATCTCGGGTGTAATATTTTACAACATTCCTGACGCGTCGGCCCCTATTTCTCGGTGGGAACATAATATACGTCTATAACGTTATATATCCTAGCCTAAGGTAACCTAACATCTCGGATGTAATATTTTACAACATTCCTGGCGTGTCGTCGCCTGCTTCTCGATGGGGACATTATATACGTCTATATCGTTGTATATCCTAACCTAACGCAACCTAACGTATGGGATGTAATATTTTACAACATTCCTGGCATGTCGGTCCCTACGTCTCGGTGGGAACATTATATACGCCTATAACGATATATGTCCTAACCTAAGGCAACCTAACATCTCGGAAGTAATAGTTGACAACTTTCCTGGCGTGTCCGCCCGTACTTCTCGGTGGGAACATTATATACATCTATAACGTTATATATCCTAGCGTAAGGCGACCTAACATGTCGAATATAATATTTTACAACATTCCTGGCGTGTCGTCTCCTGCTTCTCGATGGGGACATTATATACGTCTATAATGTTGCATATCCTAACCTAACGCAACCTAACATCTGGGATGTAATATTTTACAAGATTCCTGGCATGTCGGTCCCCAAGTCTCGGTAGGAACATTATATACGTCTACAACGATATGTATCCAAACCTAAGGGAACCTAACATCTCGGATGTAATATTTTACAACATTCCTGGCGTGTCGTCGCCTGCTTCTCGATGGGTACATAATATACGTCTATAACGTTGTATATCCTAACCTAACGCAACCTAACATCTGGGATGTAATATTTTACAACATTCCTGGCGTGTCGTCGCCTGCTTCTCGATGGGGACATAATATACGTCTATAACGTTATATATCCTAGCCTAAGGTAACCTAACATCTCGGATGTAATATTTTACAACATTCCTGGCGTGTCGTCGCCTGCTTCTCGATGGGGACATTATATACGTCTATATCGTTGTGTATCCTAACCTAACGCAACCTAACGTATGGGATGTAATATTTTACAACATTCCTGGCATGTCGGTCCCTACGTCTCGGTGGGAACATTATATACGCCTATAACGATATATGTCCTAACCTAAGGCAACCTAACACCTCGGATGTAATAGTTGACAACATTCCTGGCGTGTAGGATCGTACTTCTCGGTGGGAACATTGTATACGTCTATAACGTTATATATTCTAGCCTAAGGCAACCTAACATGTCGAATGGAAAATTTTACAGCATTCCTGGCGTGTCGTCGCCTACTTCTCGGTGGGAACATTGTATACGTCTATAACGTTATATATCCTAGCCTAAGGCGACCTAACATATCGAATTTAATATTTTACATCATTCCTGTCGTGTCGTCGCCTGCTTCTCGATGGGAACATTATATACGTCTATAACGTTGTGTATCCTAACCTAACGCAACCTAACATCTGGGATGTAATATTTTACAACATTCCTGGCATGTCGGTCCCTACTTCTCGGTGGGAATATTATATACGTCTATAACGTTATATATAATAACCTAAGGCAACCTAACATCTCGGATGTAATATTTTACAACATTCCCGGCATGTCGGTGCCTACGTCTCGGTGGGAACATAATATACGTCTATAACGATATATATCCTAACCTAAGGCAACCTAACACCTCGGATGTAATAGTTGACAACATTCCTGGCGTGTCCGCCCGTACTTCTCGGTGGGAACATTATATACGTCTATAACGTTATATATCCTAGTCTAAGGCAACCTAACATGTCGAATGTAATACTTTACAACATTCCTGGCGAGTCGTCGCCTACTTCTCGATGGGGACATTATATACATCTATAACATTGTATATCCTAACCTAAGGCAGCCTAACATCTCGGATGTAATATTTTACAACACTCCTGGCGTGTCGTCGCCTACTTCTGGATGGGGTCATTATATACATCTATAACGTTGTATATCTTAACCTAAGGGAACCTAACATCTCGGGTGTAATATTTTACAACATTCCTGACGCGTCGGACCCTATTTTTCGGTGGGAACATTATATACGTCTATAACGTTATATATCCTAGCCTAAGGCAACCTAACATGTCGAATGTAACATTTTACAACATTCCTGGCGTGTCGTCGCCTACTTCTCGATGGGGACATTATATACATCTATAACATTGTATATCGTAACCTAAGGCAACCTAACATCTGGGATGTAATATTTTACAAGATTCCTGGCATGTCGGTTCCCAAGTCTCGGTAGGAACATTATATGCGTCTATAACGATATATATCCAAACCGAAGGGAACCTAACATCTCGGATGTAATATTTTACAACATTCCTGGCGTGTCGTCGCCTGCTTCTCGATGGGTACATAATATACGTCTATAACGTTGTATATCCTAACCTAACGCAACCTAACATCTGGGATGTAATATTTTACAACATTCCTGGCGTGTCGTCGCCTGCTTCTCGATGGGGACATAATATACGTCTATAACGTTATATATCCTAGCCTAAGGTAACCTAACATCTCGGATGTAATATTTTACAACATTCCTGGCGTGTCGTCGCCTGCTTCTCGATGGGGACATTATATACGTCTATATCGTTGTGTATCCTAACCTAACGCAACCTAACGTATGGGATGTAATATTTTACAACATTCCTGGCATGTCGGTCCCTACGTCTCGGTGGGAACATTATATACGCCTATAACGATATATGTCCTAACCTAAGGCAACCTAACATCTCGGAAGTAATAG
The DNA here is from genome assembly GCA_963969225.1 of Xylocopa violacea. Taxonomy (NCBI): domain Eukaryota; kingdom Metazoa; phylum Arthropoda; class Insecta; order Hymenoptera; family Apidae; genus Xylocopa; species Xylocopa violacea. The sequence goes on along the minus strand of CAXAJV010000263.1, from coordinate 712,623 downwards.
TTTACAACTTTCCTGGCGTGTCCGCCCGTACTTCTCGGTGGGAACATTATATACATCTATAACGTTATACATCCTAGCCTAAGGCGACCTAACATGTCGAATATAATATTTTACAACATTCCTGGCGTGTCGTCTCCTGCTTCTCGATGGGGACATTATATACGTCTATAATGTTGCATATCCTAACCTAACGCAACCGAACATCTGGGATGTAATATTTTACAAGATTCCTGGCATGTCGGTCCCCAAGTCTCGGTAGGAACATTATATACTTCTACAACGATATGTATCCAAACCTAAGGGAACCTAACATCTCGGATGTAATATTTTACAACATTCCTGGCATGTCGGTCCCTACTTCTCGGTGGGAATATTATATACGTCTATAACGTTATATATAATAACCTAAGGCAACCTAACATCTCGGATGTAATATTTTACAACATTCCCGGCATGTCGGTGCCTACGTCTCGGTGGGAACATAATATACGTCTATAACGATATATATCCTAACCTAAGGCAACCTAACACCTCGGATGTAATAGTTGACAACATTCCTGGCGTGTAGGATCGTACTTCTCGGTGGGAACATTGTATACGTCTATAACGTTATATATTCTAGCCTAAGGCAACCTAACATGTCGAATGGAAAATTTTACAGCATTCCTGGCGTGTCGTCGCCTACTTCTCGGTGGGAACATTGTATACGTCTATAACGTTATATATCCTAGCCTAAGGCGACCTAACATATCGAATTTAATATTTTACATCATTCCTGTCGTGTCGTCGCCTGCTTCTCGATGGGAACATTATATACGTCTATAACGTTGTGTATCCTAACCTAACGCAACCTAACATCTGGGATGTAATATTCCCGGCGTGTCGTCGCCTACTTCTGGATGGGGACATTATATACGTCTATAACGTTATATATCCTAGCCTAAGGCCACCTATCATGTCGAATGTAATATTTTACAACATTCCTGACGCGTCGGCCCCTATTTTTCGGTGGGAACATTATATACGTCTATAACGTTATATATCCTAGTCTAAGGCAACCTAACATGTCGAATGTAATACTTTACAACATTCCTGGCGTGTCGTCGCCTACTTCTCGGTGGGAACATTATATACGTCTATAACGAAATATATCCTAACCTAAGGCAACCTAACATATCGGATGTAATAGTTGACAACATTCCTGGCGTGTAGGCCCGAACTTCTCGGTGGGAACATTGTATACGTCTATAACGTTATATATCCTAGCCTAAGGCGACCTAACATGTCGAATGTAATATTTTACATCATTCCTGGCGTGTCGTCGCCTGCTTCTCCATGGGAACATTATATACGTCTATAACGTTGTGTATCCCAACCTAACGCAACCTAACATCTGAGATGTAATATTCCTGGCGTGTCGTCGCCTACTTCTGGATGGGGAGATTATATACGTCTATAACGTTATATATCCTAACCTAAGGCAACCTAACATCTCGGATGTAATAGTTGACAACATTCCTGGCGTGCCCGCCCGTACTTCTCGGTGGGAACATTATATACGTCTATAACGTTATATATCCTAGTCTAAGGCAACCTAACATGTCGAATGTAATACTTTACAACATTCCTGGCGAGTCGTCGCCTACTTCTCGATGGGGACATTATATACATCTATAACATTGTATATCCTAACCTAAGGCAGCCTAACATCTCGGATGTAATATTTTACAACACTCCTGGCGTGTCGTCGCCTACTTCTGGATGGGGTCATTATATACATCTATAACGTTGTATATCTTAACCTAAGGGAACCTAACATCTCGGGTGTAATATTTTACAACATTCCTGACGCGTCGGACCCTATTTTTCGGTGGGAACATTATATACGTCTATAACGTTATATATCCTAGCCTAAGGCAACCTAACATGTCGAATGTAACATTTTACAACATTCCTGGCGTGTCGTCGCCTACTTCTCGATGGGGACATTATATACATCTATAACATTGTATATCGTAACCTAAGGCAACCTAACATCTGGGATGTAATATTTTACAAGATTCCTGGCATGTCGGTTCCCAAGTCTCGGTAGGAACATTATATGCGTCTATAACGATATATATCCAAACCGAAGGGAACCTAACATCTCGGATGTAATATTTTACAACATTCCTGGCGTGTCGTCGCCTGCTTCTCGATGGGTACATAATATACGTCTATAACGTTGTATATCCTAACCTAACGCAACCTAACATCTGGGATGTAATATTTTACAACATTCCTGGCGTGTCGTCGCCTGCTTCTCGATGGGGACATAATATACGTCTATAACGTTATATATCCTAGCCTAAGGTAACCTAACATCTCGGATGTAATATTTTACAACATTCCTGGCGTGTCGTCGCCTGCTTCTCGATGGGGACATTATATACGTCTATATCGTTGTGTATCCTAACCTAACGCAACCTAACGTATGGGATGTAATATTTTACAACATTCCTGGCATGTCGGTCCCTACGTCTCGGTGGGAACATTATATACGCCTATAACGATATATGTCCTAACCTAAGGCAACCTAACATCTCGGAAGTAATAGTTTACAACTTTCCTGGCGTGTCCGCCCGTACTTCTCGGTGGGAACATTATATACATCTATAACGTTATACATCCTAGCCTAAGGCGACCTAACATGTCGAATATAATATTTTACAACATTCCTGGCGTGTCGTCTCCTGCTTCTCGATGGGGACATTATATACGTCTATAATGTTGCATATCCTAACCTAACGCAACCGAACATCTGGGATGTAATATTTTACAAGATTCCTGGCATGTCGGTCCCCAAGTCTCGGTAGGAACATTATATACTTCTACAACGATATGTATCCAAACCTAAGGGAACCTAACATCTCGGATGTAATATTTTACAACATTCCTGGCATGTCGGTCCCTACTTCTCGGTGGGAATATTATATACGTCTATAACGTTATATATAATAACCTAAGGCAACCTAACATCTCGGATGTAATATTTTACAACATTCCCGGCATGTCGGTGCCTACGTCTCGGTGGGAACATAATATACGTCTATAACGATATATATCCTAACCTAAGGCAACCTAACACCTCGGATGTAATAGTTGACAACATTCCTGGCGTGTAGGATCGTACTTCTCGGTGGGAACATTGTATACGTCTATAACGTTATATATTCTAGCCTAAGGCAACCTAACATGTCGAATGCAAAATTTTACAGCATTCCTGGCGTGTCGTCGCCTACTTCTCGGTGGGAACATTGTATACGTCTATAACGTTATATATCCTAGCCTAAGGCGACCTAACATATCGAATTTAATATTTTACATCATTCCTGTCGTGTCGTCCCCTGCTTCTCGATGGGAACATTATATACGTCTATAACGTTGTGTATCCTAACCTAACGCAACCTAACATCTGGGATGTAATATTCCCGGCGTGTCGTCGCCTACTTCTGGATGGGGACATTATATACGTCTATAACGTTATATATCCTAACCTAAGGCAACCTAACATCTCGGATGTAATATTTGACAACATTCCTGGCGTGTCCGCCCGTACTTCTCGGTGGGAACATTATATACGTCTATAACGATATATATCCTAGTCTAAGGCAACCTAACATGTCGAATGTAATACTTTACAACATTCCTGGCGAGTCGTCGCCTACTTCTCGATGGGGACATTATATACATCTATAACATTGTATATCCTAACCTAAGGCAGCCTAACATCTCGGATGTAATATTTTACAACACTCCTGGCGTGTCGTCGCTTACTTCTGGATGGGGTCATTATATACATCTATAACGTTGTATATCTTAACCTAAGGGAACCTAACATCTCGGGTGTAATATTTTACAACATTCCTGACGCGTCGGCCCCTATTTTTCGGTGGGAACATTATATACGTCTATAACGTTATATATCCTAGTCTAAGGCAACCTAACATGTCGAATGTAATGCTTTACAACATTCCTGGCGTGTCGTCGCCTACTTCTCGATGGGGACATTATATACATCTATAACCTTGTATATCCTAACCTAAGGCAACCTAACATCTCGGATGTAATATTTTACAACATTCTGGCGTGTCGTCGACTGCTTCTCGATGGGGAGATTATATACGTCTATAACGTTGTATATCCTAACCTAACGCAACCTAACATTTGGGATGTAATATTTTACAACATTCCTTGCATGTCGGTGCCTACGTCTCGGTGGGAACATTATATACGTCTATAACGAAATATATCCTAACCTAAGGCAACCTAACATATCGGATGTAATAGTTGACAACATTCCTGGCGTGTAGGCCCGAACTTCTCGGTGGGAACATTGTATACGTCTATAACGTTATATATCCTAGCCTAAGGCGACCTAACATGTCGAATGTAATATTTTACATCATTCCTGGCGTGTCGTCGCCTGCTTCTCCATGGGAACATTATATACGTCTATAACGTTGTGTATCCCAACCTAACGCAACCTAACATCTGGGATGTAATATTCCTGGCGTGTCGTCGCCTACTTCTGGATGGGGAGATTATATACGTCTATAACGTTATATATCCTAACCTAAGGCAACCTAACGTCTCGGATGTAATATTTGACAACATTCCTGGCGTGTCCGCCCGTACTTCTCGGTGGGAACATTATATACGTCTATAACGTTATATATCCTAGTGTAAGGCAACCTAACATGTCGAATGTAATACTTTACAACATTCCTGGCGAGTCGTCGCCTACTTCTCGATGGGGACATTATATACATCTATAACATTGTATATCCTAACCTAAGGCAGCCTAACATCTCGGATGTAATATTTTACAACACTCCTGGCGTGTCGTCGCCTACTTCTGGATGGGGTCATTATATACATCTATAACGTTGTATATCTTAACCTAAGGGAACCTAACATCTCGGGTGTAATATTTTACAACATTCCTGACGCGTCGGACCCTATTGTTCGGTGGGAACATTATATACGTCTATAACGTTATATATCCTAGTGTAAGGCAACCTAACATGTCGAATGTAATACTTTACAACATTCCTGGCGAGTCGTCGCCTACTTCTCGATGGGGACATTATATACATCTATAACATTGTATATCCTAACCTAAGGCAGCCTAACATCTCGGATGTAATATTTTACAACACTCCTGGCGTGTCGTCGCCTACTTCTGGATGGGGTCATTATATACATCTATAACGTTGTATATCTTAACCTAAGGGAACCTAACATCTCGGGTGTAATATTTTACAACATTCCTGACGCGTCGGACCCTATTGTTCGGTGGGAACATTATATACGTCTATAACGTTATATATCCTAGCCTAAGGCAACCTAACATGTCGAATGTAACATTTTACAACATTCCTGGCGTGTCGTCGCCTACTTCTCGATGGGGACATTATATACATCTATAACATTGTATATCGTAACCTAAGGCAACCTAACATCTCGGATGTAATATTTTACAACATTCCCGGCATGTCGGTGCCTACGTCTCGGTGGGAACATAATATACGTCTATAACGATATATATCCTAACCTAAGGCAACCTAACACCTCGGATGTAATAGTTGACAACATTCCTGGCGTGTCCGCCCGTACTTCTCGGTGGGAACATTATATACGTCTATAACGTTATATATCCTAGTCTAAGGCAACCTAACATGTCGAATGTAATACTTTACAACATTCCTGGCGAGTCGTCGCCTACTTCTCGATGGGGACATTATATACATCTATAACATTGTATATCCTAACCTAAGGCAGCCTAACATCTCGGATGTAATATTTTACAACACTCCTGGCGTGTCGTCGCCTACTTCTGGATGGGGTCATTATATACATCTATAACGTTGTATATCTTAACCTAAGGGAACCTAACATCTCGGGTGTAATATTTTACAACATTCCTGACGCGTCGGACCCTATTTTTCGGTGGGAACATTATATACGTCTATAACGTTATATATCCTAGCCTAAGGCAACCTAACATGTCGAATGTAACATTTTACAACATTCCTGGCGTGTCGTCGCCTACTTCTCGATGGGGACATTATATACATCTATAACATTGTATATCGTAACCTAAGGCAACCTAACATCTGGGATGTAATATTTTACAAGATTCCTGGCATGTCGGTTCCCAAGTCTCGGTAGGAACATTATATGCGTCTATAACGATATATATCCAAACCGAAGGGAACCTAACATCTCGGATGTAATATTTTACAACATTCCTGGCGTGTCGTCGCCTGCTTCTCGATGGGTACATAATATACGTCTATAACGTTGTATATCCTAACCTAACGCAACCTAACATCTGGGATGTAATATTTTACAACATTCCTGGCGTGTCGTCGCCTGCTTCTCGATGGGGACATAATATACGTCTATAACGTTATATATCCTAGCCTAAGGTAACCTAACATCTCGGATGTAATATTTTACAACATTCCTGGCGTGTCGTCGCCTGCTTCTCGATGGGGACATTATATACGTCTATATCGTTGTGTATCCTAACCTAACGCAACCTAACGTATGGGATGTAATATTTTACAACATTCCTGGCATGTCGGTCCCTACGTCTCGGTGGGAACATTATATACGCCTATAACGATATATGTCCTAACCTAAGGCAACCTAACATCTCGGAAGTAATAGTTTACAACTTTCCTGGCGTGTCCGCCCGTACTTCTCGGTGGGAACATTATATACATCTATAACGTTATACATCCTAGCCTAAGGCGACCTAACATGTCGAATATAATATTTTACAACATTCCTGGCGTGTCGTCTCCTGCTTCTCGATGGGGACATTATATACGTCTATAATGTTGCATATCCTAACCTAACGCAACCGAACATCTGGGATGTAATATTTTACAAGATTCCTGGCATGTCGGTCCCCAAGTCTCGGTAGGAACATTATATACTTCTACAACGATATGTATCCAAACCTAAGGGAACCTAACATCTCGGATGTAATATTTTACAACATTCCTGGCATGTCGGTCCCTACTTCTCGGTGGGAATATTATATACGTCTATAACGTTATATATAATAACCTAAGGCAACCTAACATCTCGGATGTAATATTTTACAACATTCCCGGCATGTCGGTGCCTACGTCTCGGTGGGAACATAATATACGTCTATAACGATATATATCCTAACCTAAGGCAACCTAACACCTCGGATGTAATAGTTGACAACATTCCTGGCGTGTAGGATCGTACTTCTCGGTGGGAACATTGTATACGTCTATAACGTTATATATTCTAGCCTAAGGCAACCTAACATGTCGAATGGAAAATTTTACAGCATTCCTGGCGTGTCGTCGCCTACTTCTCGGTGGGAACATTGTATACGTCTATAACGTTATATATCCTAGCCTAAGGCGACCTAACATATCGAATTTAATATTTTACATCATTCCTGTCGTGTCGTCGCCTGCTTCTCGATGGGAACATTATATACGTCTATAACGTTGTGTATCCTAACCTAACGCAACCTAACATCTGGGATGTAATATTCCCGGCGTGTCGTCGCCTACTTCTGGATGGGGACATTATATACGTCTATAACGTTATATATCCTAGCCTAAGGCCACCTATCATGTCGAATGTAATATTTTACAACATTCCTGACGCGTCGGCCCCTATTTTTCGGTGGGAACATTATATACGTCTATAACGTTATATATCCTAGTCTAAGGCAACCTAACATGTCGAATGTAATACTTTACAACATTCCTGGCGTGTCGTCGCCTACTTCTCGGTGGGAACATTATATACGTCTATAACGAAATATATCCTAACCTAAGGCAACCTAACATATCGGATGTAATAGTTGACAACATTCCTGGCGTGTAGGCCCGAACTTCTCGGTGGGAACATTGTATACGTCTATAACGTTATATATCCTAGCCTAAGGCGACCTAACATGTCGAATGTAATATTTTACATCATTCCTGGCGTGTCGTCGCCTGCTTCTCCATGGGAACATTATATACGTCTATAACGTTGTGTATCCCAACCTAACGCAACCTAACATCTGAGATGTAATATTCCTGGCGTGTCGTCGCCTACTTCTGGATGGGGAGATTATATACGTCTATAACGTTATATATCCTAACCTAAGGCAACCTAACATCTCGGATGTAATAGTTGACAACATTCCTGGCGTGCCCGCCCGTACTTCTCGGTGGGAACATTATATACGTCTATAACGTTATATATCCTAGTCTAAGGCAACCTAACATGTCGAATGTAATACTTTACAACATTCCTGGCGAGTCGTCGCCTACTTCTCGATGGGGACATTATATACATCTATAACATTGTATATCCTAACCTAAGGCAGCCTAACATCTCGGATGTAATATTTTACAACACTCCTGGCGTGTCGTCGCCTACTTCTGGATGGGGTCATTATATACATCTATAACGTTGTATATCTTAACCTAAGGGAACCTAACATCTCGGGTGTAATATTTTACAACATTCCTGACGCGTCGGACCCTATTTTTCGGTGGGAACATTATATACGTCTATAACGTTATATATCCTAGCCTAAGGCAACCTAACATGTCGAATGTAACATTTTACAACATTCCTGGCGTGTCGTCGCCTACTTCTCGATGGGGACATTATATACATCTATAACATTGTATATCGTAACCTAAGGCAACCTAACATCTGGGATGTAATATTTTACAAGATTCCTGGCATGTCGGTTCCCAAGTCTCGGTAGGAACATTATATGCGTCTATAACGATATATATCCAAACCGAAGGGAACCTAACATCTCGGATGTAATATTTTACAACATTCCTGGCGTGTCGTCGCCTGCTTCTCGATGGGTACATAATATACGTCTATAACGTTGTATATCCTAACCTAACGCAACCTAACATCTGGGATGTAATATTTTACAACATTCCTGGCGTGTCGTCGCCTGCTTCTCGATGGGGACATAATATACGTCTATAACGTTATATATCCTAGCCTAAGGTAACCTAACATCTCGGATGTAATATTTTACAACATTCCTGGCGTGTCGTCGCCTGCTTCTCGATGGGGACATTATATACGTCTATATCGTTGTGTATCCTAACCTAACGCAACCTAACGTATGGGATGTAATATTTTACAACATTCCTGGCATGTCGGTCCCTACGTCTCGGTGGGAACATTATATACGCCTATAACGATATATGTCCTAACCTAAGGCAACCTAACATCTCGGAAGTAATAGTTTACAACTTTCCTGGCGTGTCCGCCCGTACTTCTCGGTGGGAACATTATATACATCTATAACGTTATACATCCTAGCCTAAGGCGACCTAACATGTCGAATATAATATTTTACAACATTCCTGGCGTGTCGTCTCCTGCTTCTCGATGGGGACATTATATACGTCTATAATGTTGCATATCCTAACCTAACGCAACCGAACATCTGGGATGTAATATTTTACAAGATTCCTGGCATGTCGGTCCCCAAGTCTCGGTAGGAACATTATATACTTCTACAACGATATGTATCCAAACCTAAGGGAACCTAACATCTCGGATGTAATATTTTACAACATTCCTGGCATGTCGGTCCCTACTTCTCGGTGGGAATATTATATACGTCTATAACGTTATATATAATAACCTAAGGCAACCTAACATCTCGGATGTAATATTTTACAACATTCCCGGCATGTCGGTGCCTACGTCTCGGTGGGAACATAATATACGTCTATAACGATATATATCCTAACCTAAGGCAACCTAACACCTCGGATGTAATAGTTGACAACATTCCTGGCGTGTAGGATCGTACTTCTCGGTGGGAACATTGTATACGTCTATAACGTTATATATTCTAGCCTAAGGCAACCTAACATGTCGAATGCAAAATTTTACAGCATTCCTGGCGTGTCGTCGCCTACTTCTCGGTGGGAACATTGTATACGTCTATAACGTTATATATCCTAGCCTAAGGCGACCTAACATATCGAATTTAATATTTTACATCATTCCTGTCGTGTCGTCCCCTGCTTCTCGATGGGAACATTATATACGTCTATAACGTTGTGTATCCTAACCTAACGCAACCTAACATCTGGGATGTAATATTCCCGGCGTGTCGTCGCCTACTTCTGGATGGGGACATTATATACGTCTATAACGTTATATATCCTAACCTAAGGCAACCTAACATCTCGGATGTAATATTTGACAACATTCCTGGCGTGTCCGCCCGTACTTCTCGGTGGGAACATTATATACGTCTATAACGATATATATCCTAGTCTAAGGCAACCTAACATGTCGAATGTAATACTTTACAACATTCCTGGCGAGTCGTCGCCTACTTCTCGATGGGGACATTATATACATCTATAACATTGTATATCCTAACCTAAGGCAGCCTAACATCTCGGATGTAATATTTTACAACACTCCTGGCGTGTCGTCGCTTACTTCTGGATGGGGTCATTATATACATCTATAACGTTGTATATCTTAACCTAAGGGAACCTAACATCTCGGGTGTAATATTTTACAACATTCCTGACGCGTCGGCCCCTATTTTTCGGTGGGAACATTATATACGTCTATAACGTTATATATCCTAGTCTAAGGCAACCTAACATGTCGAATGTAATGCTTTACAACATTCCTGGCGTGTCGTCGCCTACTTCTCGATGGGGACATTATATACATCTATAACCTTGTATATCCTAACCTAAGGCAACCTAACATCTCGGATGTAATATTTTACAACATTCTGGCGTGTCGTCGACTGCTTCTCGATGGGGAGATTATATACGTCTATAACGTTGTATATCCTAACCTAACGCAACCTAACATTTGGGATGTAATATTTTACAACATTCCTTGCATGTCGGTGCCTACGTCTCGGTGGGAACATTATATACGTCTATAACGAAATATATCCTAACCTAAGGCAACCTAACATATCGGATGTAATAGTTGACAACATTCCTGGCGTGTAGGCCCGAACTTCTCGGTGGGAACATTGTATACGTCTATAACGTTATATATCCTAGCCTAAGGCGACCTAACATGTCGAATGTAATATTTTACATCATTCCTGGCGTGTCGTCGCCTGCTTCTCCATGGGAACATTATATACGTCTATAACGTTGTGTATCCCAACCTAACGCAACCTAACATCTGGGATGTAATATTCCTGGCGTGTCGTCGCCTACTTCTGGATGGGGAGATTATATACGTCTATAACGTTATATATCCTAACCTAAGGCAACCTAACGTCTCGGATGTAATATTTGACAACATTCCTGGCGTGTCCGCCCGTACTTCTCGGTGGGAACATTATATACGTCTATAACGTTATATATCCTAGTGTAAGGCAACCTAACATGTCGAATGTAATACTTTACAACATTCCTGGCGAGTCGTCGCCTACTTCTCGATGGGGACATTATATACATCTATAACATTGTATATCCTAACCTAAGGCAGCCTAACATCTCGGATGTAATATTTTACAACACTCCTGGCGTGTCGTCGCCTACTTCTGGATGGGGTCATTATATACATCTATAACGTTGTATATCTTAACCTAAGGGAACCTAACATCTCGGGTGTAATATTTTACAACATTCCTGACGCGTCGGACCCTATTGTTCGGTGGGAACATTATATACGTCTATAACGTTATATATCCTAGTGTAAGGCAACCTAACATGTCGAATGTAATACTTTACAACATTCCTGGCGAGTCGTCGCCTACTTCTCGATGGGGACATTATATACATCTATAACATTGTATATCCTAACCTAAGGCAGCCTAACATCTCGGATGTAATATTTTACAACACTCCTGGCGTGTCGTCGCCTACTTCTGGATGGGGTCATTATATACATCTATAACGTTGTATATCTTAACCTAAGGGAACCTAACATCTCGGGTGTAATATTTTACAACATTCCTGACGCGTCGGACCCTATTGTTCGGTGGGAACATTATATACGTCTATAACGTTATATATCCTAGCCTAAGGCAACCTAACATGTCGAATGTAACATTTTACAACATTCCTGGCGTGTCGTCGCCTACTTCTCGATGGGGACATTATATACATCTATAACATTGTATATCGTAACCTAAGGCAACCTAACATCTGGGATGTAATATTTTACAAGATTCCTGGCATGTCGGTTCCCAAGTCTCGGTAGGAACATTATATACGTCTATAACGATATATATCCAAACCGAAGGGAACCTAACATCTCGGATGTAATATTTTACAACATTCCTGGCGTGTCGTCGCCTGCTTCTCGATGGGGACATAATATACGTCTATAACGTTGTATATCCTTACCTAACGCAACCTAACATCTGGGATGTAATATTTTACAACATTCCTGGAGTGTCGTCGCCTACTTCTGGATAGGGTCATTATATACATCTATAACCTTGTATATCCTAACCTAAGGCAACCTAACATCTCGGATGTAATATTTTATAACATTCCTGGCGTGTCATCGCCTGCTTCTCGATGGGGACATTATATACGTCTATAACGTTGTATATCCTAACCTAACGCAACCTAACATCTCGGATGTAATATTTTACAACATTCCTGGCATGTCGGTCCCTATATCTCGGTGGCAACATACTATACGTCTATAACGTTATATATCCTAACCTAAGGGAACCTAACATCTCGGGTGTAATATTTTACAACATTCCTGACGCGTCGGCCCCTATTTTTCGGTGGTAACATTACATACGTCTATAACGTTATATATCCTAGCCTAAGTCAACCTAACATGTCGAATGCAATATTTTACAACATTCCTGGCGTGTCGTCGCCTGCTTCTCGATGGGGACACTATATACGTATGTAACGATATATATCCTAACCTAAAGCAACCTAACATCTCGGGTGTAATATTTTACAACATTCCTGACGCGTCGGCCCCTATTTCTCGGTGGGAACATAATATACGTCTATAACGTTAGATATCCTAGCCTAAGGTAACCTAACATCTCGGATGTAATATTTTACAACATTCCTGGCGTGTCGTCGCCTGCTTCTCGATGGGGACATTATATACGTCTATATCGTTGTATATCCTAACCTAACGCAACCTAACGTATGGGATGTAATATTTTACAACATTCCTGGCATGTCGGTCCCTATGTCTCGGTGGGAACATTATATACGCCTATAACGATATATGTCCTAACCTAAGGCAACTTAACATCTCGGAAGTAATAGTTTACAACTTTCCTGGCGTGTCCGCCCATACTTCTCGGTGGGAACATTATATACATCTATAACGTTATATATCCTAGCCTAAGGCGACCTAACATGTCGAATGTAATATTTTACAGCATTCCGGGCGTGTCGTCGCCTGCTTCTCGATGGGGACATAATACACGTCTACAACGTTGTATATCCTAACATAACGCAACCTAACATCTGGGATGTAATATTTTACAACATTCCTGGCGTGTCGTCGCCTGCATCTGGATGGGGACATAATATACGTCTATAACGTTGTATATCCATCCATAACGAAACCTAACATCTGGGATGTAATATTTTACAACATTCCTGGAGTGTCGTCGCCTACTTCTGGATAGGGTCATTATATACATCTATAACATTGTATATCCTAACCTAAGGCAACCAAACATCTCGGATGTAATAGTTGACAACATTCCTGGCGTGTAGGCCCGTACTTCTCGGTGGGAACATTGTATACGTCTATAACGTTATATATCCTAGCCTAAGGCGACCTAACATGTCGAATGTAATATTTTACAACATTCCTGGCGTGTCGTCGCCTACATCTCGATGGGAACATTATATACGTCTATAACGTTGTGTATCCTAACATAACGCAACCTAAGATCTGGGATGTAATATTCCTGGCGTGTCGTCGCCTACTTCTGAATGGGGAGATTATATACGTCTATAACGTTATATATCCTAATCTAAGGCAACCTAACATCTCGGATGTAATAGTTGACAACATTCCTGGCGTGTCCGCCCGCACTTCTCGATGGGGACATTATATACATCTATAACCTTGTATATCCTAACCTAAGGCAGCCTAACATCTCGGATGTAATATTTTACAACATTCCTGGCATGTCGGTCCCTATATCTCGGTGGGAACATACTATACGTATATAACGTTGTATATCCTAACCTAAGGCAACCTAACATCTCGGATGTAATAGTTGACAACATTCCTGGCGTGTAGGCCCGTACTTCTCGGTGGGAACATTGTATACGTCTATAACGTTATATATCCTAGCCTAAGGCGACCTAGCATGTCGAATGTAATATTTTACAACATTCCTGGCGTGTCGTCGCCTGCTTCTCGATGGGGACATAATATACGTCTATAACGTTGTATATCCTAACCTAACGCAACCTAACATTTGGGATGTAATATTTTACAACATTCCTGGCATGTCGGTCCCTACATCTCGGTGGGAATATACTATACGTCTATAACGTTGTATATACTAACCTAAGGGAACCTAACATCTCGGATGTAATAGTTGAAAACATTCCTGGCGTGTAGGCCCGTACTTCTTGGTGGGAACATTGTATACGTCTGTAACGTTATATATCCTAGCCTAAGGCGACCTAGCATGTCGAATGTAATATTTTACATCATTCCTGGCGTGTCGTCGCCTGCTTCTCGATGGGAACATTATATACGTCTATAACGTTGTGTATCCTAACCTAACGCAACCTAACATCTGGGATGTAATATTCCTGGCGTGTCGTCGCCTACTTCTGGATGGGGAGCTTATATACGTCTATAACGTTATATATACTAGCCTAAGGCAACCTAGCATCTCGAATGTAATAGTTGACAACATTTCTGGCGTGTCCGCCCGTACTTCTCGGTGGGAACATTATATACGTCTATAACGTTATATATCCTAGCCTAAGGCCACATAACATGTCGAATGTAATATTTTACAGCATTCCGGGCGTGTCGTCGCCTGCTTCTCGATGGGGACATAATATACGTCTACAACGTTGTATATCCTAACATAACGCAACCTAACATCTGGGATGTAATATTTTACAACATTCCTGGCGTGTCGTCGCCTGCTTCTCGATGGGGACATTATATACGTCTATATCGTTGTATATCCTAACCTAAAGCAACCTAACATCTGGGATGTAATATTATACAAGATTCCATGCATGTCGGTCCCTAAGTCGCGGTAGGAACATTATATACGTCTATAACGATATATATCCAAACCGAAGAGAACCTAACATCTCGGATGTAATATTTTACAACATTCCTGGCTTGTCGTCGCCTGCTTCTCGATGGGGACATAATATACGTCTATAACGTTGTATATCCTAACCTAACGCAACCTAACATCTCGGATGTAATATTTTACAACATTCCTGGCATGTCGGTCCCTACATCTCGGTGGGAACATACTATACGTCTATAACGTTGTATATCCTAACCTAAGGGAACCTAACATCTCGGGTGTGATATTTTACAACATTCCTGACGCGTCGGCCCCTATTTTTCAGTGGGAACATTATATACGTCTATAACGTTGTATATCCTAGCCTAAGGCCACATAACATGTCGAATGTAATACTTTACAACATTCCTGGCGTGTCGTCGCCTACTTCTCGATGGGGACATAATATACATCTATAACCTTGTATATCCTAACCTAAGGCAGCCTAACATCTCGGATGTAATATTTTACAACATTCCTGGCATGTCGGTCCCTATATCTCGGTGGGAACATACTATACGTATATAACGTTGTATATCCTAACCTAAGGCAACCTAACATCTCGGATGTAATAGTTGACAACATTCCTGGCGTGTAGGCCCGTACTTCTCGGTGGGAACATTGTATACGTCTATAACGTTATATATCCTAGCCTAAGGCGACCTAGCATGTCGAATGTAATATTTTACAACATTCCTGGCGTGTCGTCGCCTGCTTCTCGATGGGGACATAATATACGTCTATAACGTTGTATATCCTAACCTAACGCAACCTAACATTTGGGATGTAATATTTTACAACATTCCTGGCATGTCGGTCCCTACATCTCGGTGGGAATATACTATACGTCTATAACGTTGTATATACTAACCTAAGGGAACCTAACATCTCGGATGTAATAGTTGAAAACATTCCTGGCGTGTAGGCCCGTACTTCTTGGTGGGAACATTGTATACGTCTGTAACGTTATATATCCTAGCCTAAGGCGACCTAGCATGTCGAATGTAATATTTTACATCATTCCTGGCGTGTCGTCGCCTGCTTCTCGATGGGAACATTATATACGTCTATAACGTTGTGTATCCTAACCTAACGCAACCTAACATCTGGGATGTAATATTCCTGGCGTGTCGTCGCCTACTTCTGGATGGGGAGCTTATATACGTCTATAACGTTATATATACTAGCCTAAGGCAACCTAGCATCTCGAATGTAATAGTTGACAACATTTCTGGCGTGTCCGCCCGTACTTCTCGGTGGGAACATTATATACGTCTATAACGTTATATATCCTAGCCTAAGGCCACATAACATGTCGAATGTAATATTTTACAGCATTCCGGGCGTGTCGTCGCCTGCTTCTCGATGGGGACATAATATACGTCTACAACGTTGTATATCCTAACATAACGCAACCTAACATCTGGGATGTAATATTTTACAACATTCCTGGCGTGTCGTCGCCTGCTTCTCGATGGGGACATTATATACGTCTATATCGTTGTATATCCTAACCTAAAGCAACCTAACATCTGGGATGTAATATTATACAAGATTCCATGCATGTCGGTCCCCCAGTCGCGGTAGGAACATTATATACGTCTATAACGATATATATCCAAACCGAAGAGAACCTAACATCTCGGATGTAATATTTTACAACATTCCTGGCTTGTCGTCGCCTGCTTCTCGATGGGGACATAATATACGTCTATAACGTTGTATATCCTAACCTAACGCAACCTAACATCTCGGATGTAATATTTTACAACATTCCTGGCATGTCGGTCCCTACATCTCGGTGGGAACATACTATACGTCTATAACGTTGTATATCCTAACCTAAGGGAACCTAACATCTCGGGTGTGATATTTTACAACATTCCTGACGCGTTGGCCCCTATTTTTCAGTGGGAACATTATATACATCTATAACGTTGTATATCCTAGCCTAAGGCCACATAACATGTCGAATGTAATACTTTACAACATTCCTGGCGTGTCGTCGCCTACTTCTCGATGGGGACATAATATACATCTATAACCTTGTATATCCTAACCTAAGGCAGCCTAACATCTCGGATGTAATATTTTACAACATTCCTGGCATGTCGGTCCCTATATCTCGGTGGGAACATACTATACGTATATAACGTTGTATATCCTAACCTAAGGCAACCTAACATCTCGGATGTAATAGTTGACAACATTCCTGGCGTGTAGGCCCGTACTTCTCGGTGGGAACATTGTATACGTCTATAACGTTATATATCCTAGCCTAAGGCGACCTAGCATGTCGAATGTAATATTTTACAACATTCCTGGCGTGTCGTCGCCTGCTTCTCGATGGGGACATAATATACGTCTATAACGTTGTATATCCTAACCTAACGCAACCTAACATTTGGGATGTAATATTTTACAACATTCCTGGCATGTCGGTCCCTACATCTCGGTGGGAATATACTATACGTCTATAACGTTGTATATACTAACCTAAGGGAACCTAACATCTCGGATGTAATAGTTGAAAACATTCCTGGCGTGTAGGCCCGTACTTCTTGGTGGGAACATTGTATACGTCTGTAACGTTATATATCCTAGCCTAAGGCGACCTAGCATGTCGAATGTAATATTTTACATCATTCCTGGCGTGTCGTCGCCTGCTTCTCGATGGGAACATTATATACGTCTATAACGTTGTGTATCCTAACCTAACGCAACCTAACATCTGGGATGTAATATTCCTGGCGTGTCGTCGCCTACTTCTGGATGGGGAGCTTATATACGTCTATAACGTTATATATACTAACCTAAGGCAACCTAGCATCTCGAATGTAATAGTTGACAACATTTCTGGCGTGTCCGCCCGTACTTCTCGGTGGGAACATTATATACGTCTATAACGTTATATATCCTAGCCTAAGGCCACATAACATGTCGAATGTAATATTTTACAACATTCCTGGCGTGTCGTCGCCTGCTTCTCGATGGGGACATTATATACGTCTATATCGTTGTATATCCTAACCTAAAGCAACCTAACATCTGGGATGTAATATTATACAAGATTCCAGGCATGTCGGTCCCCACGTCGCGGTAGGAACATTATATACGTCTATAACGATATATATCCAAACCGAAGAGAACCTAACATCTCGGATGTAATATTTTACAACATTCCTGGCTTGTCGTCGCCTGCTTCTCGATGGGGACATAATATACGTCTATAACGTTGTATATCCTAACCTAACGCAACCTAACATCTCGGATGTAATATTTTACAACATTCCTGGCATGTCGGTCCCTACATCTCGGTGGGAACATACTATACGTCTATAACGTTGTATATCCTAACCTAAGGGAACCTAACATCTCGGGTGTGATATTTTACAACATTCCTGACGCGTTGGCCCCTATTTTTCAGTGGGAACATTATATACATCTATAACGTTGTATATCCTAGCCTAAGGCCACATAACATGTCGAATGTAATACTTTACAACATTCCTGGCGTGTCGTCGCCTACTTCTCGATGGGGACATAATATACATCTATAACCTTGTATATCCTAACCTAAGGCAGCCTAACATCTCGGATGTAATATTTTACAACATTCCTGGCATGTCGGTCCCTATATCTCGGTGGGAACATACTATACGTATATAACGTTGTATATCCTAACCTAAGGCAACCTAACATCTCGGATGTAATAGTTGACAACATTCCTGGCGTGTAGGCCCGTACTTCTCGGTGGGAACATTGTATACGTCTATAACGTTATATATCCTAGCCTAAGGCGACCTAGCATGTCGAATGTAATATTTTACAACATTCCTGGCGTGTCGTCGCCTGCTTCTCGATGGGGACATAATATACGTCTATAACGTTGTATATCCTAACCTAACGCAACCTAACATTTGGGATGTAATATTTTACAACATTCCTGGCATGTCGGTCCCTACATCTCGGTGGGAATATACTATACGTCTATAACGTTGTATATACTAACCTAAGGGAACCTAACATCTCGGATGTAATAGTTGAAAACATTCCTGGCGTGTAGGCCCGTACTTCTTGGTGGGAACATTGTATACGTCTGTAACGTTATATATCCTAGCCTAAGGCGACCTAGCATGTCGAATGTAATATTTTACATCATTCCTGGCGTGTCGTCGCCTGCTTCTCGATGGGAACATTATATACGTCTATAACGTTGTGTATCCTAACCTAACGCAACCTAACATCTGGGATGTAATATTCCTGGCGTGTCGTCGCCTGCTTCTCGATGGGGACATTATATACGTCTATATCGTTGTATATCCTAACTTAAAGCAACCTAACATCTGGGATGTAATATTATACAAGATTCCAGGCATGTCGGTCCCCAAGTCACGGTAGGAACATTATATACGTATATAACGATATATATCCAAACCGAAGAGAACCTAACATCTCGGATGTAATATTTTACAACATTCCTGGCGTGTCGTCGCCTGCTTCTCGATGGGGACATAATATACGTCTATAACGTTGTATATCCTAACCTAACGCAACTTAAAACCTGGGATGTAATATTTTACAACATTCCTGGAGTGTCGTCGCCTACTTCTGGATAGGGTCATTATATACATCTATAACCTTGTATATCCTAACCTAAGGCAACCTAACATCTCGGATGTAATATTTTATAACATTCCTGGCGTGTCGTCGTCTGCTTCTCCATGGGGACATTATATACGTCTATAACGTTGTATATCCTAACCTAACGCAACCTAACATCTCGGATGTAATATTTTACAACATTCCTGGCATGTCGGTCCCTACATCTCGGTGGGAACATACTATACGTCTATAACGTTGTATATTCTAACATAAGGGAACCTAACATCTCGGGTGTAATATTTTACAACATTCCTGACGCGTCGGCCCCTATTTATCAGTGGGAACATTATATACGTCTATAACGTTATATATTCTAGCCTAAGGCAACCTAACATGTCGAATGTAAAATTTTACAACATTCCTGGCGTGACGTCGCCTACTTCTGGATAGGGTCATTATATACATCTATAACATTGTATATCCTAACCTAAGGCAACCTATCATCTCGGATGTAATATTTTATAACATGCCTGGCATGTCGGTCCCTACTTCTCGGTGGAAACATTGTATACGTCTATAACGGTATATATCCTAACCTAAGGCAACCTAACATCTCGGATGTAATAGTTAACAACATTCCTGGCGTGTAGGCCCGTACTTCTCGGTGGGAACATTGTATACGTCCATAACGTTATATATCCTAGCCTAAGGCGACCTAACATGTCGAATGTAATATTTTACAACATTCCTGGCGTGTCGTCGCCTTCTTCTCGATGGGAACATTATATACGTCTATAACGTTGTGTATCCTAACCTAACGCAACCTAACATCTGGGATGTAATATTCCTGGCGTGTCGTCGCCTACTTCTGGATGGGGAGATTATATACGTCTATAACGTTATATATCCTAACCTAAGGCAACCTAACATCTCGGATGTAATAGTTGACAACATTCCTGGCGTGTCCGCGCGCACTTCTCGGCGGGAACATTATATACGTCTATAACGTTATATATCCTAGCCTAAGGCCACATAACATGTCGAATGTAATACTTTACAACATTCCTGGCGTGTCGTCGCCTACTTCTCGATGGGGACATTATATATATCTATAACCTTGTATATCCTAACCTAAGGCAGCCTAACATCTCGCATGTAATATTTTACAACATTCCTGGCATGTCGGTCCCTATTTCTCGGTGGGAATATTATATACGTCTATAACGTTATATATCCTAGCCTAAGGCAACCTAACATCTCGGGTTTAATATTTTACAACATTCCTGTCGCGTCGGCCCCTATTTCTCGGTGGGAACATTATATACGTCTATAACGTTATACATCATAACCTAAGGCAACCTAAAATCTCTACCGTAATAGTTTACAACATTCCTGGCGTGTCGGCTCGTACTTCTCGGTGCGAACATTATATGCGTCTATAACGTTATATATCCTAACGTAAGGCAACATAACGTCTCGGATATAATATTTTACAACATTCCTGGCGTGTCGTCGCCTGCTTCTCGATGGGGACATTATATACGTCTATAACGTTGTATATCCTAACCTAACGCAACCTAACATCTGGGATGAAATATTTTACAACATTCCTGGCATGTCGGTCCCTACGTCTCGGTGGGAACGTTATATACGTCTATAACGATATATATCCAAACTTATGGGAAACTAACATCACGGATATCATATTTTACAACATTCCTGGCGCTTCGGCCCCTATTTCTCGGTGGTAACATTATATACGTCTATAACGTTGTATATCATAACCAAAGGCAACCTAAAATCTCCACCGTAATAGTTTACAACATTCCTGGCGTGTCGGCTCGTACTTCTCGGTGCGAACATTATATACGTCTATAACGTTATATATCCTAACGTAAGGCAACATAACATCTCAGATATAATATTTTACAACATTCCTGGCGTGTCGTCGCCTGCTTCTCGATGGGGACATTATATACGTCTATAACGTTGTATATCCTAACCTAACGTAACCTAACATCTAGTATGTAATATTTTACAACATTCCTGGCATGTCGGCCCCTATTTCTCGGTGGGAATATTATATACGTCTATAACGTTATATATCCTATCCTAAGGCAACCTAACATCTCGGGTTTAATATTTTACAACATTGTTGACGCGTCGGCCCCTATTTCTCGGTGGGAACATTATATACGTCTATAACTTTATATATCCTAACGTAAGGCAACCTAAAATATCTACCGTAATAGTTTACAACATTCCTGGCGTGTCGGCTCGTACTTCTCGGTGCGAACATTATATACGTCTATAACGTTATATATCCTAACGTAAGGCAACATAACATCTCGGATGTAATATTTTACAACATTCCTGGCGTGTCGTCGCCTGCTTCTCGATGGGGACATTATATACGTCTATAACGTTGTATATCCTAACCTAACGCAACCTAACATCTGGGATGTAATATTTTACAACATTCCTGGCATGTCGGTCCCTACGCCTCGGTGGGAACGTTATATACGTCTATAACGACATATATCCAATCTTAAGGGAAACTAACATCTCGGGTGTAATATTTTACAACATTCCTGGCGCTTCGGCTCCTATTTCTCGGTGGGAATATTATATACGTCTATAACGTTATATATCCTAGCCTAAGGCAACCTAACATCTCGGGTTTAATATTTTACAACATTCCTGACGCGTCGGCCCCTATTTCTCGGTGGGAACATTATATACGTCTATAACGTTGTATATCCTAGCCTAAGGCCACATAACATGTCGAATGTAATACTTTACAACATTCCTGGCGTGTCGTCGCCTACTTCTCGATGGGGACATAATATACATCTATAACCTTGTATATCCTAACCTAAGGCAGCCTAACATCTGGGATGTATAATTCCTGGCGTGTCGTCGCCTACTTCTGAATGGGGAGATTATATACGTCTATAACGTTATATATCCTAACCTAAGGCAACCTAACATCTCGGATGTAATAGTTGACAACATTCCTGGCGTGTCCGCCCGCACTTCTCGATGGGGACATTATATACATCTATAACCTTGTATATCCTAACCTAAGGCAGCCTAACATCTCGGATGTAATATTCTACAACATTCCTGGCATGTCGGTCCCTATATCTCGGTGGGAACATACTATACGTATATAACGTTGTATATCCTAACCTAAGGCAACCTAACATCTCGGATGTAATAGTTGAAAACATTCCTGGCGTGTAGGCCCGTACTTCTTGGTGGGAACATTGTATACGTCTGTAACGTTATATATCCTAGCCTAAGGCGACCTAGCATGTCGAATGTAATATTTTACATCATTCCTGGCGTGTCGTCGCCTGCTTCTCGATGGGAACATTATATACGTCTATAACGTTGTGTATCCTAACCTAACGCAACCTAACATCTGGGATGTAATATTCCTGGCGTGTCGTCGCCTACTCCTGGATGGGGAGCTTATATACGTCTATAACGTTATATATACTAACCTAAGGCAACCTAGCATCTCGAATGTAATAGTTGACAACATTTCTGGCGTGTCCGCCCGTACTTCTCGGTGGGAACATTATATACGTCTATAACGTTATATATCCTAGCCTAAGGCCACATAACATGTCGAATGTAATATTTTACAGCATTCCGGGCGTGTCGTCGCCTGCTTCTCGATGGGGACATAATATACGTCTACAACGTTGTATATCCTAACATAACGCAACCTAACATCTGGGATGTAATATTTTACAACATTCCTGGCGTGTCGTCGCCTGCTTCTCGATGGGGACATTATATACGTCTATATCGTTGTATATCCTAACCTAAAGCAACCTAACATCTGGGATGTAATATTATACAAGATTCCAGGCATGTCGGTCCCCAAGTCGCGGTAGGAACATTATATACGTCTATAACGATATATATCCAAACCGAAGAGAACCTAACATCTCGGATGTAATATTTTACAACATTCCTGGCTTGTCGTCGCCTGCTTCTCGATGGGGACATAATATACGTCTATAACGTTGTATATCCTAACCTAACGCAACCTAACATCTCGGATGTAATATTTTACAACATTCCTGGCATGTCGGTCCCTACATCTCGGTGGGAACATACTATACGTCTATAACGTTGTATATCCTAACCTAAGGGAACCTAACATCTCGGGTGTAATATTTTACAACATTCCTGACGCGTCGGCCCCTATTTTTCAGTGGGAACATTATATACGTCTATAACGTTGTATATCCTAGCCTAAGGCCACATAACATGTCGAATGTAATACTTTACAACATTCCTGGCGTGTCGTCGCCTACTTCTCGATGGGGACATAATATACATCTATAACCTTGTATATCCTAACCTAAGGCAGCCTAACATCTCGGATGTAATATTTTACAACATTCCTGGCATGTCGGTCCCTACATCTCGGTGGGAACATACTATACGTATATAACGTTGTATATCCTAACCTAAGGGAACCTAACATCTCGGATGTAATAGTTGACAACATTCCTGGCGTGTAGGCCCGTACTTCTCGGTGGGAACATTGTATACGTCTATAACGTTATATATCCTAGCCTAAGGCGACCTAGCATGTCGAATGTAATATTTTACAACATTCCTGGCGTGTCGTCGCCTGCTTCTCGATGGGGACATTATATACGTCTATATCGTTGTATATCCTAACTTAAAGCAACCTAACATCTGGGATGTAATATTATACAAGATTCCAGGCATGTCGGTCCCCAAGTCACGGTAGGAACATTATATACGTATATAACGATATATATCCAAACCGAAGAGAACCTAACATCTCGGATGTAATATTTTACAACATTCCTGGCGTGTCGTCGCCTGCTTCTCGATGGGGACATAATATACGTCTATAACGTTGTATATCCTAACCTAACGCAACTTAAAACCTGGGATGTAATATTTTACAACATTCCTGGAGTGTCGTCGCCTACTTCTGGATAGGGTCATTATATACATCTATAACCTTGTATATCCTAACCTAAGGCAACCTAACATCTCGGATGTAATATTTTATAACATTCCTGGCGTGTCGTCGTCTGCTTCTCCATGGGGACATTATATACGTCTATAACGTTGTATATCCTAACCTAACGCAACCTAACATCTCGGATGTAATATTTTACAACATTCCTGGCATGTCGGTCCCTACATCTCGGTGGGAACTTACTATACGTCTATAACGTTGTATATTCTAACATAAGGGAACCTAACATCTCGGGTGTAATATTTTACAACATTCCTGACGCGTCGGCCCCTATTTTTCAGTGGGAACATTATATACGTCTATAACGTTATATATTCTAGCCTAAGGCAACCTAACATGTCGAATGTAAAATTTTACAACATTCCTGGCGTGACGTCGCCTACTTCTGGATAGGGTCATTATATACATCTATAACATTGTATATCCTAACCTAAGGCAACCTATCATCTCGGATGTAATATTTTATAACATGCCTGGCATGTCGGTCCCTACTTCTCGGTGGAAACATTGTATACGTCTATAACGGTATATATCCTAACCTAAGGCAACCTAACATCTCGGATGTAATAGTTAACAACATTCCTGGCGTGTAGGCCCGTACTTCTCGGTGGGAACATTGTATACGTCCATAACGTTATATATCCTAGCCTAAGGCGACCTAACATGTCGAATGTAATATTTTACAACATTCCTGGCGTGTCGTCGCCTTCTTCTCGATGGGAACATTATATACGTCTATAACGTTGTGTATCCTAACCTAACGCAACCTAACACCTGGGATGTAATATTCCTGGCGTGTCGTCGCCTACTTCTGGATGGGGAGATTATATACGTCTATAACGTTATATATCCTAACCTAAGGCAACCTAACATCTCGGATGTAATAGTTGACAACATTCCTGGCGTGTCCGCCCGCACTTCTCGGCGGGAACATTATATACGTCTATAACGTTATATATCCTAGCCTAAGGCCACATAACATGTCGAATGTAATACTTTACAACATTCCTGGCGTGTCGTCGCCTACTTCTCGATGGGGACATTATATATATCTATAACCTTGTATATCCTAACCTAAGGCAGCCTAACATCTCGGATGTAATATTTTACAACATTCCTGGCATGTCGGTCCCTATTTCTCGGTGGGAATATTATATACGTCTATAACGTTATATATCCTAGCCTAAGGCAACCTAACATCTCGGGTTTAATATTTTACAACATTCCTGTCGCGTCGGCCCCTATTTCTCGGTGGGAACATTATATACGTCTATAACGTTATACATCATAACCTAAGGCAACCTAAAATCTCTACCGTAATAGTTTACAACATTCCTGGCGTGTCGGCTCGTACTTCTCGGTGCGAACATTATATGCGTCTATAACGTTATATATCCTAACGTAAGGCAACATAACATCTCGGATATAATATTTTACAACATTCCTGGCGTGTCGTCGCCTGCTTCTCGATGGGGACATTATATACGTCTATAACGTTGTATATCCTAACCTAACGCAACCTAACATCTGGGATGAAATATTTTACAACATTCCTGGCATGTCGGTCCCTACGTCTCGGTGGGAACGTTATATACGTCTATAACGATATATATCCAAACTTATGGGAAACTAACATCTCGGATATCATATTTTACAACATTCCTGGCGCTTCGGCCCCTATTTCTCGGTGGTAACATTATATACGTCTATAACGTTGTATATCATAACCAAAGGCAACCTAAAATCTCTACCGTAATAGTTTACAACATTCCTGGCGTGTCGGCTCGTACTTCTCGGTGCGAACATTATATACGTCTATAACGTTATATATCCTAACGTAAGGCAACATAACATCTCAGATATAATATTTTACAACATTCCTGGCGTGTCGTCGCCTGCTTCTCGATGGGGACATTATATACGTCTATAACGTTGTATATCCTAACCTAACGTAACCTAACATCTAGTATGTAATATTTTACAACATTCCTGGCATGTCGGCCCCTATTTCTCGGTGGGAATATTATATACGTCTATAACGTTATATATCCTATCCTAAGGCAACCTAACATCTCGGGTTTAATATTTTACAACATTGTTGACGCGTCGGCCCCTATTTCTCGGTGGGAACATTATATACGTCTATAACTTTATATATCCTAACGTAAGGCAACCTAAAATATCTACCGTAATAGTTTACAACATTCCTGGCGTGTCGGCTCGTACTTCTCGGTGCGAACATTATATACGTCTATAACGTTATATATCCTAACGTAAGGCAACATAACATCTCGGATGTAATATTTTACAACATTCCTGGCGTGTCGTCGCCTGCTTCTCGATGGGGACATTATATACGTCTATAACGTTGTATATCCTAACCTAACGCAACCTAACATCTGGGATGTAATATTTTACAACATTCCTGGCATGTCGGTCCCTACGCCTCGGTGGGAACGTTATATACGTCTATAACGACATATATCCAATCTTAAGGGAAACTAACATCTCGGGTGTAATATTTTACAACATTCCTGGCGCTTCGGCTCCTATTTCTCGGTGGGAATGTTATATACGTCTATAACGTTATATATCCTAGCCTAAGGCAACCTAACATCTCGGGTTTAATATTTTACAACATTCCTGACGCGTCGGCCCCTATTTCTCGGTGGGAACATTATATACGTCTATAACGTTATATATCATAACCTAAGGCAACCTAAAATTTCTACCGTAATAGTTTACAACATTCCTGGCGTGTCGGTTCGTACTTCTCGGTGCG
This sequence comes from Xylocopa violacea, assembly GCA_963969225.1. Lineage (NCBI taxonomy): Eukaryota > Metazoa > Arthropoda > Insecta > Hymenoptera > Apidae > Xylocopa > Xylocopa violacea. The sequence continues at coordinate 684,849 of CAXAJV010000263.1, read as the reverse complement.
AACATTATATACGTCTATAACGTTATATATCCTAACGTAAGGCAACATAACATCTCGGATGTAATATTTTACAACATTCCTGGCGTGTCGTCGCCTGCTTCTCGATGGGGACATTATATACGTCTATAACGTTGTATATCCTAACCTAACGTAACCTAACATCTCGGATGTAATATTTTACAACATTCCTGGCATGTCGGTCCCTACATCTCGGTGGGAACATACTATACGTCTATAACGTTGTATATTCTAACATAAGGGAACCTAACATCTCGGGTGTAATATTTTACAACATTCCTGACGCGTCGGCCCCTATTTTTCAGTGGGAACATTATATACGTCTATAACGTTATATATTCTAGCCTAAGGCAACCTAACATGTCGAATGTAAAATTTTACAACATTCCTGGCGTGACGTCGCCTACTTCTGGATAGGGTCATTATATACATCTATAACATTGTATATCCTAACCTAAGGCAACATATCATCTCGGATGTAATATTTTATAACATGCCTGGCATGTCGGTCCCTACTTCTCGGTGTAAACATTGTATACGTCTATAACGGTATATATCCTAACCTAAGGCAACCTAACATCTCGGATGTAATAGTTAACAACATTCCTGGCGTGTAGGCCCGTACTTCTCGGTGGGAACATTGTATACGTCCATAACGTTATATATCCTAGCCTAAGGCGACCTAACATGTCGAATGTAATATTTTACAACATTCCTGGCGTGTCGTCGCCTTCTTCTCGATGGGAACATTATATACGTCTATAACGTTGTGTATCCTAACCTAACGCAACCTAACATCTGGGATGTAATATTCCTGGCGTGTCGTCGCCTACTTCTGGATGGGGAGATTATATACGTCTATAACGTTATATATCCTAACCTAAGGCAACCTAACATCTCGGATGTAATAGTTGACAACATTCCTGGCGTGTCCGCCCGCACTTCTCGGCGGGAACATTATATACGTCTATAACGTTATATATCCTAGCCTAAGGCCACATAACATGTCGAATGTAATACTTTACAACATTCCTGGCGTGTCGTCGCCTACTTCTCGATGGGGACATTATATATATCTATAACCTTGTATATCCTAACCTAAGGCAGCCTAACATCTCGGATGTAATATTTTACAACATTCCTGGCATGTCGGTCCCTATTTCTCGGTGGGAATATTATATACGTCTATAACGTTATATATCCTAGCCTAAGGCAACCTAACATCTCGGGTTTAATATTTTACAACATTCCTGTCGCGTCGGCCCCTATTTCTCGGTGGGAACATTATATACGTCTATAACGTTATATATCATAACCTAAGGCAACCTAAAATCTCTACCGTAATAGTTTACAACATTCCTGGCGTGTCGGCTCGTACTTCTCGGTGCGAACATTATATGCGTCTATAACGTTATATATCCTAACGTAAGGCAACATAACATCTCGGATATAATATTTTACAACATTCCTGGCGTGTCGTCGCCTGCTTCTCGATGGGGACATTATATACGTCTATAACGTTGTATATCCTAACCTAACGCAACCTAACATCTGGGATGAAATATTTTACAACATTCCGGGCATGTCGGTCCCTACGTCTCGGTGGGAACGTTATATACGTCTATAACGATATATATCCAAACTTATGGGAAACTAACATCTCGGATATCATATTTTACAACATTCCTGGCGCTTCGGCCCCTATTTCTCGGTGGTAACATTATATACGTCTATAACGTTGTATATCATAACCAAAGACAACCTAAAATCTCTACCGTAATAGTTTACAACATTCCTGGCGTGTCGGCTCGTACTTCTCGGTGCGAACATTATATACGTCTATAACGTTATATATCCTAACGTAAGGCAACATAACATCTCAGATATAATATTTTACAACATTCCTGGCGTGTCGTCGCCTGCTTCTCGATGGGGACATTATATACGTCTATAACGTTGTATATCCTAACCTAACGTAACCTAACATCTAGTATGTAATATTTTACAACATTCCTGGCATGTCGGCCCCTATTTCTCGGTGGGAATATTATATACGTCTATAACGTTATATATCCTATCCTAAGGCAACCTAACATCTCGGGTTTAATATTTTACAACACTGTTGACGCGTCGGCCCCTATTTCTCGGTGGGAACATTATATACGTCTATAACTTTATATATCCTAACGTAAGGCAACCTAAAATATCTACCGTAATAGTTTACAACATTCCTGGCGTGTCGGCTCGTACTTCTCGGTGCGAACATTATATACGTCTATAACGTTATATATCCTAACGTAAGGCAACATAACATCTCGGATGTAATATTTTACAACATTCCTGGCGTGTCGTCGCCTGCTTCTCGATGGGGACATTATATACGTCTATAACGTTGTATATCCTAACCTAACGCAACCTAACATCTGGGATGTAATATTTTACAACATTCCTGGCATGTCGGTCCCTACGCCTCGGTGGGAACGTTATATACGTCTATAACGACATATATCCAATCTTAAGGGAAACTAACATCTCGGGTGTAATATTTTACAACATTCCTGGCGCTTCGGCTCCTATTTCTCGGTGGGAATATTATATACGTCTATAACGTTATATATCCTAGCCTAAGGCAACCTAACATCTCGGGTTTAATATTTTACAACATTCCTGACGCGTCGGTCCCTATTTCTCGGTGGGAACATTATATACGTCTATAACGTTATATATCATAACCTAAGGCAACCTAAAATTTCTACCGTAATAGTTTACAACATTCCTGGCGTGTCGGTTCGTACTTCTCGGTGCGAACATTATATACGTCTATAACGTTATATATCCTAACGTAAGGCAACATAACATCTCGGATGTAATATTTTACAACATTCCTGGCGTGTCGTCGCCTGCTTCTCGATGGGGACATTATATACGTCTATAACGTTGTATATCCTAACATAACGCAACCTAACATCTGGGATGAAATATTTTACAACATTCCTGGCATGTCGGTCCCTACGTCTCGGTGGGAACATTATATACGTCTATAACGTTACATATCCTAACGTAAGGCAACATAACATCTCGGATGTAATATTTTACAACATTCCTGGCGTGTCGTCGCCTGCTTCTCGATGGGGACATTATATACGTCTATAACGTTGTATATCCTAACCTAACGCAACCTAACATCTGGGATGTAATATTTTACAACATTCCTGGCATGTCGGCCCCTATTTCTCGGTGGGAATATTATATACGTCTATAACGTTATATATCCTAGCCTAAGGCAACCTAACATCTCGGGTTTAATATTTTACAACATTCCTGACGCGTCGGCCCCTATTTCTCGGTGGGAACATTATATACGTCTATAACGTTATATATCATAACCTAAGGCAACCTAAAATTTCTACCGTAATAGTTTACAACATTCCTGGCGTGTCGGTTCGTACTTCTCGGTGCGAACATTATATACGTCTATAACGTTATATATCCTAACGTAAGGCAACATAACATCTCGGATGTAATATTTTACAACATTCCTGGCGTGTCGTCGCCTGCTTCTCGATGGGGACATTATATACGTCTATAACGTTGTATATCCTAACCTAACGCAACCTAACATCTGGGATGTAATATTTTACAACATTCCTGGCATGTCGGCCCCTATTTCTCGGTGGGAATATTATATACGTCTATAACGTTATATATCCTAGCCTAAGGCAACCTAACATCTCGGGTTTAATATTTTACAACATTCCTGACGCGTCGGCCCCTATTTCTCGGTGGTAACATTATATACGTCTATAACGTTATATATCATAACCTAAGGCAACCTAAAATCTCTACCGTAATAGTTTACAACATTCCTGGCGCTTCGGCTCCTACTTTTCGGTGGGAACACTATATACGTCTATAACGTTACATATCCTAACGTAAGGCAACATAACATCTCGGATGTAATATTTTACAACATTCCTGGCGTTTCGTCGCCTGCTTCTCGATGGGGACATTATATACGTCTATAACGTTGTATATCCTAACCTAACGCAACCTAACATCTCGGATGTAATATTTTACAACATTCCTGGCGCTTCGGCTCCTACTTTTCGGTGGGAACACTATATACGTCTATAACGTTACATATCCTAACGTAAGGCAACATAACATCTCGGATGTAATATTTTACAACATTCCTGGCGTGTCGTCGGCTGCTTCTCGCTGGGGACATTATATACGTCCATAACGTTGTATATCCGAACCTAACGCAACCTAACATCTGGGATGTAATATTTTACAACATTCCTGGCGTGTCGTCGCCTGCTTCTCGATGGGGACATTATATACGTCTATAACGTTGTATATCCTAACCTAACGCAACCTAACGTCTGGGATGTAATATCTTACAACATTCCTGGCATGTCGGTCCCTACGTCTCGGTGGGAACGTTATATACGTCTATAACGATATATATCCACACTTAAGGGAAACTAACTTCTCGGGTGTCATATTTTACAACATTCCTGGCGCTTCGGCTCCTACTTTTCGGTGGGAACATTATATACCTCTATAACGTTACATATTCTAACGTAAGGCAACATAACATCTCGGATGTTATATTTTACAACATTCCTGTCGTGTGGTCGCCTGCTTCTCGAAGGGGACATTATATACGTCTATAACGTTGTATATCCTAACCTAACGCAACCTAACATCTGGGATGTAATATTTTACAACATTCCTGGCATGTCGGCCCCTATTTCTCGGTGGGAATATTATATACGTCTATAACGTTATATATCCTAGCCTAAGGCAACCTAACATCTCGGGTTTAATATTTTACAACATTCCTGACGCGTCGGCCCCTATTTCTCGGTGGGAACATTATATACGTCTATAACGTTATATATCATAACCTAAGGCAACCTAAAATTTCTACCGTAATAGTTTACAACATTCCTGGCGTGTCGGTTCGTACTTCTCGGTGCGAACATTATATACGTCTATAACGTTATATATCCTAACGTAAGGCAACATAACATCTCGGATGTAATATTTTACAACATTCCTGGCGTGTCGTCGCCTGCTTCTCGATGGGGACATTATATACGTCTATAACGTTGTATATCCTAACCTAACGCAACCTAACATCTGGGATGTAATATTTTACAACATTCCTGGCATGTCGGCCCCTATTTCTCGGTGGGAATATTATATACGTCTATAACGTTATATATCCTAGCCTAAGGCAACCTAACATCTCGGGTTTAATATTTTACAACATTCCTGACGCGTCGGCCCCTATTTCTCGGTGGTAACATTATATACGTCTATAAAGTTATATATCATAACCTAAGGCAACCTAAAATTTCTACCGTAATAGTTTACAACATTCCTGGCGTGTCGGTTCGTACTTCTCGGTGCGAACATTATATACGTCTATAACGTTATATATCCGAACGTAAGGCAACATAACATCTCGGATGTAATATTTTACAACATTCCTGGCGTGTCGTCGCCTGCTTCTCGATGGGGACATTATATTCGTCTATAACGTTGTATATCCTAACCAAACACAACCTAACATCTGGGATGTAATATTTTACAACATTCCTGGCATGTCGGTCCCTACGTCTCGGTGGGAACGTTATATACGTCTATAACGTTATATATCATAACCTAAGGCAACCTAAAATCTCTACCGTAATAGTTTATAACATTCCTGGCGCTTCGGCTCTAACTTTTCGGTGGGAACATTATATACGTCTATAACGTTACATATCCTAACGTAAGGCAACATAACATCTCGGATGTAATATTTTACAACATTCCTGGCGTGTCGTCGCCTGCTTCTCGATGGGGACATTATATTCGTCTATAACGTTGTATATCCTAACCTAACGCAACCTAACATCTGGGATGTAATATTTAACAACATTCCTGGCATGTCGGTCCCTACGCCTCGGTGGGAACGTTATATACGTCTATAACGACATATATCCAATCTTAAGGGAAACTAACATCTCGGGTGTAATATTTTACAACATTCCTGGCGCTTCGGCTCCTATTTCTCGGTGGGAATATTATATACGTCTATAACGTTATATATCCTAGCCTAAGGCAACCTAACATCTCGGGTTTAATATTTTACAACATTCCTGACGCGTCGGCCCCTATTTCTCGGTGGGAACATTATATACGTCTATAACGTTATATATCATAACCTAAGGCAACCTAAAATTTCTACCGTAATAGTTTACAACATTCCTGGCGTGTCGGTTCGTACTTCTCGGTGCGAACATTATATACGTCTATAACGTTATATATCCTAACGTAAGGCAACATAACATCTCGGATGTAATATTTTACAACATTCCTGGCGTGTCGTCGCCTGCTTCTCGATGGGGACATTATATACGTCTATAACGTTGTATATCCTAACATAACGCAACCTAACATCTGGGATGAAATATTTTACAACAGTCCTGGCATGTCGGTCCCTACGTCTCGGTGGGAACATTATATACGTCTATAACGTTACATATCCTAACGTAAGGCAACATAACATCGCGGATGTAATATTTTACAACATTCCTGGCGTGTCGTCGCCTGCTTCTCGATGGGGACATTATATACGTCTATAACGTTGTATATCCTAACCTAACGCAACCTAACATCTGGGATGTAATATTTTACAACATTCCTGGCATGTCGGCCCCTATTACTCGGTGGGAATATTATATACGTCTATAACGTTATATATCCTAGCCTAAGGCAACCTAACATCTCGGGTTTAATATTTTACAACATTCCTGACGCGTCGGCCCCTATTTCTCGGTGGGAACATTATATACGTCTATAACGTTATATATCATAACCTAAGGCAACCTAAAATTTCTACCGTAATAGTTTACAACATTCCTGGCGTGTCGGTTCGTACTTCTCGGTGCGAACATTATATACGTCTATAACGTTATATATCCTAACGTAAGGCAACATAACATCTCGGATGTAATATTTTACAACATTCCTGGCGTGTCGTCGCCTGCTTCTCGATGGGGACATTATATACGTCTATAACGTTGTATATCCTAACCTAACGCAACCTAACATCTGGGATGTAATATTTTACAACATTCCTGGCATGTCGGCCCCTATTTCTCGGTGGGAATATTATATACGTCTATAACGTTATATATCCTAGCCTAAGGCAACCTAACATCTCGGGTTTAATATTTTACAACATTCCTGACGCGTCGGCCCCTATTTCTCGGTGGTAACATTATATACGTCTATAACGTTATATATCATAACCTAAGGCAACCTAAAATCTCTACCGTAATAGTTTACAACATTCCTGGCGCTTCGGCTCCTACTTTTCGGTGGGAACACTATATACGTCTATAACGTTACATATCCTAACGTAAGGCAACATAACATCTCGGATGTAATATTTTACAACATTCCTGGCGTGTCGTCGCCTGCTTCTCGATGGGGACATTATATTCGTCTATAACGTTGTATATCCTAACCTAACGCAACCTAACATCTGGGATGTAATATTTAACAACATTCCTGGCATGTCGGTCCCTACGTCTCGTTGGGAACGTTATATACGTCTATAACGACATATATCCAAACTTAAGGGAAACTAACATCTCGGATGTAATATTTTACAACATTCCTGGCGCTTCGGCTCCTACTTTTCGGTGGGAACACTATATACGTCTATAACGTTACATATCCTAACGTAAGGCAACATAACATCTCGGATGTAATATTTTACAACATTCCTGGCGTGTCGTCGGCTGCTTCTCGCTGGGGACATTATATACGTCCATAACGTTGTATATCCGAACCTAACGCAACCTAACATCTGGGATGTAATATTTTACAACATTCCTGGCGTGTCGTCGCCTGCTTCTCGATGGGCACATTATATACGTCTATAACGTTGTATATCCTAACCTAACGCAACCTAACATCTGGGATGTAATATCTTACAACATTCCTGGCATGTCGGTCCCTACGTCTCGGTGGGAACGTTATATACGTCTATAACGATATATATCCACACTTAAGGGAAACTAACTTCTCGGGCGTCATATTTTACAACATTCCTGGCGCTTCGGCTCCTACTTTTCGGTGGGAACATTATATACGTCTATAACGTTACATATTCTAACGTAAGGCAACATAACATCTCGGATGTTATATTTTACAACATTCCTGTCGTGTGGTCGCCTGCTTCTCGATGGGGTCATTATATACGTCTATAACATTGTATATCCTAACCAAAGGCAACCTAACATCTCGGATGTAATATTTTACAACATTCTGGTTTGTCAGTCCCCACGTCTCGATCTGGACATTATATACATTTATAACGATATATATCCACACTTAAGGGAAACTAACATCTCGGATGTAATATTTTGCAACATTCCTGGCGCTTCGGCTCCTACTTTTCGGTGGGAACATTATATACGTCTATAACGTTACATATCCTAACGTAAGGCAACATAACATCTCGGATGTTATATTTTACAACATTCCTGGCGTGTCGTCGCCTGCTTCTCGATGGGGACATTATATACGTCTATAACGTTGTATATCCTAGCCTAAGCAATCTAACATCTCGGATGTAATATTTTACAACATTCCTGGCGTGTCGTCGCCTGCTTCTCGATGGGGACATTATATACGTCTATAACGTTGTATATCCTAACCTAACGCAACCTAACATCTCGGATGTAATATTTTACAACATTCTGGCTTGTCGGTCCCGACGTCTCGATCTGGACATTATATACGTCTATAACGATATATATCCAAACTTAAGGGAAACTAACATCTCGGATGTAATACTTTATATCATTCCTGGCGCTTCGGCACCTACTTTTCGGTGGGAACATTATATACGTCTATAACGTTGTATATCCTAACCTAACGCAACCTAACATGTGGGATGTAATATTTTACAACATTCCTGGCATGTCGGCCCCTATTTCTCGGTGGGAATATTATATACGTCTATAACGTTATATATCCTAGCCTAGGGCAACCTAACATCTCGAGTTTAATATTTTACAACATTCCTGACGCGTCGGCCCCTATTTCTCGGTGGGAACATTATATACGTCCATAACGTTATATATCATAACCTAAGGCAACCTAAAATCTCTACCGTGACAGTTTACAACATTCCTGGCGTGTCGGCTCGTACTTCTCGGTGCGAACATTATATACGTCTATAACGTTATATATCCTAACGTAAGGCAACATAACATCTCGGATGTAATATTTTACAACATACCTGGCGTGTCGTCGCCTGCTTCTCGATGGGGACATTATATACGTCTATAACGTTGTATATCCTAACCTAACGCAATCTAACATCTGGGATGTAATATTTTCCAACATTCCTGGCATGTCGGTCCCTACGTCTCGGAGGGAACGTTATATACGTCTATAACGATATATATCCAAACTTAAGGGAAACTAACATCTCGGGTGTCATATTTTACAACATTCCTGGCGCTTCGGCTCCTACTTTTCGGTGGGAACATTATATACGTCTATAACGTTACATATCCAAACGTAAGGCAACATAACATCTCGGATGTAATATTTTACAACATTCCTGGCGTGTCGTCGCCTGCTTCTCGATGGGGACATTATATTCGTCTATAACGTTGTATATCCTAACCAAACGCAACCTAACATCTGGGATGTAATATTTTACAACATTCCTGGCATGTCGGTCCCTACGTCTCGGTGGGAACGTTATATATGTCTATAACGTTATATATCATAACCTAAGGCAACCTAAAATCTCTACCGTAATAGTTTATAACATTCCTGGCGCTTCGGCTCTAACTTTTCGGTGGGAACATTATTTACGTCTATAACGTTACATATCCTAACGTAAGGCAACATAACATCTCGGATGTAATATTTTACAACATTCCTGGCGTGTCGTCGCCTGCTTCTCGATGGGGACATTATATTCGTCTATAACGTTGTATATCCTAACCTAACGCAACCTAACATCTGGGATGTAATATTTTACAACATTCCTGGCATGTCGGCCCCTATTTCTCGGTGGGAATATTGTATACGTCTATAACGTTATATTTCCTAGCCTAAGGCAACCTAACATCTCGGGTTTAATATTTTACAACATTCCTGACGCGTCGGCCCCTATTTCTCGGTGGGAACATTATATACGTCTATAACGTTGTATATCCTAACCTAACGCAACCTAACATCGCGGGTTTAATATTTTACAACATTCCTGACGCGTCGGCCCCTATTTCTCGGTGGGAACATTATATACGTCTATAAGGTTATATATCATAACCTAAGGCAACCTAAAATCTCTACCGTAATAGTTTACAACATTCCTGGCGTGTCGGCTCGTACTTCTCGGTGCGAACATTATATACGTCTATAACGTTATATATCCTAACGTAAGGCAACATAACATCTCGGATATAATATTTTACAACATTCCTGGCGTGTCGTCGCCTGCTTCTCGATGGGGACATTATATACGTCTATAACGTTGTATATCCTAACCTAACGTAACCTAACATCTGGTATGTAATATTTTACAACATTCCTGGCATGTCGGCCCCTATTTCTCGGTGGGAATATTATATACGTCTATAACGTTATATATCCTAGCCTAAGGCAACCTAACATCTCGGGTTTAATATTTTACAACATTGTTGACGCGTCGGCCCCTATTTCTCGGTGGGAACATTATATACGTCTATAACGTTATATATCATAACCTAAGGCAACCTAAAATTTCTACCGTAATAGTTTACAACATTCCTGGCGTGTCGGTTCGTACTTCTCGGTGCGAACATTATATACGTCTATAACGTTATATATCCTAACGTAAGGCAACATAACATCTCGGATGTAATATTTTACAACATTCCTGGCGTGTCGTCGCCTGCTTCTCGATGGGGACATTATATACGTCTATAACGTTGTATATCCTAACATAACGCAACCTAACATCTGGGATGAAATATTTTACAACAGTCCTGGCATGTCGGTCCCTACGTCTCGGTGGGAACATTATATACGTCTATAACGTTACATATCCTAACGTAAGGCAACATAACATCGCGGATGTAATATTTTACAACATTCCTGGCGTGTCGTCGCCTGCTTCTCGATGGGGACATTATATACGTCTATAACGTTGTATATCCTAACCTAACGCAACCTAACATCTGGGATGTAATATTTTACAACATTCCTGGCATGTCGGCCCCTATTTCTCGGTGGGAATATTATATACGTCTATAACGTTATATATCCTAGCCTAAGGCAACCTAACATCTCGGGTTTAATATTTTACAACATTCCTGACGCGTCGGCCCCTATTTCTCGGTGGGAACATTATATACGTCTATAACGTTATATATCATAACCTAAGGCAACCTAAAATTTCTACCGTAATAGTTTACAACATTCCTGGCGTGTCGGTTCGTACTTCTCGGTGCGAACATTATATACGTCTATAACGTTATATATCCTAACGTAAGGCAACATAACATCTCGGATGTAATATTTTACAACATTCCTGGCGTGTCGTCGCCTGCTTCTCGATGGGGACATTATATACGTCTATAACGTTGTATATCCTAACCTAACGCAACCTAACATCTGGGATGTAATATTTTACAACATTCCTGGCATGTCGGCCCCTATTTCTCGGTGGGAATATTATATACGTCTATAACGTTATATATCCTAGCCTAAGGCAACCTAACATCTCGGGTTTAATATTTTACAACATTCCTGACGCGTCGGCCCCTATTTCTCGGTGGTAACATTATATACGTCTATAACGTTATATATCATAACCTAAGGCAACCTAAAATCTCTACCGTAATAGTTTACAACATTCCTGGCGCTTCGGCTCCTACTTTTCGGTGGGAACACTATATACGTCTATAACGTTACATATCCTAACGTAAGGCAACATAACATCTCGGATGTAATATTTTACAACATTCCTGGCGTGTCGTCGCCTGCTTCTCGATGGGGACATTATATTCGTCTATAACGTTGTATATCCTAACCTAACGCAACCTAACATCTGGGATGTAATATTTAACAACATTCCTGGCATGTCGGTCCCTACGTCTCGTTGGGAACGTTATATACGTCTATAACGACATATATCCAAACTTAAGGGAAACTAACATCTCGGATGTAATATTTTACAACATTCCTGGCGCTTCGGCTCCTACTTTTCGGTGGGAACACTATATACGTCTATAACGTTACATATCCTAACGTAAGGCAACATAACATCTCGGATGTAATATTTTACAACATTCCTGGCGTGTCGTCGGCTGCTTCTCGCTGGGGACATTATATACGTCCATAACGTTGTATATCCGAACCTAACGCAACCTAACATCTGGGATGTAATATTTTACAACATTCCTGGCGTGTCGTCGCCTGCTTCTCGATGGGCACATTATATACGTCTATAACGTTGTATATCCTAACCTAACGCAACCTAACATCTGGGATGTAATATCTTACAACATTCCTGGCATGTCGGTCCCTACGTCTCGGTGGGAACGTTATATACGTCTATAACGATATATATCCACACTTAAGGGAAACTAACTTCTCGGGTGTCATATTTTACAACATTCCTGGCGCTTCGGCTCCTACTTTTCGGTGGGAACATTATATACGTCTATAACGTTACATATTCTAACGTAAGGCAACATAACATCTCGGATGTTATATTTTACAACATTCCTGTCGTGTGGTCGCCTGCTTCTCGATGGGGTCATTATATACGTCTATAACATTGTATATCCTAACCAAAGGCAACCTAACATCTCGGATGTAATATTTTACAACATTCTGGTTTGTCAGTCCCCACGTCTCGATCTGGACATTATATACATTTATAACGATATATATCCACACTTAAGGGAAACTAACATCTCGGATGTAATATTTTGCAACATTCCTGGCGCTTCGGCTCCTACTTTTCGGTGGGAACATTATATACGTCTATAACGTTACATATCCTAACGTAAGGCAACATAACATCTCGGATGTTATATTTTACAACATTCCTGGCGTGTCGTCGCCTGCTTCTCGATGGGGACATTATATACGTCTATAACGTTGTATATCCTAGCCTAAGCAATCTAAAATCTCGGATGTAATATTTTACAACATTCCTGGCGTGTCGTCGCCTGCTTCTCGATGGGGACATTATATACGTCTATAACGTTGTATATCCTAACCTAACGCAACCTAACATCTCGGATGTAATATTTTACAACATTCTGGCTTGTCGGTCCCGACGTCTCGATCTGGACATTATATACGTCTATAACGATATATATCCAAACTTAAGGGAAACTAACATCTCGGATGTAATACTTTATATCATTCCTGGCGCTTCGGCACCTACTTTTCGGTGGGAACATTATATACGTCTATAACGTTGTATATCCTAACCTAACGCAACCTAACATGTGGGATGTAATATTTTACAACATTCCTGGCATGTCGGCCCCTATTTCTCGGTGGGAATATTATATACGTCTATAACGTTATATATCCTAGCCTAAGGCAACCTAACATCTCGAGTTTAATATTTTACAACATTCCTGACGCGTCGGCCCCTATTTCTCGGTGGGAACATTATATACGTCCATAACGTTATATATCATAACCTAAGGCAACCTAAAATCTCTACCGTGACAGTTTACAACATTCCTGGCGTGTCGGCTCGTACTTCTCGGTGCGAACATTATATACGTCTATAACGTTATATATCCTAACGTAAGGCAACATAACATCTCGGATGTAATATTTTACAACATACCTGGCGTGTCGTCGCCTGCTTCTCGATGGGGACATTATATACGTCTATAACGTTGTATATCCTAACCTAACGCAATCTAACATCTGGGATGTAATATTTTCCAACATTCCTGGCATGTCGGTCCCTACGTCTCGGAGGGAACGTTATATACGTCTATAACGATATATATCCAAACTTAAGGGAAACTAACATCTCGGGTGTCATATTTTACAACATTCCTGGCGCTTCGGCTCCTACTTTTCGGTGGGAACATTATATACGTCTATAACGTTACATATCCAAACGTAAGGCAACATAACATCTCGGATGTAATATTTTACAACATTCCTGGCGTGTCGTCGCCTGCTTCTCGATGGGGACATTATATTCGTCTATAACGTTGTATATCCTAACCAAACGCAACCTAACATCTGGGATGTAATATTTTACAACATTCCTGGCATGTCGGTCCCTACGTCTCGGTGGGAACGTTATATATGTCTATAACGTTATATATCATAACCTAAGGCAACCTAAAATCTCTACCGTAATAGTTTATAACATTCCTGGCGCTTCGGCTCTAACTTTTCGGTGGGAACATTATTTACGTCTATAACGTTACATATCCTAACGTAAGGCAACATAACATCTCGGATGTAATATTTTACAACATTCCTGGCGTGTCGTCGCCTGCTTCTCGATGGGGACATTATATTCGTCTATAACGTTGTATATCCTAACCTAACGCAACCTAACATCTGGGATGTAATATTTTACAACATTCCTGGCATGTCGGCCCCTATTTCTCGGTGGGAATATTGTATACGTCTATAACGTTATATTTCCTAGCCTAAGGCAACCTAACATCTCGGGTTTAATATTTTACAACATTCCTGACGCGTCGGCCCCTATTTCTCGGTGGGAACATTATATACGTCTATAACGTTGTATATCCTAACCTAACGCAACCTAACATCGCGGGTTTAATATTTTACAACATTCCTGACGCGTCGGCCCCTATTTCTCGGTGGGAACATTATATACGTCTATAAGGTTATATATCATAACCTAAGGCAACCTAAAATCTCTACCGTAATAGTTTACAACATTCCTGGCGTGTCGGCTCGTACTTCTCGGTGCGAACATTATATACGTCTATAACGTTATATATCCTAACGTAAGGCAACATAACATCTCGGATATAATATTTTACAACATTCCTGGCGTGTCGTCGCCTGCTTCTCGATGGGGACATTATATACGTCTATAACGTTGTATATCCTAACCTAACGTAACCTAACATCTGGTATGTAATATTTTACAACATTCCTGGCATGTCGGCCCCTATTTCTCGGTGGGAATATTATATACGTCTATAACGTTATATATCCTAGCCTAAGGCAACCTAACATCTCGGGTTTAATATTTTACAACATTGTTGACGCGTCGGCCCCTATTTCTCGGTGGGAACATTATATACGTCTATAACGTTATATATCATAACCTAAGGCAACCTAAAATTTCTACCGTAATAGTTTACAACATTCCTGGCGTGTCGGTTCGTACTTCTCGGTGCGAACATTATATACGTCTATAACGTTATATATCCGAACGTAAGGCAACATAACATCTCGGATGTAATATTTTACAACATTCCTGGCGTGTCGTCGCCTGCTTCTCGATGGGGACATTATATTCGTCTATAACGTTGTATATCCTAACCTAACGCAACCTAACATCTGGGATGTAATATTTTACAACAGTCCTGGCATGTCGGTCCCTACGTCTCGGTGGGAACATTATATACGTCTATAACGTTACATATCCTAACGTAAGGCAACATAACATCGCGGATGTAATATTTTACAACATTCCTGGCGTGTCGTCGCCTGCTTCTCGATGGGGACATTATATACGTCTATAACGTTGTATATCCTAACCTAACGCAACCTAACATCTGGGATGTAATATTTTACAACATTCCTGGCATGTCGGCCCCTATTTCTCGGTGGGAATATTATATACGTCTATAACGTTATATATCCTAGCCTAAGGCAACCTAACATCTCGGGTTTAATATTTTACAACATTCCTGACGCGTCGGCCCCTATTTCTCGGTGGGAACATTATATACGTCTATAACGTTATATATCATAACCTAAGGCAACCTAAAATTTCTACCGTAATAGTTTACAACATTCCTGGCGTGTCGGTTCGTACTTCTCGGTGCGAACATTATATACGTCTATAACGTTATATATCCTAACGTAAGGCAACATAACATCTCGGATGTAATATTTTACAACATTCCTGGCGTGTCGTCGCCTGCTTCTCGATGGGGACATTATATACGTCTATAACGTTGTATATCCTAACCTAACGCAACCTAACATCTGGGATGTAATATTTTACAACATTCCTGGCATGTCGGCCCCTATTTCTCGGTGGGAATATTATATACGTCTATAACGTTATATATCCTAGCCTAAGGCAACCTAACATCTCGGGTTTAATATTTTACAACATTCCTGACGCGTCGGCCCCTATTTCTCGGTGGTAACATTATATACGTCTATAACGTTATATATCATAACCTAAGGCAACCTAAAATCTCTACCGTAATAGTTTACAACATTCCTGGCGCTTCGGCTCCTACTTTTCGGTGGGAACACTATATACGTCTATAACGTTACATATCCTAACGTAAGGCAACATAACATCTCGGATGTAATATTTTACAACATTCCTGGCGTGTCGTCGCCTGCTTCTCGATGGGGACATTATATTCGTCTATAACGTTGTATATCCTAACCTAACGCAACCTAACATCTGGGATGTAATATTTAACAACATTCCTGGCATGTCGGTCCCTACGTCTCGTTGGGAACGTTATATACGTCTATAACGACATATATCCAAACTTAAGGGAAACTAACATCTCGGATGTAATATTTTACAACATTCCTGGCGCTTCGGCTCCTACTTTTCGGTGGGAACACTATATACGTCTATAACGTTACATATCCTAACGTAAGGCAACATAACATCTCGGATGTAATATTTTACAACATTCCTGGCGTGTCGTCGGCTGCTTCTCGCTGGGGACATTATATACGTCCATAACGTTGTATATCCGAACCTAACGCAACCTAACATCTGGGATGTAATATTTTACAACATTCCTGGCGTGTCGTCGCCTGCTTCTCGATGGGCACATTATATACGTCTATAACGTTGTATATCCTAACCTAACGCAACCTAACATCTGGGATGTAATATCTTACAACATTCCTGGCATGTCGGTCCCTACGTCTCGGTGGGAACGTTATATACGTCTATAACGATATATATCCACACTTAAGGGAAACTAACTTCTCGGGTGTCATATTTTACAACATTCCTGGCGCTTCGGCTCCTACTTTTCGGTGGGAACATTATATACGTCTATAACGTTACATATTCTAACGTAAGGCAACATAACATCTCGGATGTTATATTTTACAACATTCCTGTCGTGTGGTCGCCTGCTTCTCGATGGGGTCATTATATACGTCTATAACATTGTATATCCTAACCAAAGGCAACCTAACATCTCGGATGTAATATTTTACAACATTCTGGTTTGTCAGTCCCCACGTCTCGATCTGGACATTATATACATTTATAACGATATATATCCACACTTAAGGGAAACTAACATCTCGGATGTAATATTTTGCAACATTCCTGGCGCTTCGGCTCCTACTTTTCGGTGGGAACATTATATACGTCTATAACGTTACATATCCTAACGTAAGGCAACATAACATCTCGGATGTTATATTTTACAACATTCCTGGCGTGTCGTCGCCTGCTTCTCGATGGGGACATTATATACGTCTATAACGTTGTATATCCTAGCCTAAGCAATCTAACATCTCGGATGTAATATTTTACAACATTCCTGGCGTGTCGTCGCCTGCTTCTCGATGGGGACATTATATACGTCTATAACGTTGTATATCCTAACCTAACGCAACCTAACATCTCGGATGTAATATTTTACAACATTCTGGCTTGTCGGTCCCGACGTCTCGATCTGGACATTATATACGTCTATAACGATATATATCCAAACTTAAGGGAAACTAACATCTCGGATGTAATACTTTATATCATTCCTGGCGCTTCGGCACCTACTTTTCGGTGGGAACATTATATACGTCTATAACGTTGTATATCCTAACCTAACGCAACCTAACATGTGGGATGTAATATTTTACAACATTCCTGGCATGTCGGCCCCTATTTCTCGGTGGGAATATTATATACGTCTATAACGTTATATATCCTAGCCTAAGGCAACCTAACATCTCGAGTTTAATATTTTACAACATTCCTGACGCGTCGGCCCCTATTTCTCGGTGGGAACATTATATACGTCCATAACGTTATATATCATAACCTAAGGCAACCTAAAATCTCTACCGTGACAGTTTACAACATTCCTGGCGTGTCGGCTCGTACTTCTCGGTGCGAACATTATATACGTCTATAACGTTATATATCCTAACGTAAGGCAACATAACATCTCGGATGTAATATTTTACAACATACCTGGCGTGTCGTCGCCTGCTTCTCGATGGGGACATTATATACGTCTATAACGTTGTATATCCTAACCTAACGCAATCTAACATCTGGGATGTAATATTTTCCAACATTCCTGGCATGTCGGTCCCTACGTCTCGGAGGGAACGTTATATACGTCTATAACGATATATATCCAAACTTAAGGGAAACTAACATCTCGGGTGTCATATTTTACAACATTCCTGGCGCTTCGGCTCCTACTTTTCGGTGGGAACATTATATACGTCTATAACGTTACATATCCAAACGTAAGGCAACATAACATCTCGGATGTAATATTTTACAACATTCCTGGCGTGTCGTCGCCTGCTTCTCGATGGGGACATTATATTCGTCTATAACGTTGTATATCCTAACCAAACGCAACCTAACATCTGGGATGTAATATTTTACAACATTCCTGGCATGTCGGTCCCTACGTCTCGGTGGGAACGTTATATATGTCTATAACGTTATATATCATAACCTAAGGCAACCTAAAATCTCTACCGTAATAGTTTATAACATTCCTGGCGCTTCGGCTCTAACTTTTCGGTGGGAACATTATTTACGTCTATAACGTTACATATCCTAACGTAAGGCAACATAACATCTCGGATGTAATATTTTACAACATTCCTGGCGTGTCGTCGCCTGCTTCTCGATGGGGACATTATATTCGTCTATAACGTTGTATATCCTAACCTAACGCAACCTAACATCTGGGATGTAATATTTTACAACATTCCTGGCATGTCGGCCCCTATTTCTCGGTGGGAATATTGTATACGTCTATAACGTTATATTTCCTAGCCTAAGGCAACCTAACATCTCGGGTTTAATATTTTACAACATTCCTGACGCGTCGGCCCCTATTTCTCGGTGGGAACATTATATACGTCTATAACGTTGTATATCCTAACCTAACGCAACCTAACATCGCGGGTTTAATATTTTACAACATTCCTGACGCGTCGGCCCCTATTTCTCGGTGGGAACATTATATACGTCTATAAGGTTATATATCATAACCTAAGGCAACCTAAAATCTCTACCGTAATAGTTTACAACATTCCTGGCGTGTCGGCTCGTACTTCTCGGTGCGAACATTATATACGTCTATAACGTTATATATCCTAACGTAAGGCAACATAACATCTCGGATATAATATTTTACAACATTCCTGGCGTGTCGTCGCCTGCTTCTCGATGGGGACATTATATACGTCTATAACGTTGTATATCCTAACCTAACGTAACCTAACATCTGGTATGTAATATTTTACAACATTCCTGGCATGTCGGCCCCTATTTCTCGGTGGGAATATTATATACGTCTATAACGTTATATATCCTAGCCTAAGGCAACCTAACATCTCGGGTTTAATATTTTACAACATTGTTGACGCGTCGGCCCCTATTTCTCGGTGGGAACATTATATACGTCTATAACGTTATATATCATAACCTAAGGCAACCTAAAATTTCTACCGTAATAGTTTACAACATTCCTGGCGTGTCGGTTCGTACTTCTCGGTGCGAACATTATATACGTCTATAACGTTATATATCCGAACGTAAGGCAACATAACATCTCGGATGTAATATTTTACAACATTCCTGGCGTGTCGTCGCCTGCTTCTCGATGGGGACATTATATTCGTCTATAACGTTGTATATCCTAACCTAACGCAACCTAACATCTGGGATGTAATATTTTACAACATTCCTGGCATGTCGGTCCCTACGTCTCGTTGGGAACGTTATATACGTCTATAACGACATATATCCAAACTTAAGGGAAACTAACATCTCGGATGTAATATTTTACTACATTCCTGGCGCTTCGGCTCCTACTTTTCGGTGGGAACATTATATACGTCTATAACGTTACATATCCTAACGTAAGGCAACATAACATCTCGGATATAATATTTTTCATCATTCTTGGCGTGTCGTCGCCTGCTTCTCGATGGGGACATTATATACGTCTATAACGTTGTATATCCTAACCTACCGCAACCTAACATGTCGGATGTAATATTTTACAACATTCCTGGCGCTTCGGCTCCTACTTTTCGGTGGGAACACTATATACGTCTATAACGTTACATATCCTAACGTAAGGCAACATAACATCTCGGATGTAATATTTTACAACATTCCTGGCGTGTCGTCGCCTGCTTCTCGATGGGGACATTATATACGTCTATAACGTTGTATATCCTAACCTAACGCAACCTAACATCTGGGATGTAATATCTTACAACATTCCTGGCATGTCGGTCCCTACGTCTCGGTGGGAACGTTATATACGTCTATAACGATATATATCCACACTTAAGGGAAACTAACTTCTCGGGTGTTATATTTTACAACATTCCTGGCGCTTCGGCTCCTACTTTTCGGTGGGAACATTATATATGTCTATAACGTTACATATTCTAACGTAAGGCAACACAACATCTCGGATGTTTTATTTTACAACATTCCTGTCGTGTGGTCGCCTGCTTCTCGATGGGGTCATTATATACGTCTATAACATTGTATATCCTAACCTAAGGCAACCTAACATCTCGGATGTAATATTTTACAACATTCTGGCTTGTCAGTCCCCACATCTCGATCTGGACATTATATACATTTATAACGATATATATCCAAACTTAAGGGAAACTAACATCTCGGATGTAATATTTTGCAACATTCCTGGCGCTTCGGCTCCTACTTTTCGGTGGGAACATTATATACGTCTATAACGTTACATATCCTAACGTAAGGCAACATAACATCTTGGATGTTATATTTTACAACATTCCTGGCGTGTGGTCGCCTGCTTCTCGATGGGGTCATTATATACGTCTATAACATTGTATATCCTAACCTAAGGCAACCTAACATCTCGGATGTAATATTTTACAACATTCTGGCTTGTCAGTCCCCACATCTCGATCTGGACATTATATACATTTATAACGATATATATCCAAACTTAAGGGAAACTAACATCTCGGATGTAATATTTTGCAACATTCCTGGCGCTTCGGCTCCTACTTTTCGGTGGGAACATTATATACGTCTATAACGTTACATATCCTAATGTAAGGCAACATAACATCTCGGATGTTATATTTTACAACATTCCTGGCGTGTCGTCGCCTGCTTCTCGATGGGGACATTATATACGTCTATAACGTTGTATATCGTAGCCTAAGCAATCTAACATCTCGGATGTAATATTTTACAACATTCCTGGCGCGTCGTCGCCTGCTTCTCGAAGGGGACATTATATACGTCTATAACGTTGTATATCCTAACCTAACGCAACCTAACATCTCGGATGTAATATTTTACAACATTCTGGCTTGTCGGTCCCGACGTCTCGATCTGGACATTATATACGTCTATAACGATATGTATCCAAACTTAAGGGAAACTAACACTCGGATGTAATATTTTATAACATTCCTGGCGCTTCGGCACCTACTTTTCGGTGGGAACATTATATACGTCTATAACGTTGTATATCCTAACCTAACGCAACCTAACATCTGGGATGTAATATTTTACAACATTCCTGGCATGTCGGCCCCTATTTCTCGGTGGGAATATTATATACGTCTATAACGTTATATATCCTAGCCTAAGGCAACCTAACATCTCGAGTTTAATATTTTACAACATTCCCGACGCGTCGGCCCCTATTTCTCGGTGGGAACATTATATACGTCCATAACGTTATATATCATAACCTAAGGCAACCTAAAATCTCTACCGTAACAGTTTACAACATTCCTGGCGTGTCGGCTCGTACTTCTCGGTGCGAACATTATATACGTCTATAACGTTATATATCCTAACGTAAGGCAACATAACATCTCGGATGTAATATTTTACAACATACCTGGCGTGTCGTCGCCTGCTTCTCGATGGGGACATTATATACGTCTATAACGTTGTATATCCTAACCTAACGCAATCTAACATCTGGGATGTAATATTTTCCAACATTCCTGGCATGTCGGTCCCTACGTCTCGGAGGGAACGTTATATACGTCTATAACGATATATATCCAAACTTAAGGGAAACTAACATCTCGGGTGTCATATTTTACAACATTCCTGGCGCTTCGGCTCCTCCTTTTCGGTGGGAACATTATATACGTCTATAACGTTACATATCCTAACGTAAGGCAACATAACATCTCGGATGTTATATTTTACAACATTCCTGGCGTGTGGTCGCCTGCTTCTCGATGGGGTCATTATATACGTCTATAACATTGTATATCCTAACCTAAGGCAACCTAACATCTCGGATGTAATATTTTACAACATTCTGGCTTGTCAGTCCCCACTTCTCGATCTGGACATTATATACATTTATAACGATATATATCCAAACTTAAGGGAAACTAACATCTCGGATATAATATTTTACAACATTCCTGGTGCTTCGGCTCCTACTTTTCGGTGGGAACATTATATACGTCTATAACGTTACATATCCTAACGTAAGGCAACATAACATCTCGGATGTTATATTTTACAACATTCCTGGCGTGTCGTCGCCTGCTTCTCGATGGGGACATTATATACGTCTATAACGTTGTATATCCTAACCTAACGCAACCTAACATCTCGGATGTATTATTTTACAACATTCTGGCTTGTCGGTCACGACGTCTCGATCTGCACATTATATACGTCTATAACGATATATATCCAAACTTAAGGGAAACTAACATCTCGGATGTAATATTTTACAACATTCCTGGCGTGTCGTCGCCTGCTTCTCGATGGGGACATTATATTCGTCTATAACGTTGTATATCCTAACCTAACGCAACCTAACATCTGGGATGTAATATTTTACAACATTCCTGGCATGTCGGCCCCTATTTCTCGGTGGGAATATTGTATACGTCTATAACGTTATATTTCCTAGCCTAAGGCAACCTAACATCTCGGGTTTAATATTTTACAACATTCCTGACGCGTCGGCCCCTATTTCTCGGTGGGAACATTATATACGTCTATAACGTTGTATATCCTAACCTAACGCAACCTAACATCGCGGGTTTAATATTTTACAACATTCCTGACGCGTCGGCCCCTATTTCTCGGTGGGAACATTATATACGTCTATAAGGTTATATATCATAACCTAAGGCAACCTAAAATCTCTACCGTAATAGTTTACAACATTCCTGGCGTGTCGGCTCGTACTTCTCGGTGCGAACATTATATACGTCTATAACGTTATATATCCTAACGTAAGGCAACATAACATCTCGGATATAATATTTTACAACATTCCTGGCGTGTCGTCGCCTGCTTCTCGATGGGGACATTATATACGTCTATAACGTTGTATATCCTAACCTAACGTAACCTAACATCTGGTATGTAATATTTTACAACATTCCTGGCATGTCGGCCCCTATTTCTCGGTGGGAATATTATATACGTCTATAACGTTATATATCCTAGCCTAAGGCAACCTAACATCTCGGGTTTAATATTTTACAACATTGTTGACGCGTCGGCCCCTATTTCTCGGTGGGAACATTATATACGTCTATAACGTTATATATCATAACCTAAGGCAACCTAAAATTTCTACCGTAATAGTTTACAACATTCCTGGCGTGTCGGTTCGTACTTCTCGGTGCGAACATTATATACGTCTATAACGTTATATATCCGAACGTAAGGCAACATAACATCTCGGATGTAATATTTTACAACATTCCTGGCGTGTCGTCGCCTGCTTCTCGATGGGGACATTATATTCGTCTATAACGTTGTATATCCTAACCTAACGCAACCTAACATCTGGGATGTAATATTTTACAACATTCCTGGCATGTCGGTCCCTACGTCTCGTTGGGAACGTTATATACGTCTATAACGACATATATCCAAACTTAAGGGAAACTAACATCTCGGATGTAATATTTTACTACATTCCTGGCGCTTCGGCTCCTACTTTTCGGTGGGAACATTATATACGTCTATAACGTTACATATCCTAACGTAAGGCAACATAACATCTCGGATATAATATTTTTCATCATTCTTGGCGTGTCGTCGCCTGCTTCTCGATGGGGACATTATATACGTCTATAACGTTGTATATCCTAACCTACCGCAACCTAACATGTCGGATGTAATATTTTACAACATTCCTGGCGCTTCGGCTCCTACTTTTCGGTGGGAACACTATATACGTCTATAACGTTACATATCCTAACGTAAGGCAACATAACATCTCGGATGTAATATTTTACAACATTCCTGGCGTGTCGTCGCCTGCTTCTCGATGGGGACATTATATACGTCTATAACGTTGTATATCCTAACCTAACGCAACCTAACATCTGGGATGTAATATCTTACAACATTCCTGGCATGTCGGTCCCTACGTCTCGGTGGGAACGTTATATACGTCTATAACGATATATATCCACACTTAAGGGAAACTAACTTCTCGGGTGTTATATTTTACAACATTCCTGGCGCTTCGGCTCCTACTTTTCGGTGGGAACATTATATATGTCTATAACGTTACATATTCTAACGTAAGGCAACACAACATCTCGGATGTTTTATTTTACAACATTCCTGTCGTGTGGTCG
The DNA here is from genome assembly GCA_963969225.1 of Xylocopa violacea. NCBI lineage: Eukaryota > Metazoa > Arthropoda > Insecta > Hymenoptera > Apidae > Xylocopa > Xylocopa violacea. Next base: position 659,712 of record CAXAJV010000263.1, on the reverse strand, counting down.
CCTGCTTCTCGATGGGGTCTTTATATACGTCTATAACATTGTATATCCTAACCTAAGGCAACCTAACATCTCGGATGTAATATTTTACAACATTCTGGCTTGTCAGTCCCCACATCTCGATCTGGACATTATATACATTTATAACGATATATATCCAAACTTAAGGGAAACTAACATCTCGGATGTAATATTTTGCAACATTCCTGGCGCTTCGGCTCCTACTTTTCGGTGGGAACATTATATACGTCTATAACGTTACATATCCTAACGTAAGGCAACATAACATCTTGGATGTTATATTTTACAACATTCCTGGCGTGTGGTCGCCTGCTTCTCGATGGGGTCATTATATACGTCTATAACATTGTATATCCTAACCTAAGGCAACCTAACATCTCGGATGTAATATTTTACAACATTCTGGCTTGTCAGTCCCCACATCTCGATCTGGACATTATATACATTTATAACGATATATATCCAAACTTAAGGGAAACTAACATCTCGGATGTAATATTTTGCAACATTCCTGGCGCTTCGGCTCCTACTTTTCGGTGGGAACATTATATACGTCTATAACGTTACATATCCTAATGTAAGGCAACATAACATCTCGGATGTTATATTTTACAACATTCCTGGCGTGTCGTCGCCTGCTTCTCGATGGGGACATTATATACGTCTATAACGTTGTATATCGTAGCCTAAGCAATCTAACATCTCGGATGTAATATTTTACAACATTCCTGGCGCGTCGTCGCCTGCTTCTCGAAGGGGACATTATATACGTCTATAACGTTGTATATCCTAACCTAACGCAACCTAACATCTCGGATGTAATATTTTACAACATTCTGGCTTGTCGGTCCCGACGTCTCGATCTGGACATTATATACGTCTATAACGATATGTATCCAAACTTAAGGGAAACTAACACTCGGATGTAATATTTTATAACATTCCTGGCGCTTCGGCACCTACTTTTCGGTGGGAACATTATATACGTCTATAACGTTGTATATCCTAACCTAACGCAACCTAACATCTGGGATGTAATATTTTACAACATTCCTGGCATGTCGGCCCCTATTTCTCGGTGGGAATATTATATACGTCTATAACGTTATATATCCTAGCCTAAGGCAACCTAACATCTCGAGTTTAATATTTTACAACATTCCCGACGCGTCGGCCCCTATTTCTCGGTGGGAACATTATATACGTCCATAACGTTATATATCATAACCTAAGGCAACCTAAAATCTCTACCGTAACAGTTTACAACATTCCTGGCGTGTCGGCTCGTACTTCTCGGTGCGAACATTATATACGTCTATAACGTTATATATCCTAACGTAAGGCAACATAACATCTCGGATGTAATATTTTACAACATACCTGGCGTGTCGTCGCCTGCTTCTCGATGGGGACATTATATACGTCTATAACGTTGTATATCCTAACCTAACGCAATCTAACATCTGGGATGTAATATTTTCCAACATTCCTGGCATGTCGGTCCCTACGTCTCGGAGGGAACGTTATATACGTCTATAACGATATATATCCAAACTTAAGGGAAACTAACATCTCGGGTGTCATATTTTACAACATTCCTGGCGCTTCGGCTCCTCCTTTTCGGTGGGAACATTATATACGTCTATAACGTTACATATCCTAACGTAAGGCAACATAACATCTCGGATGTTATATTTTACAACATTCCTGGCGTGTGGTCGCCTGCTTCTCGATGGGGTCATTATATACGTCTATAACATTGTATATCCTAACCTAAGGCAACCTAACATCTCGGATGTAATATTTTACAACATTCTGGCTTGTCAGTCCCCACTTCTCGATCTGGACATTATATACATTTATAACGATATATATCCAAACTTAAGGGAAACTAACATCTCGGATATAATATTTTACAACATTCCTGGTGCTTCGGCTCCTACTTTTCGGTGGGAACATTATATACGTCTATAACGTTACATATCCTAACGTAAGGCAACATAACATCTCGGATGTTATATTTTACAACATTCCTGGCGTGTCGTCGCCTGCTTCTCGATGGGGACATTATATACGTCTATAACGTTGTATATCCTAACCTAACGCAACCTAACATCTCGGATGTATTATTTTACAACATTCTGGCTTGTCGGTCACGACGTCTCGATCTGCACATTATATACGTCTATAACGATATATATCCAAACTTAAGGGAAACTAACATCTCGGATGTAATATTTTACAACATTCCTGGCGCTTCGGCTCCTACTATTCGGTGGGAACATTATATACGTCTATAACGTTACATATCCTAACGTAAGGCAACATAACATCTCGGATGTTATATTTTACAACATTCCTGGCGTGTCGTCGCCTGCTTCTCGATGGGGACATTATATACGTCTATAACGTTGTATATCCTAGCCTAAGCAATCTAACATCTCGGATGTAATATTTTACAACATTCCTGGCGTGTCGTCGCCTGCTTCTCGATGGGGACATTATATACGTCTATAACGTTGTATATCCTAACCTAACGCAACCTAACATCGCTGGTTTAATATTTTACAACATTCCTGACGCGTCGGCCCCTATTTCTCGGTGGGAACATTATATACGTCTATAACGTTATATATCATAACCTAAGGCAACCTAAAACCTCTACCGTAATAGTTTACAACATTCCTGGCGTGTCGGCTCGTACTTCTCGGTGCGAACATTATATACGCCTATAACGTTATATATCCTAACGTAACGCAACATAACATCTCGGATATAATATTTTACAACATTCCTGGCGTGTCGTCGCCTGCTTCTCGATGGGGACATTATATACGTCTATAACGTTGTATATCCTAACCTAACGCAACCTAACATCTGGGATGTAATATCTTACAACATTCCTGGCATGTCGGTCCCCACGTCTCGGTGGGAACGTTATATACGTCTATAACGATATATATCCACACTTAAGGGAAACTAACTTCTCGGGTGTTATATTTTACAACATTCCTGGCGCTTCGGCTCCTACTTTTCGGTGGGAACATTATATATGTCTATAACGTTACATATTCTAACGTAAGGCAACACAACATCTCGGATGTTATATTTTACAACATTCCTGTCGTGTGGTCGCCTGCTTCTCGATGGGGTCATTATATACGTCTATAACATTGTATATCCTAACCTAAGGCAACCTAACATCTCGGATGTAATATTTTACAACATTCTGGCTTGTCAGTCCCCACATCTCGATCTGGACATTATATACATTTATAACGATATATATCCAAACTTAAGGGAAACTAACATCTCGGATGTAATATTTTGCAACATTCCTGGCGCTTCGGCTCCTACTTTTCGGTGGGAACATTATATACGTCTATAACGTTACATATCCTAACGTAAGGCAACATAACATCTCGGATGTTATATTTTACAACATTCCTGGCGTGTCGTCGCCTGCTTCTCGATGGGGACATTATATACGTCTATAACGTTGTATATCGTAGCCTAAGCAATCTAACATTTCGGATGTAATATTTTACAACATTCCTGGCGTGTCGTCGCCTGCTTCTCGATGGGGACATTATATACGTCTATAACGTTGTATATCCTAACCTAACGCAACCTAACATCTCGGATGTAATATTTTACAACATTCTGGCTTGTCGGTCCCGACGTCTCGATCTGGACATTATATACGTCTATAACGATATATATCCAAACTTAAGGGAAACTAACATCTCGGATGTAATATTTTATAACATTCCTGGCGCTTCGGCACCTACTTTTCGGTGGGAACATTATATACGTCTATAACGTTGTATATCCTAACCTAACGCAACCTAACATCTGGGATGTAATATTTTACAACATTCCTGGCATGTCGGCCCCTATTTCTCGGTGGGAATATTATATACGTCTATAACGTTATATATCCTAGCCTAAGGCAACCTAACATCTCGAGTTTAATATTTTACAACATTCCTGACGCGTCGGCCCCTATTTCTCGGTGGGAACATTATATACGTCCATAACGTTATATATCATAACCTAAGGCAACCTAAAATGTCTACCGTAACAGTTTACAACATTCCTGGCGTGTCGGCTCGTACTTCTCGGTGCGAACATTATATACGTCTATAACGTTATATATCCTAACGTAAGGCAACATAACATCTCGGATGTAATATTTTACAACATACCTGGCGTGTCGTCGCCTGCTTCTCGATGGGGACATTATATACGTCTATAACGTTGTATATCCTAACCTAACGCAATCTAACATCTGGGATGTAATATTTTCCAACATTCCTGGCATGTCGGTCCCTACGTCTCGGAGGGAACGTTATATACGTCTATAACGATATATATCCAAACTTAAGGGAAACTACCATCTCGGGTGTCATATTTTACAACATTCCTGGCGCTTCGGCTCCTCCTTTTCGGTGGGAACATTATATACGTCTATAACGTTACATATCCTAACGTAAGGCAACATAACATCTCGGATGTTATATTTTACAACATTCCTGGCGTGTGGTCGCCTGCTTCTCGATGGGGTCATTATATACGTCTATAACATTGTATATCCTAACCTAAGGCAACCTAACATCTCGGATGTAATATTTTACAACATTCTGGCTTGTCAGTCCCCACGTCTCGATCTGGACATTATATACATTTATAACGATATATATCCAAACTTAAGGGAAACTAACATCTCGGATATAATATTTTACAACATTCCTGGTGCTTCGGCTCCTACTTTTCGGTGGGAACATTATATACGTCTATAACGTTACATATCCTAACGTAAGGCAACATAACATCTCGGATGTTATATTTTACAACATTCCTGGCGTGTCGTCGCCTGCTTCTCGATGGGGACATTATATACGTCTATAACGTTGTATATCCTAACCTAACGCAACCTAACATCTCGGATGTATTATTTTACAACATTCTGGCTTGTCGGTCCCGACGTCTCGATCTGCACATTATATACGTCTATAACGATATATATCCAAACTTAAGGGAAACTAACATCTCGGATGTAATATTTTATAACATTCCTGGCGCTTCGGCTCCTACTTTTCGGTGGGAACATTATATACGTCTATAACGTTACATATCCTAACGTAAGGCAACATAACATCTCGGATGTTATATTTTACAACATTCCTGGCGTGTCGTCGCCTGCTTCTCGATGGGGACATTATATACGTCTATAACGTTGTATATCCTAGCCTAAGCAATCTAACATCTCGGATGTAATATTTTACAACATTCCTGGCGTGTCGTCGCCTGCTTCTCGATGGGGACATTATATACGTCTATAACGTTGTATATCCTAACCTAGCGCAACCTAACATCGCTGGTTTAATATTTTACAACATTCCTGACGCGTCGGCTCCTATTTCTCGGTGGGAACATTATATACGTCTATAACGTTATATATCATAACCTAAGGCAACCTAAAACCTCTACCGTAATAGTTTACAACATTCCTGGCGTGTCGGCTCGTACTTCTCGGTGCGAACATTATATACGCCTATAACGTTATATATCCTAACGTAACGCAACATAACATCTCGGATATAATATTTTACAACATTCCTGGCGTGTCGTCGCCTGCTTCTCGATGGGGACATTATATACGTCTATAACGTTGTATATCCTAACCTAACGCAACCTAACATCTGGGATGTAATATTTTACAACATTCCTGGCATGTCGGTCCCTACGTCTCGTTGGGAACGTTATATACGTCTATAACGACATATATCCAAACTTAAGGGAAACTAACATCTCGGATGTAATATTTTTCAACATTCCTGGCGTTTCGGCTCCTACTTTTCGGTGGGAACATTATATACGTCTATAACGTTACATATCCTAACGTAAGGCAACATAACATCTCGGATGTTATATTTTACAACATTCCTGGCGTGTCGTCGCCTGCTTGTCGATGGGGACATTATATACGTCTATAACGTTGTATATCCTAGCCTAAGCAATCTAACATCTCGGATGTAATATTTTACAACATTCCTGGCGTGTCGTCGCCTGCTTCTCGATGGGGACATTATATACGTCTATAACGTTGTATATCCTAACCTAACGCAACCTAACATCTGGGATGTAATATTTTACAACATTCCTGGAATGTCGGCTCCTATTTCTCGGTGGGAATATTATATACGTCTATAACGTTATATATCCTATCCTAAGGCAACCTAAAACCTCTACCGTAATAGTTTACAACATTCCTGGCGTGTCGGCTCGTACTTCTCGGTGGGAACATTATATACGTCTATAACGTTATATATCCTAATGTAACGCAACATAACATCTCGGATATAATATTTTACAACATTCCTGGCGTGTCGTCGCCTGCTTCTCGATGGGGACATTATATACGTCTATAACGTTGTATATCCTAACCTAACGCAACCTAACATGTGGGATGTAATATTTTACAACATTCCTGGCATGTCGGTCCCTACGTCTCGTTGGGAACGTTATATACGTCTATAACGACATATATCCAAACTTAAGGGAAACTAACATCTCCGATGTAATATTTTACAACATTCCTGGCGCTTCGGCTCCTACTTTTCGGTGGGAACATTATATACGTCTATAACGTTACATATCCTAACGTAAGGCAACATAACATCTCGGATGTTATATTTTACAACATTCCTGGCGTGTCGTCGCCTGCTTCTCGATGGGGACATTATATACGTCTATAACGTTGTATATCCTAACCTAACGCAACCTAACATCTGGGATGTAATATTTTACAACATTCCTGGCATGTCGGTCCCTACGTCTCGGTGGGAACGTTATATACGTCTATAACGACATATATCCAAACTTAAGGGAAACTAACATCTCGGATGTAATATTTTACAACATTCCTGGCGATTCGGCTCCCACTTTTCGGTGGGAACATTATATACGTCTATAACGTTACATATCCTAACGTAAGGCAACATAACATCTCGGATGTTATATTTTACAACATTCCTGGCGTGTCGTCGCCTGCTCCTCGATGGGGTCATTATATACGTCTATAACGTTGTATATCCTAACCTAAGGCAACCTAACATCTCGGATGTAATATTCTACAACATTCTGGCTTGTCGGTCCCCACGTCTCGATCTGCACATTATATACGTCTATAACGATATATATCCAAACTTAAGGGAAACCTACATCTCGGATGTAATATTTTGCATCATTCCTGGCGCTTCGGCTCCTACTTTTCGGTGGGAACATTATATACGTCTATAACGTTACATATCCTAACGTAAGGCAACATAACATCTCGGATGTAATATTTTACAACATTCCTGGCGTGTCGTCGCCTGCTTCTCGATGGGGACATTATATACGTCTATAACGTTGTATATCCTAACCTAACGCATCCTAACATCTGGGATGTAATATTTTACAACATTCCTGGCATGTCGGTCCCTACGTCTCGTTGGGAACGTTATATACGTCTATAACGACATATATCCAAACTTAAGGGAAACTAACATCTCGGATGTAATATTTTACAACATTCCTGGCGCTTCGGCTCCTACTTTTCGGTGGGAACATTATATACGTCTATAACGTTACATATCCTAACGTAAGGCAACATAACATCTCCGATGTTATATTTTACAACATTCCTGGCGTGTCGTCGCCTGCTTCTCGATGGGGACATTATATACGTCTATAACGTTGTATATCCTAACCTAACGCAACCTAACATCTGGGATGTAATATTTTACAACATTCCTGGCATGTCGGTCCCTACGTCTCGGTGGGAACGTTATATACGTCTATAACGACATATATCCAAACTTAAGGGAAACTAACATCTCGGATGTAATATTTTACAACATTCCTGGCGATTCGGCTCCCACTTTTCGGTGGGAACATTATATACGTCTATAACGTTACATATCCTAACGTAAGGCAACATAACATCTCGGATGTTATATTTTACAACATTCCTGGCGTGTCGTCGCCTGCTCCTCGATGGGGTCATTATATACGTCTATAACGTTGTATATCCTAACCTAAGGCAACCTAACATCTCGGATGTAATATTTTCCAACATTCTGGCTTGTCGGTCCCCACGTCTCGATCTGCACATTATATACGTCTATAACGATATATATCCAAACTTAAGGGAAACCTACATGTCGGATGTAATATTTTACATCATTCCTGGCGCTTCGGCTCCTACTTTTCGGTGGGAATATTATATACGTCTATAACGTTACATATCCTAACGTAAGGCAACATAACATCTCGGATGTAATATTTTACAACATTCCTGGCGTGTCGTCGCCTGCTTCTCGATGGGGACATTATATACGTCTATAACGTTGTATATCCTAACCTAACGCATCCTAACATCTGGGATGTAATATTTTACAACATTCCTGGCATGTCGGCCCCTATTTCTCGGTGGGAATATTATATACGTCTATAACGTTATATATCCTAGCCTAAGGCAACCTAACATCTCGAGTTTAATATTTTACAACATTCCTGACGCGTCGGCCCCTATTTCTCGGTGGGAACATTATATACGTCAATAACGTTATATATCATAACCTAAGGCAACCTAAAATCTCTACCGTAGTAGTTTACAACATTCCTGGCGTGTCGGCTCGTACTTCTCGGTCCGAACATTATATTCGTCTATAACGTTATATATCCTAACGTAAGGCAACACAACATCTCGGATATAATATTTTACAACATTCCTGGCGTGTCGTCGCCTGCTTCTCGATGGGGACATTATATACGTCTATAACGTTGTATATCCTAACCTAACGCAACCTAACATCTCGGATGTAATATTTTACAACATTCCTGGCGCTTCGGCTCCTACTTTTCGGTGGGAACATTATATACGTCTATAACGTTACATATCCTAACGTAAGGCAACATAACATCTCGGATGTAATATTTTACATTCCTGGCGTGTCGTCGCCTGCTTCTCGATGGGGACATTATATACGTCTATAACGTTTTATATCCTAGCCTAAGGCAACCTAACATCTCGGGTTTAATATTTTACACCATTCCTGACTCGTCGGCCCCTATTTCTCGGTGGGAACATTATATACGTCAATAACGTTATATATCATAACCTAAGGCAACCTAAAATCTCTACCGTAATAGTTTACAACATTCCTGGCGTGTCGGCTCGTACTTCTCGGTGCGAACATTATATACGTCTATAACGATATATATCCAAACTTAAGGGAAACTAACATCTCGGGTGTCATATTTTACAACATTCCTGGCGCTTCGGCTCCTACTTTTCGGTGGGAACATTATATACGTCTATAACGTTACATATCCTAACGTAAGGCAACATAACATCTCGGATGTTATATTTTACAACATTCCTGGCGTGTCCTCGCCTGCTTCTCGATGGGGACATTATATACGTCTATAACGTTGTATATCCTAGCCTAAGCAATCTAACATCTCGGATGTAATATTTTACAACATTCCTGGCATGTCGGTCCCTACGTCTCGGTGGGAACATTATATACGTCTATAACGACATATATCCAAACTTAAGGGAAACTAACATCTCGGATGTAATATTTTACAATATTCCTGGCTCTTCGGCTCCTACTTTTCGGTGGGAATATTATATACGTCTATAACGTTACATATCCTAACGTAAGGCAACATAACATCTCGGATGTAATATTTTACAACATTCCTGGCGTGTCGTCGCCTGCTTCTCGATGGGGACATTATATACGTCTATAACGTTGTATATCCTAACCTAACGCATCCTAACATCTGGGATGTAATATTTTACAACATTCCTGGCATGTCGGCCCCTATTTCTCGGTGGGAATATTATATACGTCTATAACGTTATATATCCTAGCCTAAGGCAACCTAACATCTCGAGTTTAATATTTTACAACATTCCTGACGCGTCGGCCCCTATTTCTCGGTGGGAACATTATATACGTCAATAACGTTATATATCATAACCTAAGGCAACCTAAAATCTCTACCGTAGTAGTTTACAACATTCCTGGCGTGTCGGCTCGTACTTCTCGGTCCGAACATTATATTCGTCTATAACGTTATATATCCTAACGTAAGGCAACACAACATCTCGGATATAATATTTTACAACATTCCTGGCGTGTCGTCGCCTGCTTCTCGATGGGGACATTATATACGTCTATAACGTTGTATATCCTAACCTAACGCAACCTAACATCTCGGATGTAATATTTTACAACATTCCTGGCGCTTCGGCTCCTACTTTTCGGTGGGAACATTATATACGTCTATAACGTTACATATCCTAACGTAAGGCAACATAACATCTCGGATGTAATATTTTACATTCCTGGCGTGTCGTCGCCTGCTTCTCGATGGGGACATTATATACGTCTATAACGTTTTATATCCTAGCCTAAGGCAACCTAACATCTCGGGTTTAATATTTTACACCATTCCTGACTCGTCGGCCCCTATTTCTCGGTGGGAACATTATATACGTCAATAACGTTATATATCATAACCTAAGGCAACCTAAAATCTCTACCGTAATAGTTTACAACATTCCTGGCGTGTCGGCTCGTACTTCTCGGTGCGAACATTATATACGTCTATAACGATATATATCCAAACTTAAGGGAAACTAACATCTCGGATGTAATATTTTATAACATTCCTGGCGCTTCGGCTCCTACTTTTCGGTGGGAACATTATATACGTCTATAACGTTGTATATCCTAACCTAACGCAACCTAACATCTGGGATGTAATATTTTACAACATTCCTGGCATGTCGGCCCCTATTTCTCGGTGGGAATATTATATACGTCTATAACGTAATATATCCTAGCCTAAGGCAACCTAACATCTCGAGTTTAATATTTTACAACATTCCTGACGCGTCGGCCCCTATTTCTCGGTGGGAACATTATATACGTCTATAACGTTATATATCATAACCTAAGGCAACCTAAAATCTCTACCGTAACAGTTTACAATATTCCTGGCGTGTCGGCTCGTACTTCTCGGTGCGAACATTATATACGTCCATAACGTTATATATCCTAACGTAAGGCAACATAACATCTCGGATGTAATATTTTACAACATTCCTGGCGTGTCGTCGCCTGCTTCTCGATGGGGACATTATATACGTCTATAGCGTTGTATATCCTAACCTAACGCAACCTAACATCTCGGATGTAATATTTTACAACATTCCTGGCATGTCGTCGCCTGCTTCTCGATGGGGACATTACATAAATCTATATCGTTGTATATCCTAACCTAACGCAACCTAACATCTGGGATGTAATATTTTACAACATTCCTGGCATGTCGGTCCCTACGTCTCGGTGGTAACATTACATACGTCTATAACGTTATATATCCTAGCCTAAGGCGGCCTAACATGTCGAATATAATATTTTACATCATTCCTGGCGTGTCGGCCCGTAGTTCTCGGTGGTAACAATATATTCGTCTATAACGTTATGTATCCTAGCCTAAGGCAACCTAACGTGCCGAATGTAATATTTTACAACATTCCTGGCGTGTCGTCGCCTACTTCTCGATGGGGACATTATATACATCTATAACCTTGTATATCCTAACCTAAGGCAACCTAACATCTCGGATGTAATATTTTACAACATTCTGGCGTGTCGTCGCCTGCTTCTCGATGGGGACATTATATGCGTCTATAACGTTGTATATCCTAACCTAACGCAACCTAACATTTGGGATGCAATATTTTACAACATTCCTGGCATGTCGGTGCCTACGTCTCGGTGGGAACATTATATACGTCTATAACGATATATGTCCCAACCTAAGGCAACCTAACACCTCGGATGTAATAGTTGACAACATTCCTGGCGTCTAGGCCCGTACTTCTCGGTGGGAACATTGTATACGTCTATAACGTTATATATCCTAGCCTAAGGCCACATAACATGTCGAATGTAATATTTTACAACATTCCTGGCGTGTCGTCGCCTGCATCTCGATGGGGACATTTTATACGTCTATAACGTTGTGTATCCTAACCTAACGCAATCTAACATCTGGGATGTAATATTCCTGGCGTGTCGTCGCCTACTTCTGGATGGGGAGATTATATACGTCTATAACGTTATATATCCTAACCTAAGGCAACCTAACTTCTCGGATGTAATGGTTCACAACATTCCTGGCGTGTCCGCCCGTACTTCTCGGTGGGAACATTATATACGTCTATAACGTTATATATCCTAGCCTAAGGCCACATAACATGTCGAATGTAATATTTTACAACATTCCAGGCGTGTCGTCCCCTGCTTCTCGATGGGGACATTATATACGTCTATAACGTTGTATATCCTAACCTAACGCAACCTAACATTTCGGATGTAATATTTTACAACATTTCTGGCATGTCGGTCCCTACATCTCGGTGGGAACATACTATACGTCTATAACGTTGTATATCCTAACCTAAGGGAACCTAACATCTCGGGTGTAATATTTTACAACATTCCTGACGCGTCGGCCCCTATTTTTCAGTGGGAACATTATATACGTCTATAACGTTATATATCCTAGCCTAAGGCAACCTAAGATGTCGAATGTAATATTTTACAACATTCCTGGCGTGTCGTCGCCTACTTAACGATGGGGACATTATACACATCTATAACATTGTATATCCTAACCTAAGGCAACCTAACATCTCGGATGTAATATTTTACAACATTCTGGCGTGTCGTCGCCTGCTTCTCGATGGGGAGATTATATACGTCTATAACGTTGTATATCCTAACCTAACGCAACCTAACATTTGGGATGCAATATTTTACAACATTCCTGGCATGTCGGTGCCTACGTCTCGGTGGGAACACTATATACGTCTATAACGATATATGTCCCAACCTAAGGCAACCTAACACCTCGGATGTAATAGTTGACAACATTCCTGGCGTCTAGGCCCGTACTTCTCGGTGGGAACATTGTATACGTCTATAACGTTATACATCCTAGCCTAAGGCGACCTAACATGTCGAATGTAATATTTTACATCATTCCTGGCGTGTCGTCGCCTGCTTCTCGATGGGAACATTATATACGTCTATAACGTTGTGTATCCTAACCTAACGCAACCTAACATCTGGGATGTAATATTCCTGGCGTGTCGTCGCCTACTTCTGGATGGGGAGATTATATGCGTCTATAACGTTATATATCCTAACCTAAGGCAACCTAACATCTCGGATGTAATAGTTGACAACATTTCTGGCGTGTACGCCCGTACTTCTCGGTGGGAACCTTATATACGTCTATAACGTTATATATCCTAGCCTAAGGCCACATAACATGTCGAATGTAATATTTTACAACATTCCTGGCGTGTCGTCGCCTGCATCTCGATGGGGACATTATATACGTCTATAACGTTGTATATCCTAACCTAAAGCAACCTAACATCTGGGATGTAATATTTTACAAGATTCCTGGCATGTCGGTCCCCAAGTCTCGGTAGGAACATTATATACGTCTATAACGATATATACCCAAACCGAAGGGAACCTAACATCTCGGATGTAATATTTTACAACATTCCTGGCGTGTCGTCGCCTGCTTCTCGATGGGGACATTATATACGTCTATAACGTTGTATATCCTAACCTAACGCAACCTAACATCTCGGACGTAATATTTTACAACATTCCTGGCATGTCGGTCCCTACAGCTCGGTGGGAACATACTATACGTCTATAAAGTTGTATATCCTAACCAAAGGGAACCTAACATCTCGGGTGTAATATTTTACAACATTCCTGACTCGTCGGCCCCCATTTTTAGGTGGGAACATTATATACGTCTATAACGCTATATATCCTAGCCTAAGGCAACCTAAGATGTCGAATGTAATATTTTACAACATTCTGGCGTGTCGTCGCCTGCTTCTCGATGGGAACATTATATACGTCTATAACGTTGTGTATCCTAACCTAACGCAACCTAACATCTGGGATGTAATATTCCTGGCGTGTCGTCGCCTACTTCTGGATGGGGAGATTATATACGTCTATAACGTTATATATCCTAACCTAAGGCAACCTAACATCTCGGATGTAGTAGTTGACAACATTCCTGGCGTGTCCGCCCGTACTTCTCGGTGGGAACATTATATACGTCTATAACGTTATATATCCTAGCCTAAGGCCACATTACATGTCGAATGTAATATTATACAACATTCCTGGCGTGTCGTCGCCTGCTTCTCGATGGGGACATTATATACGTCTTTAACGTTGTATATCCTAACCTAAAGCAACCTAACATCTGGGATGTAATATTTTACAAGATTCCTGGCATGTCGGTCCCCAAGTCTCGGTAGGAACATTATATACGTCTATAACGATATATATCCAAACCGAAGGGAACCTAACATCTCGGATGTAATATTTTACAACATTCCTGGCGTGTCGTCGCCTGCTTCTCGATGGGGACATTATATACGTCTATAACGTTGTATATCCTAACCTAACGCAACCTAACATCTGGGATGTAATATCTTACAACATTCTGGCTTGTCTGTCCCCACGTCTCGATCTGGACATTATATACATTTATAACGCTATATATCCAAACTTAAGGGAAACTAACATCTCGGATGTAATATTTTACAACATTCCTGGCGCTTCGGCTCCTACTTTTCGGTGGGAACATTATATACGTCTATAACGTTACACATCCTAACGTAAGGCAACATAACGTCTCGGATGTTATATTTTACAACATTCCTGGCGTGTCGTCGCCTGCTTCTCGATGGGGACATTATATACGTCTATAACTTTGTATATCCTAGCCTAAGCAATCTAACATCTCGGATGTAATATTTTACAACATTCCTGGCATGTCGGTCCCTACGTCTCGGTGGGAACATTATATACGTCTATAACGACATATATCCAAACTTAAGGGAAACTAACATCTCGGATGTAATATTTTACAATATTCCTGGCTCTTCGGCTCCTACTTTTCGGTGGGAACATTATATACGTCTATAACGTTACATATCCTAACGTAAGGCAACATAACATCTCGGATGTTATATTTTACAACATTCCTGGCGTGTCGTCGCCTGCTCCTCGATGGGGTCATTATATACGTCTATAACGTTGTATATCCTAACCTAACGCAACCTGACATCTCGGATGTAATATTTTACAACATTCTGGCTTGTCGGTCCACACGTCTCGATCTGGACATTATATACGTCTATAACGATATATATCCAAACTTAAGGGAAACTAGCATCTCGGATGTAATATTTTATAACATTCCTGGCGCTTCGGCTCCTACTTTTCGGTGGGAATATTATATACGTCTATAACGTTGTATATCCTAACCTAACGCAACCTAACATCTGGGATGTAATATTTTACAACATTCCTGGCATGTCGGCCCCTATTTCTCGGTGGGAATATTATATACGTCTATAACGTTATATATCCTAGCCTAAGGCAACCTAACATCTCGAGTTTAATATTTTACAACATTCCTGACGCGTCGGCCCCTATTTCTCGGTGGGAACATTATATACGTCGATAACGTTATATATCATAACCTAAGGCAACCTAAAATCTCTACCGTAACAGTTTACAACATTCCTGGCGTGTCGGCTCGTACTTCTCGGTGCGAACATTATATACGTCTATAACGATATATATCCAAACTTAAGGGAAACTAACATCTCGGATGTAATATTTTATAACATTCCTGGCGCTTCGGCTCCTACTTTTCGGTGGGAACATTATATACGTCTATAACGTTACATATCCCAACGTAAGGCAACATAACATCTCGGATGTTATATTTTACAACATTCCTGGCGCTTCGGCTCCTACTTTTCGGTGGGAACATTATATACGTCTATAACGTTACATATCCTAACGTAAGGCAACATAACATCTCGGATGTAATATTTTACAACATTCCTGGCGTGTCCTCGCCTGCTTCTCCATGGGGACATTATATACGTCTATAAAGTTGTATATCCTAACCTAACGCAACCTAACATCTGGGATGTAATATCTTACAACATTCCTGGCATGTCGGTCCCTACGTCTCGATGGGAACGTTATATACGTCTATAACGATATATATCCAAACTTAAGGGAAACTAACACCTCGGATGTAATATTTTACAACATTCCTGGCGCTTC
The DNA here is from genome assembly GCA_963969225.1 of Xylocopa violacea. Taxonomy (NCBI): domain Eukaryota; kingdom Metazoa; phylum Arthropoda; class Insecta; order Hymenoptera; family Apidae; genus Xylocopa; species Xylocopa violacea. The sequence goes on along the minus strand of CAXAJV010000263.1, from coordinate 643,426 downwards.
GGCTCCTACTTTTCGGTGGGAACATTATATACGTCTATAACGTTACACATCCTAACGTAAGGCAACATAACATCTCGGATGTTATATTTTACAACATTCCTGGCGCGTCGTCGCCTGCTTCTCGATGGGGACATTATATACGTCTATAACGTTGTATATCCTAGCCTAAGCAAACTAACATCTGGGATGTAATATTTTACAACATTCCTGGCATGTCGGTCCCTACGTCTCGCTGGGAACGTTATATACGTCTATAACGACATATATCCAAACTTAAGGGAAACTAACATCTGGGATGTAATATTTTACAACATTCCTGGCGCTTCGGCTCCTACTTTTCGTTGGGAAAATTATATACGTCTATAACGTTACATATCCTAACGTAAGGCAACATAACATCTCGGATGTTATATTTTACAACATTCCTGGCGTGTCGTCGCCTGCTTCTCGATGGGGACATTATATACGTCTATAACGTTGTATATCCTAGCCTAAGCAATCTAACATCTCGGATGTAATATTTTACAACATTCCTGGCGTGTCGTCGCCTGCTTCTCGATGGGGACATTATATACGTCTGTAACGTTGTATATCCTAACCTAACGCAACCTAACATCTGGGATGTAATATTCTACAACATTCCTGGCATGTCGGCCCCTATTTCTCGGTGGGAATATTATATACGTCTATAACGTTATATATCCTAGCCTAAGGCAACCTAACATCTCGGGTTTAATATTTTACAACATTCCTGACGCGTCGGCCCCTATTTCTCGGTGGGAACATTATATACTTCTTTAACGTTATATATCATAACCTAAGGCAACCTAAAATCTCAACCGTAATAGTTTACAACATTCCTGGCGCTTCGGCTCCTACTTTTCGGTGGGAACATTATATACGTCTATAACGTTACATATCCTAACGTAAGGCAACATAACATCTCGGATGTTATATTTTACAACATTCCTGGCGCGTCGTCGCCTGCTTCTCGATGGGGACATTATATACGTCTATAACGTTGTATATCCTAGCCTAAGCAAACTAACATCTGGGATGTAATATTTTACAACATTCCTGGCATGTCGGTCCCTACGTCTCGCTGGGAACGTTATATACGTCTATAACGACATATATCCAAACTTAAGGGAAACTAACATCTGGGATGTAATATTTTACAACATTCCTGGCGCTTCGGCTCCTACTTTTCGGTGGGAAAATTATATACGTCTATAACGTTACATATCCTAACGTAAGGCAACATAACATCTCGGATGTTATATTTTACAACATTCCTGGCGTGTCGTCGCCTGCTTCTCGATGGGGACATTATATACGTCTATAACGTTGTATATCCTAGCCTAAGCAATCTAACATCTCGGATGTAATATTTTACAACATTCCTGGCGTGTCGTCGCCTGCTTCTCGATGGGGACATTATATACGTCTATAACGTTGTATATCCTAACCTAACGCAACCTAACATCTGGGATGTAATATTCTACAACATTCCTGGCATGTCGGCCCCTATTTCTCGGTGGGAATATTATATACGTCTATAACGTTATATATCCTAGCCTAAGGCAACCTAACATCTCGGGTTTAATATTTTACAACATTCCTGACGCGTCGGCCCCTATTTCTCGGTGGGAACATTATATACTTCTATAACGTTATATATCATAACCTAAGGCAACCTAAATTCTCTACCGTAATAGTTTACAACATTCCTGGCGCTTCGGCTCCTACTTTTCGCTGGGAACGTTATATACGTCTATAACGTTACATATCCTAACGTAAGGCAACATAACATCTCGGATGTAATATTTTACAACATTCCTGTCGTGTCGTCGCCTGCTTCTCGATGGGGACGTTATATACGTCTATAACGTTGTATATCCTAACCTAACGCAACCTAACATCTGGGATGTAATATTTTACAACATTCCTGGCATGTCGGCCCCTTTTTCTCGGTGGGAATATGATATACGTCTATAACGTTATATATCCTAGCCTAAGGCAACCTAACATCTCGGGTTTAATATTTTACAACATTCCTGACGCGTCGGCCCCTATCTCTCGGTGGGAACATTATATACGTCTATAACGTTATATATCATAGCCTAAGGCAACCTAAAATCTCTACCGTAATAGTTTACGACGTTCCTGGCGTGTCGGCTCGTACTTCTCGGTGCGAACATTATATACGTCTATAACGTTATATATCCTAACGTAAGGCAACATAACATCTCGGATGTAATATTTTACAACATTCCTGGCGTGTCGTCGCCAGCTTCTCGATGGGGACATTATATACGTCTATAACGTTGTATATCCTAACCTATCGCAACCTAACATCTGGGATGTAATATTTTACAACATTCCTGGCATGTCGGTCCCTACGTCTCGGTGGGAACGTTATATACGTCTATAACGACATATATCCAAACTTAAGGGAAACTAACATCTCGGATGTAATATTTTACAACATTCCTGGCGATTCGGCTACTACTTTTCGGTGGGAACATTATATACGTCTATAACGTTACATATCCTAACGTAAGGCAACATAACATCTCGGATGTAATATTTTACAACATTCCTGGCGTGTCGTCGCCTGCTTCTCGATGGGGACATTATATACGTCTATAGCGTTGTATATCCTAACCTAACGCAACCTAACATCTCGGATGTAATATTTTACAACATTCCTGGCATGTCGTCGCCTGCTTCTCGATGGGGACATTACATAAGTCTATATCGTTGTATATCCTAACCTAACGCAACCTAACATCTGGGATGTAATATTTTACAACATTCCTGGCATGTCGGTCCCTACGTCTCGGTGGTAACATTACATACGTCTATAACGTTATATATCCTAGCCTAAGGCGGCCTAACATGTCGAATGTAATATTTTACATCATTCCTGGCGTGTCGGCCCGTAGTTCTCGGTGGTAACAATATATTCGTCTATAACGTTATGTATCCTAGCCTAAGGCAACCTAACGTGCCGAATGTAATATTTTACAACATTCCTGGCGTGTCGTCGCCTACTTCTCGATGGGGACATTATATACGTCTATATCGTTGTATATCCTAACCTAACGCAACCTAACTTCTGGGATGTAATATTTTACAACATTCCTGGCATGTCGGTCCCTACGTATCGGTGGTGACATTACATACGTCTATAACGTTATATATCCTAGCCTAAGGCAGCCTAACATGTCGAATGTAATATTTTACATCATTCCTGGCGTGTCGGCCCGTAGTTCTCGGTGGTAACAATATATTCGTCTATAACGTTATGTATCCTAGCCTAAGGCAACCTAACATGCCGAATGTAATATTTTAAAACATTCCTGGCGTGCCGTCGCCTACTTCTCGATGGGGACATTATATACGTCTATAACGTTGTATATCCTAACCTAACGCAACCTAACATCTGGGATGTATTATTTTACAACATTCCTAACTCGTCTGTTCCTACTTTTCGGTGGGAACATTATATACGTCTATAACGTTGTATATCCTAGTCCAAGGCAACCTAACATGTCGAATGTAATATTTTACAACATTCCTGGCGTGTCGTCGCCTCCTTCTCGATGGGGACATTATATACATCTATAACCTTGTATATCCTAACCTAAGGCAACCTAACATCTCGGATGTAATATTTTACAACATTCTGGCGTGTCGTCGCCTGCTTCTCGATGGGGACATTATATACGTCTATAACGTTGTATATCCTAACCTAACGCAACCTAACATTTGGGATGCAATATTTTACAACATTCCTGGCATGTCGGTGCCTACGTCTCGGTGGGAACATTATATACGTCTATAACGATATATGTCCCAACCTAAGGCAACCTAACACCTCGGATGTAATAGTTGACAACATTCCTGGCGTCTAGGCCCGTACTTCTCGGTGGGAACATTGTATACGTCTATAACGTTATATATCCCAGCCTAAGGCCACATAACATGTCGAATGTAATATTTTACAACATTCCTGGCGTGTCGTCGCCTGCATCTCGATGGGGACATTATATACGTCTATAACGTTGTGTATCCTAACCTAACGCAACCTAACATCTGGGATGTAATATTCCTGGCGTGTCGTCGCCTACTTCTGGATGGGGAGATTATATACGTCTTTAACGTTGTATATCCTAACCTAAAGCAACCTAACATCTGGGATGTAATATTTTACAAGATTCCTGGCATGTCGGTCCCCAAGTCTCGGTAGGAACATTATATACGTCTATATCGATATATATCCAAACCGAAGGGAACCTAACATCTCGGATGTACTATTTTACGAAATTCCTGGCATGTCGGTCCCTACATCTCGGTGGGAACTTACTATACGTCTATAAAGTTGTATATCCTAACCTAAGGGAACCTAACATCTCGGGTGTAATATTTTACAACATTCCTGACTCGTCGGCCCCTATTTTTAGGTGGGAACATTATATACGTCTATAACGTTATATATCCTAGCCTAAGGCAACCTAAGATGTCGAATGTAATATTTTACAACATTCCTGGCGTGTCGTCGCCTACTTCACGATGGGGACATTATACACATCTATAACATTGTATATCCTAACCTAAGGCAACCTAACATCTCGGATGTAATATTTTACAACATTCTGGCGTGTCGTCGCCTGCTTCTCGATGGGGAGATTATATACGTCTATAACGTTGTATATCCTAACCTAACGCAACCTAACATTTGGGATGCAATATTTTACAACATTCCTGGCATGTCGGTCCCCAAGTCTCGGTAGGAACATTATATACGTCTATAACGATATATACCCAAACCGAAGGGAACCTAACATCTCGGATGTAATATTTTACAACATTCCTGGCGTGTCGTCGCCTGCTTCTCGATGGGGACATTATATACGTCTATAACGTTGTATATCCTAACCTAACGCAACCTAACATCTCGGACGTAATATTTTACAACATTCCTGGCATGTCGGTCCCTACAGCTCGGTGGGAACATACTATACGTCTATAAAGTTGTATATCCTAACCTAAGGGAACCTAACATCTCGGGTGTAATATTTTACAACATTCCTGACTCGTCGGCCCCCATTTTTAGGTGGGAACATTATATACGTCTATAACGCTATATATCCTAGCCTAAGGCAACCTAAGATGTCGAATGTAATATTTTACAACATTCCTGGCGTGTCGTCGCCTGCTTCTCGATGGGGACATTATATACGTCTTTAACGTTGTATATCCTAACCTAAAGCAACCTAACATCTGGGATGTAATATTTTACAAGATTCCTGGCATGTCGGTCCCCAAGTCTCGGTAGGAACATTATATACGTCTATAACGATATATATCCAAACCGAAGGGAACCTAACATCTCGGATGTAATATTTTACAACATTCCTGGCGTGTCGTCGCCTGCTTCTCGATGGGGACATTATATACGTCTATAACGTTGTATATCCTAACCTAACGCAACCTAACATCTGGGATGTAATATCTTACAACATTCTGGCTTGTCTGTCCCCACGTCTCGATCTGGACATTATATACATTTATAACGCTATATATCCAAACTTAAGGGAAACTAACATCTCGGATGTAATATTTTACAACATTCCTGGCGCTTCGGCTCCTACTTTTCGGTGGGAACATTATATACGTCTATAACGTTACACATCCTAACGTAAGGCAACATAACGTCTCGGATGTTATATTTTACAACATTCCTGGCGTGTCGTCGCCTGCTTCTCGATGGGGACATTATATACGTCTATAACTTTGTATATCCTAGCCTAAGCAATCTAACATCTCGGATGTAATATTTTACAACATTCCTGGCATGTCGGTCCCTACGTCTCGGTGGGAACATTATATACGTCTATAACGACATATATCCAAACTTAAGGGAAACTAACATCTCGGATGTAATATTTTACAATATTCCTGGCTCTTCGGCTCCTACTTTTCGGTGGGAACATTATATACGTCTATAACGTTACATATCCTAACGTAAGGCAACATAACATCTCGGATGTTATATTTTACAACATTCCTGGCGTGTCGTCGCCTGCTCCTCGATGGGGTCATTATATACGTCTATAACGTTGTATATCCTAACCTAACGCAACCTGACATCTCGGATGTAATATTTTACAACATTCTGGCTTGTCGGTCCACACGTCTCGATCTGGACATTATATACGTCTATAACGATATATATCCAAACTTAAGGGAAACTAGCATCTCGGATGTAATATTTTATAACATTCCTGGCGCTTCGGCTCCTACTTTTCGGTGGGAATATTATATACGTCTATAACGTTGTATATCCTAACCTAACGCAACCTAACATCTGGGATGTAATATTTTACAACATTCCTGGCATGTCGGCCCCTATTTCTCGGTGGGAATATTATATACGTCTATAACGTTATATATCCTAGCCTAAGGCAACCTAACATCTCGAGTTTAATATTTTACAACATTCCTGACGCGTCGGAACCTATTTCTCGGTGGGAACATTATATACGTCGATAACGTTATATATCATAACCTAAGGCAACCTAAAATCTCTACCGTAACAGTTTACAACATTCCTGGCGTGTCGGCTCGTACTTCTCGGTGCGAACATTATATACGTCTATAACGATATATATCCAAACTTAAGGGAAACTAACATCTCGGATGTAATATTTTATAACATTCCTGGCGCTTCGGCTCCTACTTTTCGGTGGGAACATTATATACGTCTATAACGTTACATATCCCAACGTAAGGCAACATAACATCTCGGATGTTATATTTTACAACATTCCTGGCGCTTCGGCTCTTACTTTTCGGTGGGAACATTATATACGTCTATAACGTTACATATCCTAACGTAAGGCAACATAACATCTCGGATGTAATATTTTACAACATTCCTGGCGTGTCCTCGCCTGCTTCTCCATGGGGACATTATATACGTCTATAAAGTTGTATATCCTAACCTAACGCAACCTAACATCTGGGATGTAATATCTTACAACATTCCTGGCATGTCGGTCCCTACGTCTCGATGGGAACGTTATATACGTCTATAACGATATATATCCAAACTTAAGGGAAACTAACACCTCGGATGTAATATTTTACAACATTCCTGGCGCTTCGGCTCCTACTTTTCGGTGGGAACATTATATACGTCTATAACGTTACACATCCTAACGTAAGGCAACATAACATCTCGGATGTTATATTTTACAACATTCCTGGCGCGTCGTCGCCTGCTTCTCGATGGGGACATTATATACGTCTATAACGTTGTATATCCTAGCCTAAGCAAACTAACATCTGGGATGTAATATTTTACAACATTCCTGGCATGTCGGTCCCTACGTCTCGCTGGGAACGTTATATACGTCTATAACGACATATATCCAAACTTAAGGGAAACTAACATCTGGGATGTAATATTTTACAACATTCCTGGCGCTTCGGCTCCTACTTTTCGTTGGGAAAATTATATACGTCTATAACGTTACATATCCTAACGTAAGGCAACATAACATCTCGGATGTTATATTTTACAACATTCCTGGCGTGTCGTCGCCTGCTTCTCGATGGGGACATTATATACGTCTATAACGTTGTATATCCTAGCCTAAGCAATCTAACATCTCGGATGTAATATTTTACAACATTCCTGGCGTGTCGTCGCCTGCTTCTCGATGGGGACATTATATACGTCTATAACGTTGTATATCCTAACCTAACGCAACCTAACATCTGGGATGTAATATTCTACAACATTCCTGGCATGTCGGCCCCTATTTCTCGGTGGGAATATTATATACGTCTATAACGTTATATATCCTAGCCTAAGGCAACCTAACATCTCGGGTTTAATATTTTACAACATTCCTGACGCGTCGGCCCCTATTTCTCGGTGGGAACATTATATACTTCTTTAACGTTATATATCATAACCTAAGGCAACCTAAAATCTCAACCGTAATAGTTTACAACATTCCTGGCGCTTCGGCTCCTACTTTTCGGTGGGAACATTATATACGTCTATAACGTTACATATCCTAACGTAAGGCAACATAACATCTCGGATGTTATATTTTACAACATTCCTGGCGCGTCGTCGCCTGCTTCTCGATGGGGACATTATATACGTCTATAACGTCGTATATCCTAGCCTAAGCAAACTAACATCTGGGATGTAATATTTTACAACATTCCTGGCATGTCGGTCCCTACGTCTCGCTGGGAACGTTATATACGTCTATAACGACATATATCCAAACTTAAGGGAAACTAACATCTGGGATGTAATATTTTACAACATTCCTGGCGCTTCGGCTCCTACTTTTCGGTGGGAAAATTATATACGTCTATAACGTTACATATCCTAACGTAAGGCAACATAACATCTCGGATGTTATATTTTACAACATTCCTGGCGTGTCGTCGCCTGCTTCTCGATGGGGACATTATATACGTCTATAACGTTGTATATCCTAGCCTAAGCAATCTAACATCTCGGATGTAATATTTTACAACATTCCTGGCGTGTCGTCGCCTGCTTCTCGATGGGGACATTATATACGTCTATAACGTTGTATATCCTAACCTAACGCAACCTAACATCTGGGATGTAATATTCTACAACATTCCTGGCATGTCGGCCCCTATTTCTCGGTGGGAATATTATATACGTCTATAACGTTATATATCCTAGCCTAAGGCAACCTAACATCTCGGGTTTAATATTTTACAACATTCCTGACGCGTCGGCCCCTATTTCTCGGTGGGAACATTATATACTTCTTTAACGTTATATATCATAACCTAAGGCAACCTAAAATCTCAACCGTAATAGTTTACAACATTCCTGGCGCTTCGGCTCCTACTTTTCGGTGGGAACATTATATACGTCTATAACGTTACATATCCTAACGTAAGGCAACATAACATCTCGGATGTAATATTTTACAACATTCCTGGCGTGTCGCCGCCTGCTTCTCGATGGAGAAATTATATACGTCTATAACGTTGTATATCCTAACCTAACGCAACCTAACATCTGGGATGTAATATTTTACAACATTCCTGGCATGTCGGTCCCTACGTCTCGGTGGGAACGTTATATACGTCTATAACGACATATATCCAAACTTAAGGGAAACTAACATCTCGGATGTAATATTTTACAACATTCCTGGCGATTCGGCTACTACTTTTCGGTGGGAACATTATATACGTCTATAACGTTACATATCCTAACGTAAGGCAACATAACATCTCGGATGTAATATTTTACAACATTCCTGGCGTGTCGTCGCCTGCTTCTCGATGGGGACATTATATACGTCTATAGCGTTGTATATCCTAACCTAACGCAACCTAACATCTCGGATGTAATATTTTACAACATTCCTGGCATGTCGTCGCCTGCTTCTCGATGGGGACATTACATAAGTCTATATCGTTGTATATCCTAACCTAACGCAACCTAACATCTGGGATGTAATATTTTACAACATTCCTGGCATGTCGGTCCCTACGTCTCGGTGGTAACATTACATACGTCTATAACGTTATATATCCTAGCCTAAGGCGGCCTAACATGTCGAATGTAATATTTTACATCATTCCTGGCGTGTCGGCCCGTAGTTCTCGGTGGTAACAATATATTCGTCTATAACGTTATGTATCCTAGCCTAAGGCAACCTAACGTGCCGAATGTAATATTTTACAACATTCCTGGCGTGTCGTCGCCTACTTCTCGATGGGGACATTATATACGTCTATATCGTTGTATATCCTAACCTAACGCAACCTAACTTCTGGGATGTAATATTTTACAACATTCCTGGCACGTCGGTCCCTACGTATCGGTGGTGACATTACATACGTCTATAACGTTATATATCCTAGCCTAAGGCAGCCTAACATGTCGAATGTAATATTTTACATCATTCCTGGCGTGTCGGCCCGTAGTTCTCGGTGGTAACAATATATTCGTCTATAACGTTATGTATCCTAGCCTAAGGCAACCTAACATGCCGAATGTAATATTTTAAAACATTCCTGGCGTGCCGTCGCCTACTTCTCGATGGGGACATTATATACGTCTATAACGTTGTATATCCTAACCTAACGCAACCTAACATCTGGGATGTATTATTTTACAACATTCCTGACTCGTCTGTTCCTACTTTTCGGTGGGAACATTATATACGTCTATAACGTTGTATATCCTAGTCCAAGGCAACCTAACATGTCGAATGTAATATTTTACAACATTCCTGGCGTGTCGTCGCCTACTTCTCGGTGGGGACATTATATACATCTATAACCTTGTATATCCTAACCTAAGGCAACCTAACATCTCGGATGTAATATTTTACAACATTCTGGCGTGTCGTCGCCTGCTTCTCGATGGGGACATTATATACGTCTATAACGTTGTATATCCTAACCTAACGCAACCTAACATTTGGGATGCAATATTTTACAACATTCCTGGCATGTCGGTGCCTACGTCTCGGTGGGAACATTATATACGTCTATAACGATATATGTCCCAACCTAAGGCAACCTAACACCTCGGATGTAATAGTTGACAACATTCCTGGCGTCTAGGCCCGTACTTCTCGGTGGGAACATTGTATACGTCTATAACGTTATATATCCTAGCCTAAGGCCACATAACATGTCGAATGTAATATTTTACAACATTCCTGGCGTGTCGTCGCCTGCATCTCGATGGGGACATTATATACGTCTATAACGTTGTGTATCCTAACCTAACGCAACCTAACATCTGGGATGTAATATTCCTGGCGTGTCGTCGCCTACTTCTGGATGGGGAGATTATATACGTCTTTAACGTTGTATATCCTAACCTAAAGCAACCTAACATCTGGGATGTAATATTTTACAAGATTCCTGGCATGTCGGTCCCCAAGTCTCGGTAGGAACATTATATACGTCTATAACGATATATATCCAAACCGAAGGGAACCTAACATCTCGGATGTACTATTTTACGAAATTCCTGGCATGTCGGTCCCTACATCTCGGTGGGAACTTACTATACGTCTATAAAGTTGTATATCCTAACCTAAGGGAACCTAACATCTCGGGTGTAATATTTTACAACATTCCTGACTCGTCGGCCCCTATTTTTAGGTGGGAACATTATATACGTCTATAACGTTATATATCCTAGCCTAAGGCAACCTAAGATGTCGAATGTAATATTTTACAACATTCCTGGCGTGTCGTCGCCTACTTCACGATGGGGACATTATACACATCTATAACATTGTATATCCTAACCTAAGGCAACCTAACATCTCGGATGTAATATTTTACAACATTCTGGCGTGTCGTCGCCTGCTTCTCGATGGGGAGATTATATACGTCTATAACGTTGTATATCCTAACCTAACGCAACCTAACATTTGGGATGCAATATTTTACAACATTCCTGGCATGTCGGCGCCTACGTCTCGGTGGGAACATTATATACGTCTATAACGATATATGTCCCAACCTAAGGCAACCTAACACCTCGGATGTAATAGTTGACAACATTCCTGGCGTCTAGGCCCGTACTTCTCGGTGGGAACATTGTATACGTCTATAACGTTATATATCCTAGCCTAAGGCGACCTAACATGTCGAATGTAATATTTTACATCATTCCTGGCGTGTCGTCGCCTGCTTCTCGATGGGAACATTATATACGTCTATAACGTTGTGTACCCTAACCTAACGCAACCTAACATCTGGGATGTAATATTCCTGGCGTGTCGTCGCCTACTTCTGGATGGGGAGATTATATACGTCTATAACGTTATATATCCTAAGCTAAGGCAACCTAACATCTCGGATGTAATAGTTGACAACATTCCTGGCGTGTCCGCCCGTACTTCTCGGTGGGAACATTATATACGTCTATAACGTTATATATCCTAGCCTAAGGCCACATAACATGTCGAATGTAATATTTTACAACATTCCTGGCGTGTCGTCGCCTGCTTCTCGATGGGGACATTATATACGTCTATAACGTTGTATATCCTAACCTAAAGCAACCTAACATCTGGGATGTAATATTTTACAAGATTCCTGGCATGTCGGTCCCCAAGTCTCGGTAGGAACATTATATACGTCTATAACGATATATATCCAAACCGAAGGGAACCTAACATCTCGGATGTAATATTTTACAACATTCCTGGCGTGTCGTCGCCTGCTTCTCGATGGGGACATTATATACGTCTATAACGTTGTATATCCTAACCTAACGCAACCTAACATCTCGGATGTAATATTTTACAACATTCCTGGCATGTCGGTCCCTACATCTCGGTGGGAACATACTAAACGTCTATAAAGTTGTATATCCTAACCTAAGGGAACCTAACATCTCGGGTGTAATATTTTACAACATTCCTGACGCGTCGGCCCCTATTCCTCGCTGAGAACATTATATATGTCTATAACGTTATATATCATAACCTAAGGCAACCTAACATCTCTACCGTAATATTTTACAACATTCCTGTCGTGACGGCCCCTACTTCCCGATGGGGATATTATATACGTCCATAACGTTGTATACTCTAACCTAAGGCTATCTAACATCTCGGATGTAATAGTTGATAACATTCCTGGCGTGTCGACCCGAACTTCTCGGTGGGAACATTATATACGTCTATAACGATACATATCCTAACGTAAGGCAACATGACATCTTGGATGTAATATTTTACAACATTCCTGGCGTATCGTCGCCTGCTTCTCGATGGGGACAGTATATACGTCTATAACGATATATATCCTAACCTAAAGCAACCTAACATCTCGGGTGTAATATTTTACAACATTCCTGACGCGTCGGCCCCTATTTCTCGGTGGGAACATAATACACGTCTATAACGTTATATATCCTAGCCTAAGGTAACCTAACATCTCGGATGTAATATTTTACAAAGTTTCTGGCGTGTCGTCGCCTGCTTCTCGATGGGGACATTATATTCGTCTATATCGTTGTATATCCTAACCTAACGCAACCTAACGTCTGGGATGTAATATTTTACAACATTCCTGGCATGTCGGTCCCTACGTCTCGGTGGGAACATTATATACGTCTATAACGACATATGTCCTAACCTAAGGCAACCTAACATCTCGGAAGTAATAGTTGACAACTTTCCTGGCGTGTCCGCCCTTACTTCTCGGTGGGAACATTATGTACATCTATAACGTTATATATCCTAGCCGAAGGCGACCTAACATGTCGAATGTAATATTTTATAACATTCCTGGCGTGTCGGTCCCTACTTCTCGGTGGGAATATTATATACGTCTATAACGTTATATATCATAACCTAAGGCAACCTAACTTCTCGGATGTAATATTTTACAACATTTCTGGCATGTCGGTCCCTACTTCTCGGTGGGAATATTATATACGTCTATAACGTTGTGTATCCTAACCTAACGCAACCTAACATCTGGGATGTAATATTCCTGGCGTGTCGTCGCCTACTTCTGGATGGGGAGATTATATACCTCTATAACGTTATATATCCTAACCTAAGGCAGCCTAACATCTCGGATGTAATAGTTGACAACATTTCTGGCGTGTCCGCCCGTACTTCTCGGTGGGAACATTATATACGTCTATAACGTTATATATCCTAGCCTAAGGCCACATAACATGTCGAATGTAATATTTTACAACATTCCTGGCGTGTCGTCGCCTGCTTCTCGATGGGGACATTATATACGTCTATAACGTTGTATATCCTAACCTAAAGCAACCTAACATCTGGGATGTAATATTTTACAAGATTCCTGGCATGTCGGTCCCCAAGACTCGGTAGGAACATTATATACGTCTATAACGATATATGTCCCAACCTAAGGCAACCTAACACCTCGGATGTAATAGTTGACAACATTCCTGGCGTCTAGGCCCGTACTTCTCGGTGGGAACATTGTATACGTCTATAACGTTATATATCCTAGCCTAAGGCGACCTAACATGTCGAATGTAATATTTTACATCATTCCTGGCGTGTCGTCGCCTGCTTCTCGATGGGAACATTATATACGTCTATAACGTTGTGTATCCTAACCTAACGCAACCTAACATCTGGGATGTAATATTCCTGGCGTGTCGTCGCCTACTTCTGGATGGGGAGATTATATACGTCTATAACGTTATATATCCTAAGCTAAGGCAACCTAACATCTCGGATGTAATAGTTGACAACATTCCTGGCGTGTCCGCCCGTACTTCTCGGTGGGAACATTATATACGTCTATAACGTTATATATCCTAGCCTAAGGCCACATAACATGTCGAATGTAATATTTTACAACATTCCTGGCGTGTCGTCGCCTGCTTCTCGATGGGGACATTATATACGTCTATAACGTTGTATATCCTAACCTAAAGCAACCTAACATCTGGGATGTAATATTTTACAAGATTCCTGGCATGTCGGTCCCCAAGTCTCGGTAGGAACATTATATACGTCTATAAAGATATATATCCAAACCGAAGGGAACCTAACATCTCGGATGTAATATTTTACAACATTCCTGGCGTGTCGTCGCCTGCTTCTCGATGGGGACATTATATACGTCTATAACGTTGTATATCCTAACCTAACGCAACCTAACATCTCGGATGTAAGATTTTACAACATTCCTGGCATGTCGGTCCCTACATCTCGGTGGGAACATACTAAACGTCTATAAAGTTGTATATCCTAACCTAAGGGAACCTAACATCTCGGGTGTAATATTTTACAACATTCCTGACGCGTCGGCCCCTATTCCTCGCTGAGAACATTATATATGTCTATAACGTTATATATCATAACCTAAGGCAACCTAACATCTCTACCGTAATATTTTACAACATTCCTGTCGTGACGGCCCCTACTTCCCGATGGGGATATTATATACGTCCATAACGTTGTATACTCTAACCTAAGGCTATCTAACATCTCGGATGTAATAGTTGATAACATTCCTGGCGTGTCGGCCCGAACTTCTCGGTGGGAACATTATATACGTCTATAACGATACATATCCTAACGTAAGGCAACATGACATCTTGGATGTAATATTTTACAACATTCCTGGCGTATCGTCGCCTGCTTCTCGATGGGGACAGTATATACGTCTATAACGATATATATCCTAACCTAAAGCAACCTAACATCTCGGGTGTAATATTTTACAACATTCCTGACGCGTCGGCCCCTATTTCTCGGTGGGAACATAATACACGTCTATAACGTTATATATCCTAGCCTAAGGTAACCTAACATCTCGGATGTAATATTTTACAAAGTTTCTGGCGTGTCGTCGCCTGCTTCTCGATGGGGACATTATATTCGTCTATATCGTTGTATATCCTAACCTAACGCAACCTAACGTCTGGGATGTAATATTTTACAACATTCCTGGCATGTCGGTCCCTACGTCTCGGTGGGAACATTATATACGTCTATAACGACATATGTCCTAACCTAAGGCAACCTAACATCTCGGAAGTAATAGTTGACAACTTTCCTGGCGTGTCCGCCCTTACTTCTCGGTGGGAACATTATGTACATCTATAACGTTATATATCCTAGCCGAAGGCGACCTAACATGTCGAATGTAATATTTTATAACATTCCTGGCGTGTCGGTCCCTACTTCTCGGTGGGAATATTATATACGTCTATAACGTTATATATCATAACCTAAGGCAACCTAACTTCTCGGATGTAATATTTTACAACATTTCTGGCATGTCGGTCCCTACTTCTCGGTGGGAATATTATATACGTCTATAACGTTGTGTATCCTAACCTAACGCAACCTAACATCTGGGATGTAATATTCCTGGCGTGTCGTCGCCTACTTCTGGATGGGGAGATTATATACCTCTATAACGTTATATATCCTAACCTAAGGCAGCCTAACATCTCGGATGTAATAGTTGACAACATTTCTGGCGTGTCCGCCCGTACTTCTCGGTGGGAACATTATATACGTCTATAACGTTATATATCCTAGCCTAAGGCCACATAACATGTCGAATGTAATATTTTACAACATTCCTGGCGTGTCGTCGCCTGCTTCTCGATGGGGACATTATATACGTCTATAACGTTGTATATCCTAACCTAAAGCAACCTAACATCTGGGATGTAATATTTTACAAGATTCCTGGCATGTCGGTCCCCAAGACTCGGTAGGAACATTATATACGTCTATAACGATATATGTCCCAACCTAAGGCAACCTAACACCTCGGATGTAATAGTTGACAACATTCCTGGCGTCTAGGCCCGTACTTCTCGGTGGGAACATTGTATACGTCTATAACGTTATATATCCTAGCCTAAGGCGACCTAACATGTCGAATGTAATATTTTACATCATTCCTGGCGTGTCGTCGCCTGCTTCTCGATGGGAACATTATATACGTCTATAACGTTGTGTATCCTAACCTAACGCAACCTAACATCTGGGATGTAATATTCCTGGCGTGTCGTCGCCTACTTCTGGATGGGGAGATTATATACGTCTATAACGTTATATATCCTAAGCTAAGGCAACCTAACATCTCGGATGTAATAGTTGACAACATTCCTGGCGTGTCCGCCCGTACTTCTCGGTGGGAACATTATATACGTCTATAACGTTATATATCCTAGCCTAAGGCCACATAACATGTCGAATGTAATATTTTACAACATTCCTGGCGTGTCGTCGCCTGCTTCTCGATGGGGACATTATATACGTCTATAACGTTGTATATCCTAACCTAAAGCAACCTAACATCTGGGATGTAATATTTTACAAGATTCCTGGCATGTCGGTCCCCAAGTCTCGGTAGGAACATTATATACGTCTATAAAGATATATATCCAAACCGAAGGGAACCTAACATCTCGGATGTAATATTTTACAACATTCCTGGCGTGTCGTCGCCTGCTTCTCGATGGGGACATTATATACGTCTATAACGTTGTATATCCTAACCTAACGCAACCTAACATCTCGGATGTAAGATTTTACAACATTCCTGGCATGTCGGTCCCTACATCTCGGTGGGAACATACTAAACGTCTATAAAGTTGTATATCCTAACCTAAGGGAACCTAACATCTCGGGTGTAATATTTTACAACATTCCTGACGCGTCGGCCCCTATTCCTCGCTGAGAACATTATATATGTCTATAACGTTATATATCATAACCTAAGGCAACCTAACATCTCTACCGTAATATTTTACAACATTCCTGTCGTGACGGCCCCTACTTCCCGATGGGGATATTATATACGTCCATAACGTTGTATACTCTAACCTAAGGCTATCTAACATCTCGGATGTAATAGTTGATAACATTCCTGGCGTGTCGGCCCGAACTTCTCGGTGGGAACATTATATACGTCTATAACGATACATATCCTAACGTAAGGCAACATGACATCTTGGATGTAATATTTTACAACATTCCTGGCGTATCGTCGCCTGCTTCTCGATGGGGACAGTATATACGTCTATAACGATATATATCCTAACCTAAAGCAACCTAACATCTCGGGTGTAATATTTTACAACATTCCTGACGCGTCGGCCCGTATTTCTCGGTGGGAACATAATACACGTCTATAACGTTATATATCCTAGCCTAAGGTAACCTAACATCTCGGATGTAATATTTTACAAAATTTCTGGCGTGTCGTCGCCTGCTTCTCGATGGGGACATTATATTCGTCTATATCGTTGTATATCCTAACCTAACGCAACCTAACGTCTGGGATGTAATATTTTACAACATTCCTGGCATGTCGGTCCCTACGTCTCGGTGGGAACATTATATACGTCTATAACGACATATGTCCTAACCTAAGGCAACCTAACATCTCGGAAGTAATAGTTGACAACTTTCCTGGCGTGTCCGCCCTTACTTCTCGGTGGGAACATTATGTACATCTATAACGTTATATATCCTAGCCGAAGGCGACCTAACATGTCGAATGTAATATTTTATAACATTCCTGGCGTGTCGGTCCCTACTTCTCGGTGGGAATATTATATACGTCTATAACGTTATATATCATAACCTAAGGCAACCTAACTTCTCGGATGTAATATTTTACAACATTTCTGGCATGTCGGTCCCTACTTCTCGGTGGGAATATTATATACGTCTATAACGTTGTGTATCCTAACCTAACGCAACCTAACATCTGGGATGTAATATTCCTGGCGTGTCGTCGCCTACTTCTGGATGGGGAGATTATATACGTCTATAACGTTATATATCCTAACCTAAGGCAGCCTAACATCTCGGATGTAATAGTTGACAACATTTCTGGCGTGTCCGCCCGTACTTCTCGGTGGGAACATTATATACGTCTATAACGTTATATATCCTAGCCTAAGGCCACATAACATGTCGAATGTAATATTTTACAACATTCCTGGCGTGTCGTCGCCTGCTTCTCGATGGGGACATTATATACGTCTATAACGTTGTATATCCTAACCTAAAGCAACCTAACATCTGGGATGTAATATTTTACAAGATTCCTGGCATGTCGGTCCCCAAGACTCGGTAGGAACATTATATACGTCTATAACGATATATATCCAAACCGAAGGGAACCTAACATCTCGGATGTAATATTTTACAACATTCCTGGCGTGTCGTCGCCTGCTTCTCGATGGGGACATTATATACGTCTATAACGTTGTATACCCTAACCTAACGCAACCTAACATCTCGGATGTAATATTTTACAACATTCCTGGCATGTCGGTCCCTACATCTCGGTGGGAACATACTATACGTCTATAAAGTTGTATATCCTAACCTAAGGGAACCTAACATCTCGGGTGTAATATTTTACAACATTCCTGACTCGTCGGCCCCTATTTTTAGGTGGGAACATTATATACGTCTATAACGCTATATATCCTAGCCTAAGGCAACCTAAGATGTCGAATGTAATATTTTACAACATTCTGGCGTGTCGTCGCCTGCTTCTCGATGGGGAGATTATATACGTCTATACCGTTGTATATCCTAACCTAACGCAACCTAACATTTGGGATGTAATATTTTACAACATTCCTTGCATGTCGGTGCCTACGTCTCGGTGGGAACATTATATACGTCTATATCGTTATACATCCTAGCCTAAGGCGACCTAACATGTCGAATGTAATATTTTACATCATTCCTGGCGTGTCGTCACCTGCTTCTCGATGGGAACATTATATACGGCTATAACGATATATATCCTAACCTAAGGCAGCCTAACATCTCGGATGTAATATTTTACAACATTCCTGGCATCTCGTCGCCTGCTTCTCGATGGGGACATTATATACGTCTATAACGTTATATATCCTAACCTAAGGCAACCTAACATCTCGGATGTAATATTTTACAACATTCTGGCGTGTCGTCGCCTGCTTCTCGATGGGGAGATTATATACGTCTATAACGTTGTATATCCTAACCTAACGCAACCTAACATTTGGGATGTAATATTTTACAACATTCGTTGCATGTCGGTGCCTACGTCTCGGTGGGAACATTATATACGTCTATAACGATATATATCCTAACCTAAGGCAACCTAACACCTCGGATGTAATAGTTGACAACATTCCTGGCGTGTAGGCCCGTACTTCTCGGTGGGAACATTGTATACGTCTA
Organism: Xylocopa violacea; assembly: GCA_963969225.1. Taxonomy (NCBI): domain Eukaryota; kingdom Metazoa; phylum Arthropoda; class Insecta; order Hymenoptera; family Apidae; genus Xylocopa; species Xylocopa violacea. Next base: position 623,648 of record CAXAJV010000263.1, on the reverse strand, counting down.
TAACGGTATATATCCTAACCTAAGGCAACCTAACATCTCGGATGTAATAGTTGACAACATTCCTAGCGTGTCCGCCCGTACTTCTCGGTGGGAACCTTATATACGTCTATAACGTTATATATCCTAGCCTAAGGCCACCTAACATGTCGAATGTAATATTTTACATCATTCCTGGCGTGTCGTCGCCTGCTTCTCGATGGGAACATTATATACGTCTATAACGTTGTGTATCCTAACCTAACGCAACCTAACATCTGGGATGTAATATTCCTGGCGTGTCGTCGCCTACTTCTGGATGGGGACATTATATACGTCTATAACGTTATATATCCTAACCTAAGGCAACCTAACATCTCGGATGTAATAGTTGACAACATTCCAGGCGTGTCCGCCCGTACTTTTCGGTGGGAACATTATATACGTCTATAACGTTATATATCCTAGTCTAAGGCAACCTAACATGGCGAATGTAATATTTTACAACATTCCTGGCGTGTCGTCGCCTACTTCTCGATGGGGACATTATATACATCTATAATCTTGTATATCCTAACCTAAGGCAGCCTAACATCTCGGATGTAATATTTTACAACATTCCTGGCGTGTCGTCTCCTACTTATGGATGGGGGAATTATATACATCTATAACGTTGTTTATCCTAACCTAAGGGAACCTAACATCTCGGGTGTAATATTTTACAACATTCCTGACGCGACGGCCCCTATTTTTCGGTGGGAATATTATATACGTCTATAACGTTATATATCATATCCTAAGGCAACCTAACATCTCGGATGTAATATTTTACAACATTCCTGGCATATCGGTCCCTACTTCTCGGTGGAAACATTGTATACGTCTATAACGATATATATTCTAGCCTAAGGCAACCTAACATCTCGGATGTAATATTTTACAACATTCCTGGCGCGTCGGCTCCTATTTTTCGGTGGGAACATTATATACGTCTATAACGTTATATATCCTAACCTAAGGGACCCTAACATGTCGTATGTAATATTTTACAACATTCCTGGCGTGTCGTAGCCTGCTTCTCGATGGGGAGATTATATACGTCTATAACGTTGTATATCCTAACCTAACGCAACCTAACATTTGGGATGTAATATTTTACAACATTCCTTGCATGTCAGTGCCTACGTCTCGGTGGGAACATTATATACATCTATAACGATATATATCCTAACCTAAGGCAACCTAACACCTCGGGTGTAATAGTTGACAACATTCCTGGCGTGTAGGCCCGTACTTCTCGATGGGGACATTATATACGTCTATAACGATATACATCCAAACCTAAGGGAACCTAACATCTCGGATGTAATATTTTAAAACATTCCTGGCATGTCGGTCCCTACTTCTCGGTGGGAATATTATATACGTCTATAACGTTGTATATCCTAACGTAACGCAACCTAACATCTCGGATGTAATAGTTGACAACATTCCAGGCGTGTCCGCCCGTACTTCTCGGTGGGAACATTATATACGTCTATAACGTTATATATCCTAGCCTAAGGCGACATAATATGTCGAATGTGATATTTTACAACATTCCTGGCGTGTCGTCTCCTGCTTCTCGATGGGGACATTATATACGTCTATAATGATGTATATCCTAACCTAACGCAACCTAACATCTGGGATGTAATATTTTACAACATTACTGGCGTGTCGTCGCCTGCTTCCCGATGGGGACGTAATATACGTCTATACCGTTGTATATCCTTACCTAACGCAACCTAACATCTGGAATTTAATATTTTACAACATTCCTGGAGTGTCGTCGCCTGCTTCTGGATGGGGTCATTATATACATCTATAACGTTGTATATCCTAACCTAAGGCAACCTAACATCTCGGATGTAATATTTTATAACATTCCTGGCATCTCGTCGCCTGCTTCTCGATGGGGACATTATATACGTCTATAACGTTGTATATCCTAACATAACGCAACCTAACATCTGGGATGTAATATTCCTGGCGTGTCGTCGCCTACCCCTGGATGGGGACATTATATACGTCTATAACGTTATATATCCTAACCTAAGGCAACCTAACATCTCGGATGTAATAGTTGACAACATTCCTAGCGTGTCCGCCCGTACTTCTCGGTGGGAACCTTATATACGTCTATAACGTTATATATCCTAGCCTAAGGCCACCTAACATGTCGAATGTAATATTTTACATCATTCCTGGCGTGTCGTCGCCTGCTTCTCGATGGGTACATTATATACGTCTATAACGTTGTGTATCCTAACCTAACGCAACCTAACATCTGGGATGTAATATTCCTGGCGTGTCGTCGCCTACTTCTGGATGGGGACATTATATACGTCTATAACGTTATATATCCTAACCCAAGGCAACCTAACATCTCGGATGTAATATTTTACAACATCCTGGCGTGTCGTCGCCTGCTTCTCGATGGGGAGATTATATACGTCTATAACGTTGTATATCCTAACCTAACGCAACCTAACATTTGGGATGTAATATTTTACAACATTCGTTGCATGTCGGTGCCTACGTCTCGGTGGGAACATTATATACGTCTATAACGATATATATCCTAACCTCAGGCAACCTAACACCTCGGATGTAATAGTTGACAACATTCCTGGCGTGTAGGCCCGTACTTCTCGGTGGGAACATTGTATACGTCTATAACGTTATATATCCTAACCTAAGGCAACCTAACATCTCGGATGTAATAGTTGACAACATTCCAGGCGTGTCCGCCCGTACTTTTCGGTGGGAACATTGTATACGTCTATAACGTTATATATCCTAGCCTAAGGCCACCTAACATATCGAATGTAATATTTTACATCATTCGTGGCGTGTCGTCGCCTGCTTCTCGATGGGAACATTATATACGACTATAACGTTGTGTAGCCTAACCTAACGCAACCTAACATCTGGGATGTAATATTCCTGGCGTGTCGTCGCCTACCCCTGGATGGGGACATTATATACGTCTATAACGTTATATATCCTAACCTAAGGCAACCTAACATCTCGGATGTAATAGTTGACAACATTCCTAGCGTGTCCGCCCGTACTTCTCGGTGGAAACCTTATATACGTCTATAACGTTATATATCCTAGCCTAAGGCCACCTAACATGTCGAATGTAATATTTTACATCATTCCTGGCGTGTCGTCGCCTGCTTCTCGATGGGAACATTATATACGTCTATAACGTTGTGTATCCTAACCTAACGCAACCTAACATCTGGGATGTAATATTCCTGGCGTGTCGTCGCCTACTTCTGGATGGGGACATTATATACGTCTATAACGTTATATATCCTAACCTAAGGCAACCTAACATCTCGGATGTAATATTTTACAACATTCTGGCGTGTCGTCGCCTGCTTCTCGATGGGGAGATTATATACGTCTATAACGTTGTATATCCTAACCTAACGCAACCTAACATTTGGGATGTAATATTTTACATCATTCGTTGCATGTCGGTGCCTACGTCTCGGTGGGAACATTATATACGTCTATAACGATATATATCCTAACCTAAGGCAACCTAACACCTCGGATGTAATAGTTGACAACATTCCAGGCGTGTCCGCCCGTACTTTTCGGTGGGAACATTATATACGTCTATAACGTTATATATCCTAGTCTAAGGCCACCTAACATGTCGAATGTAATATTTTACGACATTCCTGACGCGTCGGCCTCTATTTTTCGGTGGGAACATTATATACGTCTATAACGTTATATATCCTAGTCTAAGGCAACCTAACATGTCGAATGTAATATTTTACAACATTCCTGGCGTGTTGTCGCCTACTTCTCGATGGGGACATTATATACATCTATAATCTTGTATATCCTAACCTAAGGCAGCCTAACATCTCGGATGTAGTATTTTACAACATTCCTGGCGTGTCGTCTCCTACTTCTGGATGGGGTCATTATATACATCCATAACGTTGTATATCCTAACCTAAGAGAACCTAACATCTCGGGTGTAATATTTTACAACATTCCTGACGCGTCGGTCCCTATTTTTCGGTGGGAATATTATATACGTCTATAACGATATATATCCTAACCTAAGGCAACCTAAACCTCGGATGTAATAGTTGACAACATTCCTGGCGTGTAGGCCCGTACTTCACGGTGGGAACATTGTATACGTCTATAGCGTTATATATCCTAGCCTAAGGCCACCTAACATATCGAATGTAATGTTTTACATCATTCGTGGCGTGTCGTCGCCTGCTTCTCGATGGGAACATTATATACGACTATAGCGTTGTGTAGCCTAACCTAACGCAACCTAACATCTGGGATGTAATATTCCTGGCTTGTCGTCGCCTACCTCTGGATGGGGACATTATATACGTCTATAACGTTATATATCCTAACCTAAGGCAACCTAACATCTCGGATGTAATAGTTGACAACATTCCTAGCGTGTCCGCCCGTACTTCTCGGTGGGAACCTTATAGACGTCTATAACGTTATATATCCTAGCCTAAGGCCACCTAACATGTCGAATGTAATATTTTACATCTTTCCTGGCGTGTCGTCGCCTGCTTCTCGATGGGAACATTATATACGTCTATAACGTTGTGTGTCCTAACCTAACGCAACCTAACATCTGGGATGTAATATTCCTGGCGTGTCGTCGCCTACTTCTGGATGGGGACATTATATACGTCTATAACGTTATATATCATAACCTAAGGCAACCTAACATCTCGGGTGTAATATTTTACAACATTCTGGCGTTTCGTCGCCTGCTTCTCGATGGGGAGATTATATACGTCTATAACGTTGTATATCCTAACCTAACGCAACCTAACATTTGGGATGTAATATTTTACATCATTCGTTGCATGTCGGTGCCTACGTCTCGGTGGGAACATTATATACGTCTATAACGATATATATCCTAACCTAAGGCAACCTAACACCTCGGATGTAATAGTTGACAACATTCCAGGCGTGTCCGCCCGTACTTTTCGGTGGGAACATTATATACGTCTATAACGTTATATATCCTAGTCTAAGGCCACCTAACATGTCGAATGTAATATTTTACGACATTCCTGACGCGTCGGCCTCTATTTTTCGGTGGGAACATTATATACGTCTATAACGTTATATATCCTAGTCTAAGGCAACCTAACATGGCGAATGTAATATTTTACAACATTCCTGGCGTGTTGTCGCCTACTTCTCGATGGGGACATTATATACATCTATAATCTTGTATATCCTAACCTAAGGCAGCCTAACATCTCGGATGTAGTATTTTACAACATTCCTGGCTTGTCGTCGCCTGCTTCTCGATGGGAACATTATATACGTCTATAACGTTTTGTATCCTATTCTAACGCAACCTAGCATCTGGGATGTAATATTCCTGGCGTGTCGTCGCCTACTTCTGGATGGGGACATTATATACGTCTATAACGTTATATATCCGAACCTAAGGCAACCTAACATCTCGGATGTAATAGTTGACAACATTCCTGGCGTGTGCGCCCGTACTTCTCGGTGGGAACCTTATATACGTCTATAACGTTATATATCCTAGCCTAAGGCCACCTAACATGTCGAATGTAATATTTTACAGCATTCCTGACGCGTCGGCTCTATTTTTCAGTGGGAACATTATATACGTCTATAACGTTATATATCCTAGGCTAAGGCAACCTAACATGTCGAATGTAATATTTTACAACATTCCTGGCGTGTCGTCTCCTACTTCTGGATGGGGGCATTATATACATCTATAACGTTGTATATCCTAACCTAAGGCAACCTAACATCTCCGGTGTAATATTTTACAACATTCCTGACGCGACGGCCCCTATTTTTCGGTGGGAGTATTATATACGTCTATAACGTTATATATCATAACCTAAGGCAACCTAACATCTCGGATGTAATATTTTACAACATTCCTGGCATATCGGTCCCTACTTCTCGGTGGAAACATTGTATACGTCTATAACGATATATATAATAGCCTAAGGCAACCTAACATCTCGGATGTAATATTTTACAACATTCCTGGCGTGTCGTCGCCTAGTTTGGATGGGGTCATTATATACATCTATAACGCTGTATATCCTAACCTAAGGCAACATAACATCTCGGATGTAATAGTTGGCAAAATTCCTGGCGTGTCCGCCCGTACTTCTAGGTGGGAACATTATATACGTCTATAACGTTGTATATCCTAGCCTAAGACCAGCTAACATGTCGAATGTAATATTTTACAACATTCCTGTCGCGTCGGCCCCTATTTTTCGGTGGGAACATTATATACGTCTATAACGTTATATATCCTAGTCTAAGGCAACCTAACATGTCGACTGTAATATTTTACAACATTCCTGGCGTGTCGTCGCCTGCTTCTCGATGGGGACATAATATACATCTATAACATTGTATATCCTAACCTAAGGCAACCTAACATCTCGGATGTAATATTTTACAACATTCTGGCGTGTCGTCGCCGGGTTCTCGATGGGGAGATTATATACGTCTATAACGTTGTATATCCTAACCTAACGCAACCTAACATTTGGGATGTAATATTTTACAACACTCCTTGCATGTCGGTGCCTACGTCTCGGTGGGAACATTATATACGTCTATAACGATATATATCCTAACCCAAGGCAACCTAACACCTCGGATGTAATAGGTGACCACATTCCTGGCATGTAGGCCCGTACTTCTCGGAGGGAACATTGTATACGCCTATAACGTTATATATCCTAGCCTAAGGCGACCTAACATGTCGAATGTAATATTTTACATCATTCCTGGCGTGTCGTCTCCTGCTTCTCGATGGGAACATTATATACGCCTATAACGTTATATATCATAACCTAAGGCAACCGAACATCTGGGATGTAATATTTTACAACATTCCTGGCATATCGGTCCCTACTTCTCGGTGGAAACATTGTATACGTCTATAACGATATATATCCTAGCCTAAGGCAACCTAACATCTCGCATGTAATATTTTACAACATTCCTGGCGTGTCGTCGCCTACTTCTCGATGGGGACATTATATACGTCGATAACGTTATATATCCTAGCCTAAGGCAACCTAACATGTCGAATGTAATATTTTACAACATTCCTGGCGTGTCGTCGCCTACTTCTCGATGGGGACATTATATACATCTATAACATTGTATATCCTAACCCAAGGCAACCTAACATCTCGGATGGAATATTTTACAACATTCCTGGCATATCGGTCCCTACTTCTCGGTGGACACATTGCATACGTCTATAACGTTATATATCCTAACCTAAGGCAACCTAACATCTCGGATGTAATATTTTACAACATTCTGGCGTGTCGTCGCCTGCTTCTCGATGGGAACATTATATACATCTATAACGTTGTATATCCTAACCTACCGCAACCAAACATCTCGGATGTAATATTTTACAACATTCCTGGCATGTCGGTCCCTACTTCTCGGTGGGAATATTATATACGTCTATAATGTTATATATCATAACCTAAGGCAACCTAACATCTCGGATGTAATATTTTACAACATTCCTGGCATATCGGTCCCTACTTCTCGGTGGAAACATTGTATACGTCTATAACCATATATATCCTAGCCTAAGGCAACCTAACATCTCGGATGTAATATTTTACAACATTCCTGGCGCGTCGGCTCCTATTTTTCGGTGGGAACATTATATACGTCTATAACGTTATATATCCTAACCTAAGGGACCCTAACATGTCGTATGTAATATTTTACAACATTCCTGGCGTGTCGTAGCCTGCTTCTCGATGGGGACATTATATACGTCTATAACGTTGTATATCCTAACCTAAAGCAACCTAACATCTGGGATGTAATATTTTACAACATTCCTGGCGTGTCGTCGCCTAGTTTGGATGGGGTCATTATATACATCTATAACGCTGTATATCCTAACCTAAGGCAACCTAACATCTCGGATGTAATATTTTACAACATTCCTGGCATGTCGGTCCCTACATCTCGGTGGGAACATACTATACGTCTATAATGTTGTATATCCTAACCTAAGGGAACCTAACATCTCGAGTGTAAACCTTTACAACATTCCTGACGCGTCGGGCCCTATTTTTCGGTGGGAACATTATATACGGCTATAACGTTATATATCCTAGCCTAAGGCCACCTAACATATCGAATGTAATGTTTTACATCATTCGTGGCGTGTCGTCGCCTGCTTCTCGATGGGAACATTATATACGACTATAGCGTTGTGTAGCCTAACCTAACGCAACCTAACATCTGGGATGTAATATTCCTGGCTTGTCGTCGCCTACCTCTGGATGGGGACATTATATACGTCTATAACGTTATATATCCTAACCTAAGGCAACCTAACATCTCGGATGTAATAGTTGACAACATTCCTAGCGTGTCCGCCCGTACTTCTCGGTGGGAACCTTATAGACGTCTATAACGTTATATATCCTAGCCTAAGGCCACCTAACATGTCGAATGTAATATTTTACATCTTTCCTGGCGTGTCGTCGCCTGCTTCTCGGTGGGAACATTATATACGTCTATAACGTTGTGTGTCCTAACCTAACGCAACCTAACATCTGGGATGTAATATTCCTGGCGTGTCGTCGCCTACTTCTGGATGGGGACATTATATACGTCTATAACGTTATATATCCTAACCTAAGGCAACCTAACATCTCGGGTGTAATATTTTACAACATTCTGGCGTTTCGTCGCCTGCTTCTCGATGGGGAGATTATATACGTCTATAACGTTGTATATCCTAACCTAACGCAACCTAACATTTGGGATGTAATATTTTACATCATTCGTTGCATGTCGGTGCCTACGTCTCGGTGGGAACATTATATACGTCTATAACGATATATATCCTAACCTAAGGCAACCTAACACCTCGGATGTAATAGTTGACAACATTCCAGGCGTGTCCGCCCGTACTTTTCGGTGGGAACATTATATACGTCTATAACGTTATATATCCTAGTCTAAGGCCACCTAACATGTCGAATGTAATATTTTACGACATTCCTGACGCGTCGGCCTCTATTTTTCGGTGGGAACATTATATACGTCTATAACGTTATATATCCTAGTCTAAGGCAACCTAACATGGCGAATGTAATATTTTACAACATTCCTGGCGTGTTGTCGCCTACTTCTCGATGGGGACATTATATACATCTATAATCTTGTATATCCTAACCTAAGGCAGCCTAACATCTCGGATGTAGTATTTTACAACATTCCTGGCGTGTCGTCTCTTACTTCTGGATGGGGTCATTATATACATCCATAACGTTGTATATCCTAACCTAAGAGAACCTAACATCTCGGGTGTAGTATTTTACAACATTCCTGACGCGTCGGTCCCTATTTTTCGGTGGGAATATTATATACGTCTATAACGATATATATCCTAACCTAAGGCAACCTAAACCTCGGATGTAATAGTTGACAACATTCCTGGCGTGTCCGCCCGTACTTCTCGGTGGGAACATTGTATACGTCTATAACGTTATATATCCTAGCCTAAGGCGACCTAACATATCGAATGTAATATTTTACATCATTCCTGGCTTGTCGTCGCCTGCTTCTCGATGGGAACATTATATACGTCTATAACGTTTTGTATCCTAACCTAACGCAACCTAGCATCTGGGATGTAATATTCCTGGCGTGTCGTCGCCTACTTCTGGATGGGGACATTATATACGTCTATAACGTTATATATCCGAACCTAAGGCAACCTAACATCTCGGATGTAATAGTTGACAACATTACTGGCGTGTGCGCCCGTACTTCTCGGTGGGAACCTTATATACGTCTATAACGTTATATATCCTAGCCTAAGGCCACCTAACATGTCGAATGTAATATTTTACGACATTCCTGACGCGTCGGCCTCTATTTTTCGGTGGGAACATTATATACGTCTATAACGTTATATATCCTAGTCTAAGGCAACCTAACATGGCGAATGTAATATTTTACAACATTCCTGGCGTGTTGTCGCCTACTTCTCGATGGGGACATTATATACATCTATAATCTTGTATATCCTAACCTAAGGCAGCCTAACATCTCGGATGTAGTATTTTACAACATTCCTGGCTTGTCGTCGCCTGCTTCTCGATGGGAACATTATATACGTCTATAACGTTTTGTATCCTAATCTAACGCAACCTAGCATCTGGGATGTAATATTCCTGGCGTGTCGTCGCCTACTTCTGGATGGGGACATTATATACGTCTATAACGTTATATATCCGAACCTAAGGCAACCTAACATCTCGGATGTAATAGTTGACAACATTCCTGGCGTGTGCGCCCGTACTTCTCGGTGGGAACCTTATATACGTCTATAACGTTATATATCCTAGCCTAAGGCCACCTAACATGTCGAATGTAATATTTTACAGCATTCCTGACGCGTCGGCTCTATTTTTCAGTGGGAACATTATATACGTCTATAACGTTATATATCCTAGGCTAAGGCAACCTAACATGTCGAATGTAATATTTTACAACATTCCTGGCGTGTCGTCTCCTACTTCTGGATGGGGGCATTATATACATCTATAACGTTGTATATCCTAACCTAAGGCAACCTAACATCTCCGGTGTAATATTTTACAACATTCCTGACGCGACGGCCCCTATTTTTCGGTGGGAGTATTATATACGTCTATAACGTTATATATCATAACCTAAGGCAACCTAACATCTCGGATGTAATATTTTACAACATTCCTGGCATATCGGTCCCTACTTCTCGGTGGAAACATTGTATACGTCTATAACGATATATATAATAGCCTAAGGCAACCTAACATCTCGGATGTAATATTTTACAACATTCCTGGCGTGTCGTCGCCTAGTTTGGATGGGGTCATTATATACATCTATAACGCTGTATATCCTAACCTAAGGCAACATAACATCTCGGATGTAATAGTTGGCAAAATTCCTGGCGTGTCCGCCCGTACTTCTAGGTGGGAACATTATATACGTCTATAACGTTGTATATCCTAGCCTAAGACCAGCTAACATGTCGAATGTAATATTTTACAACATTCCTGTCGCGTCGGCCCCTATTTTTCGGTGGGAACATTATATACGTCTATAACGTTATATATCCTAGTCTAAGGCAACCTAACATGTCGACTGTAATATTTTACAACATTCCTGGCGTGTCGTCGCCTGCTTCTCGATGGGGACATAATATACATCTATAACATTGTATATCCTAACCTAAGGCAACCTAACATCTCGGATGTAATATTTTACAACATTCTGGCGTGTCGTCGCCGGGTTCTCGATGGGGAGATTATATACGTCTATAACGTTGTATATCCTAACCTAACGCAACCTAACATTTGGGATGTAATATTTTACAACACTCCTTGCATGTCGGTGCCTACGTCTCGGTGGGAACATTATATACGTCTATAACGATATATATCCTAACCCAAGGCAACCTAACACCTCGGATGTAATAGGTGACCACATTCCTGGCATGTAGGCCCGTACTTCTCGGAGGGAACATTGTATACGCCTATAACGTTATATATCCTAACCTAAGGGACCCTAACATGTCGTATGTAATATTTTACAACATTCCTGGCGTGTCGTAGCCTGCTTCTCGATGGGGACATTATATACGTCTATAACGTTGTATATCCTAACCTAAAGCAACCTAACATCTGGGATGTAATATTTTACAACATTCCTGGCGTGTCGTCGCCTAGTTTGGATGGGGTCATTATATACATCTATAACGCTGTATATCCTAACCTAAGGCAACCTAACATCTCGGATGTAATATTTTACAACATTCCTGGCATGTCGGTCCCTACATCTCGGTGGGAACATACTATACGTCTATAATGTTGTATATCCTAACCTAAGGGAACCTAACATCTCGAGTGTAAACCTTTACAACATTCCTGACGCGTCGGGCCCTATTTTTCGGTGGGAACATTATATACGGCTATAACGTTATATATCCTAGCCTAAGGCCACCTAACATATCGAATGTAATGTTTTACATCATTCGTGGCGTGTCGTCGCCTGCTTCTCGATGGGAACATTATATACGACTATAGCGTTGTGTAGCCTAACCTAACGCAACCTAACATCTGGGATGTAATATTCCTGGCTTGTCGTCGCCTACCTCTGGATGGGGACATTATATACGTCTATAACGTTATATATCCTAACCTAAGGCAACCTAACATCTCGGATGTAATAGTTGACAACATTCCTAGCGTGTCCGCCCGTACTTCTCGGTGGGAACCTTATAGACGTCTATAACGTTATATATCCTAGCCTAAGGCCACCTAACATGTCGAATGTAATATTTTACATCTTTCCTGGCGTGTCGTCGCCTGCTTCTCGGTGGGAACATTATATACGTCTATAACGTTGTGTGTCCTAACCTAACGCAACCTAACATCTGGGATGTAATATTCCTGGCGTGTCGTCGCCTACTTCTGGATGGGGACATTATATACGTCTATAACGTTATATATCCTAACCTAAGGCAACCTAACATCTCGGGTGTAATATTTTACAACATTCTGGCGTTTCGTCGCCTGCTTCTCGATGGGGAGATTATATACGTCTATAACGTCGTATATCCTAACCTAACGCAACCTAACATTTGGGATGTAATATTTTACATCATTCGTTGCATGTCGGTGCCTACGTCTCGGTGGGAACATTATATACGTCTATAACGATATATATCCTAACCTAAGGCAACCTAACACCTCGGATGTAATAGTTGACAACATTCCAGGCGTGTCCGCCCGTACTTTTCGGTGGGAACATTATATACGTCTATAACGTTATATATCCTAGTCTAAGGCCACCTAACATGTCGAATGTAATATTTTACGACATTCCTGACGCGTCGGCCTCTATTTTTCGGTGGGAACATTATATACGTCTATAACGTTATATATCCTAGTCTAAGGCAACCTAACATGGCGAATGTAATATTTTACAACATTCCTGGCGTGTTGTCGCCTACTTCTCGATGGGGACATTATATACATCTATAATCTTGTATATCCTAACCTAAGGCAGCCTAACATCTCGGATGTAGTATTTTACAACATTCCTGGCGTGTCGTCTCTTACTTCTGGATGGGGTCATTATATACATCCATAACGTTGTATATCCTAACCTAAGAGAACCTAACATCTCGGGTGTAGTATTTTACAACATTCCTGACGCGTCGGTCCCTATTTTTCGGTGGGAATATTATATACGTCTATAACGATATATATCCTAACCTAAGGCAACCTAAACCTCGGATGTAATAGTTGACAACATTCCTGGCGTGTCCGCCCGTACTTCTCGGTGGGAACATTGTATACGTCTATAACGTTATATATCCTAGCCTAAGGCGACCTAACATATCGAATGTAATATTTTACATCATTCCTGGCTTGTCGTCGCCTGCTTCTCGATGGGAACATTATATACGTCTATAACGTTTTGTATCCTAACCTAACGCAACCTAGCATCTGGGATGTAATATTCCTGGCGTGTCGTCGCCTACTTCTGGATGGGGACATTATATACGTCTATAACGTTATATATCCGAACCTAAGGCAACCTAACATCTCGGATGTAATAGTTGACAACATTACTGGCGTGTGCGCCCGTACTTCTCGGTGGGAACCTTATATACGTCTATAACGTTATATATCCTAGCCTAAGGCCACCTAACATGTCGAATGTAATATTTTACAGCATTCCTGACGCGTCGGCTCTATTTTTCAGTGGGAACATTATATACGTCTATAACGTTATATATCCTAGTCTAAGGCAACCTAACATGTCGAATGTAATATTTTACAACATTCCTGGCGTGTCGTCTCCTACTTCTGGATGGGGGCATTATATACATCTATAACGTTGTATATCCTAACCTAAGGGAACCTAACATCTCCGGTGTAATATTTTACAACATTCCTGACGCGACGGCCCCTATTTTTCGGTGGGAGTATTATATACGTCTATAACGTTATATATCATAACCTAAGGCAACCTAACATCTCGGATGTAATATTTTACAACATTCCTGGCATATCGGTCCCTACTTCTCGGTGGAAACATTGTATACGTCTATAACGATATATATAATAGCCTAAGGCAACCTAACATCTCGGATGTAATATTTTACAACATTCCTGGCGTGTCGTCGCCTAGTTTGGATGGGGTCATTATATACATCTATAACGCTGTATATCCTAACCTAAGGCAACATAACATCTCGGATGTAATAGTTGGCAAAATTCCTGGCGTGTCCGCCCGTACTTCTCGGTGGGAACATTATATACGTCTATAACGTTGTATATCCTAGCCTAAGACCAGCTAACATGTCGAATGTAATATTTTACAACATTCCTGTCGCGTCGGCCCCTATTTTTCGGTGGGAACATTATATACGTCTATAACGTTATATATCCTAGTCTAAGGCAACCTAACATGTCGACTGTAATATTTTACAACATTCCTGGCGTGTCGTCGCCTGCTTCTCGATGGGGACATAATATACATCTATAACATTGTATATCCTAACCTAAGGCAACCTAACATTTGGGATGTAATATTTTACAACACTCCTTGCATGTCGGTGCCTACGTCTCGGTGGGAACATTATATACGTCTATAACGATATATATCCTAACCCAAGGCAACCTAACACCTCGGATGTAATAGGTGACCACATTCCTGGCATGTAGGCCCGTACTTCTCGGAGGGAACATTGTATACGCCTATAACGTTATATATCCTAGCCTAAGGCGACCTAACATGTCGAATGTAATATTTTACATCATTCCTGGCGTGTCGTCTCCTGCTTCTCGATGGGAACATTATATACGCCTATAACGTTATATATCATAACCTAAGGCAACCGAACATCTGGGATGTAATATTTTACAACATTCCTGGCATATCGGTCCCTACTTCTCGGTGGAAACATTGTATACGTCTATAACGATATATATCCTAGCCTAAGGCAACCTAACATCTCGCATGTAATATTTTACAACATTCCTGGCGTGTCGTCGCCTACTTCTCGATGGGGACATTAGATACGTCGATAACGTTATATATCCTAGCCTAAGGCAACCTAACATGTCGAATGTAATATTTTACAACATTCCTGGCGTGTCGTCGCCTACTTCTCGATGGGGACATTATATACATCTATAACATTGTATATCCTAACCCAAGGCAACCTAACATCTCGGATGGAATATTTTACAACATTCCTGGCATATCGGTCCCTACTTCTCGGTGGACACATTGCATACGTCTATAACGTTATATATCCTAACCTAAGGCAACCTAACATCTCGGATGTAATATTTTACAACATTCTGGCGTGTCGTCGCCTGCTTCTCGATGGGAACATTATATACATCTATAACGTTGTATATCCTAACCTACCGCAACCAAACATCTCGGATGTAATATTTTACAACATTCCTGGCATGTCGGTCCCTACTTCTCGGTGGGAATATTATATACGTCTATAATGTTATATATCATAACCTAAGGCAACCTAACATTTCGGATGTAATATTTTACAACATTCCTGGCATATCGGTCCCTACTTCTCGGTGGAAACATTGTATACGTCTATAACCATATATATCCTAGCCTAAGGCAACCTAACATCTCGGATGTAATATTTTACAACATTCCTGGCGCGTCGGCTCCTATTTTTCGGTGGGAACATTATATACGTCTATAACGTTATATATCCTAACCTAAGGGACCCTAACATGTCGTATGTAATATTTTACAACATTCCTGGCGTGTCGTAGCCTGCTTCTCGATGGGGACATTATATACGTCTATAACGTTGTATATCCTAACCTAAAGCAACCTAACATCTGGGATGTAATATTTTACAACATTCCTGGCGTGTCGTCGCCTAGTTTGGATGGGGTCATTATATACATCTATAACGCTGTATATCCTAACCTAAGGCAACCTAACATCTCGGATGTAATATTTTACAACATTCCTGGCATGTCGGTCCCTACATCTCGGTGGGAACATACTATACGTCTATAATGTTGTATATCCTAACCTAAGGGAACCTAACATCTCGAGTGTAAACCTTTACAACATTCCTGACGCGTCGGGCCCTATTTTTCGGTGGGAACATTATATACGGCTATAACGTTATATATCCTAGCCTAAGGCAACCTAACATGTCGAATGTAATATTTTACAACATTCCTGTCGTGTCGTCGCCTGCTTCTCGATGGGGATATTATATACGTCTATAACGTTGTATATCCTAACATAACGCAACCTAACATTTGGGATGTAATATTTTACAGCATTCCTTGCATGTCAGTGCCTACGTCTCGGTGGGAACATTATATACGTCTACAACGATATATATCCTAACCTAAGGCAACCTAACACCTCGGATGTAATAGTTGACAACATTCCTGGCGTGTAGGCCCGTACTTCTCGGTGGGAACATTGTATACGTCTATAACGTTATATATCCTAGCCTAAGGCGACCTATCATATCGAATGTAATATTTTACATCATTCCTGGCGTGTCGTCGCCTGCTTCTCGATGGGGACATAATATACATCTATAACATTGTATATCCTAACCTAAGGCAACCTAACATCTCGGATGTAATATTTTACAACATTCTGGCGTGTCGTCGCCGGCTTCTCGATGGGGAGATTATATACGTCTATAACGTTGTATATCCTAACCTAACGCAACCTAACATTTGGGATGTAATATTTTACAACACTCCTTGCATGTCGGTGCCTACGTCTCGGTGGGAACATTATATACGTCTATAACGATATATATCCTAACCCAAGGCAACCTAACACCTCGGATGTAATAGGTGACCACATTCCTGGCATGTAGGCCCGTACTTCTCGGAGGGAACATTGTATACGCCTATAACGTTATATATCCTAGCCTAAGGCGACCTAACATGTCGAATGTAATATTTTACATCATTCCTGGCGTGTCGTCTCCTGCTTCTCGATGGGAACATTATATACGCCTATAACGTTATATATCATAACCTAAGGCAACCGAACATCTGGGATGTAATATTTTACAACATTCCTGGCATATCGGTCCCTACTTCTCGGTGGAGACATTGTATACGTCTATAACGATATATATCCTAGCCTAAGGCAACCTAACATCTCGCATGTAATATTTTACAACATTCCTGGCGTGTCGTCGCCTACTTCTCGATGGGGACATTATATACGTCGATAACGTTATATATCCTAGCCTAAGGCAACCTAACATGTCGAATGTAATATTTTACAACATTCCTGGCGTGTCGTCGCCTACTTCTCGATGGGGACATTATATACATCTATAACATTGTATATCCTAACCCAAGGCAACCTAACATCTCGGATGGAATATTTTACAACATTCCTGGCATATCGGTCCCTACTTCTCGGTGGAAACATTGCATACGTCTATAACGTTATATATCCTAACCTAAGGCAACCTAACATCTCGGATGTAATATTTTACAACATTCTGGCGTGTCGTCGCCTGCTTCTCGATGGGAACATTATATACATCTATAACATTGTATATCCTAACCCAAGGCAACCTAACATCTCGGATGGAATATTTTACAACATTCCTGGCGTGTCGTTGCCTGCTTCTCGATGGGGACATTATATACGTCTATAACGTTGTATATCCTAGCCTACCGCAACCAAACATCTCGGATGTAATATTTTACAACATTCCTGGCATGTCGGTCCCTACTTCTCGGTGGGAATATTATATACGTCTATAATGTTATATATCATAACCTAAGGCAACCTAACATCTCGGATGTAATATTTTACAACATTCCTGGCATATCGGTCCCTACTTCTCGGTGGAAACATTGTATACGTCTATAACGATATATATCCTAGCCTAAGGCAACCTAACATCTCGGATGTAATATTTTACAACATTCCTGGCGCGTCGGCTCCTATTTTTCGGTGGGAACATTATATACGTCTATAACGTTATATATCCTAACCTAAGGGACCCTAACATGTCGTATGTAATATTTTACAACATTCCTGGCGTGTCGTAGCCTGCTTCTCGATGGGGACATTATATACGTCTATAACGTTGTATATCCTAACCTAAAGCAACCTAACATCTGGGATGTAATATTTTACAACATTCCTGGCGTGTCGTCGCCTAGTTTGGATGGGGTCATTATATACATCTATAACGCTGTATATCCTAACCTAAGGCAACCTAACATCTCGGATGTAATATTTTACAACATTCCTGGCATGTCGGTCCCTACATCTCGGTGGGAACATACTATACGTCTATAACGTTGTATATCCTAACCTAAGGGAATCTAACATCTCGGGTGTAAACTTTTACAACATTCCTGACGCGTCGGGCCCTATTTTTCGGTGGGAACATTATATACGGCTATAACGTTATATATGCTAGCCTAAGGCAACCTATCATGTCGAATGTAATATTTTACAACATTCCTGTCGTGTCGTCGCCTGCTTCTCGATGGGGAGATTATATACGTCTATAACGTTGTATATCCTAACCTAACGCAACCTAACATTTGGGATGTAATATTTTACAACATTCCTTGCATGTCGGTGCCTACGTCTCGGTGGGAACATTATATACGTCTATAACGATATATATCCTAACCTAAGGCAACCTAACACCTCGGATGTAATAGTTGACAACATTCCTGGCGTGTAGGCCCGTACTTCTCGGTGGGAACATTGTATACGTCTATAACGATATATATCCTAGCCTAAGGCGACCTAACATGTCGAATGTAATATTTTACATCATTCCTGGCGTGTCGTCGCCTGCTTCTCGATGGGAACATTATATACGTCTATAACGTTATATATCATAACCTAAGGCAACCGAACATCTGGGATGTAATATTCCTGGCGTGTCGTCGCCTACTTCTGGATGGGGAGATTATATACGTCTATAACGTTATATATCATAACCTAAGGCAATCTAACATCTGGGATGTAATACTTTACAACATTCCTGGAGTGTCGTCGCCTACTTCTGGCTAGGGTCATAATATACATCTATAAAGTTGTATATCCTAACCTAAGGCAACCTAACATCTCGAATGTAATATTTTATAACATTCCTGGCGTGTCGCCGCCTGCTTCTCGATGGGGATATTATATACGTCTATAACGTTGTATATCCTAACCTAACGCAACCTAACATCTCGGATGTAATATTTTACAACATTCCTGGCATGTCGGTTCCTACGTCTCGGTGGGAACATACTATACGTCTATAACGTTGTATATCCTAACCTAAGGGAACCTAACATCTCGGGAGTAATATTTTACAACATTCCTGACGCGTCGGCCCCTATTTTTCGGTGGGAACATTATATACGTCTATAAAGTTATATATCCTAGCCTAAGGCAACCTAACATGTTGAATGTAATACTTTACAACATTCCTGGCCTGTCGTCGCCAACTTCTCGATGGGGACATTATATACATCTATAACATTGTATATCCTAACCTAAGGCAACCTAACATCTCGGATATATTATTTTACAACATTCTGGCGTTTCGTCGCCTGCTTCTCGATGGGGAGATTATATACCTCTATAACGTTGTATATCCTAAACTAACGCAACCTAACATTTGGGATGTATTATTTTACAACATTCCTTGCATGTCGGTGCCTACGTCTCGGTGGGAACATTATATACGTCTATAACAATATATATTCTAACCTAAGGCAACCTAACACCTCGGATGTTATAGTTGACAACATTCCTGGCGTGTAGGTCCGTACTTCTCGGTGGGAACATTGTATACGTCTATAACGTTATATATCCTAGCCTAAGGCGACCTAACATATCGAATGTAATATTTTACATCATTCCTGGCGTGTCGTCGCCTGCTTCTCGATGGGGATATTATATACGTCTATAACGTTGTATATCCTAACCTAACGCAACCTAACATCTCGGATGTAATATTTTACAACATTCCTGGCATGTCGGTCCCTACGTCTCGGTGGGAACATACTATACGTCTATAACGTTGTATATCCTATCCTAAGGGAACATAACATCTCGGGTGTAAAATTTTACAACATTCCTGACGCGTCGGCCCCTATTTTTCGGTGGGAACATTATATACGTCTATAACGTTATATATCCTAGCCTAAGGCGACCTAACATGTCGAATGTAATATTTTACAACATTCCTGGCGTGTCGTCTACTGCTTCTCGATGGGGACATTATATACGTCTATAATGTTGTATATCTTAACCTAACGCAACTTAACATCTGGGATGTAATATTTTACAGCATTCGTGGTGTGTCGTCGCCTACTTCTGGATGGGGTCATTATATACATCTATAACGTTGTATATCCTACCCTAAGGGAACCTAACACCTCGGGTGTAATATTTTACAACATTCCCGACGCGTCGGCCCCTATTTTTCGGTGAGAACATTATATACATTTATAACGGTATATATCATAGCCTAAGGCAACCTAACATCTCGGATGTAATAGTTGACAACATTCCTGGCGTGTCCGCCCGTACTTCTCGGTGGGAACATTATATACGTCTATAACGTGATATATCCTAGCCTAAGGCTACATAACATGTCGAATGTAATATTTTACAACATTCCTGGCGTGTCGTCGCCTGCTTCTCGATGGGGACATTATATACGTCTATAACGTTGTATATCCTAACCTAAAGCAACCTAACATCTGGGATGTAATATTTTACAAGATTCCTGGCATGTCGGTCCCCAAGTCTCGGTAGGGACATTATATACGTCTATAACGATATATATCCAAACCTAAGGGAACCTAACATCTCGGATGTAATATTTTACAACATTCCTGGCATGTCGGTCCCTACTTCTCGGTGGGAATATTATATACGTCTATAACGTTATATATCATAACCTAAGGCAACCTAACATCTCGGATGTAATATTTTACAACATTCCTGGCATGTCGGTGCCTACGTCTCGGTGGGAACATTGTATACGTCTATAACGATATATATCCTAGTCTAAGGCAACCTAATATGTCAAATGTAATATTTTACAACATTCCTGGCGTGTCGTCGCCTACTTCTCGATGGGGACATTATATAAATCTATAACCTTGTATATCCTAACCTAAAGCAGCCTAACATCTCGGATGTAATATTTCACAACATTCCTGGCATGTCGGTCCCTACTTCTCGGTGGAAACATTGTATACGTCTATAACGATATAAATGCTAACCTAAGGCAAACTAACATCTCGGATGTAATAGTTGACAACATTCCAGGCGTGTCAGCCCGTACTTCTCGGTGGGAACATTATATACGTCTATAACGCTATATATCCTAGCCTAAGGCGACCTAACATGTCGAATGTAATATTTTACAACATTCCTGGCCTGTCGTCTCCTGCTCCTCGATGGGGACATTATATACGTCTATAACGTTGTATATCCTAACCTAAAGCAACCTAACATCTCGGATGTAATAGTTGACAACATTCCTGGCGTGTAGGCCCGTACTTCTCGGTGGGAACATTCTATACGTCTATAACGTTGTATATCCTAGCCTAAGGCGACCTAATATATCGAATGTAATATTTTACATCATTCCTGGCATCTCATCGCCTGCTTCTCAATGGGAACATTATATACGTCTATAACGTTGTATATCCTAACCTATCGCAACCTAACATCTGGGATGTAATATTCCTGGCGTGTCGTCGCCTACTTCTGGATAGGGACATTATATACGTCTATAACGTTATATATCCTAACCTAAGGGAACCTAACATCTCGGGTGTAATATTTGAAAACATTCCCGGCGTGTTAGCCCGTACTTCTCGGTGGGAACATCATATACGTCTATAGCGATATATATCATAGCCTAAGGCAACCTAACATCTCGGATGTAATATTTTACAACATTCCTGGCGCGTCGGCTCCTATTTTTCGGTGGGAACATTATATACGTCTATAACGTTATATATCCTAACCTAAGGCAACCTAACATCTCGGATGTAATAGTTGACAACATTCCTGGCGTGTCCGACCGTACTTCTCGGCGGAAACATTGTATACGTCTATAACGTTGTATATCATAGTCCAAGGCAACCTAACATGTCGAATGTAATATTTTACAACATTCCTGGCGTGTCGTCGCCTACTTCTCGCTGGGGACATTATATACATCTATAACCTTGTATATCCTAACCTAAGGCAACCTAACATCTCGGATGTAATATTTTACAACATTCTGGCGTGTCGTTGCCTGCTTCTCGATGGGGACATTATATACGTCTATAACGTTGTATATCCTAACCTAACGCAACCTAACATTTGGGATGTAATATTTTACAACATTCCTGGCATGTCGGTGCCTACGTCTCGGTGGGAACATTATATACGTCTATAACGATAGATATCCTAACCTAAGGCAACCTAACACCTCGGATGTAATAGTTCACAACATTCCTGGCGTGTAGGCCCGTACTTCCCGGTGGTAACATTACATACGTCTATAACGTTATATATCCTAGCCTAAGGCCACCTAAGATGTCAAATGTAATATTTTACAACATTCCTGACGCGTCGGCCCCTATTTTTCGGTGGGAATATTATATACGTCTATAACGTTATATATCCTAGTCTAAGGCAACCTAACATGTCGAATGTAATATTTTACAACATTCCTGGCGTGTCGTCGCCTACTTCTCGATGGGGACATTATATACGTCTATAACGTTGTATATCCTAACCTAACGCAACCTAACATCTCGTATGTAATATTTTACAACATTCCTGGCATGTCGGTCCCTACATCTCGGCGGGAACACACTATACGTCTGTAACGTTGTATATCCTAACCTAACGCAACCTAACATTTGGGATGCAATATTTTACAACATTCCTGGCATGTCGGTGCCTACGTCTCGGTGGGAACATTATATACGTCTATAACGATATATGTCCCAACCTAAGGCAACCTAACACCTCGGATGTAATAGTTGACAACATTCCTGGCGTCTAGGCCCGTACTTCTCGGTGGGAACATTGTATACGTCTATAACGTTATATATCCTAGCCTAAGGCCACATAACATGTCGAATGTAATATTTTACAACATTCCTGGCGTGTCGTCGCCTGCTTCTCGATGGGGACATTATATACGTCTATAACGTTGTGTATCCTAACCTAACGCAACCTAACATCTGGGATGTAATATTCTTGGCGTGTCGTCGCCTACTTCTGCATGGGGAGATTATATACGTCTATAACGTTATATATCCTAACCTAAGGCAACCTAACATCTCGGATGTAATAGTTGACAACATTCCTGGCGTGTCCTCCCGTACTTCTCGGTGGGAACATTATATACGTCTATAACGTTATATATCCTAGCCTAAGGCCACATAACATGTCGAATGTAATATTTTACAACATTCCTGGCGTGTCGTCGCCTGCTTCTCGATGGGGACATTATATACGTCTATAACGTTGTATATCCTAACCTAACGCAACCTAACATTTGGGATGTAATATTTTACAACATTCCTGGCATGTCGGTCTCTACATCTCGGTGGGAACATACTATACGTCTATAAAGTTGTATATCCTAACCTAAGGGAACCTAACATCTCGGGTGTAATATTTTACAACATTCCTGACTCGTCGGCCCCTATTTTTAGGTGGGAACATTATATACGTCTATAACGCTATATATCCTAGCCTAAGGCAACCTAAGATGTCGAATGTAATATTTTACAACATTCTGGCGTGTCGTCGCCTGCTTCTCGATGGGAACATTATATACGTCTATAACGTTGTGTATCCTAACCTAACGCAACCTAACATCTGGGATGTAATATTCCTGGCGTGTCGTCGCCTACTTCTGGATGGGGAGATTACATACGTCTATAACGTTATATATCCTAACCTAAGGCAACCTAACATCTCGGATGTCATAGTTGACAACATTCCTGGCGTGTCGTCGCCTGCTTCTCGATGGGGACATTATATACGTCTATAACGTTGTATATCCTAACCTAACGCAACCTAACATCACGGATGTAATATTTTACAACATTCTTGGCATGTCGGACCCTACATCTCGGTGGGAACATACTATACGTCTATAACGTTATATATCCTAGTCTAAGGCAACCTGACATGTCGAATGCAATATTTTACAACACTCCTGTCGTGTAGTCGCCTACTTCTGGATGGGGACATTATATACATCTATAACTTTGTATATCCTAACCTAAGGCAGCCTAACATCTCGGATGTAATATTTTACAACATTCCTGACGCGTCGGCCCCTATTTCTCGGTGGGAACATTATATACGTCTATAACGTTATATATCCTAGCCTAAGGCGACCTAGCATGTCGGATGTAATAGTTGATAACATTCCTGGCGTGTCGGCCCGTACTTCTCGGTGGTAACATTACATACGTCTATAACGTTATATATCCTAGCCTAAGTCAACCTAACATGTCGAATGTAATATTTTACAACATTCCTGGCGTGTCGTCGCCTGCTTCTCGATGGCGACATTATATACGTCTATAACGTTGTATATCCTAACCTAACGCAACCTAACATCTGGGATGTAATATTTTACAACATTCCTGGCGTGTCGTCCCCTGCTTCTCGATGGGGACATTATATACGTCTATAACGTTGTATATCCTAACCTAACGCAACCTAACATCTCGGATGTAATATTTTACAACATTCCTGGCATGTCGGTCCCTACATCTCGGTGGGAACATACTATACGTCTATAACGTTGTATATCCTAACCTAAGGGAACCTAACATCTCGGGTGTAATATTTTACAACATTCCTGACGCGTCGGCCCCTATTTTTCGGTGGGAACATTATATACGTCTATAACGTTATATATCCTAGCCTAAGGCAACCTAAGATGTCGAATGTAATATTTTACAACAATCCTGGCCTGTCGTCTCCTGCTCCTCGATGGGGACATTATATACGTCTATAACGTTGTATATCCTAACCTAAAGCAACCTAACATCTCGGATGTAATAGTTGACAACATTCCTGGCGTGTAGGCCCGTACTTCTCGGTGAGAACATTCTATACGTCTATAACGTTGTATATCCTAGCCTTAGGCGACCTAATATATCGAATGTAATATTTTACATCATTCCTGGCATCTCATCGCCTGCTTCTCAATGGGAACATTATATACGTCTATAACGTTGTATATCCTAACCTATCGCAACCTAACATCTGGGATGTAATATTCCTGGCGTGTCGTCGCCTACTTCTGGATAGGGACATTATATACGTCTATAACGTTATATATCCTAACCTAAGGGAACCTAACATCTCGGGTGTAATATTTGAAAACATTCCCGGCGTGTTAGCCCGTACTTCTCGGTGGGAACATCATATACGTCTATAGCGATATATATCATAGCCTAAGGCAACCTAACATCTCGGATGTAATATTTTACAACATTCCTGGCGCGTCGGCTCCTATTTTTCGGTGGGAACATTATATACGTCTATAACGTTATATATCCTAACCCAAGGGAATCTAGCATCTCGGGTGTAATATTTTACAACATTCATGACACGTCGTCGCCTGCTTCTCGATGGGGACATTATATAAGTCTATAACGTTGTATATCCTAACCTAACGCAACCTAACATCTGGGATGTAATATTCCTGGCGTGTCGTCGCCTACTTCTGCATGGGGAGATTATATACGTCTATAACGTTATATATCCTAACCTAAGGCAACCTAACATCTCGGATGTAATAGTTGACAACATTCCTGGCGTGTCCGACCGTACTTCTCGGCGGAAACATTGTATACGTCTATAACGTTGTATATCCTAGTCCAAGGCAACCTAACATGTCGAATGTAATATTTTACAACATTCCTGGCGTGTCGTCGCCTACTTCTCGATGGGGACATTATATACATCTATAACCTTGTATATCCTAACCTAAGGCAACCTAACATCTCGGATGTAATACTTTACAACATTCTGGCGTGTCGTTGCCTGCTTCTCGATGGGGACATTATATACGTCTATAACGTTGTATATCCTAACCTAACGCAACCTCACATTTGGGATGTAATATTTTACAACATTCCTGGCATGTCGGTGCCTACGTCTCGGTGGGAACATTATATACGTCTATAACGATAGATATCCTAACCTAAGGCAACCTAACACCTCGGATGTAATAGTTCACAACATTCCTGGCGTGTAGGCCCGTACTTCCCGGTGGTAACATTACATACGTCTATAACGTTATATATCCTAGCCTAAGGCCACCTAAGTTGTCAAATGTAATATTTTACAACATTCCTGACGCGTCGGCCCCTATTTTTCGGTGGGAACATTATATACGTCTATAACGTTATATATCCTAGTCTAAGGCAACCTAACATGTCGAATGTAATATTTTACAACATTCCTGGCGTGTCGTCGCCTACTTCTCGATGGGGACATTATATACGTCTATAACGTTGTATATCCTAACCTAACGCAACCTAACATCTCGTATGTAATATTTTACAACATTCCTGGCATGTCGGTTCCTACATCTCGGCGGGAACACACTATACGTCTGTAACGTTGTATATCCTAACCTAACGCAACCTAACATTAGGGGTGCAATATTTTACAACATTCCTGGCATGTCGGTGCCTACGTCTCGGTGGGAACATTATATACGTCTATAACGATATATGTCCCAACCTAAGGCAACCTAACACCTCGGATGTAATAGTTGACAACATTCCTGGCGTGTAGGCCCGTACTTCTCGGTGAGAACATTCTATACGTCTATAACGTTGTATATCCTAGCCTTAGGCGACCTAATATATCGAATGTAATATTTTACATCATTCCTGGCATCTCATCGCCTGCTTCTCAATGGGAACATTATATACGTCTATAACGTTGTATATCCTAACCTAACGCAACCTAACATCTGGGATGTAATATTCCTGGCGTGTCGTCGCCTACTTCTGCATGGGGAGATTATATACGTCTATAACGTTATATATCCTAACCTAAGGCAACCTAACATCTCGGATGTAATAGTTGACAACATTCCTGGCGTGTCCGACCGTACTTCTCGGCGGAAACATTGTATACGTCTATAACGTTGTATATCCTAGTCCAAGGCAACCTAACATGTCGAATGTAATATTTTACAACATTCCTGGCGTGTCGTCGCCTACTTCTCGATGGGGACATTATATACATCTATAACCTTGTATATCCTAACCTAAGGCAACCTAACATCTCGGATGTAATACTTTACAACATTCTGGCGTGTCGTTGCCTGCTTCTCGATGGGGACATTATATACGTCTATAAAGTTGTATATCCTAACCTAAGGGAACCTAACATCTCGGGTGTAATATTTTACAACATTCCTGACTCGTCGGCCCCTATTTTTAGGTGGGAACATTATATACGTCTATAACGCTATATATCCTAGCCTAAGGCAACCTAAGATGTCGAATGTAATATTTTACAACATTCTGGCGTGTCGTCGCCTGCTTCTCGATGGGAACATTATATACGTCTATAACGTTGTGTATCCTAACCTAACGCAACCTAACATCTGGGATGTAATATTCCTGGCGTGTCGTCGCCTACTTCTGGATGGGGAGATTATATACGTCTATAACGTTATATATCCTAACCTAAGGCAACCTAACATCTCGGATGTAATAGTTGACAACATTCCTGGCGTGTCCGCCCGTACTTCTCGGTGGGAACATTATATACGTCTATAACGTTATATATCCTAGCCTAAGGCCACATAACATGTCGAATGTAATATTTTACAACATTCCTGGCGTGTCGTCGCCTGCTTCTCGATGGGGACATTATATACGTCTATAACGTTGTATATCCTAACCTAACGCAACCTAACATTTGGGATGTAATATTTTACAACATTCCTGGCATGTCGGTCTCTACATCTCGGTGGGAACATACTATACGTCTATAAAGTTGTATATCCTAACCTAAGGGAACCTAACATCTCGGGTGTAATATTTTACAACATTCCTGACTCGTCGGCCCCTATTTTTAGGTGGGAACATTATATACGTCTATAACGCTATATATCCTAGCCTAAGGCAACCTAAGATGTCGAATGTAATATTTTACAACATTCTGGCGTGTCGTCGCCTGCTTCTCGATGGGAACATTATATACGTCTATAACGTTGTGTATCCTAACCTAACGCAACCTAACATCTGGGATGTAATATTCCTGGCGTGTCGTCGCCTACTTCTGGATGGGGAGATTATATACGTCTATAACGTTATATATCCTAACCTAAGGCAACCTAACATCTCGGATGTAATAGTTGACAACATTCCTGGCGTGTCCGCCCGTACTTCTCGGTGGGAACATTATATACGTCTATAACGTTATATATCCTAGCTTAAGGCCACCTAACATGTCGAATGTAATATTTTACAACATTCCTGGCGTGTCGTCGCCAGCTTCTCGTTGGGGACATTATATACGTCTTTAACGTTGTATATCCTAACCTAAAGCAACCTAACATCTGGGATGTAATATTTTACAAGATTCCTGGCATGTCGGTCCCCAAGTCTCGGTAGGAACATTATATACGTCTATAACGATATATATCCAAACCGAAGGGAACCTAACATCTCGGATGTAATATTTTACAACATTCCTGGCGTGTCGTCGCCTGCTTCTCGATGGGGACATTATATACGTCTATAACGTTGTATATACTAACCTAAAGCAACCTAACATCTGGGATGTAATATTTTACAAGATTCCTGGCATGTCGGTCCCCAAGTCTCGGTAGGAACATTATATACGTCTATAACGACATATGTCCTAACCTAAGGCAACCTAACATCTCGGAAGTAATAGTTGACAACTTTCCTGGCGTGTCCGCCCTTACTTCTCGGTGGGAACATTATGTACATCTATAACGTTATATATCCTAGCCTAAGGCGACCTAACATGTCGAATGTAATATTTTACAACATTCCTGGCGTGTCGGTCCCTACTTCTCGGTGGGAATATTATATACGTCTATAACGTTATATATCATAACCTAAGGCAACCTAACTTCTCGGATGTAATATTTTACAACATTTCTGGCATGTCGGTCCCTACTTCTCGGTGGGAATATTATATACGTCTATAACGTTGTGTATCCTAACCTAACGCAACCTAACATCTGGGATGTAATATTCCTGGCGTGTCGTCGCCTACTTCTGGATGGGGAGATTATATACGTCTATAACGTTATATATCCTAACCTAAGGCAACCTAACATCTCGGATGTAATATTTTACAACATTCTTGGCATGTCGGACCCTACATCTCGGTGGGAACATACTATACGTCTATAAAGTTGTATATCCTAACCTAAGGGAACATAACATCTCGGGTGTAATATTTTACAACATTCCTGACTCGTCGGCCCCTATTTTTAGGTGGGAACATTATATACGTCTATAACGCTATATATCCTAGCCTAAGGCAACCTAAGATGTCGAATGTAATATTTTACAACATTCTGGCGTGTCGTCCCCTGCTTCTCGATGGGGACATTATATACGTCTATAACGTTATATATCCTAGTCTAAGGCAACCTAACATGCCGAATGCAATATTTTACAACATTCCTGGCATGTCAGTCCCTACTTCTCGGTGGGAATATTATATACGTCTATAACGTTATATATCATAACCTAAGGCAACCTAACATTTCTACCGTAATATTTTACAACATTCCTGTCGTGACGGCCCCTACTTCCCGATGGGGACATTATATACGTCCATAGCGTTGTATACTCTAACCTAAGGCAATCTAACATCTCGGATGTAATAGTTGATAACATTCCTGGCGTGTCGGCCCGAACTTCTCGGTGGGAACATTATATACGTCTATAACGATACATATCCTAACGTAAGGCAACATGAAATCTTGGATGTAATATTTTACAACAGTCCTGGCGTATCGTCGCCTGCTTCTCGATGGGGACACTATATACGTCTATAACGATATATATCCTAACCTAAAGCAACCTAACATTTGGGATGTAATATTTTACAACATTCCTGGCACGTCGGTGCCTACGTCTCGGTGGGAACATTATATACGTCTATAACGATATATATCCTAACCTAAGGCAACCTAACATCTCGGATGTAATAGTTGAAAACATTCCTGGCGTGTCCATCCGTACTTCTCGGTGGGAACCTTATATACGTCTATAACGTTATATATCCTAGCCTAAGGCCACCTAACATTTCGAATGTAATATTTTACATCATTCCTGGCGTGTCGTCGCCTGCTTCTCGATGGGAACATTATATACGTCTATAACGTTGTGTATCCTAACCTAACGCAACCTAACATCTGGGATGTAATATTCCTGGCGTGTCGTCGCCTACTTCTGGATGGGGACATTATATACGTCTATAACGTTATATATCCTAACCTAAGGCAACCTAACATCTCGGATGTAATAGTTGACAACATTCCAGGCGTGTCCGCCCGTACTTTTCGGTGGGAACATTATATACGTCTATAACGTTATATATCCTAGTCTAAGGCCACCTAACATGTCGAATGTAATATTTTACGACATTCCTGACGCGTCGGCCTCTATTTTTCGGTGGGAAAATTATATACGTCTATAACGTTATATATCCTAGTCTAAGGCAACCTAACATGGCGAATGTAATATTTTACAACATTCCTGGCGTGTTGTCGCCTACTTCTCGATGGGGACATTATATACATCTATAATCTTGTATATCCTAACCTAAGGCAGCCTAAGACCGCGGATGTAGTATTTTACAACATTCCTGGCGTGTCGTCGCCTACTTCTGGATGGGGTCATTATATACATCCATAACGTTGTATATCCTAACCTAAGGGAACCTAACATCTCGGGTGTAATATTTTACAACATTCCTGACGCGTCGGTCCCTATTTTTCGGTGGGAATATTATATACGTCTATAACGTTATATATCCTAGCCTAAGGCAACCTAACATCTCGGATGTAATATTTTACAACATTCCGGGCATATCGGTCCCTACTTCTCGGTGGAAACATTGTATACGTCTATAACGATATATATCCTAGCCTAAGGCAACCTAACATCTCGGATGTAATATTTTACAACATTCCTGGCGCGTCGGCTCCTATTTTTCGGTGGGAACATTATATACGTCTATAACGTTATATATCCTAACCTAAGGGACCCTAACATGTCGTATGTAATATTTTACAACATTCCTGGCGTGTCGTAGCCTGCTTCTCGATGGGGACATTATATACGTCTATAACGTTGTATATCCTATCCTAAGGGAACCTAACATCTCGAGTGTAAACTTTTACAACATTCCTGACGCGTCGGGCCCTATTTTTCGGTGGGAACATTATATACGGCTATAACGTTATATATCCTAGCCTAAGGCAACCTAACATGTCGAATGTAATATTTTACAACATTCCTGTCGTGTCGTCGCCTGCTTCTCGATGGGGAGATTATATACGTCTATAACGTTGTATATCCTAACCTAACGCAACCTAACATTTGGGATGTAATATTTTACAACATTCCTTGCATGTCGGTGCCTACGTCTCGGTGGAAACATTATATACGTCTATAACGAGATATATCCTAACCTAAGGCAACCTAACACCTCGGATGTAATAGTTGACAACATTCCTGGCGTGCAGGCCCGTACTTCTCGGTGGGAACATTGTATACGTCTATAACGATATATATCCTAGCCTAAGGCGACCTAACATGTCGAATGTAATATTTTACATCATTCCTGGCGTGTCGTCTCCTGCTTCTCGATGGGAACATTATATACGTCTATAACGTTATATATCATAACCTAAGGCAACCGAACATCTGGGATGTAATATTTTACAACATTCCTGGCATATCGGTCCCTACTTCTCGGTGGAAACATTGTATACGTCTATAACGATATATATCCTAGCCTAAGGCAACCTAACATCTCGCATGTAATATTTTACAACATTCCTGGCGTGTCGTCGCCTACTTCTCGATGGGGACATTATATACGTCGATAACGTTATATATCCTAGCCTAAGGCAACCTAACATCTCGGATGTAATAGTTGACAACATTCCTGGCGTGTCGTCGCCTGCTTCTAGATGGGGACATTATTTACGTCTATAACGTTGTATATCCTATCCTAAGGGAACCTAACATCTCGAGTGTAAACTTTTACAACATTCCTGACGCGTCGGGCCCTATTTTTCGGTGGGAACATTATATACGTCTATAACGATATATATCCTAACCTAAGGCAACCTAACACCTCGGATGTAATAGTTGACAACATTCCTGGCGTGCAGGCCCGTACTTCTCGGTGGGAACATTGTATACGTCTATAACGATATATATCCTAGCCTAAGGCGACCTAACATGTCGAATGTAATATTTTACATCATTCCTGGCGTGTCGTCGCCTGCTTCTCGATGGGAACATTACATGCGTCTATAACGTGATATACCATAACCTATGGGAACCTAACATCTCGGATGTCATATTTTAAAACATTCCTGGCATGTCGGTCCCTACTTCTCGGTGGGAATATTATATACGTCTATAACGTTATATATCATAACCTAAGGCAACCTAACATCTCGGATGTAATATTTTACAACATTCCTGGCATATCGGTCCCTACTTCTCGGTGGAAACATTGTGTACGTCTATAACGATATATATCCTAGCCTAAGGCAACCTAACATCTCGGATGTAATATTTTACAACATTCCTTGCATATCGGTCCCTACTTCTCGGAGGAAACATTGTATACGTCTATAACGATATATATCCTAGCCTAAGGCAACCTAACATCTCGGATGTAATATTTTACAACATTCCTGGTGTGTCGTCGCCTACTTCTCGATGGGGACATTATATACATCTATAACATTGTATATCCTAACCTAAGGCAACCTAACATCTCGGATGTAATATTTTACAACATTCTGGCGTGTCGTCGCCGGCTTCTCGATGGGGAGATTATAAACGTCTATAACGTTGTATATCCTAACCTAACGCAACCTAACATTTGGGATGTAATATTTTACAACATTCCTTGCATGTCGGTGCCTACGTCTCGGTAGGAACATTATATACGTCTATAACGATATATATCCTGACCCAAGGCAACCTAGCACCTCGGATGTAATAGTTGACAACATTCCTGGCGTGTAGGCCCGTACTTCTCGATGGGAACATTGTATACGTCTATAACGTTATATATCCTAGCCTAAGGCAACCTAACGTATCGAATGTAATATTTTACATCATTCCTGGCGTGTCGTCGCCTGCTTCTCGATGGGATCATTATATACGTCTATAACGTTGTGTATCCTAACCTAACGCAACCTAACATCTGGGATGTAATATTCCTGGCGTGTCGTCGCCTACTTCTGGATGGGGACATTATATACGTCTATAACGTTATATATCCTAACCTAAGGCAACCTAACATCTCGGATGTAATAGTTGGCAAAATTCCTGGCGTGTCCGCCCGTACTTCTCGGTGGGAATATTATATACGTCTATAACGTTGTATATCCTAGCCTAAGGCCAGCTAACATGTCGAATGTAATATTTTACAACATTCCTGTCGCGTCGGCCCCTATTTTTCGGTGGGAACATTATATACGTCTATAACGTTATATATCCTAGTCTAAGGCAACCTAACATGTCGACTGTAATATTTTACAACATTCCTGGCGTGTCGTCGCCTGCTTCTCGATGGGGACATAATATACATCTATTACATTGTATATCCTAACCTAAGGCAACCTAACATCTCGGATGTAATAGGTGACCACATTCCTGGCATGTAGGCCCGTACTTCTCGGTGGGAACATTGTATACGCCTATAACGTTATATATCCTAGCCTAAGGCGACCTAACATGTCGAATGTAATATTTTACATCATTCCTGGCGTGTCGTCGCCTGCTTCTCGATGGGAACATTATATACGTCTATAACGTTATATATCATAACCTAAGGCAACCGAACATCTGGGATGTAATATTTTACAACATTCCTGGCATATCGGTCCCTACTTCTCGGTGGAAACATTGCATACGCCTATAACGATATATATCCTAGCCTAAGGCAACCTAACATGTCGAATGTAATATTTTACATCATTCCTGGCGTGTCATTGCCTGCTTCTCGATGGGAACATTATATACGTCTATAACGTTGTGTATCCTAACCTAACGCAACCTAACATCTGGGATGTAATATTCCTGGCGTGTCGTCGCCTACTTCTGGATGGGGAGATTATATACGTCTATAACGTTATATATCCTAACCTAAGGCAACCTAACATCTCGGATGTAATAGTTGACAACATTCCTGGCGTGTCCGCGCGTACTTCTCGGTGGGAACATTATATACGTCTATAACGTGATATATCCTAGCCTAAGGCTACATAACATGTCGAATGTCATATTTTACAACATTCCTGGCGTGTCGTCGCCTGCTTCTCGATGGGGACATTATATACGTCTATAACGTTGTATATCCTAACCTAAAGCAACCTAACATCTGGGATGTAATATTTTACAAGATTCCTGACATGTCGGTCCCCAAGTCTCGGTAGGAACATTATATACGTCTATAACGATATATATCCAAACCTAAGGGAACCTAACATCTCGGATGTAATATTTTACAACATTCCTGGCATGTCGGTCCCTACTTCTCGGTGGGAATATTATATACGTCTATAACGTTATATATCATAACCTAAGGCAACCTAACATCTCGGATGTAATATTTTACAACATTCCTGGAATATGGGTCCCTACTTCTCGGTGTAAACATTGTATACGTCTATAACGATATATATCCTAGCCTAAGGCAACCTAACATCTCGGATGTAATATTTTACAACATTCTGGCGTGTCGTCGCCTGCTTCTCGATGGGGAGATTATATAAGTCTATAACGTTATATATCCTAACCTAAGGCAACCTAACATCTCGGATGTAATAGTTGGCAAAATTCCTGGCGTGTCCGACCGTACTTCTCGGTGGGAACATTATATACGTCTATAACGTTGGATATCCTAGCCTAAGGCCAGCTAACATGTCGAATGTAATATTTTACCACATTCCTGACGCGTCGGCCCCTATTTTTCGGTGGGAACATTATATACGTCTATAACGTTATATATCCTAGTCTAAGGCAACCTAACATGTCGACTGTAATATTTTACAACATTCCTGGCGTGTCGTCGCCTGCTTCTCGATGGGGACATAATATACATCTATTACATTGTATATCCTAACCTAAGGCAACCTAACATCTCGGATGTAATATTTTACAACATTCTGGCGTGTCGTCGCCGGCTTCTCGATGGGGAGATTATATACGTCTATAACGTTGTATATCCTAACCTAACGCAACCTAACATTTGGGATGTAATATTTTACAACACTCCTTGCATGTCGGTGCCTACGTCTCGGTGGGAACATTATATACGTCTATAACGATATATATCCTAACCCAAGGCAACCTAACACCTCGGATGTAATAGGTGACCACATTCCTGGCATGTAGGCCCGTACTTCTCGGTGGGAACATTGTATACGCCTATAACGTTATATATCCTAGCCTAAGGCGACCTAACATGTCGAATGTAATATTTTACATCATTCCTGGCGTGTCGTCGCCTGCTTCTCGATGGGAACATTACATGCGTCTATAACGTTATATACCATAACCTATGGGAACCTAACATCTCGGATGTAATATTTTAAAACATTCCTGGCATGTCGGTCCCTACTTCTCGGTGGGAATATTATATACGTCTATAACGTTATATATCATAACCTAAGGCAACCTAACATCTCGGATGTAATATTTTACAACATTCCTGGCATATCGGCCCCTACTTCTCGGTGGAAACATTGTGTACGTCTATAACGATATATATCCTAGCCTAAGGCAATCTAACATCTCGGATGTAATATTTTACAACATTCCTTGCATATCGGTCCCTACTTCTCGGAGGAAACATTGTATACGTCTATAACGATATATATCCTAGCCTAAGGCAACCTAACATCTCGGATGTAATATTTTACAACATTCCTGGCGTGTCGTCGCCTACTTCTCGATGGGGACATTATATACATCTATAACATTGTATATCCTAACCTAAGGCAACCTAACATCTCGGATGTAATAGTTGGCAAAATTCCTGGCGTGTCCGCCCGTACTTCTCGGTGGGAACATTATATACGTCTATAACGTTGTATATCCTAGCCTAAGACCAGCTAACATGTCGAATGTAATATTTTACAACCTTCCTGTCGCGTCGGCCCCTATTTTTCGGTGGGAACATTATATACGTCTATAACGTTATATATCCTAGTCTAAGGCAACCTAACATGTCGACTGTAATATTTTACAACATTCCTGGCGTGTCGTCGACTGCTTCTCGATGGGGACATAATATACATCTATAACATTGTATATCCTAACCTAAGGCAACCTAACATCTCGGATGTAATATTTTACAACATTCTGGCGTGTCGTCGCCGGCTTCTCGATGGGGAGATTATATACGTCTATAACGTTGTATATTATAACCTAACGCAACCTAACATTTGGGATGTAACATTTTACAACACTCCTTGCATGTCGGTGCCTACGTCTCGGTGGGAACATTATATACGTCTATAACGATATATATCCTAACCCAAGGCAACCTAACACCTCGGATGTAATAGGTGACCACATTCCTGGCATGTAGGCCCGTACTTCTCGGTGGGAACATTGTATACGCCTATAACGTTATATATCCTAGCCTAAGGCGACCTAACATGTCGAATGTAATATTTTACATCATTCCTGGCGTGTCGTCGCCTGCTTCTCGATGGGAACATTATATACGTCTATAACGTTATATATCATAACCTAAGGCAACCGAACATCTGGGATGTAATATTTTACAACATTCCTGGCATATCGGTCCCTACTTCCCGGTGGAAACATTGCATACGCCTATAACGATATATATCCTAGCCTAAGGCAACCTAACATGTCGAATGTAATATTTTACATCATTCCTGGCGTGTCATTGCCTGCTTCTCGATGGGAACATTATATACGTCTATAACGTTGTGTATCCTAACCTAACGCAACCTAACATCTGGGATGTAATATTCCTGGCGTGTCGTCGCCTACTTCTGGATGGGGAGATTATATACGTCTATAACGTTATATATCCTAACCTAAGGCAACCTAACATCTCGGATGTAATAGTTGACAACATTCCTGGCGTGTCCGCCCGTACTTCTCGGTGGGAACATTGTATACGTCTATAACGATATATATCCTAGCCTAAGGCGACCTAACATGTCGAATGTAATATTTTACATTATTCCTGGCGTGTCGTCGCCTGCTTCTCGATGGGAACATTACATGCGTCTATAACGTTATATACCATAACCTAAGGGAACCTAACATCTCGGATGTAATATTTTAAAACATTCCTGGCATGTCGGTCCCTACTTCTCGGTGGGAATATTATATACGTCTATAACGTTATATATCATAACCTAAGGCAACCTAACATCTCGGATGTAATATTTTACAACATTCCTGGCATATCGGTCCCTACTTCTCGGTGGAAACATTGTGTACGTCTATAACGATATATATCCTAGCCTAAGGCAACCTAACATCTCGGATGTAATATTTTACAACATTCCTTGCATATCGGTCCCTACTTCTCGGAGGAAACATTGTATACGTCTATAACGATATATATCCTAGCCTAAGGCAACCTAACATCTCGGATGTAATATTTTACAACATTCCTGGTGTGTCGTCGCCTACTTCTCGATGGGGACATTATATACATCTATAACATTGTATATCCTAACCTAAGGCAACCTAACATCTCGGATGTAATATTTTACAACATTCTGGCGTGTCGTCGCCGGCTTCTCGATGGGGAGATTATAAACGTCTATAACGTTGTATATCCTAACCTAACGCAACCTAACATTTGGGATGTAATATTTTACAACATTCCTTGCATGTCGGTGCCTACGTCTCGGTAGGAACATTATATACGTCTATAACGATATATATCCTGACCCAAGGCAACCTAGCACCTCGGATGTAATAGTTGACAACATTCCTGGCGTGTAGGCCCGTACTTCTCGATGGGAACATTGTATACGTCTATAACGTTATATATCCTAGCCTAAGGCAACCTAGCGTATCGAATGTAATATTTTACATCATTCCTGGCGTGTCGTCGCCTGCTTCTCGATGGGATCATTATATACGTCTATAACGTTGTGTATCCTAACCTAACGCAACCTAACATCTGGGATGTAATATTCCTGGCGTGTCGTCGCCTACTTCTGGATGGGGACATTATATACGGCTATAACGTTATATATCCTAACCTAAGGCAACCTAACATCTCGGATGTAATAGTTGGCAAAATTCCTGGCGTGTCCGCCCGTAATTCTCGGTGGGAATATTATATACGTCTATAACGTTGTATATCCTAGCCTAAGGCCAGCTAACATGTCGAATGTAATATTTTACAACATTCCTGACGCGTCGGCCCCTATTTTTCGGTGGGAACATTATATACGTCTATAACGTTATATATCCTAGTCTAAGGCAACCTAACATGTCGACTGTAATATTTTACAACATTCCTGGCGTGTCGTCGCCTGCTTCTCGATGGGGACATAATATACATCTATTACATTGTATATCCTAACCTAAGGCAACCTAACATCTCGGATGTAATAGGTGACCACATTCCTGGCATGTAGGCCCGTACTTCTCGGTGGGAACATTGTATACGCCTATAACGTTATATATCCTAGCCTAAGGCGACCTAACATGTCGAATGTAATATTTTACATCATTCCTGGCGTGTCGTCGCCTGCTTCTCGATGGGAACATTATATACGTCTATAACGTTATATATCATAACCTAAGGCAACCGAACATCTGGGATGTAATATTTTACAACATTCCTGGCATATCGGTCCCTACTTCTCGGTGGAAACATTGCATACGCCTATAACGATATATATCCTAGCCTAAGGCAACCTAACATGTCGAATGTAATATTTTACATCATTCCTGGCGTGTCATTGCCTGCTTCTCGATGGGAACATTATATACGTCTATAACGTTGTG
Organism: Xylocopa violacea; assembly: GCA_963969225.1. NCBI lineage: Eukaryota > Metazoa > Arthropoda > Insecta > Hymenoptera > Apidae > Xylocopa > Xylocopa violacea. Next base: position 584,190 of record CAXAJV010000263.1, on the reverse strand, counting down.
TATCCTAACCTAACGCAACCTAACATCTGGGATGTAATATTCCTGGCGTGTCGTCGCCTACTTCTGGATGGGGAGATTATATACGTCTATAACGTTATATATCCTAACCTAAGGCAACCTAACATCTCGGATGTAATAGTTGACAACATTCCTGGCGTGTCCGCCCGTACTTCTCGGTGGGAACATTATATACGTCTATAACGTGATATATCCTAGCCTAAGGCTACATAACATGTCGAATGTCATATTTTACAACATTCCTGGCGTGTCGTCGCCTGCTTCTCGATGGGGACATTATATACGTCTATAACGTTGTATATCCTAACCTAAAGCAACCTAACATCTGGGATGTAATATTTTACAAGATTCCTGACATGTCGGTCCCCAAGTCTCGGTAGGAACATTATATACGTCTATAACGATATATATCCAAACCTAAGGGAACCTAACATCTCGGATGTAATATTTTACAACATTCCTGGCATGTCGGTCCCTACTTCTCGGTGGGAATATTATATACGTCTATAACGTTATATATCATAACCTAAGGCAACCTAACATCTCGGATGTAATATTTTACAACATTCCTGGAATATGGGTCCCTACTTCTCGGTGTAAACATTGTATACGTCTATAACGATATATATCCTAGCCTAAGGCAACCTAACATCTCGGATGTAATATTTTACAACATTCTGGCGTGTCGTCGCCTGCTTCTCGATGGGGAGATTATATAAGTCTATAACGTTATATATCCTAACCTAAGGCAACCTAACATCTCGGATGTAATAGTTGGCAAAATTCCTGGCGTGTCCGCCCGTACTTCTCGGTGGGAACATTATATACGTCTATAACGTTGGATATCCTAGCCTAAGGCCAGCTAACATGTCGAATGTAATATTTTACCACATTCCTGACGCGTCGGCCCCTATTTTTCGGTGGGAACATTATATACGTCTATAACGTTATATATCCTAGTCTAAGGCAACCTAACATGTCGACTGTAATATTTTACAACATTCCTGGCGTGTCGTCGCCTGCTTCTCGATGGGGACATAATATACATCTATTACATTGTATATCCTAACCTAAGGCAACCTAACATCTCGGATGTAATATTTTACAACATTCTGGCGTGTCGTCGCCGGCTTCTCGATGGGGAGATTATAAACGTCTATAACGTTGTATATCCTAACCTAACGCAACCTAACATTTGTGATGTAATATTTTACAACATTCCTTGCATGTCGGTGCCTACGTCTCGGTAGGAACATTATATACGTCTATAACGATATATATCCTGACCCAAGGCAACCTAGCACCTCGGATGTAATAGTTGACAACATTCCTGGCGTGTAGGCCCGTACTTCTCGATGGGAACATTGTATACGTCTATAACGTTATATATCCTAGCCTAAGGCAACCTAGCGTATCGAATGTAATATTTTACATCATTCCTGGCGTGTCGTCGCCTGCTTCTCGATGGGATCATTATATACGTCTATAACGTTGTGTATCCTAACCTAACGCAACCTAACATCTGGGATGTAATATTCCTGGCGTGTCGTCGCCTACTTCTGGATGGGGACATTATATACGGCTATAACGTTATATATCCTAACCTAAGGCAACCTAACATCTCGGATGTAATAGTTGGCAAAATTCCTGGCGTGTCCGCCCGTACTTCTCGGTGGGAATATTATATACGTCTATAACGTTGTATATCCTAGCCTAAGGCCAGCTAACATGTCGAATGTAATATTTTACAACATTCCTGACGCGTCGGCCCCTATTTTTCGGTGGGAACATTATATACGTCTATAACGTTATATATCCTAGTCTAAGGCAACCTAACATGTCGACTGTAATATTTTACAACATTCCTGGCGTGTCGTCGCCTGCTTCTCGATGGGGACATAATATACATCTATTACATTGTATATCCTAACCTAAGGCAACCTAACATCTCGGATGTAATAGGTGACCACATTCCTGGCATGTAGGCCCGTACTTCTCGGTGGGAACATTGTATACGCCTATAACGTTATATATCCTAGCCTAAGGCGACCTAACATGTCGAATGTAATATTTTACATCATTCCTGGCGTGTCGTCGCCTGCTTCTCGATGGGAACATTATATACGTCTATAACGTTATATATCATAACCTAAGGCAACCGAACATCTGGGATGTAATATTTTACAACATTCCTGGCATATCGGTCCCTACTTCTCGGTGGAAACATTGCATACGCCTATAACGATATATATCCTAGCCTAAGGCAACCTAACATGTCGAATGTAATATTTTACATCATTCCTGGCGTGTCATTGCCTGCTTCTCGATGGGAACATTATATACGTCTATAACGTTGTGTATCCTAACCTAACGCAACCTAACATCTGGGATGTAATATTCCTGGCGTGTCGTCGCCTACTTCTGGATGGGGAGATTATATACGTCTATAACGTTATATATCCTAACCTAAGGCAACCTAACATCTCGGATGTAATAGTTGACAACATTCCTGGCGTGTCCGCCCGTACTTCTCGGTGGGAACATTATATACGTCTATAACGTGATATATCCTAGCCTAAGGCTACATAACATGTCGAATGTCATATTTTACAACATTCCTGGCGTGTCGTCGCCTGCTTCTCGATGGGGACATTATATACGTCTATAACGTTGTATATCCTAACCTAAAGCAACCTAACATCTGGGATGTAATATTTTACAAGATTCCTGACATGTCGGTCCCCAAGTCTCGGTAGGAACATTATATACGTCTATAACGATATATATCCAAACCTAAGGGAACCTAACATCTCGGATGTAATATTTTACAACATTCCTGGCATGTCGGTCCCTACTTCTCGGTGGGAATATTATATACGTCTATAACGTTATATATCATAACCTAAGGCAACCTAACATCTCGGATGTAATATTTTACAACATTCCTGGAATATGGGTCCCTACTTCTCGGTGTAAACATTGTATACGTCTATAACGATATATATCCTAGCCTAAGGCAACCTAACATCTCGGATGTAATATTTTACAACATTCTGGCGTGTCGTCGCCTGCTTCTCGATGGGGAGATTATATAAGTCTATAACGTTATATATCCTAACCTAAGGCAACCTAACATCTCGGATGTAATAGTTGGCAAAATTCCTGGCGTGTCCGCCCGTACTTCTCGGTGGGAACATTATATACGTCTATAACGTTGGATATCCTAGCCTAAGGCCAGCTAACATGTCGAATGTAATATTTTACCACATTCCTGACGCGTCGGCCCCTATTTTTCGGTGGGAACATTATATACGTCTATAACGTTATATATCCTAGTCTAAGGCAACCTAACATGTCGACTGTAATATTTTACAACATTCCTGGCGTGTCGTCGCCTGCTTCTCGATGGGGACATAATATACATCTATTACATTGTATATCCTAACCTAAGGCAACCTAACATCTCGGATGTAATATTTTACAACATTCTGGCGTGTCGTCGCCGGCTTCTCGATGGGGAGATTATATACGTCTATAACGTTGTATATCCTAACCTAACGCAACCTAACATTTGGGATGTAATATTTTACAACACTCCTTGCATGTCGGTGCCTACGTCTCGGTGGGAACATTATATACGTCTATAACGATATATATCCTAACCCAAGGCAACCTAACACCTCGGATGTAATAGGTGACCACATTCCTGGCATGTAGGCCCGTACTTCTCGGTGGGAACATTGTATACGCCTATAACGTTATATATCCTAGCCTAAGGCGACCTAACATGTCGAATGTAATATTTTACATTATTCCTGGCGTGTCGTCGCCTGCTTCTCGATGGGAACATTACATGCGTCTATAACGTTATATACCATAACCTAAGGGAACCTAACATCTCGGATGTAATATTTTAAAACATTCCTGGCGTGCAGGCCCGTACTTCTCGGTAGGAACATTGTATACGTCTATAACGATATATATCCTAGCCTAAGGCGACCTAACATGTCGAATGTAATATTTTACATTATTCCTGGCGTGTCGTCGCCTGCTTCTCGATGGGAACATTACATGCGTCTATAACGTTATATACCATAACCTAAGGGAACCTAACATCTCGGATGTAATATTTTAAAACATTCCTGGCATGTCGGTCCCTACTTCTCGGTGGGAATATTATATACGTCTATAACGTTATATATCATAACCTAAGGCAACCTAACATCTCGGATGTAATATTTTACAACATTCCTGGCATATGGGTCCCTACTTCTCGGTGGAAACATTGTATACGTCTATAACGATATATATCCTAGCCTAAGGCAACCTAACATCTCGGATGTAATATTTTACAACATTCCTGGCGTGTCGTCGCCTACTTCTCGATGGGGACATTATATACATCTATAACATTGTATATCCTAACCTAAGGCAACCTAACATCTCGGATGTAATATTTTACAACATTCTGGCGTGTCGTCGCCTGCTTCTCGATGGGGAGATTATATAAGTCTATAACGTTGTATAACCTAACCTAACGCAACCTAACATTTGGGATGTAATGTTTTACAACATTCCTTGCATGTCGGTGCCTACGTCTCGGTGGAAACAGTATATACGTCTATAACGATATATATCCTAACCTAAGGCAACCTAACACCTCTGATGTAATAGTTGACAACATTCCTGGCGTGTAGGCCCGTACTTCTCGGTGGGAACATTGTATACGTCTATAACGTTGTATATCCTAACCTAACGCAACCTAACATTTGGGATGTAATATTTTACAACATTCCTGGCATGTCGGTCCCTACTCCTCGGCGGAAACATTGTATACGTCTATAACGATATATATCCTAGTTTAAGGCAACCTAATATGTCAAATGTAATATTTTACAACATTCCTGGCGTGTCGTCGCCTACTTCTCGATGGGGACATTATATAAATCTATAACCTTGTATATCCTAACCTAAAGCAGCCTAACATCTCGGATGTAATATTTCACAACATTCCTGGCATGTCGGTCCCTACTTCTCGGTGGAAACATTGTATACGTCTATAACGATATATATGCTAACCTAAGGCAAACTAACATCTCGGATGTAATAGTTGACAACATTCCAGGCGTGTCAGCCCGTACTTATCGGTGGGAACACTATATATGTCTATAACGCTATATATCCTAGCCTAAGGCGACCTAATATGTCGAATGTAATATTTTACAACATTCCTGGCCTGTCGTCTCCTGCTCCTCGATGGGGACATTATATACGTCTATAACGTTGTATAGCCTAACCTAAAGCAACCTAACATCTCGGATGTAATAGTTGACAACATTCCTGGCGTGTAGGCCCGTACTTCTCGGTGAGAACATTCTATACGTCTATAACGTTGTATATCCTAGCCTAAGGCGAGCTAATATATCGAATGTAATATTTTACATCATTCCTGGCGTCTCATCGCCTGCTTCTCAATGGGAACATTATATACGTCTATAACGTTGTATATCCTAACCTAACGCAACCTAACATCTGGGATGTAATATTCCTGGCGTGTCGTCGCCTACTTCTGGATAGGGACATTATATACGTCTATAACGTTATATATCCTAACCTAAGGGAACCTAACATCTCGGGTGTAATATTTGAAAACATTCCCGGCGTGTTAGCCCGTACTTCTCGGTGGGAACATCATATACGTCTATAACGTTGTATATCCTAGCCTAAGACCAGCTAACATGTCGAATGTAATATTTTACAACCTTCCTGTCGCGTCGGCCCCTATTTTTCGGTGGGAACATTATATACGTCTATAACGTTATATATCCTAGTCTAAGGCAACCTAACATGTCGACTGTAATATTTTACAACATTCCTGGCGTGTCGTCGACTGCTTCTCGATGGGGACATAATATACATCTATAACATTGTATATCCTAACCTAAGGCAACCTAACATCTCGGATGTAATATTTTACAACATTCTGGCGTGTCGTCGCCGGCTTCTCGATGGGGAGATTATATACGTCTATAACGTTGTATATTATAACCTAACGCAACCTAACATTTGGGATGTAACATTTTACAACACTCCTTGCATGTCGGTGCCTACGTCTCGGTGGGAACATTATATACGTCTATAACGATATATATCCTAACACAAGGCAACCTAACACCTCGGATGTAATAGGTGACCACATTCCTGGCATGTAGGCCCGTACTTCTCGGTGGGAACATTGTATACGCCTATAACGTTATATATCCTAGCCTAAAGCGACCTAACATGTCGAACGTAATATTTTACATCATTCCTGGCGTGTCGTCTCCTGCTTCTCGATGGGAACATTATATACGTCTATAACGTTATATATCATAACCTAAGGCAACCGAACATCTGGGATGTAATATTTTACAACATTCCTGGCATATCGGTCCCTACTTCTCGGTGGAAACATTGTATACGTCTATAACGATATATATCCTAGCCTAAGGCAACCTAACATCTCGCATGTAATATTTTACAACATTCCTGGCGTGTCGTCGCCTACTTCTCGATGGGGACATTATATACGTCGATAACGTTATATATCCTAGCCTAAGGCAACCTAACATCTCGGATGTAATAGTTGACAACATTCCTGGCGTGTCGTCGCCTGCTTCTAGATGGGGACATTATATACGTCTATAACGTTGTATATCCTATCCTAAGGGAACCTAACATCTCGAGTGTAAACTTTTACAACATTCCTGACGCGTCGGGCCCTATTTTTCGGTGGGAACATTATATACGTCTATAACGATATATATCCTAACCTAAGGCAACCTAACACCTCGGATGTAATAGTTGACAACATTCCTGGCGTGCAGGCCCGTACTTCTCGGTGGGAACATTGTATACGTCTATAACGATATATATCCTAGCCTAAGGCGACCTAACATGTCGAATGTAATATTTTACATCATTCCTGGCGTGTCGTCGCCTGCTTCTCGATGGGAACATTACATGCGTCTATAACGTTATATACCATAACCTAAGGGAACATAACATCTCGGATGTAATATTTTAAAACATTCCTGGCATGTCGGTCCCTACTTCTCGGTGGGAATATTATATACGTCTATAACGTTATATATCATAACCTAAGGCAACCTAACATCTCGGATGTAATATTTTACAACATTCCTGGCATATCGGTCCCTACTTCTCGGTGGAAACATTGTGTACGTCTATAACGATATATATCCTAGCCTAAGGCAACCTAACATCTCGGATGTAATATTTTACAACATTCCTTGCATATCGGTCCCTACTTCTCGGAGGAAACATTGTATACGTCTATAACGATATATATCCTAGCCTAAGGCAACCTAACATCTCGGATGTAATATTTTACAACATTCCTGGTGTGTCGTCGCCTACTTCTCGATGGGGACATTATATACATCTATAACATTGTATATCCTAACCTAAGGCAACCTAACATCTCGGATGTAATATTTTACAACATTCTGGCGTGTCGTCGCCGGCTTCTCGATGGGGAGATTATAAACGTCTATAACGTTGTATATCCTAACCTAACGCAACCTAACATTTGGGATGTAATATTTTACAACATTCCTTGCATGTCGGTGCCTACGTCTCGGTGGGAACATTATATACGTCTATAACGATATATATCATAACCCAAGGCAACCTAACACCTCGGATGTAATAGGTGACCACATTCCTGGCATGTAGGCCCGTACTTCTCGGTGGGAACATTGTATACGCCTATAACGTTATATATCCTAGCCTAAGGCGACCTAACATGTCGAATGTAATATTTTACATCATTCCTGGCGTGTCGTCGCCTGCTTCTCGATGGGAACATTATGTACGTCTATAACGTTATATATCATAACCTAAGGCAACCGAACATCTGGGATGTAATATTTTACAACATTCCTGGCATATCGGTCCCTACTTCTCGGTGGAAACATTGCATACGCCTATAACGATATATATCCTAGCCTAAGGCAACCTAACATGTCGAATGTAATATTTTACATCATTCCTGGCGTGTCATTGCCTGCTTCTCGATGGGAACATTATATACGTCTATAACGTTGTGTATCCTAACCTAACGCAACCTAACATCTGGGATGTAATATTCCTGGCGTGTCGTCGCCTACTTCTGGATGGGGAGATTATATACGTCTATAACGTTATATATCCTAACCTAAGGCAACCTAACATCTCGGATGTAATAGTTGACAACATTCCTGGCGTGTCCGCCCGTACTTCTCGGTAGGAACATTATATACGTCTATAACGTGATATATCCTAGCCTAAGGCTACATAACATGTCGAATGTCATATTTTACAACATTCCTGGCGTGTCGTCGCCTGCTTCTCGATGGGATCATTATATACGTCTATAACGTTGTGTATCCTAACCTAACGCAACCTAACATCTGGGATGTAATATTCCTGGCGTGTCGTCGCCTACTTCTGGATGGGGACATTATATACGTCTATAACGTTATATATCCTAACCTAAGGCAACCTAACATCTCGGATGTAATAGTTGGCAAAATTCCTGGCGTGTCCGCCCGTACATCTCGGTGGGAACATTATATACGTCTATAACGTTGTATATCCTAGCCTAAGGCCAGCTAACATGTCGAATGTAATATTTTACAACATTCCTGACGCGTCGGCCCCTATTTTTCGGTGGGAACATTATATACGTCTATAACGTTATATATCCTAGTCTAAGGCAACCTAACATGTCGACTGTAATATTTTACAACATTCCTGGCGTGTCGTCGCCTGCTTCTCGATGGGGACATAATATACATCTATTACATTGTATATCCTAACCTAAGGCAACCTAACATCTCGGATGTAATATTTTACAACATTCTGGCGTGTCGTCGCCGGCTTCTCGATGGGGAGATTATATACGTCTATAACGTTGTATATCCTAACCTAACGCAACCTAACATTTGGGATGTAATATTTTACAACACTCCTTGCATGTCGGTGCCTACGTCTCGGTGGGAACATTATATACGTCTATAACGATATATATCATAACTCAAGGCAACCGAACACCTCGGATGTAATAGGTGACCACATTCCTGGCATGTAGGCCCGTACTTCTCGGTGGGAACATTGTATACGCCTATAACGTTATATATCCTAGCCTAAGGCGACCTAACATGTCGAATGTAATATTTTACATCATTCCTGGCGTGTCGTCGCCTGCTTCTCGATGGGAACATTATATACGTCTATAACGTTATATATCATAACCTAAGGCAACCGAACATCTGGGATGTAATATTTTACAACATTCCTGGCATATCGGTCCCTACTTCTCGGTGGAAACATTGCATACGCCTATAACGATATATATCCTAGCCTAAGGCAACCTAACATGTCGAATGTAATATTTTACATCATTCCTGGCGTGTCATTGCCTGCTTCTCGATGGGAACATTATATACGTCTATAACGTTGTGTATCCTAACATAACGCAACCTAACATCTGGGATGTAATATTCCTGGCGTGTCGTCGCCTACTTCTGGATGGGGAGATTATATACGTCTATAACGTTATATATCCTAACCTAAGGCAACCTAACATCTCGGATGTAATAGTTGACAACATTCCTGGCGTGTCCGCCCGTACTTCTCGGTGGGAACATTATATACGTCTATAACGTGATATATCCTAGCCTAAGGCTACATAACATGTCGAATGTCATATTTTACAACATTCCTGGCGTGTCGTCGCCTGCTTCTCGATGGGGACATTATATACGTCTATAACGTTGTATATCCTAACCTAAAGCAACCTAACATCTGGGATGTAATATTTTACAAGATTCCTGACATGTCGGTCCCCAAGTCTCGGTAGGAACATTATATACGTCTATAACGATATATATCCAAACCTAAGGGAACCTAACATCTCGGATGTAATATTTTACAACATTCCTGGCATGTCGGTCCCTACTTCTCGGTGGGAATATTATATACGTCTATAACGTTATATATCATAACCTAAGGCAACCTAACATCTCGGATGTAATATTTTACAACATTCCTGGCATATGGGTCCCTACTTCTCGGTGGAAACATTGTATACGTCTATAACGATATATATCCTAGCCTAAGGCAACCTAACATCTCGGATGTAATATTTTACAACATTCCTGGCGTGTCGTAGCCTGCTTCTCGATGGGGACATTATATACGTCTATAACGTTGTATATCCTATCCTAAGGGAACCTAACATCTCGAGTGTAAACTTTTACAACATTCCTGACGCGTCGGGCCCTATTTTTCGGTGGGAACATTATATACGGCTATAACGTTATATATCCTAGCCTAAGGCAACCTAACATGTCGAATGTAATATTTTACAACATTCCTGTCGTGTCGTCGCCTGCTTCTCGATGGGGAGATTATATACGTCTATAACGTTGTATATCCTAACCTAACGCAACCTAACATTTGGGATGTAATATTTTACAACATTCCTTGCATGTCGGTGCCTACGTCTCGGTGGGAACATTATATACGTCTATAACGAGATATATCCTAACCTAAGGCAACCTAACACCTCGGATGTAATAGTTGACAACATTCCTGGCGTGCAGGCCCGTACTTCTCGGTGGGAAGATTGTATACGTCTATAACGATATATATCCTAGCCTAAGGCGACCTAACATGTCGAATGTAATATTTTACATCATTCCTGGCATGTCGTCGCCTGCTTCTCGATGGGAACATTACATGCGTCTATAACGTTATATACCATAACCTATGGGAACCTAACATCTCGGATGTAATATTTTAAAACATTCCTGGCATGTCGGTCCCTACTTCTCGGTGGGAATATTATATACGTCTATAACGTTATATATCATAACCTAAGGCAACCTAACATCTCGGATGTAATATTTTACAACATTCCTGGCATATCGGCCCCTACTTCTCGGTGGAAACATTGTGTACGTCTATAACGATATATATCCTAGCCTAAGGCAATCTAACATCTCGGATGTAATATTTTACAACATTCCTTGCATATCGGTCCCTACTTCTCGGAGGAAACATTGTATACGTCTATAACGATATATATCCTAGCCTAAGGCAACCTAACATCTCGGATGTAATATTTTACAACATTCCTGGCGTGTCGTCGCCTGCTTCTCGATGGGGACATTATATACATCTATAACATTGTATATCCTAACCTAAGGCAACCTAACATCTCGGATGTAATAGTTGGCAAAATTCCTGGCGTGTCCGCCCGTACTTCTCGGTGGGAACATTATATACGTCTATAACGTTGTATATCCTAGCCTAAGACCAGCTAACATGTCGAATGTAATATTTTACAACCTTCCTGTCGCGTCGGCCCCTATTTTTCGGTGGGAACATTATATACGTCTATAACGTTATATATCCTAGTCTAAGGCAACCTAACATGTCGACTGTAATATTTTACAACATTCCTGGCGTGTCGTCGACTGCTTCTCGATGGGGACATAATATACATCTATAACATTGTATATCCTAACCTAAGGCAACCTAACATCTCGGATGTAATATTTTACAACATTCTGGCGTGTCGTCGCCGGCTTCTCGATGGGGAGATTATATACGTCTATAACGTTGTATATTATAACCTAACGCAACCTAACATTTGGGATGTAACATTTTACAACACTCCTTGCATGTCGGTGCCTACGTCTCGGTGGGAACATTATATACGTCTATAACGATATATATCCTAACACAAGGCAACCTAACACCTCGGATGTAATAGGTGACCACATTCCTGGCATGTAGGCCCGTACTTCTCGGTGGGAACATTGTATACGCCTATAACGTTATATATCCTAGCCTAAAGCGACCTAACATGTCGAACGTAATATTTTACATCATTCCTGGCGTGTCGTCTCCTGCTTCTCGATGGGAACATTATATACGTCTATAACGTTATATATCATAACCTAAGGCAACCGAACATCTGGGATGTAATATTTTACAACATTCCTGGCATATCGGTCCCTACTTCTCGGTGGAAACATTGTATACGTCTATAACGATATATATCCTAGCCTAAGGCAACCTAACATCTCGCATGTAATATTTTACAACATTGCTGGCGTGTCGTCGCCTACTTCTCGATGGGGACATTATATACGTCGATAACGTTATATATCCTAGCCTAAGGCAACCTAACATCTCGGATGTAATAGTTGACAACATTCCTGGCGTGTCGTCGCCTGCTTCTAGATGGGGACATTATATACGTCTATAACGTTGTATATCCTATCCTAAGGGAACCTAACATCTCGAGTGTAAACTTTTACAACATTCCTGACGCGTCGGGCCCTATTTTTCGGTGGGAACATTATATACGTCTATAACGATATATATCCTAACCTAAGGCAACCTAACACCCCGGATGTAATAGTTGACAACATTCCTGGCGTGCAGGCCCGTACTTCTCGGTGGGAACATTGTATACGTCTATAACGATATATATCCTAGCCTAAGGCGACCTAACATGTCGAATGTAATATTTTACATCATTCCTGGCGTGTCGTCGCCTGCTTCTCGATGGGAACATTACATGCGTCTATAACGTTATATACCATAACCTAAGGGAACATAACATCTCGGATGTAATATTTTAAAACATTCCTGGCATGTCGGTCCCTACTTCTCGGTGGGAATATTATATACGTCTATAACGTTATATATCATAACCTAAGGCAACCTAACATCTCGGATGTAATATTTTACAACATTCCTGGCATATCGGTCCCTACTTCTCGGTGGAAACATTGTGTACGTCTATAACGATATATATCCTAGCCTAAGGCAACCTAACATCTCGGATGTAATATTTTACAACATTCCTTGCATATCGGTCCCTACTTCTCGGAGGAAACATTGTATACGTCTATAACGATATATATCCTAGCCTAAGGCAACCTAACATCTCGGATGTAATATTTTACAACATTCCTGGTGTGTCGTCGCCTACTTCTCGATGGGGACATTATATACATCTATAACATTGTATATCCTAACCTAAGGCAACCTAACATCTCGGATGTAATATTTTACAACATTCTGGCGTGTCGTCGCCGGCTTCTCGATGGGGAGATTATAAACGTCTATAACGTTGTATATCCTAACCTAACGCAACCTAACATTTGGGATGTAATATTTTACAACATACCTTGCATGTCGGTGCCTACGTCTCGGTGGGAACATTATATACGTCTATAACGATATATATCATAACCCAAGGCAACCTAACACCTCGGATGTAATAGGTGACCACATTCCTGGCATGTAGGCCCGTACTTCTCGGTGGGAACATTGTATACGCCTATAACGTTATATATCCTAGCCTAAGGCGACCTAACATGTCGAATGTAATATTTTACATCATTCCTGGCGTGTCGTCGCCTGCTTCTCGATGGGAACATTATGTACGTCTATAACGTTATATATCATAACCTAAGGCAACCGAACATCTGGGATGTAATATTTTACAACATTCCTGGCATATCGGTCCCTACTTCTCGGTGGAAACATTGCATACGCCTATAACGATATATATCCTAGCCTAAGGCAACCTAACATGTCGAATGTAATATTTTACATCATTCCTGGCGTGTCATTGCCTGCTTCTCGATGGGAACATTATATACGTCTATAACGTTGTGTATCCTAACCTAACGCAACCTAACATCTGGGATGTAATATTCCTGGCGTGTCGTCGCCTACTTCTGGATGGGGAGATTATATACGTCTATAACGTTATATATCCTAACCTAAGGCAACCTAACATCTCGGATGTAATAGTTGACAACATTCCTGGCGTGTCCGCCCGTACTTCTCGGTGGGAACATTATATACGTCTATAACGTGATATATCCTAGCCTAAGGCTACATAACATGTCGAATGTCATATTTTACAACATTCCTGGCGTGTCGTCGCCTGCTTCTCGATGGGGACATTATATACGTCTATAACGTTGTATATCCTAACCTAAAGCAACCTAACATCTGGGATGTAATATTTTACAAGATTCCTGACATGTCGGTCCCCAAGTCTCGGTAGGAACATTATATACGTCTACAACGATATATATCCAAACCTAAGGCAACCTAACACCTCGGATGTAATAGTTGACAACATTCCTGGCGTGTAGGCCCGTACTTCTCGGTGGGAACATTGTATACGTCTATAACGTTGTATATCCTAACCTAACGCAACCTAACATTTGGGATGTAATATTTTACAACATTCCTTGCATGTCGGTCCCTACTCCTCGGCGGAAACATTGTATACGTCTATAACGATATATATCCTAGTCTAAGGCAACCTAATATGTCAAATGTAATATTTTACAACATTCCTGGCGTGTCGTCGCCTACTTCTCGATGGGGACATTATATAAATCTATGACCTTGTATATCCTAACCTAAAGCAGCCTAACATCTCGGATGTAATATTTCACAACATTCCTGGCATGTCGGTCCCTACTTCTCGGTGGAAACATTGTATACGTCTATAACGATATATATGCTAACCTAAGGCAAACTAACATCTCGGATGTAATAGTTGACAACATTCCAGGCGTGTCAGCCCGTACTTATCGGTGGGAACATTGTATACGTCTATAACGTTGTATATCCTAACCTAACGCAACCTAACATTTGGGATGTAATATTTTACAACATTCCTTGCATGTCGGTCCCTACTCCTCGGCGGAAACATTGTATACGTCTATAACGATATATATCCTAGTCTAAGGCAACCTAATATGTCAAATGTAATATTTTACAACATTCCTGGCGTGTCGTCGCCTACTTCTCGATGGGGACATTATATAAATCTATAACCTTGTATATCCTAACCTAAAGCAGCCTAACATCTCGGATGTAATATTTCACAACATTCCTGGCATGTCGGTCCCTACTTCTCGGTGGAAACATTGTATACGTCTATAACGATATATATGCTAACCTAAGGCAAACTAACATCTCGGATGTAATAGTTGACAACATACCAGGCGTGTCAGCCCGTACTTATCGGTGGGAACACTATATATGTCTATAACGCTATATATCCTAGCCTAAGGCGACCTAATATGTCGAATGTAATATTTTACAACATTCCTGGCCTGTCGTCTCCTGCTCCTCGATGGGGACATTATATACGTCTATAACGTTGTATAGCCTAACCTAAAGCAACCTAACATCTCGGATGTAATAGTTGACAACATTCCTGGCGTGTAGGCCCGTACTTCTCGGTGAGAACATTCTATACGTCTATAACGTTGTATATCCTAGTCTAAGGCGAGCTAATATATCGAATGTAATATTTTACATCATTCCTGGCGTCTCATCGCCTGCTTCTCAATGGGAACATTATATACGTCTATAACGTTGTATATCCTAACCTAACGCAACCTAACATCTGGGATGTAATATTCCTGGCGTGTCGTCGCCTACTTCTGGATAGGGACATTATATACGTCTATAACGTTATATATCCTAACCTAAGGGAACCTAACATCTCGGGTGTAATATTTGAAAACATTCCCGGCGTGTTAGCCCGTACTTCTCGGTGGGAACATCATATACGTCTATAGCGATATATATCATAGCCTAAGGCAACCTAACATCTCGGATGTAATATTTTACAACATTCCTGGCATGTCGGTCTCTACGTCTCGGTGGGAACATCCTATACGTCTATAACGTTGCATATCCTAACCTAAGGGAACCTAACATCTCGGGTGTAATATTTTACAACATTCCTGACGCGTCGGGACTATTTCTCGGTGGGAATGTTATATTCGTCTATAATGTTATACATCTTAGCCCAAGGCGCCCTAACATGTCGGATGTAATAGTTGATAACATTCCTGGCGTGTCGGCCCGTACTTCTCGGCGGGGAAATTATATACGTCTATAATGTTGTATATCCTAACCTAAGGCAAACTTACCTCAATACCGTAATATTTTACAACATTCCTGGCGCGTCGGCTCCTACTTTTCGGTGGGAACATTATATACGTCTATAACAGTATATATCCTAACGTAAGGCAACATAACATCTCGGATGTAATATTCTACAACATTCCTGGCGTGTCGGCCCGTACTTCTCGGTGGGAACATTGTATACCTCTATAACGATATATATACCAGCCTAAGGCAACCTATCATGTCGAATGTAATATTTTACAACATTCGTGGTGTGTCGTCGCCTACTTCTGGATGGGGTCATTATATACATCTATAACGTTGTATATCCTAACCTAAGGTAACCTAACACCTCGGGTGTAATATTTTACAACATTCCCGACACGTCGGCCCCTATTTTTCGGTGAGAACATTATATACATTTATAACGGTATATATCCTAGCCTAAGGCAACCTAACATCTCGGATGTAATAGTTGACAACATTCCTGCCGTGTCCGCCCGTACTTCTCGGTGGGAACATTGTATACGTCTATAACGTTGTATGTCCTAACCTAACGCAACCTAACATTTGGCATGTAATATTTTACAACATTCCTGGCATGTCGGTCCCTACTCCTCGGCGGAAACATTGTATACGTCTATAACGATATATATCCTAGTCTAAGGCAACCTAATATGTCAAATGTAATATTTTACAACATTCCTGGCGTGTCGTCGCCTACTTCTCGATGGGGACATTATATACATCTATAACATTGTATATCCTAACCTAAGGCAACCTAACATCTCGGATGTAATATTTTACAACATTCCTTGAATGTCGGTGCCTACGTCTCGGTGGGAACAGTATATACGTCTATAACGATATATATCCTAACCTAAGGCAACCAAACACCTCGGATGTAATAGTTGACAACATTCCTGGCGTGTCCGCCCGTACTTCTCGGTGGGAACATTATATACGTCTATAACGTTATATATCCTAGCCTAAGGCCACCTAACGTGTCGAATGTAAAATTTTACAGCATTCCTGACGCGTCGGCCCCTATTTTTTGGTGGGAACATTATATACGTCTATAACGTTATATATCCTAGCCTAAGGCAACCTAACATGTCGAACGTAATATGTTACAACATTCCTGGCGTGACGTCGCCTACTTCTCGATGGGGACATTATATACATCTATAACATTGTATATCCTAACCTAAGGGTACCTAACAACTCGGATGTAATATTTTACAACATTCTGGCGTTTCGTCGCCTGCTTCTCGATGGGGAGATTATATACTTATATAACGTTGTACATCCTAACCTAACGCAACCTAACATTTGGGATGTAATATTTTACAACATTCCTTGCATGTCGGTGCCAACGTCTCGGTGGGAACATTATATACGTCTATAACGATATATATCCTAACCTAAGGCAACCTAACACCTCGGATGTAATAGTTGACAACATTCCTGGCGTGTAGGCCCGTACTTCTCGGTGGGAACATTGTATACGTCTATAACGTTGTATGTCCTAACCTAACGCAACCTAACATTTGGCATGTAATATTTTACAACATTCCTGGCATGTCGGTCCCTACTCCTCGGCGGAAACATTGTATACGTCTATAACGATATATATCCTAGTCTAAGGCAACCTAATATGTCAAATGTAATATTTTACAACATTCCTGGCGTGTCGTCGCCTACTTCTCGATGGGGACATTATATAAATCTATAACCTTGTATATCCTAACCTAAAGCAGCCTAACATCTCGGATGTAATATTTCACAACATTCCTGGCATGTCGGTCCCTACTTCTCGGTGGGAACATTATATACGTCTATAACGCTATATATCCTAGCCTAAGGCGACCTAACATGTCGAATGTAATATTTTACAACATTCCTGGCCTGTCGTCTCCTGCTCCTCGATGGGGACATTATATACGTCTATAACGTTGTATATCCTAACCTAAAGCAACCTAGCACCTCGGATGTAATAGTTGACAACATTCCTGGCGTGTAGGCCCGTACTTCTCGATGGGAACATTGTATACGTCTATAACGTTATATATCCTAGCCTAAGGCAACCTAACGTATCGAATGTAATATTTTACATCATTCCTGGCGTGTCGTCGCCTGCTTCTCGATGGGATCATTATATACGTCTATAACGTTGTGTATCCTAACCTAACGCAACCTAACATCTGGGATGTAATATCCCTGGCGTGTCGTCGCCTACTTCTGGATGGGGACATTATATACGTCTATAACGTTATATATCCTAACCTAAGGCAACCTAACATCTCGGATGTAATGGTTGGCAAAATTCCTGGCGTGTCCGCCCGTACATCTCGGTGGGAACATTATATACGTCTATAACGTTGTATATCCTAGCCTAAGGCCAGCTAACATGTCGAATGTAATATTTTACAACATTCCTGACGCGTCGGCCCCTATTTTTCGGTGGGAACATTATATACGTCTATAACGTTATATATCCTAGTCTAAGGCAACCTAACATGTCGACTGTAATATTTTACAACATTCCTGGCGTGTCGTCGCCTGCTTCTCGATGGGGACATTATATACGTCTATAACGTTGTATATCCTAACCTAAAGCAACCTAACATCTGGGATGTAATATTTTACAAGATTCCTGACATGTCGGTCCCCAAGTCTCGGTAGGAACATTATATACGTCTATAACGATATATATCCAAACCTAAGGGAACCTAACATCTCGGATGTAATATTTTACAACATTCCTGGCATGTCGGTCCCTACTTCTCGGTGGGAATATTATATACGTCTATAACGTTATATATCATAACCTAAGGCAACCTAACATCTCGGATGTAATATTTTACAACATTCCTGGAATATGGGTCCCTACTTCTCGGTGTAAACATTGTATACGTCTATAACGATATATATCCTAGCCTAAGGCAACCTAACATCTCGGATGTAATATTTTACAACATTCTGGCGTGTCGTCGCCTGCTTCTCGATGGGGAGATTATATAAGTCTATAACGTTATATATCCTAACCTAAGGCAACCTAACATCTCGGATGTAATAGTTGGCAAAATTCCTGGCGTGTCCGCCCGTACTTCTCGGTGGGAACATTATATACGTCTATAACGTTGGATATCCTAGCCTAAGGCCAGCTAACATGTCGAATGTAATATTTTACCACATTCCTGACGCGTCGGCCCCTATTTTTCGGTGGGAACATTATATACGTCTATAACGTTATATATCCTAGTCTAAGGCAACCTAACATGTCGACTGTAATATTTTACAACATTCCTGGCGTGTCGTCGCCTGCTTCTCGATGGGGACATAATATACATCTATTACATTGTATATCCTAACCTAAGGCAACCTAACATCTCGGATGTAATATTTTACAACATTCTGGCGTGTCGTCGCCGGCTTCTCGATGGGGAGATTATATACGTCTATAACGTTGTATATCCTAACCTAACGCAACCTAACATTTGGGATGTAATATTTTACAACACTCCTTGCATGTCGGTGCCTACGTCTCGGTGGGAACATTATATACGTCTATAACGATATATATCATAACCCAAGGCAACCTAACACCTCGGATGTAATAGGTGACCACATTCCTGGCATGTAGGCCCGTACTTCTCGGTGGGAACATTGTATACGCCTATAACGTTATATATCCTAGCCTAAGGCGACCTAACATGTCGAATGTAATATTTTACATCATTCCTGGCGTGTCGTCGCCTGCTTCTCGGTGGGAACATTATGTACGTCTATAACGTTATATATCATAACCTAAGGCAACCGAACATCTGGGATGTAATATTTTACAACATTCCTGGCATATCGGTCCCTACTTCTCGGTGGAAACATTGCATACGCCTATAACGATATATATCCTAGCCTAAGGCAACCTAACATGTCGAATGTAATATTTTACATCATTCCTGGCGTGTCATTGCCTGCTTCTCGATGGGAACATTATATACGTCTATAACGTTGTGTATCCTAACCTAACGCAACCTAACATCTGGGATGTAATATTCCTGGCGTGTCGTCGCCTACTTCTGGATAGGGACATTATATACGTCTATAACGTTATATATCCTAACCTAAGGGAACCTAACATCTCGGGTGTAATATTTGAAAACATTCCCGGCGTGTTAGCCCGTACTTCTCGGTGGGAACATCATATACGTCTATAGCGATATATATCATAGCCTAAGGCAACCTAACATCTCGGATGTAATATTTTACAACATTCCTGGCATGTCGGTCTCTACGTCTCGGTGGGAACATCCTATACGTCTATAACGTTGCATATCCTAACCTAAGGGAACCTAACATCTCGGGTGTAATATTTTACAACATTCCTGACGCGTCGGGACTATTTCTCGGTGGGAATGTTATATTCGTCTATAATGTTATACATCTTAGCCCAAGGCGCCCTAACATGTCGGATGTAATAGTTGATAACATTCCTGGCGTGTCGGCCCGTACTTCTCGGCGGGGAAATTATATACGTCTATAATGTTGTATATCCTAACCTAAGGCAAACTTACCTCAATACCGTAATATTTTACAACATTCCTGGCGCGTCGGCTCCTACTTTTCGGTGGGAACATTATATACGTCTATAACAGTATATATCCTAACGTAAGGCAACATAACATCTCGGATGTAATATTCTACAACATTCCTGGCGTGTCGGCCCGTACTTCTCGGTGGGAACATTGTATACCTCTATAACGATATATATACCAGCTTAAGGCAACCTAACATGTCGAATGTAATATTTTACAACATTCGTGGTGTGTCGTCGCCTACTTCTGGATGGGGTCATTATATACATCTATAACGTTGTATATCCTAACCTAAGGTAACCTAACACCTCGGGTGTAATATTTTACAACATTCCCGACACGTCGGCCCCTATTTTTCGGTGAGAACATTATATACATTTATAACGGTATATATCCTAGCCTAAGGCAACCTAACATCTCGGATGTAATAGTTGACAACATTCCTGCCGTGTCCGCCCGTACTTCTCGGTGGGAACATTGTATACGTCTATAACGTTGTATGTCCTAACCTAACGCAACCTAACATTTGGCATGTAATATTTTACAACATTCCTGGCATGTCGGTCCCTACTCCTCGGCGGAAACATTGTATACGTCTATAACGATATATATCCTAGTCTAAGGCAACCTAATATGTCAAATGTAATATTTTACAACATTCCTGGCGTGTCGTCGCCTACTTCTCGATGGGGACATTATATACATCTATAACATTGTATATCCTAACCTAAGGCAACCTAACATCTCGGATGTAATATTTTACAACATTCCTTGCATGTCGGTGCCTACGTCTCGGTGGGAACAGTATATACGTCTATAACGATATATATCCTAACCTAAGGCAACCTAACACCTCGGATGTAATAGTTGACAACATTCCTGGCGTGTCCGCCCGTACTTCTCGGTGGGAACATTATATACGTCTATAACGTTATATATCCTAGCCTAAGGCCACCTAACGTGTCGAATGTAAAATTTTACAGCATTCCTGACGCGTCGGCCCCTATTTTTTGGTGGGAACATTATATACGTCTATAACGTTATATATCCTAGCCTAAGGCAACCTAACATGTCGAACGTAATATGTTACAACATTCCTGGCGTGACGTCGCCTACTTCTCGATGGGGACATTATATACATCTATAACATTGTATATCCTAACCTAAGGGTACCTAACAACTCGGATGTAATATTTTACAACATTCTGGCGTTTCGTCGCCTGCTTCTCGATGGGGAGATTATATACTTATATAACGTTGTACATCCTAACCTAACGCAACCTAACATTTGGGATGTAATATTTT
Organism: Xylocopa violacea; assembly: GCA_963969225.1. Lineage (NCBI taxonomy): Eukaryota > Metazoa > Arthropoda > Insecta > Hymenoptera > Apidae > Xylocopa > Xylocopa violacea. The sequence goes on along the minus strand of CAXAJV010000263.1, from coordinate 562,255 downwards.
ACAACATTCCTTGCATGTCGGTGCCAACGTCTCGGTGGGAACATTATATACGTGTATAACGATATATATCCTAACCTAAGGCAACCTAACACCTCGGATGTAATAGTTGACAACATTCCTGGCGTGTAGGCCCGTACTTCTCGGTGGGAACATTGTATACGTCTATAACGTTGTATGTCCTAACCTAACGCAACCTAACATTTGGCATGTAATATTTTACAACATTCCTGGCATGTCGGTCCCTACTCCTCGGCGGAAACATTGTATACGTCTATAACGATATATATCCTAGTCTAAGGCAACCTAATATGTCAAATGTAATATTTTACAACATTCCTGGCGTGTCGTCGCCTACTTCTCGATGGGGACATTATATAAATCTATAACCTTGTATATCCTAACCTAAAGCAGCCTAACATCTCGGATGTAATATTTCACAACATTCCTGGCATGTCGGTCCCTACTTCTCGGTGGGAACATTATATACGTCTATAACGCTATATATCCTAGCCTAAGGCGACCTAACATGTCGAATGTAATATTTTACAACATTCCTGGCCTGTCGTCTCCTGCTCCTCGATGGGGACATTATATACGTCTATAACGTTGTATATCCTAACCTAAAGCAACCTAACATCTCGGATGTAATAGTTGACAACATTCCCGGCGTGTCGGCCCGTACTTCTCGGTGGGAACATTCTGTACTTCTATAGCCTTGTATATCGTAACCTAAGGGAACCTAACATCTCGGGTGTAATATTTTACAACATTCCTGACGCGTCGGCCCCTGTTTCTCGGTGGGAACATTATATACGTCTATAATGTTATATGTCCTAGCCTAAGGCGACCTGACATGTCCAATGTAATATTTTACACCATTCCTGGCGTGTCCGCCCGTACTTCTCGGTGGGAACATTATATACGTCTATAACGTTATATATCGTAGCCTAAGGCGATCTAACATGTCGAATGTAATATTTTACAACATTCCTGGCGTGTCCTCTCCTGCTTCTCGATGGGGACATAATATACGTCTATAACGTTGTATATCCTAACCCAACGCAACCTAACATCTGGGATGTAATATTTTACAACATTCTGGCGTGTCGTCGCCTGCTGCTCGATGGGGACATTATGTACATCTATAACGTTGTATATCCTAACCTAAGGCAACCTATCATCTCGGATGTAATATCTGACAACATTCCAGGCGTGTCGGTCCCTACATCTCGGTGGGAACATTCTATACGTCTATAACGTCGTATATCCTAACCTAAGGGAACCTAACATCTCGGGTGTAATATTTTACAACATTCCTGACCCGTCGGCCCCTATTTCTCGGTGGGAACATTCTATACGTCTATAACGTTGTATATGCTAATCTAAGGGAACCTAACATCTCGGGTGTAATATTTTACAACATTCCTGACGCGTCGGCCCCTATTTCTCGGTGGGAATATTATATACGTCTATAACGTTATATATCCTAGCCTAAGGCAACCTAACATGTCGAATGTAATATTTTACATCATTCTGGCTTGTCGTCGCCTGCTTCTCGAAGGGGACATTATATACGTCTCTAACGTTGTATATCCTAACCTAACGCAACCTAACATCTGGGATGTTTTATTTTACAACATTCCTGACGCGTCGGTCCCTACTTGTCGGTGGGAACATTGTATACGTCTATAACGATATATGTCCTAGCCTAAGGCAACCTAACATCTCGGGTGTAATATTTTGCAACATTCCTGACGCGTCGGCCCCTATTTCTCGGTAGGAATATTATATACGTCTATAACGTTATATATCCTAGCCTAAGGCAACCTAACATCTCGGATGTTATATTTTACAACATTCCTGGCGTGTCGTCGCCTGCTTCTCGATGGGGACATGAGATACGTCTATAACGTTGTATATCCTAACCTAAGGGAACCTAACATCTCGGATGTAATATTTTACAACATTCTGGCGTGTCGTCGCCTGCTTCTCGGTGGGAACATTGTATACGTCTATAACTATATATATCCTAGCCTAAGGCAACCTAACATGTCGAATGTAATATTTTACAACATTCCTGCCATGTCGTCTCCTGCATCTCGATGGGGACATTATATACGTCTATAACGTTGAATATCCTAACCTAAAGCAACCTAACATCTGGGATGTAATATTTTACAACATTCCTGGCGCGTCGGCTCCTATTTTTCGGTGGGAACATTATATACGTTTATAACGTTATATATCGTAACCTAAGGGACCCTAACATGTCGTATGTAATATTTTACAACATTCCTGGCGTGTCGTCGCCTACTTCTGGATGGGGACATTATATACATCTATAACGTTATATATCCTAACCTAAGGGAACCTAACATTTCGGGTGTAATATTTTACAACATTCCTGGCGTGTCGTCGCCTACTTCTCGGTGGGAACATTGTATACGTCTATAACGATATATATTCTAGCCTAAGGCAACCTAACATGTCGAATGTAATATTTTACAACATTCCTGTCGTGTCGTCGCCTGCTTCTCGATGGGGACATTATATACGTCTATAACGTTGTATATTCTAACCTAACGCAACCTAACATCTGGGATGTAATATTTTACAACATTCCTGGCGTGTCGTCGCCTACTTCTGGATGGGGACATTATATACATCTATAGCGTCATATATCCTAACCTAAGGGAACCTAACATCTCGGGTGTAATATTTTACAACATTCCTGTCGTGTCGTCGCCTGCTTCTCGATGGGGACATTCTATACGTCTATAACGTTGTATATCCTAACCTAAGGGAACCTAACATCTCGGGTGTAATATTTTACAACATTCTGGCGTGTCGTCGCCTGCTTCTCGATGGGGACGTTATATACGTCTATAACCTTGTATATACTAACCTAACTCAACCTAACATCTGGGATGTAATATTTTACAACATTCCTGGCATGTCGGTCCCTACTTCTCGGTGGGAGCATACTATATGTCTATAACGTTGTATATCCTAACCTAAGGGAACCTAACATCTCGGATGTAATATTTTAAAACTTTCCTGGCACGTCGGTCCCTGCGTCTCGGTGGGATCATTATATACGTCTATAACGATATATATCCTAACCTAAGGCAACCTAACATCTCAGATGTAATATTTTACAACATTCCTGGCATGTCGGTCACTAGGTCTCGGTGGGAACATTATATACGTCTGTAACGATATATACCCTAACCTAAGGCAACCTAACATCTCGGATTTAATATTTTACAACATTCCTGGCATGTCGGGCCCTACTTCTCGGTGGGAACATTGTATACGTCTATAACGATATATATCCTAGCCTAAGGCAACCTAACATGTCGAATGTAATATTTTACAACATTCCTGTCGTGTCGTCGCCTGCTTCTCGATGGGGACATTCTATACGTCTATAACGTTGTATATCCTAACCTAAGGGAACCTAACATCTCGGGTGTAATATTTTAGAACATTCCTGACGCGTCAGTCCCTATTTCTCGGTGGGAACATTATATACGTCTATAGCGTTATATATCCTAGCCTAAGGCAACCTAACTTGTAGAATGTAATATTTTACATCATTCCTGGCGAGTCGTCGCCTACTTCTCGATGGGGACAATATATACATCTATAACGTTGTATATCCTAACCTAAGGCAACCTAACATCTCGGATGTAGTATTTTACAACATTCCTGGCATGTCGGTCCCTACTTCTCGGTGGGAACATTGTGTACGTCTATAACGATATATATCCTAGCCTAAGGCAACCTAACATGTCGAATGTAATATTTTACTACATTCCTGTCGTGTCGTCGCCTGCTTCTCGATGGGGACATTATATACGTCTATAACGTTGTATATTCTAACCTATCGCAACCTAACGTCAGGGATGTAATATATTACAACAGTCCTGGCGTGTCGTCGCCTACTTCTGGATGGGGACATTATATACATCTATAACGTCATATATCCTAACCTAAAGGAACCTAACATCTCGGGTGTAATATTTTACAACATTCCTGGCGTGTCGTTGCCTACTTCTCGATGGGGACATTATATACATCTATAACGTTGTATATCCTAACCTAAGGCAACCTGACATCTCGGATGTAATATTTTACAACATTCTGGCGTGTCATCGCCTGCTTCTCGATGGGGACATTATATACGTCTATAACCTTGTATATACTAACCTAACGCAACCTAACATCTGGGATGTAATATTTTACAATATTCCTGGCATGTCGGTCCCTACGTCACCGTGGGTACATTATATACGTCTATAACGTTGTATATCCTAACCTAGCGCAACCTAACATCTGGGATGTAATATTTTAAAACATTCCTGGCATGTCGGTCCTACGTCTCGGTGGGAAAGTTATATACGTCTATAACGATATATATCCTAACCTAAGGGTACCTTACATCTCGGATGTAATTTTTTACAACATTCCTGGTATGTCGGGCCCTACTTCTCGGTGGGAACATTGTATACGTCTATAACGATATATATCCTAGCCTAAGGCAACCTAACATGAAGGAATGTAATATTTTACAACATTCCTGTCGTGTCGTCGCCTGCTTCTCGATGGGGACATTCTATACGTCTATAACGTTGTATATCCTAACCTAAGGGAACCTAACATCTCGGGTGTAATATTTTAGAACATTCCTGACGCGTCAGTCCCTATTTCTCGGTGGGAACATTATATACGTCTATAACGTTATATATCCTAGCCTAAGGCAACCTAACTTGTAGAATGTAATATTTTACAACATTCCTGGCGTGTCGTCGCCTACTTCTCGATGGGGACAATATATACATCTATAACGTTGTATATCCTAACCTAAGGCAACCTAACATCTCGGATGTAGTATTTTACAACATTCCTGGCATGTCGGTCCCTACTTTTCTGTGGGAACATTGTATACGTCTATAACGATATATATTCTAGCCTAAGGCAAGCTAACATGTCGAATGTAATATTTTACAACATTCCTGTCGTGTCGTCGCCTGCTTCTCGATGGGGACATTATATACGTCTGTAACGTTGTATATTCTAACCTAACTCAACCTAACATCTGGGATGTAATATTTTACAACATTCCTGGCGTGTCGTCGCCTACTTCTGGATGGGGACATTATATACATCTATAACGTCATATATCCTAACCTAAGGGAACCTAACATCTCGGGTGTAATATTTCACAACATTCCTGGCGTGTCGTTGCCTACTTCTCGATGGGGACATTATATACATCTATAACGTTGTATATCCTAACCTAAGGCAACCTAACATCTCGGATGTAATATTTTACAACATTCCTGGCATGTCGGGCCCTACTTCTCGGTGGGAATATTGTATACGTCTATAACGTTATATATCCTAGCCTAAGGCAACCTAACTTGTAGAATGTAATATTTTACAACATTCCTGGCATGTCGGTCCCTACTTCTCGGTGGAAACAATATATACTTCTATAACGACATATATCCTAGCCTAAGGCAACCCAACATGTAGAATGTAATATTTTACAACATTCCTGGCGTGTCGTCGCCTACTTCTGGATGGGGACATTATATACATCTATAACGTTATATATCCTAACCTAAGGGAACCTAACATCTCGGGTGTAATATTTTACAACATTCCTGGCGTGTCGTCGCCTACTTCTCGATGGGGACATTATATACATCTATAACGTTGTATATTCTAACCTAACGCAACCTAACATCTGGGATTTAATATTTTAGAACATTCCTGGCATGTAGGTCCCTACTTCTCGGTGGGAACATTCTATACGTCTATAACGTTGTATATCCTAACCTAAGGGAACCTAACATCTCGGGTGTAATATTTTAGAACATTCCTGACGCTTCAGTCCCTATTTCTCGGTGGGAACATTACATACGTCTATAACGTTATATATCCTAGCCTAAGGCAACCCAACTTGTAGAATGTAATATTTTACAACATTCCTGGCGTGTCGTCGCCTACTTCTCGATGGGGACATTATATACATCTATAACGTTGTATATCATAACCTAATGCAACCTAACACCTCGGATGTAATATTTTACAACATTCCTGGCATGTCGGTCCCTACTTCTCGGTGGGAGCATACTATATGTCTGTAACGTTGTATATCTTAACCTAAGGGAACCTAACATCTCGGATGTAATATTTTAAAACTTTCCTGGCATGTCGGTCCCTGCGTGTCGGTGGGATCATTATATACGTCTATAACGATATAAATCCTAACCTAAGGCAACCTAACATCTCGGATGTAATATTTTACAACATTCCTGTCGTGTCGTCGCCTGCTTCTCGATGGGGACATTCTATACGTCTATAACGTTGTATATCCTAACCTAAGGGAACCTATCATCTCGGGTGTAATATTTTAGAACATTCCTGACGCGTCAGTCCCTATTTCTCGGTGGGAACATTATATACGTCTATAACGTTATATATCCTAGCCTAAGGCAACCTAACTTGTAGAATGTAATATTTTACAACATTCCTGGCGTGTCGTCGCCTACTTCTCGATGGGGACAATATTTACATCTATAACGTTGTATATCCTAACCTAAGGCAACCTAACATCTCGGATGTAGTATTTTACAACATTCCTGGCATGTCGGTCCCTACTTCTCGGTGGGAACATTGTGTACGTCTATAACGATATATATCCTAGCCTAAGGCAACCTAACGTGTCGAATGTAATATTTTACTACATTTCTGTCGTGTCGTCGCCTGCTTCTCGATGGGGACATTATATACGTCTATAACGTTGTATATTCTAACCTCAGGCAAAGTAACATCTGGGATGTAATATTTTACAACAGTCCTGGCGTGTCGTCGCCTACTTCTGGATGGGGACATTATATACATCTATAACGTCATATATCCTAACCTAAGGGAACCTAACATCTCGGGTGTAATATTTTACAACATTCCTGTCGTGTCGTCGCCTGCTTCTCGATGGGGACATTCTATACGTCTATAACGTTGTATATCCTAACCTAAGGGAACCTAACATCTGGGATGTATTATTTTACAACATTCCTGGCATGTCGGTCCCTACGTCTCCGTGGGTACATTATATACGTCTATAACGTTGTATATCCTAACCTAACGCAACCTAACATCTGGGATGTAATATTTTAAAACATTCCTGGCATGTCGGTCCCTACGTCTCGGTGGGAACGTTATATACGTCTATAACGATATATATCCTAACCTAAGGCAACCTAACATCTCGGATGTAATATTTTACAACATTCCTGTCATATCGTCTCCTGCATCTCGATGGGGACATTATATACGTCTATAACGTTGAATATCCTAACCTAAAGCAACCTAACATCTCGGATTTAATATTTTACAACATTCCTGGTATGTAGGTCCCTACTTCTCGGTGGGAACATTATATACGTCTATAACGTTATATATTGTAGCCTAAGGCAACCTAACATGTCGAATGTAATATTTTACAACATTCCTGTCGTGTCGTCGCCTGCTTCTCGATGGGTACATTATATACGTCTATAACGTTGTATATTCTAACCTAACGCAACCTAACATCTGGGATGTAATATTTTACAACATTCCTGGCGTGTCGTCGCCTACTTCTGGATGGGGACATTATATACATCTATAACGTCATATATCCTAGCCTAAGGGAACCTAACATCTCGGGTGTAATATTTTACAACATTCCTGGCGTGTCGTTGCCTACTTCTCGATGGGGACATTATATACATCTATAACGTTGTATATCCTAACCTAAGGCAACCTAACATATCGGATGTAATATTTTACAACATTCTGGCGTGTCGTCGCCTGCTGCTCCATGGGGACATTATATACGTCTATAACCTTGTATATACTAATCTAACGCAACCTAACATCTGGGATGTAATATTTTAAAACATTCCTGGCATGTCGGTCCCTACGTCTCGGTGGGAACGTTATATACGTCTATAACGATATATATCCTAACCTAAGGCAACCTAACATCTCGGATGTAATATTTTACAACATTCCTGTCATATCGTCTCCTGCATCTCGATGGGGACATTATATACGTCTATAACGTTGAATATCCTAACCTAAAGCAACCTAACATCTCGGATTTAATATTTTACAACATTCCTGGTATGTAGGTCCCTACTTCTCGGTGGGAACATTATATACGTCTATAACGTTATATATTGTAGCCTAAGGCAACCTAACATGTCGAATGTAATATTTTACAACATTCCTGTCGTGTCGTCGCCTGCTTCACGATGGGTACATTATATACGTCTATAACGTTGTATATTCTAACCTAACGCAACCTAACATCTGGGATGTAATATTTTACAACATTCCTGGCGTGTCGTCGCCTACTTCTGGATGGGGACATTATATACATCTATAACGTCATATATCCTAGCCTAAGGGAACCTAACATCTCGGGTGTAATATTTTACAACATTCCTGGCGTGTCGTTGCCTACTTCTCGATGGGGACATTATATACATCTATAACGTTGTATATCCTAACCTAAGGCAACCTAACATATCGGATGTAATATTTTACAACATTCTGGCGTGTCGTCGCCTGCTGCTCCATGGGGACATTATATACGTCTATAACCTTGTATATACTAACCTAACGCAACCTAACATCTGGGATGTAATATTTTACAACATTCCTGGCGTGTCGTCGCCTACTTCTGGATCGGGACATTATATACATCTATAACGTCATCTATCCTAACCTAAGGGAACCTAACATCTCGGGTGTAATATTTTACAACATTCCTGTCGTGTCGTCGCCTGCTTCTCGATGGGGACATTCTATACGTCTATAACGTTGTATATCCTAACCTAAGGGAACCTAACATCTCAGGTGTAATATTTTAGAACATTCCTGACGCGTCAGTCCCTATTTCTCGGTGGGAACATTATATACGTCTATAACGTTATATATCCTAGCCTAAGGCAACCTAACTTGTAGAATGTAATATTTTACAACATTCCTGGCGTGTCGTCGCCTACTTCTCTATGCGAACATTATATACATCTATATCGTTGTATATCCTAACCTAAGGCAACCTAACATCTCGGGTGTAATATTTTACAACATTCCTGTCATGTCGTCTCCTGCATCTCGATGGGGACATTATATACGTCTATAACGTTGAATATCCTAACCTAAAGCAACCTAACATCTGGGATGTAATATTTTACAACATTCCTGGCATGTCGGTCCCTACTTCTCGGTGGAAACAATGTATACGTCTATAACGACATATATGCTAACCTAAGGGAACCTAACATCTCGGGTGTAATATTTTACAACATTCCTGGCGTGTCGTCGCCTACTTCTCGATGGGGACATTATATACATCTATAACTTTGTATATCATAACCTAAGGCAACCTAACATCTCGGATGTAATATTTTACAACATTCCTGGTATGTCGGGCCCTACTTCTCGGTGGGAACATTGTATACGTCTATATCGTTATATATCCTAGCCTAAGGCAACCCAACTTGTAGAATTTAATATTTTACAACATTCCTGCCGTGTCGTCGCCTGCTTCTCGATGGGGACATTATATACGTCTATAACGTTGTATATCCTAACCTAACGCAACCTAACATCTGGGATGTAATATTTTACAACATTCCTGTCGTGTCGTCGCCTGCTTCTCGATGGGGACATTCTATACGTCTATAACGTTGTATATCCTAACCTAAGGGAACCTAACATCTCGGGTGTAATATTTTAGAACATTCCTGACGCGTCAGTCCCTATTTCGCGGTGGGAACATTATATACGTCTATAACGTTATATATCCTAGCCTAAGGCAACCTAACTTGTAGAATGTAATATTTTACAACATTCCTGGCGTGTCGTCGCCTACTTCTCGATGTGGACATTATATACTTCTATAACTTTGTATATCCTAACCTAAGGCAACCTAACATATCGGAAGTAATATTTTACAACATTCTGGCGTGTCGTCGCCTTCTTCTACATGGGGACATTATATACGTCTATAACCTTGTATATACTAACCTAACGCAACCTAACATCTGGGATGTAATATTTTACAACATTCCTGGCGTGTCGTCGCCTACTTCTCGGTGGGAACATTGTATACGTCTATAACGATATATATCCTAGCCTAAGGCAACCTAACATGTCGAATGTAATATTTTACAACATTCCTTTCGTGTCGTCGCCTGCTTCTCGATGGGTACATTATATACGTCTATAACGTTGTATATTCTAACCTAACGCAACCTAACATCTGGGATGTAATATTTTACAACATTCCTGGCGTGTCGTCGCCTACTTCTGGATGGGGACATTATATACATCTATAACGTCATATATCCTAGCCTAAGGGAACCTAACATCTCGGGTGTAATACTTTACTACATTCCTGGCGTGTCGTCGCCTACTTCTCGATGGGGACATTATATACGTCTATAACGTTGTATATTCTAACCTATCGCAACCTAACAACAGGGATGTAATATTTTACAACAGTCCTGGCGTGTCGTCGCCTACATCTGGATGGGGACATTATATACATCTATAACGTCATATATCCTAACCTAAGGGAACCTAACATCTCGGGTGTAATATTTTACAACTTTCCTGGCGTGTCGTTGCCTACTTCTCGATGGGGACATTATATACATCTATAACGTTGTTTATCATAACCTAAGGCAACCTAACATCTCGGATGTAATATTTTATAACATTCCTGGTATGTCGGGCCCTACTTCTCGGTGGGAACATTATATACGTCTATAACGTTACATATCCTAACGTATGGCAACATAACATCTCGGATGTTATATTTTACAACATTCCTGCCGCTTCCGCGCCTGCTTCTCGATGGGGACTTTATATACATCTATAACGTTTTATACCCTAACCTAAGGCAACCTAACATATCGGATGTAATATTTTACAGCATTCTGGCGTGTCGTCGCCTGCTTCTCCATGGGGACATTATATACGTCTATAACCTTGTATATACTAACCTAACGCAACCTAACATCTGGGATGTAATATTTTACAACATTCCTGGCGTGTCGTCGCCTACTTCTCGGTGGGAACATTGTATACGTCTATAACGATATATATCCTAGCCTAAGGCAACCTAACATGTCGAATGTAATATTTTACAACATTCCTTTCGTGTCGTCGCCTGCTTCTCGATGGGTACATTATATACGTCTATAACGTTGTATATTCTAACCTAACGCAACCTAACATCTGGGATGTAATATTTTACAACATTCCTGGCGTGTCGTCGCCTACTTCTGGATGGGGACATTATATACATCTATAACGTCATATATCCTAGCCTAAGGGAACCTAACATCTCGGGTGTAATATTTTACAACATTCCTGTCGTGTCGTCGCCTGCTTCTCGATGGGGACATTCTATACGTCTATAACGTTGTATATCCTAACCTAAGGGAACCTAACATCTCAGGTGTAATATTTTAGAACATTCCTGACGCGTCAGTCCCTATTTCTCGGTGGGAACATTATATACGTCTATAACGTTATATATCCTAGCCTAAGGCAACCTAACTTGTAGAATGTAATATTTTACAACATTCCTGGCGTGTCGTCGCCTACTTCTCTATGCGAACATTATATACATCTATATCGTTGTATATCCTAACCTAAGGCAACCTAACATCTCGGATGTAATATTTTACAACATTCCTGTCATGTCGTCTCCTGCATCTCGATGGGGACATTATATACGTCTATAACGTTGAATATCCTAACCTAAAGCAACCTAACATCTGGGATGTAATATTTTACAACATTCCTGGCATGTCGGTCCCTACTTCTCGGTGGAAACAATGTATACGTCTATAACGACATATATCCTAACCTAAGGGAACCTAACATCTCGGGTGTAATATTTTACAACATTCCTGGCGTGTCGTCGCCTACTTCTCGATGGGGACATTATATACATCTATAACGTTGTATATTCTAGCCTATCGCAACCTAACATCTGGGATTTAATATTTTAGAACATTCCTGGCATGTAGGTCCCTACTTCTCGGTGGGAACATTCTATACGTCTATAACGTTGTATATCCTAACCTAAGGGAACCTAACATCTCGGGTGTAATATTTTAGAACATTCCTGACGCGTCAGTCCCTATTTCTCGGTGGGAACATTATATACGTCTATAACGTTATATATCCTAGCCTAAGGCAACCCAACTTGTAGAATGTAATATTTTACAACATTCCTGGCGTGTCGTAGCCTACTTCTCGATGGGGACATTATATACATCTATAACGTTTTATAACATAACCTAATGCAACCTAACACCTCGGATGTAATATTTTACAACATTCCTGGCATGTCGGTCCCTACTTCTCGGTGGGAGCATACTATATGTCTATAACGTTGTATATCCTAACCTAAGGGAACCTAACATCTCGGGTGTAATATTTTAGAACATTCCTGACGCGTCAGTCCCTATTTCTCGGTGGGAACATTATATACGTCTATAACGTTATATATCCTAGCCTAAGGCAACCCAACTTGTAGAATGTAATATTTTACAACATTCCTGGCGTGTCGTAGCCTACTTCTCGATGGGGACATTATATACATCTATAACGTTTTATATCATAACCTAATGCAACCTAACACCTCGGATGTAATATTTTACAACATTCCTGGCATGTCGGTCCCTACTTCTCGGTGGGAGCATACTATATGTCTATAACGTTGTATATCCTAACCTAAGGGAACCTAACATCTCGGATGTAATATTTTAAAACTTTCCTGGCATGTCGGTCCCTACGTCTCGGTGGGATCATTATATACGTCTATAACGATATATATCCTAACCTAAGGCAACCTAACATCTCGGATGTAATATTTTACAACATTCATGGCATGTCGGTCACTAGGTCTCGGTGGGAACATTATATACGTCTGTAACGATATATACCCTAACCTAAGGCAACCTAACACCTCGCATTTAATATTTTACAACATTCCTGGCATGTAGGTCCCTACTTCTCGGTGGGAACATTATATACGTCTATAACGTTATATATCCTAGCCTACGGCAACCTAACTTGTCGAATGTAATATTTTACAACATTCCTGGCGTGTCGTCGCCTACTTCTCGATGGGGACATTATATACATCTATAACGTTGTATATCCTAACCTAAGGCAACCTAACATCCCGGATGTAATATTTTACAACATTCTGGCGTGTCGCCGCCTGCTTCTCGATGGGGACATTATATACGTCTATAACCTTGTATATACTAACATAACGCAACCTAACATCTGGGATGTAATATTTTACAACATTCCTGGCATGTCGGTCCCTACGTCTCCGTGGGTACATTATATACGTCTGTAACGTTGTATATCCTAACCTAACGCAACCTAACGTCTGGGATGTAATATTTTAAAACAATCTTGGTATGTCGGTCCCTACGTTTCGGTGGGAACATTATATACGTCTATAACGATATATATCCTAACCTAAGGCAACCTAACACCTCGGATGTAATATTTTACAACATTCCTGGCATGTCGGTCCCTACGTCTCCGTGGGTACATTATATACGTCTGTAACGTTGTATATCCTAACCTAACGCAACCTAACGTCTGGGATGTAATATTTTAAAACATTCCTGGCATGTCGGTCCCTACGTCTCGGTGGGAACATTATATACGTCTATAACGATATATATCCTAACCTAAGGCAACCTAACATCTCGGATGTAATATTTGACAACATTCCTGGCGTGTTAACCCGCACTTCTCGGTGGGAACATCATATACGTCTATAGCGATATATATCCTAGCCTAAGGCGACCTAACATGTCGAATGTAATATTTTACATCATTCCTGACGTGTCGGCCCCTATTTCTCGGTGGGAACATTATGTACGTCTATAACGTTATATATGCTAGCCTAAGGCAACCTAACATGTCGAATGTAATATTTTACAACATTCCTGGCGTGTCGTCGCCTACTTCTCGATGGGGACATTATATACATCTATAACGTTGTATATCATAACCTAAGGCAACCTAACATCTCGGATGTAATATTTTACAACATTCCTGGTATGTCGGGCCCTACTTCTCGGTGGGAACATTGTATACGTCTATAACGTTATATATCCTAGCCTAAGGCAACCCAACTTGTAGAATGTAATATTTTACAACATTCCTGCCGTGTCGTCGCCTGCTTCTCGATGGGGACATTATATACGTCTATAACGTTGTATATCCTAACCTAACGCAACCTAACATCTGGGATGTAATATTTTACAACATTCCTGTCGTGTCGTCGCCTGCTTCGCGATGGGGACATTCTATACGTCTATAACGTTGTATATCCTAACCTAAGGGAACCTAACATCTCGGGTGTAATATTTTAGAACATTCCTGACGCGTCAGTCCCTATTTCTCGGTGGGAACATTATATACGTCTATAACGTTATATATCCTAGCCTAAGGCAACCTAACTTGTAGAATGTAATATTTTACAACATTCCTGGCGTGTCGTCGCCTGCTTCTCGATGGGTACATTATATGCGTCTATAACGTTGTATATTCTAACCTAACGCAACCTAACATTTGGGATGTAATATTTTACAACATTTCTGGCGTGTCGTCGCCTACTTCTGGATGGGGACATTATATACATCTATAACGTCATATATCCTAGCCTAAGGGAACCTAACATCTCGGGTGTAATATTTTACAACATTCCTGGCGTGTCGTCGCCTACTTCTCGATGGGGACATTATATACTTCTATAGCTTTGTATATCCTAACCTAAGGCAACCTAACATATCGGAAGTAATATTTTACAACATTCTGGCGCGTCGTCGCCTTCTTCTACATGGGGACATTATATACGTCTATAACCTTGTATATACTAACCTAACGCAACCTAACATCTGGGATGTAATATTTTACAACATTCCTGGCGTGTCGTCGCCTACTTCTGGATGGGGACATTATATACATCTATAACGTCATATATCCTAACCTAAGGGAACCTAACATCTCGGGTGTAATATTTTACAACATTCCTGGCGTGTCGTCGCCTACTTCTGGATGGGGACATTATATACATCTATAACGTCATATATCCTAACCTAAGGGAACCTAACATCTCGGGTGTAATATTTTACAACATTCCTGTCGTGTCGTCGCCTGCTTCTCGATGGGGACATTCTATACGTCTATAACGTTGTATATCCTAACCTAAGGGAACCTAACATCTCGGGTGTAATATTTTAGAACATTCCTGACGCGTCAGTCCCTATTTCTTGGTGGGAACATTATATACGTCTATAATGTTATATATCCTAGCCTAAGGCAACCCAACTTGTAGAATGTAATATTTTACGACATTCCTGGCGTGTCGTCGCCTACTTCTCGATGGGGACAATATATACATCTATAACGTTGTATATCCTAACCTAAGGCAACCTAACATCTCGGATGTAGTATTTTACAACATTCCTGGCATGTCGGTCCCTACTTCTCGGTGGGAACATTGTGTACGTCTATAACGATATATATCCTAGCCTAAGGCAACCTGACATGTCGAATGTAATATTTTACTACATTCCTGTCGTGTCGTCGCCTGCTTCTCGATGGGGACATTATATACGTCTATAACGTTGTATATTCTAACCTATCGCAACCTAACATCAGGGATGTAATATTTTACAACAGTCCTGGCGTGTCGTCGCCTACTTCTGGATGGGGACATTATATACATCTATAACGTCATATATCCTAACCTAAGGGAACCTAACATCTCGGGTGTAATATTTTACAACTTTCCTGGCGTGTCGTTGCCTACTTCTCGATGGGGACATTATATACATCTATAACGTTGTTTATCATAACCTAAGGCAACCTAACATCTCGGATGTAATATTTTACAACATTCCTGGTATGTCGGGCCCTACTTCTCGGTGGGAACATTATATACGTCTATAACGTTACATATCCTAACGTATGGCAACATAACATCTCGGATGTTATATTTTACAACATTCCTGCCGCTTCCGCGCCTGCTTCTCGATGGGGACTTTATATACATCTATAACGTTTTATATCCTAACCTAAGGCAACCTAACATATCGGATGTAATATTTTACAGCATTCTGGCGTGTCGTCGCCTGCTTCTCCATGGGGACATTATATACGTCTATAACCTTGTATATACTAACCTAACGCAACCTAACATCTGGGATGTAATATTTTACAACATTCCTGGCGTGTCGTCGCCTACTTCTCGGTGGGAACATTGTATACGTCTATAACGATATATATCCTAGCCTAAGGCAACCTAACATGTCGGATGTAATATTTTACAACATTCCTTTCGTGTCGTCGCCTGCTTCTCGATGGGTACATTATATACGTCTATAACGTTGTATATTCTAACCTAACGCAACCTAACATCTGGGATGTAATATTTTACAACATTCCTGGCGTGTCGTCGCCTACTTCTGGATGGGGACATTATATACATCTATAACGTCATATATCCTAGCCTAAGGGAACCTAACATCTCGGGTGTAATATTTTACAACATTCCTGGCGTGTCGTCGCCTACTTCTCGATGGGGACATTATATACATCTATAAAGTTGTATATCCTAACCTAAGGCAACCTAACATATCGGATGTAATATTTTACAACATTCCTGTCGTGTCGTCGCCTGCTTCTCCATGGGGACACTCTATACGTCTATAACGTTGTATATCCTAACCTAAGGGAACCTAACATCTCGGGTGTAATATTTTAGAACATTCCTGACGCGTCAGTCCCTATTTCTCGGTGGGAACATTATATACGTCTATAACGTTATATATCCTATCCTAAGGCAACCTAACTTGTAGAATGTAATATTTTACAACATTCCTGGCGTGTCGTCGCCTGCTTCTCGATGGGTACATTATATACGTCTATAACGTTGTATATTCTAACCTAACGCAACCTAACATTTGGGATGTAATATTTTACAACATTTCTGGCGTGTTGTCGCCTACTTCTGGATGGGGACATTATATACATCTATAACGTCATATATCCTAACCTAAGGGAACCTAACATCTCGGGTGTAATATTTTACAACTTTCCTGGCGTGTCGTTGCCTACTTCTCGATGGGGACATTATATACATCTATAACGTTGTTTATCATAACCTAAGGCAACCTAACATCTCGGATGTAATATTTTACAACATTCCTGGTATGTCGGGCCCTACTTCTCGGTGGGAACATTATATACGTCTATAACGTTACATATCCTAACGTATGGCAACATAACATCTCGGATGTTATATTTTACAACATTCCTGCCGCTTCCGCGCCTGCTTCTCGATGGGGACTTTATATACATCTATAACGTTGTATATCCTAACCTAAGGCAACCTAACATATCGGATGTAATATTTTACAGCATTCTGGCGTGTCGTCGCCTGCTTCTCCATGGGGACATTATATACGTCTATAACCTTGTATATACTAACCTAACGCAACCTAACATCTGGGATGTAATATTTTACAACATTCCTGGCGTGTCGTCGCCTACTTCTCGGTGGGAACATTGTATACGTCTATAACGATATATATCCTAGCCTAAGGCAACCTAACATGTCGAATGTAATATTTTACAACATTCCTTTCGTGTCGTCGCCTGCTTCTCGATGGGTACATTATATACGTCTATAACGTTGTATATTCTAACCTAACGCAACCTAACATCTGGGATGTAATATTTTACAACATTCCTGGCGTGTCGTCGCCTACTTCTGGATGGGGACATTATATACATCTATAACGTCATATATCCTAGCCTAAGGGAACCTAACATCTCGGGTGTAATATTTTACTACATTCCTGGCGTGTCGTCGCCTACTTCTCGATGGGGACATTATATACGTCTATAACGTTGTATATTCTAACCTATCGCAACCTAACATCAGGGATGTAATATTTTACAACAGTCCTGGCGTGTCGTCGCCTACATCTGGATGGGGACATTATATACATCTATAACGTCATATATCCTAACCTAAGGGAACCTAACATCTCGGGTGTAATATTTTACAACTTTCCTGGCGTGTCGTTGCCTACTTCTCGATGGGGACATTATATACATCTATAACGTTGTTTATCATAACCTAAGGCAACCTAACATCTCGGATGTAATATTTTATAACATTCCTGGTATGTCGGGCCCTACTTCTCGGTGGGAACATTATATACGTCTATAACGTTACATATCCTAACGTATGGCAACATAACATCTCGGATGTTATATTTTACAACATTCCTGCCGCTTCCGCGCCTGCTTCTCGATGGGGACTTTATATACATCTATAACGTTTTATACCCTAACCTAAGGCAACCTAACATATCGGATGTAATATTTTACAGCATTCTGGCGTGTCGTCGCCTGCTTCTCCATGGGGACATTATATACGTCTATAACCTTGTATATACTAACCTAACGCAACCTAACATCTGGGATGTAATATTTTACAACATTCCTGGCGTTTCGTCGCCTACTTCTCGGTGGGAACATTGTATACGTCTATAACGATATATATCCTAGCCTAAGGCAACCTAACATGTCGAATGTAATATTTTACAACATTCCTTTCGTGTCGTCGCCTGCTTCTCGATGGGTACATTATATACGTCTATAACGTTGTATATTCTAACCTAACGCAACCTAACATCTGGGATGTAATATTTTACAACATTCCTGGCGTGTCGTCGCCTACTTCTGGATGGGGACATTATATACATCTATCACGTCATATATCCTAGCCTAAGGGAACCTAACATCTCGGGTGTAATATTTTACAACATTCCTGTCGTGTCGTCGCCTGCTTCTCGATGGGGACATTCTATACGTCTATAACGTTGTATATCCTAACCTAAGGGAACCTAACATCTCGGGTGTAATATTTTAGAACATTCCTGACGCGTCAGTCCCTATTTCTCGGTGGGAACATTATATACGTCTATAACGTTATATATCCTAGCCTAAGGCAACCCAACTTGTAGAATGTAATATTTTACAACATTCCTGGCGTGTCGTAGCCTACTTCTCGATGGGGACATTATATACATCTATAACGTTTTATAACATAACCTAATGCAACCTAACACCTCGGATGTAATATTTTACAACATTCCTGGCATGTCGGTCCCTACTTCTCGGTGGGAGCATACTATATATCTATAACGTTGTATATCCTAACCTAAGGGAACCTAACATCTCGGGTGTAATATTTTAGAACATTCCTGACGCGTCAGTCCCTATTTCTCGGTGGGAACATTATATACGTCTATAACGTTATATATCCTAGCCTAAGGCAACCCAACTTGTAGAATGTAATATTTTACAACATTCCTGGCGTGTCGTAGCCTACTTCTCGATGGGGACATTATATACATCTATAACGTTTTATATCATAACCTAATGCAACCTAACACCTCGGATGTAATATTTTACAACATTCCTGGCATGTCGGTCCCTACTTCTCGGTGGGAGCATACTATATGTCTATAACGTTGTATATCCTAACCTAAGGGAACCTAACATCTCGGATGTAATATTTTAAAACTTTCCTGGCATGTCGGTCCCTACGTCTCGGTGGGATCATTATATACGTCTATAACGATATATATCCTAACCTAAGGCAACCTAACATCTCGGATGTAATATTTTACAACATTCCTGGCATGTCGGTCACTAGGTCTCGGTGGGAACATTATATACGTCTGTAACGATATATACCCTAACCTAAGGCAACCTAACACCTCGCATTTAATATTTTACAACATTCCTGGCATGTAGGTCCCTACTTCTCGGTGGGAACATTATATACGTCTATAACGTTATATATCCTAGCCTACGGCAACCTAACTTGTCGAATGTAATATTTTACAACATTCCTGGCGTGTCGTCGCCTACTTCTCGATGGGGACATTATATACATCTATAACGTTGTATATCCTAACCTAAGGCAACCTAACATCCCGGATGTAATATTTTACAACATTCTGGCGTGTCGCCGCCTGCTTCTCGATGGGGACATTATATACGTCTATAACCTTGTATATACTAACATAACGCAACCTAACATCTGGGATGTAATATTTTACAACATTCCTGGCATGTCGGTCCCTACGTCTCCGTGGGTACATTATATACGTCTGTAATGTTGTATATCCTAACCTAACGCAACCTAACGTCTGGGATGTAATATTTTAAAACAATCTTGGTATGTCGGTCCCTACGTTTCGGTGGGAACATTATATACGTCTATAACGATATATATCCTAACCTAAGGCAACCTAACACCTCGGATGTAATATTTTACAACATTCCTGGCATGTCGGTCCCTACGTCTCCGTGGGTACATTATATACGTCTGTAACGTTGTATATCCTAACCTAACGCAACCTAACGTCTGGGATGTAATATTTTAAAACATTCCTGGCATGTCGGTCCCTACGTCTCGGTGGGAACATTATATACGTCTATAACGATATATATCCTAACCTAAGGCAACCTAACATCTCGGATGTAATATTTGACAACATTCCTGGCGTGTTAACCCGCACTTCTCGGTGGGAACATCATATACGTCTATAGCGATATATATCCTAGCCTAAGGCGACCTAACATGTCGAATGTAATATTTTACATCATTCCTGACGTGTCGGCCCCTATTTCTCGGTGGGAACACTATATACGTCTATAACGTTATATATGCTAGCCTAAGGCAACCTAACATGTCGAATGTAATATTTTACAACATTCCTGGCGTGTCGTCGCCTACTTCTGGATGGGGACATTATATACATCTATAACGTCATATATCCTAGCCTAAGGGAACCTAACATCTCGGGTGTAATATTTTACAACATTCCTGTCGTGTCGTCGCCTGCTTCTCGATGGGGACATTCTATACGTCTATAACGTTATATATCCTAACCTAAGGGAACCTAACATCTCAGGTGTAATATTTTAGAACATTCCTGACGCGTCAGTCCCTATTTCTCGGTGGGAACATTATATACGTCTATAACGTTATATATACTAGCCTAAGGCAACCTAACTTGTAGAATGTAATATTTTACAACATTCCTGGCGTGTCGTCGCCTACTTCTCTATGCGAACATTATATACATCTATATCGTTGTATATCCTAACCTAAGGCAACCTAACATCTCGGATGTAATATTTTACAACATTCCTGTCATGTCGTCTCCTGCATCTCGATGGGGACATTATATACGTCTATAACGTTGAATATCCTAACCTAAAGCAACCTAACATCTGGGATGTAATATTTTACAACATTCCTGGCATGTCGGTCCCTACTTCTCGGTGGAAACAATGTATACGTCTATAACGACATATATCCTAACCTAAGGGAACCTAACATCTCGGGTGTAATATTTTACAACATTCCTGGCGTGTCGTCGCCTACTTCTCGATGGGGACATTATATACATCTATAACGTTGTATATTCTAGCCTATCGCAACCTAACATCTGGGATTTAATATTTTAGAACATTCCTGGCATGTAGGTCCCTACTTCTCGGTGGGAACATTCTATACGTCTATAACGTTGTATATCCTAACCTAAGGGAACCTAACATCTCGGGTGTAATATTTTACAGCATTCTGGCGTGTCGTCGCCTGCTTCTCCATGGGGATATTATATACGTCTATAACCTTGTATATACTAACCTAACGCAACCTAACATCTGGGATGTAATATTTTACAACATTCCTGGCGTGTCGTCGCCTACTTCTCGGTGGGAACATTGTATACGTCTATAACGATATATATCCTAGCCTAAGGCAACCTAACATCTCGGATGTAATATTTGACAACATTCCTGGCGTGTTAACCCGCACTTCTCGGTGGGAACATCATATACGTCTATAGCGATATATATCCTAGCCTAAGGCGACCTAACATGTCGAATGTAATATTTTACATCATTCCTGACGTGTCGGCCCCTATTTCTCGGTGGGAACACTATATACGTCTATAACGTTATATATGCTAGCCTAAGGCAACCTAACATGTCGAATGTAATATTTTACAACATTCCTGGCGTGTCGTCGCCTACTTCTCGATGGGGACATTATATACATCTATAACGTTGTATATCATAACCTAAGGCAACCTAACATCTCGGATGTAATATTTTACAACATTCCTGGTATGTCGGGCCCTACTTCTCGGTGGGAACATTGTATACGTCTATAACGTTATATATCCTAGCCTAAGGCAACCCAACTTGTAGAATGTAATATTTTACAACATTCCTGCCGTGTCGTCGCCTGCTTCTCGATGGGGACATTATATACGTCTATAACGTTGTATATCCTAACCTAACGCAACCTAACATCTGGGATGTAATATTTTACAACATTCCTGTCGTGTCGTCGCCTGCTTCGCGATGGGTACATTCTATACGTCTATAACGTTGTATATCCTAACCTAAGGGAACCTAACATCTCGGGTGTAATATTTTAGAACATTCCTGGCGTGTCGTCGCCTACTTCTCGATGGGGACATTATATACGTCTATAACGTTGTATATTCTAACCTATCGCAACCTAACATCAGGGATGTAATATTTTACAACAGTCCTGGCGTGTCGTCGCCTACATCTGGATGGGGACATTATATACATCTATAACGTCATATATCCTAACCTAAGGGAACCTAACATCTCGGGTGTAATATTTTACAACTTTCCTGGCGTGTCGTTGCCTACTTCTCGATGGGGACATTATATACATCTATAACGTTGTTTATCATAACCTAAGGCAACCTAACATCTCGGATGTAATATTTTATAACATTCCTGGTATGTCGGGCCCTACTTCTCGGTGGGAACATTATATACGTCTATAACGTTACATATCCTAACGTATGGCAACATAACATCTCGGATGTTATATTTTACAACATTCCTGCCGCTTCCGCGCCTGCTTCTCGATGGGGACTTTATATACATCTATAACGTTTTATACCCTAACCTAAGGCAACCTAACATATCGGATGTAATATTTTACAGCATTCTGGCGTGTCGTCGCCTGCTTCTCCATGGGGACATTATATACGTCTATAACCTTGTATATACTAACCTAACGCAACCTAACATCTGGGATGTAATATTTTACAACATTCCTGGCGTGTCGTCGCCTACTTCTCGGTGGGAACATTGTATACGTCTATAACGATATATATCCTAGCCTAAGGCAACCTAACATGTCGAATGTAATATTTTACAACATTCCTTTCGTGTCGTCGCCTGCTTCTCGATGGGTACATTATATACGTCTATAACGTTGTATATTCTAACCTAACGCAACCTAACATCTGGGATGTAATATTTTACAACATTCCTGGCGTGTCGTCGCCTACTTCTGGATGGGGACATTATATACATCTATAACGTCATATATCCTAGCCTAAGGGAACCTAACATCTCGGGTGTAATATTTTACAACATTCCTGTCGTGTCGTCGCCTGCTTCTCGATGGGGACATTCTATACGTCTATAACGTTATATATCCTAACCTAAGAGAACCTAACATCTCAGGTGTAATATTTTAGAACATTCCTGACGCGTCAGTCCCTATTTCTCGGTGGGAACATTATATACGTCTATAACGTTATATATACTAGCCTAAGGCAACCTAACTTGTAGAATGTAATATTTTACAACATTCCTGGCGTGTCGTCGCCTACTTCTCTATGCGAACATTATATACATCTATATCGTTGTATATCCTAACCTAAGGCAACCTAACATCTCGGATGTAATATTTTACAACATTCCTGTCATGTCGTCTCCTGCATCTCGATGGGGACATTATATACGTCTATAACGTTGAATATCCTAACCTAAAGCAACCTAACATCTGGGATGTAATATTTTACAACATTCCTGGCATGTCGGTCCCTACTTCTCGGTGGAAACAATGTATACGTCTATAACGACATATATCCTAACCTAAGGGAACCTAACATCTCGGGTGTAATATTTTACAACATTCCTGGCGTGTCGTCGCCTACTTCTCGATGGGGACATTATATACATCTATAACGTTGTATATTCTAGCCTATCGCAACCTAACATCTGGGATTTAATATTTTAGAACATTCCTGGCATGTAGGTCCCTACTTCTCGGTGGGAACATTCTATACGTCTATAACGTTGTATATCCTAACCTAAGGTAACCTAACATCTCGGGTGTAATATTTTACAGCATTCTGGCGTGTCGTCGCCTGCTTCTCCATGGGGATATTATATACGTCTATAACCTTGTATATACTAACCTAACGCAACCTAACATCTGGGATGTAATATTTTACAACATTCCTGGCGTGTCGTCGCCTACTTCTCGGTGGGAACATTGTATACGTCTATAACGATATATATCCTAGCCTAAGGCAACCTAACATGTCGAATGTAATATTTTACAACATTCCTTTCGTGTCGTCGCCTGCTTCTCGATGGGTACATTATATACGTCTATAACGTTGTATATTCTAACCTAACGCAACCTAACATCTGGGATGTAATATTTTACAACATTCCTGGCGTGTCGTCGCCTACTTCTGGATGGGGACATTATATACATCTATAACGTCATATATCCTAGCCTAAGGGAACCTAACATCTCGGGTGTAATATATTACAACATTCCTGTCGTGTCGTCGCCTGCTTCTCGATGGGGACATTCTATACGTCTATAACGTTGTATATCCTAACCTAAGGGAACCTAACATCTCAGGTGTAATATTTTAGAACATTCCTGACGCGTCAGTCCCTATTTCTCGGTGGGAACATTATATACGTCTATAACGTTATATATCCTAGCCTAAGGCAACCTAACTTGTAGAATGTAATATTTTACAACATTCCTGGCGTGTCGTCGCCTACTTCTCTATGCGAACATTATATACATCTATATCGTTGTATATCCTAACCTAAGGCAACCTAACATCTCGGATGTAATATTTTACAACATTCCTGTCATGTCGTCTCCTGCATCTCGATGGGGACATTATATACGTCTATAACGTTGAATATCCTAACCTAAAGCAACCTAACATCTGGGATGTAATATTTTACAACACTCCTGGCATGTCGGTCCCTACTTCTCGGTGGAAACAATGTATACGTCTATAACGACATATATCCTAACCTAAGGGAACCTAACATCTCGGGTGTAATATTTTACAACATTCCTGGCGTGTCGTCGCCTACTTCTCGATGGGGACATTATATACATCTATAACGTTGTATATTCTAGCCTATCGCAACCTAACATCTGGGATTTAATATTTTAGAACATTCCTGGCATGTAGGTCCCTACTTCTCGGTGGGAACATTCTACACGTCTATAACGTTGTATATCCTAACCTAAGGGAACCTAACATCTCGGGTGTAATATTTTAGAACATTCCTGACGCGTCAGTCCCTATTTCTCGGTGGGAACATTATATACGTCTATAACGTTATATATCCTAGCCTAAGGCAACCCAACTTGTAGAATGTAATATTTTACAACATTCCTGGCGTGTCGTAGCCTACTTCTCGATGGGGACATTATATACATCTATAACGTTTTATAACATAACCTAATGCAACCTAACACCTCGGATGTAATATTTTACAACATTCCTGGCATGTCGGTCCCTACTTCTCGGTGGGAGCATACTATATATCTATAACGTTGTATATCCTAACCTAAGGGAACCTAACACCTCGGGTGTAATATTTTAGAACATTCCTGACGCGTCAGTCCCTATTTCTCGGTGGGAACATTATATACGTCTATAACGTTATATATCCTAGCCTAAGGCAACCCAACTTGTAGAATGTAATATTTTACAACATTCCTGGCGTGTCGTAGCCTACTTCTCGATGGGGACATTATATACATCTATAACGTTTTATATCATAACCTAATGCAACCTAACACCTCGGATGTAATATTTTACAACATTCCTGGCATGTCGGTCCCTACTTCTCGGTGGGAGCATACTATATGTCTATAACGTTGTATATCCTAACCTAAGGGAACCTAACATCTCGGATGTAATATTTTAAAACTTTCCTGGCATGTCGGTCCCTACGTCTCGGTGGGATCATTATATACGTCTATAACGATATATATCCTAACCTAAGGCAACCTAACATCTCGGATGTAATATTTTACAACATTCCTGGCATGTCGGTCACTAGGTCTCGGTGGGAACATTATATACGTCTGTAACGATATATACCCTAACCTAAGGCAACCTAACACCTCGCATTTAATATTTTACAACATTCCTGGCATGTAGGTCCCTACTTCTCGGTGGGAACATTATATACGTCTATAACGTTATATATCCTAGCCTACGGCAACCTAACTTGTCGAATGTAATATTTTACAACATTCCTGGCGTGTCGTCGCCTACTTCTCGATGGGGACATTATATACATCTATAACGTTGTATATCCTAACCTAAGGCAACCTAACATCCCGGATGTAATATTTTACAACATTCTGGCGTGTCGCCGCCTGCTTCTCGATGGGGACATTATATACGTCTATAACCTTGTATATACTAACATAACGCAACCTAACATCTGGGATGTAATATTTTACAACATTCCTGGCATGTCGGTCCCTACGTCTCCGTGGGTACATTATATACGTCTGTAATGTTGTATATCCTAACCTAACGCAACCTAACGTCTGGGATGTAATATTTTAAAACAATCTTGGTATGTCGGTCCCTACGTTTCGGTGGGAACATTATATACGTCTATAACGATATATATCCTAACCTAAGGCAACCTAACACCTCGGATGTAATATTTTACAACATTCCTGGCATGTCGGTCCCTACGTCTCCGTGGGTACATTATATACGTCTGTAACGTTGTATATCCTAACCTAACGCAACCTAACGTCTGGGATGTAATATTTTAAAACATTCCTGGCATGTCGGTCCCTACGTCTCGGTGGGAACATTATATACGTCTATAACGATATATATCCTAACCTAAGGCAACCTAACATCTCGGATGTAATATTTGACAACATTCCTGGCGTGTTAACCCGCACTTCTCGGTGGGAACATCATATACGTCTATAGCGATATATATCCTAGCCTAAGGCGACCTAACATGTCGAATGTAATATTTTACATCATTCCTGACGTGTCGGCCCCTATTTCTCGGTGGGAACATTATATACGTCTATAACGTTATATATGCTAGCCTAAGGCAACCTAACATGTCGAATGTAATATTTTACAACATTCCTGGCGTGTCGTCGCCTACTTCTCGATGGGGACATTATATACATCTATAACGTTGTATATCATAACCTAAGGCAACCTAACATCTCGGATGTAATATTTTACAACATTCCTGGTATGTCGGGCCCTACTTCTCGGTGGGAACATTGTATACGTCTATAACGTTATATATCCTAGCCTAAGGCAACCCAACTTGTAGAATGTAATATTTTACAACATTCCTGCCGTGTCGTCGCCTGCTTCTCGATGGGGACATTATATACGTCTATAACGTTGTATATCCTAACCTAACGCAACCTAACATCTGGGATGTAATATTTTACAACATTCCTGTCGTGTCGTCGCCTGCTTCGCGATGGGGACATTCTATACGTCTATAACGTTGTATATCCTAACCTAAGGGAACCTAACATCTCGGGTGTAATATTTTAGAACATTCCTGACGCGTCAGTCCCTATTTCTCGGTGGGAACATTATATACGTCTATAACGTTATATATCCTAGCCTAAGGCAACCTAACTTGTAGAATGTAATATTTTACAACATTCCTGGCGTGTCGTCGCCTGCTTCTCGATGGGTACATTATATGCGTCTATAACGTTGTATATTCTAACCTAACGCAACCTAACATTTGGGATGTAATATTTTACAACATTTCTGGCGTGTCGTCGCCTACTTCTGGATGGGGACATTATATACATCTATAACGTCATATATCCTAGCCTAAGGGAACCTAACATCTCGGGTGTAATATTTTACAACATTCCTGGCGTGTCGTCGCCTACTTCTCGATGGGGACATTATATACTTCTATAGCTTTGTATATCCTAACCTAAGGCAACCTAACATATCGGAAGTAATATTTTACAACATTCTGGCGTGTCGTCGCCTTCTTCTACATGGGGACATTATATACGTCTATAACCTTGTATATACTAACCTAACGCAACCTAACATCTGGGATGTAATATTTTACAACATTCCTGGCGTGTCGTCGCCTACTTCTGGATGGGGACATTATATACATCTATAACGTCATATATCCTAACCTAAGGGAACCTAACATCTCGGGTGTAATATTTTACAACATTCCTGTCGTGTCGTCGCCTGCTTCTCGATGGGGACATTCTATACGTCTATAACGTTGTATAACCTAACCTAAGGGAACCTAACATCTCGGGTGTAATATTTTAGAACATTCCTGACGCGTCAGTCCCTATTTCTTGGTGGGAACATTATATACGTCTATAATGTTATATATCCTAGCCTAAGGCAACCCAACTTGTAGAATGTAATATTTTACGACATTCCTGGCGTGTCGTCGCCTACTTCTCGATGGGGACAATATATACATCTATAACGTTGTATATCCTAACCTAAGGCAACCTAACATCTCGGATGTAGTATTTTACAACATTCCTGGCATGTCGGTCCCTACTTCTCGGTGGGAACATTGTGTACGTCTATAACGATATATATCCTAGCCTAAGGCAACCTGACATGTCGAATGTAATATTTTACTACATTCCTGTCGTGTCGTCGCCTGCTTCTCGATGGGGACATTATATACGTCTATAACGTTGTATATTCTAACCTATCGCAACCTAACATCAGGGATGTAATATTTTACAACAGTCCTGGCGTGTCGTCGCCTACTTCTGGATGGGGACATTATATACATCTATAATGTCATATATCCTAACCTAAGGGAACCTAACATCTCGGGTGTAATATTTTACAACTTTCCTGGCGTGTCGTTGCCTACTTCTCGATGGGGACATTATATACATCTATAACGTTGTTTATCATAACCTAAGGCAACCTAACATCTCGGATGTAATATTTTACAACATTCCTGGTATGTCGGGCCCTACTTCTCGGTGGGAACATTATATACGTCTACAACGTTACATATCCTAACGTATGGCAACATAACATCTCGGATGTTATATTTTACAACATTCCTGCCGCTTCCGCGCCTGCTTCTCGATGGGGACTTTATATACATCTATAACGTTTTATATCCTAACCTAAGGCAACCTAACATATCGGATGTAATATTTTACAGCATTCTGGCGTGTCGTCGCCTGCTTCTCCATGGGGACATTATATACGTCTATAACCTTGTATATACTAACCTAACGCAACCTAACATCTGGGATGTAATATTTTACAACATTCCTGGCGTGTCGTCGCCTACTTCTCGGTGGGAACATTGTATACGTCTATAACGATATATATCCTAGCCTAAGGCAACCTAACATGTCGGATGTAATATTTTACAACATTCCTTTCGTGTCGTCGCCTGCTTCTCGATGGGTACATTATATACGTCTATAACGTTGTATATTCTAACCTAACGCAACCTAACATCTGGGATGTAATATTTTACAACATTCCTGGCGTGTCGTCGCCTACTTCTGGATGGGGACATTATATACATCTATAACGTCATATATCCTAGCCTAAGGAAACCTAACATCTCGGGTGTAATATTTTACAACATTCCTGGCGTGTCGTCGCCTACTTCTCGATGGGGACATTATATACATCTATAAAGTTGTATATCCTAACCTAAGGCAACCTAACATATCGGATGTAATATTTTACAAGATTCTGGCGTGTCGTCGCCTACTTCTCGATGGGGACATTATATACATCTGTAACGTTGTATGTCCTAACCTAAGTCAACCTAACATCTCGGATGTAATATTTTACAACATTCTGGCGTGTCGCCGCCTGCTTCTCAATGGGGACATTATATACGTCTATAACGTTGTATATACTAACCTAACGCAACCTAACATCTGGGATGTAATATTTTACAACATTCCTGGCATGTCGGTCCCTACGTCTCCGTGGGTACATTATATACGTCTGTAACGTTGTATATCCTAACCTAACGCAACCTAACGTCTGGGATGTAATGTTTTAAAACAATCCTGGTATGTCGGTCCCTACGTCTCGGTGGGAACATTATATACGTCTATAACGATATATATCCTAACCTAAGGCAACCTAACACCTCGGATGTAATATTTTACAACATTCCTGGCATCTCGGTCCCTACGTCTCCGTGGGTACATTATATACGTCTGTAACGTTGTATATCCTAACCTAACGCAACCTAACGTCTGGGATGTAATATTTTAAAACATTCCTGGCATGTCGGTCCCTACGTCTCGGTGGGAACATTATATACGTCTATAACGATATATATCCTAACCTAAGGCAACCTAACATCTCGGATGTAATATTTGACAACATTCCTGGCGTGTTAACCCGCACTTCTCGGTGGGAACATCATATACGTCTATAGCGATATATATCCTAGCCTAAGGCGACCTAACACGTCGAATGTAATATTTTACATCATTTCTGACGTGTCGGCCCCTATTTCTCGGTGGGAACATTATGTACGTCTATAACGTTATATATGCTAGCCTAAGGCAACCTAACATGTCGAATGTAATATTTTACAACATTCCTGGCGTGTCGTCGCCTACTTCTCGATGGGGA
The DNA here is from genome assembly GCA_963969225.1 of Xylocopa violacea. Taxonomy (NCBI): domain Eukaryota; kingdom Metazoa; phylum Arthropoda; class Insecta; order Hymenoptera; family Apidae; genus Xylocopa; species Xylocopa violacea. The sequence continues at coordinate 531,281 of CAXAJV010000263.1, read as the reverse complement.
CATTATATACATCTATAACGTTGTATATCATAACCTAAGGCAACCTAACATCTCGGATGTAATATTTTACAACATTCCTGGTATGTCGGGCCCTACTTCTCGGTGGGAACATTGTATACGTCTATAACGTTATATATCCTAGCCTAAGGCAACCCAACTTGTAGAATGTAATATTTTACAACATTCCTGGCGTGTCGTCGCCTACGTCTCGGTGGGAACGTTATATACGTCTATAACGATATATACCCTAACCTAAGGCAACCTAACACCTCGCATTTAATATTTTACAACATTCCTGGCATGTAGGTCCCTACTTCTCGGTGGGAACATTATATACGTCTATAACGTTATATATCCTAACCTAAGGCAACCTAACACCTCGGATGTAATATTTTACAACATTCCTGGCATGTCGGTCCCTACGTCTCCGTGGGTACATTATATACGTCTGTAACGTTGTATATCCTAACCTAACGCAACCTAACGTCTGGGATGTAATATTTTAAAACACTCCTGGCATGTCGGTCCCTACGTCTCGGTGGGAACATTATATACGTCTATAACGATATATATCCTAACCTAAGGCAACCTAACATCTCGGATGTAATATTTGACAACATTCCTGGCGTGTTAACCCGCACTTCTCGGTGGGAACATCATATACGTCTATAGCGATATATATCCTAGCCTAAGGCGACCTAACACGTCGAATGTAATATTTTACATCATTCCTGACGTGTCGGCCCCTATTTCTCGGTGGGAACATTATGTACGTCTATAACGTTATATATGCTAGCCTAAGGCAACCTAACATGTCGAATGTAATATTTTACAACATTCCTGACGTGTCGTCGCCTACTTCTCGATGGGGACATTATATACATCTATAACGTTGTATATCATAACCTAAGGCAACCTAACATCTCGGATGTAATATTTTACAACATTCCTGGTATGTCGGGCCCTACTTCTCGGTGGGAACATTGTATACGTCTATAACGTTATATATCCTAGCCTAAGGCAACCCAACTTGTAGAATGTAATATTTTACAACATTCCTGGCGTGTCGTCGCCTACTTCTCGATGGGGACATTATATACATCTATAACGTTGTATATCATAACCTAAGGCAACCTAACATCTCGGATGTAATATTTTACAACATTCCTGGCATGTCGGTCCCTACGTCTCGGTGGGAACATTATATACGTCTATAACGATATATATCCTAACCTAAGGCAACCTAACATCTCGGATGTAATATTTTACAACATTCCTGGCGCTTCGGCTGCTACTTTTCGGTGGGAACATTATATACGTCTATAACGTTACATATCCTAACGTATGGCAACATAACAGCTCGGATGTTATATTTTACAACATTCCTGCCGTGTCGTCGCCTGCTTCTCGATGGGGACATTATATACATCTATAACGTTGTATATCCTAACCTAAGGCAACCTAACATCTCGGATTTAGTATTTTACAACATTCCTGTCATGTCGGTCCCTACTTCTCGGTGGGGACATTGTGTACGTCTATAACGATATATATCCTAGCCTAAGGCAACCTAACATGTCGAATGTAATATTTTACTACATTCCTGTCGTGTCGTCGCCTGCTTCTCGATGGGGACATTATATACATCTATAACGTTGTATATCCTAACCTAAGGCAACCTAACATATCGGATGTAATATTTTACAACATTCTGGCGTGTCGTCGCCTGCTTCTCCATGGGGACATTATATACGTCTATAACCTTGTATATACTAACCTAACGCAACCTAACATCTGGGATGTAATATTTTACAACATTCCTGGCGTGTCGTCGCCTACTTCTCGATGGGGACATTATATACATCTATAACGTTGTATATCCTAACCTAAGGCAACCTAACATCTCGGATGTAATATTTTACAACATTCTGGCGTGTCGCCGCCTGCTTCTCGATGGGGACATTATATACGTCTATAACGTTGTATATACTAACCTAACGCAACCTAACATCTGGGATGTAATATTTTACAACATTCCTGGCATGTCGGTCCCTACGTCTCCGTGGGTACATTATATACGTCTGTAACGTTGTATATCCTAACCTAACGCAACCTAACGTCTGGGATGTAATATTTTAAAACAATCCTGGTATGTCGGTCCCTACGTCTCGGTGGGAACATTATATACGTCTATAACGATATATATCCTAACCTAAGGCAACCTAACACCTCGGATGTAATATTTTACAACATTCCCGGCATGTCGGTCCCTACGTCTCCGTGGGTACATTATATACGTCTGTAACGTTGTATATCCTAACCTAACGCAACCTAACGTCTGGGATGTAATATTTTAAAACATTCCTGGCATGTCGGTCCCTACGTCTCGGTGGGAACATTATATACGTCTATAACGATATATATCCTAACCTAAGGCAACCTAACATCTCGGATGTAATATTTGACAACATTCCTGGCGTGTTAACCCGCACTTCTCGGTGGGAACATCATATACGTCTATAGCGATATATATCCTAGCCTAAGGCGACCTAACATGTCGAATGTAATATTTTACATCATTCCTGACGTGTCGGCCCCTATTTCTCGGTGGGAACATTATATACGTCTATAACGTTATATATGCTAGCCTAAGGCAACCTAACATGTCGAATGTAATATTTTACAACATTCCTGTCGTGTCGTCGCCTACTTCTCGATGGGGACATTATATACATCTATAACGTTGTAAATCATAACCTAAGGCAACCTAACATCTCGGATGTAATATTTTACAACATTCCTGGTATGTCGGCCCCTACTTCTCTGTGGTAACATTATATACGCCTATAACGCTACATATCCTAGTCTAAGGCAACCTAATATCTCGGATGTAGTATTTTCCCACATTCCTGGCGCGTCGGCCCCTACTTATCGGTGGGAACATTATATACGTCTACAACGCTATATATCCTAGCCTAAGGCAAACTAACATGTCGAATGTAATATTTCACAACATTCCTGGCGGGTCGGCCCCACTTCTCGGTGGGAACATTATAAACGTCTATAACGTAATATATCCTAACCTAACCCATTTTGCCCCTCGGTGATATTGTTTTACAGAATCCCGGCCGTGTCGGATCGTACTTCTCGGTGGGGACATTATATACGTCCATAACCTTATATATCCCAACCTAAGGCCGCCTAACATCTCGGATGCAGTATTTTACAACATTCCTGGCGTGCCGGCCCCTAAATCTCGGTGGGAACATTATATACGTCTAGAACGTAATATAACATAACCTAACCCATCTATCCCCCCGTTGGTAATGTTTTACAGAATACCGGTCGTTTCGTCCCGTACATCTCGGTGGGGACATTATATGCGTCTATAACGTTATATATCCCAACCTAAGGCAACATAACATCTCGGATGCAGTATTTCACAACATTCCTGGCGGGTCGGCCCCACTTCTCGGTGGGAACATTATATACGTCTATAACGTAATATAAACTAACCTAACCCATCTAGCCCCTCGCTGGTAATGTTTTACAGAATCCCGGTCGCGTCGGCCCGTACCTCTCGCTGTGGACATTATATATCCTATCCTAAGGCAAATTAACATCTCGGATGTAGTATTTTCCAACATTCCTGGCGGGACGGTCCCTACTTCTCGGTGGGCACATTATATACGTCTATAACGTAATATAACCTAACCTGACCCATCTAGACCCTCGCTGGTAATGTCTTACAGAATCCCGTTCGTGTCGTCCCGTACGTCTCCGTGCGGACATTATATACATCTATAACGTTATATTTCCTAACCTAAGGCAACGAAACATCTCGAATGTAGTATTTTACAACATTCCAGGCGGGTCGGCCCCACTTCTGGGTGGGAACATTATTTACGTCAATAACGTAATATAAGCTAACCTAAGTAACCTAACATCTCGGATGTAGTATATTACATCATTCCTGGCTGGGTGGCCCCTAATTCTCGGTGGGAACATTACATACGTCTATAACGTAATATAACCTAACCTAACCCATCTAGACCTTCGCTGGTAATGTTTTACAGAATCCCGGTCGTGTCGGCCCGTACATCTCGGCGGGGACGTTATATACGTCTATAACGCTGTATATATTACCATAAGGCAACCTAACATCTGGAATGTAGTATTTCAAAGCATTCCTGGCGGGTCGGCCCCACTTCTCGGTGGGAATATTATTTACCTCTATAACGTAACATAACCTACCCTAACCCATCTAGTTCCTCGCTGGTAATGTTTTACAGAATCCTGGCCGTGTCGGCCCGTAAACCTCGGTGGCGACATTATATACGTCTATAACGTTGTATATCCTAACCTAAGGCATCCTAACATCTCGGATGTAGTATTTTCCAACATTCCTGGCGGGTCGGCCCCTACTTCTCGGTGGGAACATTCCATACGTCTTTAACGTTGTATATCCTAGCATAAGGGAACCTAACATCTGGGGTGTAATATTTTACAACATTCCTGAAGCGTCGGCACCTATTTCTCGGTGGGAACATTATATACATCTATAACGTTATATATCCTAGCCTAAGGCGACCTAACATGTCGAATGTAATATTTTACATCATTCCTGACGTGTCGAACCATAGTTCTCGGTGGTAACATCATATACGTCTATAACGTTATATATCCTAGCCTAAGGCAACCTAACACCTCGGATGTAATATTTTACAACATTCCTGGCGTGTCGTCACCTGCTCCTCGATGGGGACATTATATACGTCTATATCGCTGTATATCCTAACCTAAGCCAACCTAACACCTGGGATGTAATATTTTACAAGATTCCTGGCACGTCGATCCCCACGTCTCGGTGGGAACATTATATACGTCTATAACGATATATATCCTAACCTAAAGCATACTAACATCTCGGATGTAATATTTTGCATCATTCCTGGCATGTCGGTCCCTACATCTCGATGGGAACTTTCTATACGTCTATAACGTTGAATATCCTAACCTAAGGGAACCTAACATCTCGGGTGTAATATTTTACAACATTCCTGGCGGGGCGGAACCTACTTCTCGGTGAGAACATTATATACGTCTATAACGTAATATAACCTAACCTAACCCATCCAGACCCTCGCTCTTATTGTTTTACAGAATCTCGTTCGTGTCGTCCCGTACGTCTCGATGGGGACATTATATGCGTCTATAACGTTATATATCCTAACCTAGAGCAACCTATCATCTCGGATGTAGTATTTTACAACAATCCTGGCGTGTCGGAACCTACTTTTCGGTGGGGACATTATATACGTGTATAGCGTTATATATCCTAACCTAAGTACCCTAACATCTCGGATGTAGTATTTTCCAACATTTCTGGCGGGTCGGCCCCTACTTCTCGGTGGGAACATTATATACTTCTATAACTTTATATATCGCAACCTAAGGCATCCTAACATCTCGGATGTAGTATTTTCCAACATTCCTGGCGGGTCGGCCCCTACTTCTCGGTGGGAACATTATATACGTCTATAACGTAATAGATCCTAACCTAACCCATCTAGACCCTCGCTGGTAATGTTTGACAGAATCCCGTTCGTGTCGTGCCCTACGTCTCGGAGGGCACATTATATACGCCTATAACGAAATATAACCTAACCTAACCCGTCTTGCACCTCGGTGATAATGCTTTACAGAATCCCATCCGTGTCGGACCGTACTTCTCGTTGTGGACATTATATACGTCTAGAACGTTATATAACCCAACCCAGGGCAACCTAACATCCCGAATGTAATATTTTCCTATATTCCTGGCGGGTCCGCCTCTACTTCTCGTTGGGAACATTATATACGTCTATAACCTAATATAACCTAACTTAACCCATCTAGACCCTCGCAGGTAATGTTTTACAGCATCCCGGTCGTGTCGGCCTGTACTTCTCGGTGGGGACATTACATTCGTCTATAATGTTATATATCCTAACGTAAGGCAACCTAACATCTCGAATGTAGTATTTTCCAACATTTCTGTCGGGTTGGCCCCTACTTCTCGGTGGGCACATTATATACGTCTATAACGTTATATATCCTAACCTGAGGCAACCTAACATGTCGAATGTAATATTTTACAACATTCCCGGCACTTCGGCCCCTACTTCTCGTGGGGCACGTTATATACGTCTATATCGCTATATATCCTAGCTTAAGGCAACCTAACATGTCGAATGTAATATTTTACAACATTCCCGTCACTTCGGTCCCTACTTCTCTGTGGTAACATTATATACGTCTATAACTTTATATATCCTAGCCTGAGGCAACCTAACATCTCGGATGTAATATTTTACTACATACCTGGCACGTCGGCCGCTACTTCTCGGTGGGAACATTATATACGTCTATAACGCTATATATCCTAGCCTAAGGCAACCTAACATGTCATATGTAATATTTTACAGCATTCCCGGCGCTTCGGCCCCTACTTCTCGGTGGAAACATTATATACATCTATAACGCTATATATCTTAGCTTAAGGCAACCTAACATCTCGGATGTAATATTTTACAACATTCCTGGCATATCGGTCCCTACTTCTCGGTGGGAACATTGTATACGTCTATAACGATATATATCCTAACCTAAGGCAAGCTAACATCTCCGGTGTAATATTTTACAACATTCCTGACGCGTTGGCACCTATTTCTCGGTGGGAACATTATATACGTCTATAGCTTTATATATCCTAGCCTAAGGCGACCTAACATGTCGGATGTAACATTTTACATCATTCCTGGCGTGTCGGCCCGTAGTTCTCGGTGGTAACATTGCATACGTCTATAACGTTGTATATCCTAGCCTATGGCAACCTAACATGTCGAATGTAATGTTTTACAACATTCCTGGCGTGTCGTCGCCTACTTCTGGATGGGGACATTATATACATCTATAAGGTTGTATGTCCTAACCTAAGGGAACCTAACATTTCGGATGTAATATTTTACAGCATTCCTGGCGTGTCCGCCCGTACCTCTCGGTGGGGACATTATATACGTCTATAACATTGTATATCCTAACCTAACGCAACCAAACATCTGGGGTGTAATATTTTACAACATTCCTGGCATGTCGGTCCCTACGTGTCGGTGGGAACGTTATATACGTCTATAACGATATATATCCTAACCTAAGGGAACTTTACATCTCGGATGTAATATTTTACAACATTCCTGGCATGTCGGGCCCTACTTCTCGGTGGGAACATTGTATACGTCTATAACGATATATATCCTAGCCTAAGGCAACCTAACATGTCGAATGTAATATTTTACAACATTCCTGTCGTGTCGTCGCCTGCTTCACGATGGGGACTATATATACGTCTATAACGTTGTATATTCTAACCTAACGCAACCTAACATCTGGGATGTAACATTTTACTACATTCCTGGCGTGTCGTCGCCAACTTCTGGATGGGGACATTATATACATCTATAACGTTATATATCTTAACCTAAGGGAACCTAACATCTCGGATGTAATATTTTACAACATTCCTGGCATGTCGGGCCCTACTTCTCGGTGGGAACATTGTACACGTCTATAACGATGTATATACTACTCTAAGGCAACCTAACATCTCGGATGTAATATTTTACAACATTCCTGGCGCTTCGGCTGCTACTTTTCGGTGGGAACATTATATACGTCTATAACGTTACATATCCTAACGTATGGCAACAAAACATCTCGGATGTTACATTTTACAACATTCCTGTCGTGTCGTCGCCTGCTTCTCGATGGGGACTTTATATACGTCTATAACGTTGTATATACTAACCTAACGCAACCAAACATCTGGGGTGTAATATTTTACAACATTCCTGGCATGTCGGTCCCTACGTGTCGGTGGGAACGTTATATACGTCTATAACGATATATATCCTAACCTAAGGGAACTTTACATCTCGGATGTAATATTTTACAACATTCCTGGCATGTCGGGCCCTACTTCTCGGTGGGAACATTGTATACGTCTATAACGATATATATCCTAGCCTAAGGCAACCTAACATGTCGAATGTAATATTTTACAACATTCCTGTCGTGTCGTCGCCTGCTTCACGTTGGGGACATTATATATGTCTATGACGTTGTATATTGTAACCTAACGCAACCTAACATCTGGGATGTAACATTTTACTACATTCCTGGCGTGTCGTCGCCAACTTCTGGATGGGGACATTATATGCGTCTATAACGTTGTATATACTAACCTAACGCAACCTAACATTTGGGATGTAATATTTTACAACATTCCTGGCGTGTCGTCACCTGCTCCTCGATGGGGACATTATATACGTCTATATCGCTGTATATCCTAACCTAAGCCAACCTAACACCTGGGATGTAATATTATACAAGATTCCTGGCACGTCGATCCCCACGTCTAGGTGGGAACATTATATACGTCTATAACGATATATATCCTAACCTAAAGCATACTAACATCTCGGATGTAATATTTTGCATCATTCCTGGCATGTCGGTCCCTACATCTCGATGGGAACTTTCTATACGTCTATAACGTTGAATATCCTAACCTAAGGGAACCTAACATCTCGGGTGTAATATTTTACAACATTCCTGGCGGGGCGGAACCTACTTCTCGGTGAGAACATTATATACGTCTATAACGTAATATAACCTAACCTAACCCATCCAGACCCTCGCTCTTACTGTTTTACAGAATCTCGTTCGTGTCGTCCCGTACGTCTCGATGGGGACATTATATGCGTCTATAACGTTATATATCCTAACCTAGAGCAACCTATCATCTCGGATGTAGTATTTTACAACAATCCTGGCGTGTCGGAACCTACTTTTCGGTGGGGACATTATATACGTGTATAGCGTTATATATCCTAACCTAAGTACCCTAACATCTCGGATGTAGTATTTTCCAACATTTCTGGCGGGTCGGCCCCTACTTCTCGGTGGGAACATTATATACTTCTATAACTTTATATATCGCAACCTAAGGCATCCTAACATCTCGGATGTAGTATTTTCCAACATTCCTGGCGGGTCGGCCCCTACTTCTCGGTGGGAACATTATATACGTCTATAACGTAATAGATCCTAACCTAACCCATCTAGACCCTCGCTGGTAATGTTTGACAGAATCCCGTTCGTGTCGTGCCCTACGTCTCGGAGGGCACATTATATACGCCTATAACGAAATATAACCTAACCTAACCCGTCTTGCACCTCGGTGATAATGCTTTACAGAATCCCATCCGTGTCGGACCGTACTTCTCGTTGTGGACATTATATACGTCTAGAACGTTATATAACCCAACCCAGGGCAACCTAACATCCCGAATGTAATATTTTCCTATATTCCTGGCGGGTCCGCCTCTACTTCTCGTTGGGAACATTATATACGTCTATAACCTAATATAACCTAACTTAACCCATCTAGACCCTCGCAGGTAATGTTTTACAGCATCCCGGTCGTGTCGGCCTGTACTTCTCGGTGGGGACATTACATTCGTCTATAACGTTATATATCCTAACGTAAGGCAACCTAACATCTCGAATGTAGTATTTTCCAACATTTCTGTCGGGTTGGCCCCTACTTCTCGGTGGGCACATTATATACGTCTATAACGTTATATATCCTAACCTGAGGCAACCTAACATGTCGAATGTAATATTTTACAACATTCCCGGCACTTCGGCCCCTACTTCTCGTGGGGCACGTTATATACGTCTATATCGCTATATATCCTAGCTTAAGGCAACCTAACATGTCGAATGTAATATTTTACAACATTCCCGTCACTTCGGTCCCTACTTCTCTGTGGTAACATTATATACGTCTATAACTTTATATATCCTAGCCTGAGGCAACCTAACATCTCGGATGTAATATTTTACTACATACCTGGCACGTCGGCCGCTACTTCTCGGTGGGAACATTATATACGTCTATAACGCTATATATCCTAGCCTAAGGCAACCTAACATGTCATATGTAATATTTTACAGCATTCCCGGCGCTTCGGCCCCTACTTCTCGGTGGAAACATTATATACATCTATAACGCTATATATCTTAGCTTAAGGCAACCTAACATCTCGGATGTAATATTTTACAACATTCCTGGCATATCGGTCCCTACTTCTCGGTGGGAACATTGTATACGTCTATAACGATATATATCCTAACCTAAGGCAAGCTAACATCTCCGGTGTAATATTTTACAACATTCCTGACGCGTTGGCACCTATTTCTCGGTGGGAACATTATATACGTCTATAGCTTTATATATCCTAGCCTAAGGCGACCTAACATGTCGGATGTAACATTTTACATCATTCCTGGCGTGTCGGCCCGTAGTTCTCGGTGGTAACATTGCATACGTCTATAACGTTGTATATCCTAGCCTATGGCAACCTAACATGTCGAATGTAATGTTTTACAACATTCCTGGCGTGTCGTCGCCTACTTCTGGATGGGGACATTATATACATCTATAAGGTTGTATGTCCTAACCTAAGGGAACCTAACATTTCGGATGTAATATTTTACAGCATTCCTGGCGTGTCCGCCCGTACCTCTCGGTGGGGACATTATATACGTCTATAACATTGTATATCCTAACCTAACGCAACCAAACATCTGGGGTGTAATATTTTACAACATTCCTGGCATGTCGGTCCCTACGTGTCGGTGGGAACGTTATATACGTCTATAACGATATATATCCTAACCTAAGGGAACTTTACATCTCGGATGTAATATTTTACAACATTCCTGGCATGTCGGGCCCTACTTCTCGGTGGGAACATTGTATACGTCTATAACGATATATATCCTAGCCTAAGGCAACCTAACATGTCGAATGTAATCTTTTACAACATTCCTAGCGTGTCGTCGCCTGCTTCTCGATGGGGACATTATATACGTCTATAACCTTGTATATACTAACCTAACGCAACTTAACATCTGGGATGTAACATTTTACTACATTCCTGGCGTGTCGTCGCCTACTTCTGGATGGGGACATTATATACATCTATAACGTTATATATCCTAACCAAAGGCAACCTAACATCTCGGAAGTAATAGTTGGCAACATGCCTGGCGTGTCGGCCCCTATTTCTCGGTGGGAACATTATATACGTCTATAGCGTTATATATCCTTGCCTATGGCGACCTAACATGTCGAATGTAATATTTTACATCATTCCCTCCATGTCGGCCCGTAGTTCTCTGTGGTAACATTACATACGACTATAACGGTATATATCCTAGCCTAAGGCAACCTGACATCTCGGATGTAATATCTTGCAGCATTCCTGGCGTGTCCGCCCGTACTTCTCGGTGGGGACATTATATACGTCTATAACGGTGTATACCCTAACGTAAGGGAACCTAAATCTCGGATGTAATATTTTACAACATTCTGGCGTGTCGTCGCCCGCTTCTCGATGGGGACATTATAAACGTCTATAACGTTGTATATCCTAACCTAACGCAACCTAACATCTGGGATGTAATATTTTACAACATTCCTGGCATGTCGGTCCCTACGTCTCGGTGGGAACGTTATATACGTCTATAACGATGTATATCCTAACCTAAGGGAACCTTACATCTCGGATGTAATATTTTACAACATTCTGGCGTCTCGTCGCCTGCTTCTCGATGGGGACATTATATACGTCTATAACCTTGTATATACTAACCTACAGCAACTTAACATCTGGGATGTCATATTTTACAACATTCCTGGCATGTCGGTCCCTACGTCTCCGTGGTTACATTATATACGTCTATAACGTTGTATATCCTAACCTAAGGCAACCTGAAATCTGGGATGTATTATTTTACAACATTCCTGGCATGTCGGTACCTACGTCTCGGTGGGAACATTCTATATGTCTATAACGTTGTATATCCTAACCTAAGGGAACCTAACATCTCGGGTGTAATATTTTACATCATTCCTGACGCGTCGGCCCCTATTTCTCGGTGGGAACATTATATACGTCTATAACGTTATATATTATAACCAAAGGCAACCTAACATCTCTACCGTAATATTTTACAACATTCCTGGCGTGACGGCTCCTACTTCTCGATGGGGACATTATATACATCTATAACGTTATATATCTTATCCTAAGGGAACCTAACATCTCGGATGTAATATTTTACAACATTCCTGGCATGTCAGTCCCTACTTCTCGGTAGAAACTTTGTATACGTCTATAACGATGTATATACTACTCTAAGGCAACCTAACATCTCGGATGTAATATTTTACAACATTCCTGACGCGTCGGTCCCTATTTCTCGGTGGGAACACTATATACGTCTATAACGTTATATATCCTAGCCTACGGCAACCTAACTTGTCGAATGTAATATTTTACAACATTCTGGCGTGTCGTCGCCTGCTTCTCGATGGGGACATTATATACGTCTATAACGTTGTATATACTAACCTAACGCAACCTAACATTTGGGATGTAATATTTTACAACATTGCTGACGCGTCAGCCCCTATTTCTTGGTGGGATCATTCTATACGTCTATAACGTTGTATATCCTAACCTAAGGGAACCTAACATCTCGGGTGTAATATTTTACAACATTCCTGGCATGTCGGTCCTTACTTCTCGGTGGGAAAATTGTATACGTCTATAACGATATATATGCTAGCCTAAGGCAACCTAACATGTCGAATGTAATATTTTACAACATTCCTGTCGTGTCGTCGCCTGCTTCTCGATGGGGACACTATATACGTCTATAACGATATATATCCTAACCTAAGGGAACCTAACATCTCGGGTGTAATGTTTTACAACATTCCTGACACGTCGTCGCCTGCTTCTCGATGGGGACATTATATACGTCTATAATGTTATATATCCTAACCTAAGCAACCTAACATCTGGGATGTAATATTTTACAAGATTCCTGGCATGTCGGTCCCCACGTCTCGGTAGGAACATTATATACGTCTATAACGATATATATCCTAACCTGCAGCAACCTAACATCTCGGATGTAATATTTTACATCATTCCTGGCGCGTCGGCTCCTACTTTTCGGTGGGAACATTATATACGTCTATAACGTTATATATCCTAACCTAAGGCAACCTAACACCTCGGATGTAATATTTTACAACATTCCTGGCATGTCGGTCCCTACGTCTCCGTCGGTACATTATATACGTCTGTAACGTTGTATATCCTAACCTAACGCAACCTAACGTCTGGGATGTAATATTTTAAAACACTCCTGGCATGTCGGTCCCTACGTCTCGGTGGGAACATTATATACGTCTATAACGATATATATCCTAACCTAAGGCAACCTAACATCTCGGATGTAATATTTGACAACATTCCTGGCGTGTTAACCCGCACTTCTCGGTGGGAACATCATATACGTCTATAGCGATATATATCCTAGCCTAAGGCGACCTAACACGTCGAATGTAATATTTTACATCATTCCTGACGTGTCGGCCCCTATTTCTCGGTGGGAACATTATGTACGTCTATAACGTTATATATGCTAGCCTAAGGCAACCTAACATGTCGAATGTAATATTTTACAACATTCCTGACGTGTCGTCGCCTACTTCTCGATGGGGACATTATATACATCTATAACGTTGTATATCATAACCTAAGGCAACCTAACATCTCGGATGTAATATTTTACAACATTCCTGGTATGTCGGGCCCTACTTCTCGGTGGGAACATTGTATACGTCTATAACGTTATATATCCTAGCCTAAGGCAACCCAACTTGTAGAATGTAATATTTTACAACATTCCTGGCGTGTCGTCGCCTACTTCTCGATGGGGACATTATATACATCTATAACGTTGTATATCATAACCTAAGGCAACCTAACATCTCGGATGTAATATTTTACAACATTCCTGGCATGTCGGTCCCTACGTCTCGGTGGGAACATTATATACGTCTATAACGATATATATCCTAACCTAAGGCAACCTAACATCTCGGATGTAATATTTTACAACATTCCTGGCGCTTCGGCTGCTACTTTTCGGTGGGAACATTATATACGTCTATAACGTTACATATCCTAACGTATGGCAACATAACAGCTCGGATGTTATATTTTACAACATTCCTGCCGTGTCGTCGCCTGCTTCTCGATGGGGACATTATATACATCTATAACGTTGTATATCCTAACCTAAGGCAACCTAACATCTCGGATTTAGTATTTTACAACATTCCTGTCATGTCGGTCCCTACTTCTCGGTGGGGACATTGTGTACGTCTATAACGATATATATCCTAGCCTAAGGCAACCTAACATGTCGAATGTAATATTTTACTACATTCCTGTCGTGTCGTCGCCTGCTTCTCGATGGGGACATTATATACATCTATAACGTTGTATATCCTAACCTAAGGCAACCTAACATATCGGATGTAATATTTTACAACATTCTGGCGTGTCGTCGCCTGCTTCTCCATGGGGACATTATATACGTCTATAACCTTGTATATACTAACCTAACGCAACCTAACATCTGGGATGTAATATTTTACAACATTCCTGGCGTGTCGTCGCCTACTTCTCGATGGGGACATTATATACATCTATAACGTTGTATATCCTAACCTAAGGCAACCTAACATCTCGGATGTAATATTTTACAACATTCTGGCGTGTCGCCGCCTGCTTCTCGATGGGGACATTATATACGTCTATAACGTTGTATATACTAACCTAACGCAACCTAACATCTGGGATGTAATATTTTACAACATTCCTGGCATGTCGGTCCCTACGTCTCCGTGGGTACATTATATACGTCTGTAACGTTGTATATCCTAACCTAACGCAACCTAACGTCTGGGATGTAATATTTTAAAACAATCCTGGTATGTCGGTCCCTACGTCTCGGTGGGAACATTATATACGTCTATAACGATATATATCCTAACCTAAGGCAACCTAACACCTCGGATGTAATATTTTACAACATTCCCGGCATGTCGGTCCCTACGTCTCCGTGGGTACATTATATACGTCTGTAACGTTGTATATCCTAACCTAACGCAACCTAACGTCTGGGATGTAATATTTTAAAACATTCCTGGCATGTCGGTCCCTACGTCTCGGTGGGAACATTATATACGTCTATAACGATATATATCCTAACCTAAGGCAACCTAACATCTCGGATGTAATATTTGACAACATTCCTGGCGTGTTAACCCGCACTTCTCGATGGGGACATTATATACATCTATAACGTTGTAAATCATAACCTAAGGCAACCTAACATCTCGGATGTAATATTTTACAACATTCCTGGTATGTCGGCCCCTACTTCTCTGTGGTAACATTATATACGCCTATAACGCTACATATCCTAGTCTAAGGCACCCTAATATCTCAGATGTAGTATTTTCCCACATTCCTGGCGCGTCGGCCCCTACTTATCGGTGGGAACATTATATACGTCTACAACGCTATATATCCTAGCCTAAGGCAAACTAACATGTCGAATGTAATATTTCACAACATTCCTGGCGGGTCGGCCCCACTTCTCGGTGGGAACATTATAAACGTCTATAACGTAATATATCCTAACCTAACCCATTTTGCCCCTCGGTGATATTGTTTTACAGAATCCCGGCCGTGTCGGATCGTACTTCTCGGTGGGGACATTATATACGTCCATAACCTTATATATCCCAACCTAAGGCCGCCTAACATCTCGGATGCAGTATTTTACAACATTCCTGGCGTGCCGGCCCCTAAATCTCGGTGGGAACATTATATACGTCTAGAACGTAATATAACATAACCTAACCCATCTATCCCCCCGTTGGTAATGTTTTACAGAATACCGGTCGTTTCGTCCCGTACATCTGGGTGGGGACATTATATGCGTCTATAACGTTATATATCCCAACCTAAGGCAACATAACATCTCGGATGCAGTATTTCACAACATTCCTGGCGGGTCGGCCCCACTTCTCGGTGGGAACATTATATACGTCTATAACGTAATATAAACTAACCTAACCCATCTAGCCCCTCGCTGGTAATGTTTTACAGAATCCCGGTCGCGTCGGCCCGTACCTCTCGCTGTGGACATTATATATCCTATCCTAAGGCAAATTAACATCTCGGATGTAGTATTTTCCAACATTCCTGGCGGGACGGTCCCTACTTCTCGGTGGGCACATTATATACGTCTATAACGTAATATAACCTAACCTGACCCATCTAGACCCTCGCTGGTAATGTCTTACAGAATCCCGTTCGTGTCGTCCCGTACGTCTCCGTGCGGACATTATATACATCTATAACGTTATATTTCCTAACCTAAGGCAACGAAACATCTCGAATGTAGTATTTTACAACATTCCAGGCGGGTCGGCCCCACTTCTGGGTGGGAACATTATTTACGTCAATAACGTAATATAAGCTAACCTAAGTAACCTAACATCTCGGATGTAGTATATTACATCATTCCTGGCTGGGTGGCCCCTAATTCTCGGTGGGAACATTACATACGTCTATAACGTAATATAACCTAACCTAACCCATCTAGACCTTCGCTGGTAATGTTTTACAGAATCCCGGTCGTGTCGGCCCGTACATCTCGGCGGGGACGTTATATACGTCTATAACGCTGTATATATTACCATAAGGCAACCTAACATCTGGAATGTAGTATTTCAAAGCATTCCTGGCGGGTCGGCCCCACTTCTCGGTGGGAATATTATTTACCTCTATAACGTAACATAACCTACCCTAACCCATCTAGTTCCTCGCTGGTAATGTTTTACAGAATCCTGGCCGTGTCGGCCCGTAAACCTCGGTGGCGACATTATATACGTCTATAACGTTGTATATCCTAACCTAAGGCATCCTAACATCTCGGATGTAGTATTTTCCAACATTCCTGGCGGGTCGGCCCCTACTTCTCGGTGGGAACATTCCATACGTCTTTAACGTTGTATATCCTAGCATAAGGGAACCTAACATCTGGGGTGTAATATTTTACAACATTCCTGAAGCGTCGGCACCTATTTCTCGGTGGGAACATTATATACATCTATAACGTTATATATCCTAGCCTAAGGCGACCTAACATGTCGAATGTAATATTTTACATCATTCCTGACGTGTCGAACCATAGTTCTCGGTGGTAACATCATATACGTCTATAACGTTATATATCCTAGCCTAAGGCAACCTAACACCTCGGATGTAATATTTTACAACATTCCTGGCGTGTCGTCACCTGCTCCTCGATGGGGACATTATATACGTCTATATCGCTGTATATCCTAACCTAAGCCAACCTAACACCTGGGATGTAATATTTTACAAGATTCCTGGCACGTCGATCCCCACGTCTCGGTGGGAACATTATATACGTCTATAACGATATATATCCTAACCTAAAGCATACTAACATCTCGGATGTAATATTTTGCATCATTCCTGGCATGTCGGTCCCTACATCTCGATGGGAACTTTCTATACGTCTATAACGTTGAATATCCTAACCTAAGGGAACCTAACATCTCGGGTGTAATATTTTACAACATTCCTGGCGGGGCGGAACCTACTTCTCGGTGAGAACATTATATACGTCTATAACGTAATATAACCTAACCTAACCCATCCAGACCCTCGCTCTTATTGTTTTACAGAATCTCGTTCGTGTCGTCCCGTACGTCTCGATGGGGACATTATATGCGTCTATAACGTTATATATCCTAACCTAGAGCAACCTATCATCTCGGATGTAGTATTTTACAACAATCCTGGCGTGTCGGAACCTACTTTTCGGTGGGGACATTATATACGTGTATAGCGTTATATATCCTAACCTAAGTACCCTAACATCTCGGATGTAGTATTTTCCAACATTTCTGGCGGGTCGGCCCCTACTTCTCGGTGGGAACATTATATACTTCTATAACTTTATATATCGCAACCTAAGGCATCCTAACATCTCGGATGTAGTATTTTCCAACATTCCTGGCGGGTCGGCCCCTACTTCTCGGTGGGAACATTATATACGTCTATAACGTAATAGATCCTAACCTAACCCATCTAGACCCTCGCTGGTAATGTTTGACAGAATCCCGTTCGTGTCGTGCCCTACGTCTCGGAGGGCACATTATATACGCCTATAACGAAATATAACCTAACCTAACCCGTCTTGCACCTCGGTGATAATGCTTTACAGAATCCCATCCGTGTCGGACCGTACTTCTCGTTGTGGACATTATATACGTCTAGAACGTTATATAACCCAACCCAGGGCAACCTAACATCCCGAATGTAATATTTTCCTATATTCCTGGCGGGTCCGCCTCTACTTCTCGTTGGGAACATTATATACGTCTATAACCTAATATAACCTAACTTAACCCATCTAGACCCTCGCAGGTAATGTTTTACAGCATCCCGGTCGTGTCGGCCTGTACTTCTCGGTGGGGACATTACATTCGTCTATAATGTTATATATCCTAACGTAAGGCAACCTAACATCTCGAATGTAGTATTTTCCAACATTTCTATCGGGTTGGCCCCTACTTCTCGGTGGGCACATTATATACGTCTATAACGTTATATATCCTAACCTGAGGCAACCTAACATGTCGAATGTAATATTTTACAACATTCCCGGCACTTCGGCCCCTACTTCTCGTGGGGCACGTTATATACGTCTATATCGCTATATATCCTAGCTTAAGGCAACCTAACATGTCGAATGTAATATTTTACAACATTCCCGTCACTTCGGTCCCTACTTCTCTGTGGTAACATTATATACGTCTATAACTTTATATATCCTAGCCTGAGGCAACCTAACATCTCGGATGTAATATTTTACTACATACCTGGCACGTCGGCCGCTACTTCTCGGTGGGAACATTATATACGTCTATAACGCTATATATCCTAGCCTAAGGCAACCTAACATGTCATATGTAATATTTTACAGCATTCCCGGCGCTTCGGCCCCTACTTCTCGGTGGAAACATTATATACATCTATAACGCTATATATCTTAGCTTAAGGCAACCTAACATCTCGGATGTAATATTTTACAACATTCCTGGCATATCGGTCCCTACTTCTCGGTGGGAACATTGTATACGTCTATAACGATATATATCCTAACCTAAGGCAAGCTAACATCTCCGGTGTAATATTTTACAACATTCCTGACGCGTTGGCACCTATTTCTCGGTGGGAACATTATATACGTCTATAGCTTTATATATCCTAGCCTAAGGCGACCTAACATGTCGGATGTAACATTTTACATCATTCCTGGCGTGTCGGCCCGTAGTTCTCGGTGGTAACATTGCATACGTCTATAACGTTGTATATCCTAGCCTATGGCAACCTAACATGTCGAATGTAATGTTTTACAACATTCCTGGCGTGTCGTCGCCTACTTCTGGATGGGGACATTATATACATCTATAAGGTTGTATGTCCTAACCTAAGGGAACCTAACATTTCGGATGTAATATTTTACAGCATTCCTGGCGTGTCCGCCCGTACCTCTCGGTGGGGACATTATATACGTCTATAACATTGTATATCCTAACCTAACGCAACCAAACATCTGGGGTGTAATATTTTACAACATTCCTGGCATGTCGGTCCCTACGTGTCGGTGGGAACGTTATATACGTCTATAACGATATATATCCTAACCTAAGGGAACTTTACATCTCGGATGTAATATTTTACAACATTCCTGGCATGTCGGGCCCTACTTCTCGGTGGGAACATTGTATACGTCTATAACGATATATATCCTAGCCTAAGGCAACCTAACATGTCGAATGTAATATTTTACAACATTCCTGTCGTGTCGTCGCCTGCTTCACGATGGGGACTATATATACGTCTATAACGTTGTATATTCTAACCTAACGCAACCTAACATCTGGGATGTAACATTTTACTACATTCCAGGCGTGTCGTCGCCAACTTCTGGATGGGGACATTATATACATCTATAACGTTATATATCTTAACCTAAGGGAACCTAACATCTCGGATGTAATATTTTACAACATTCCTGGCATGTCGGGCCCTACTTCTCGGTGGGAACATTGTACACGTCTATAACGATGTATATACTACTCTAAGGCAACCTAACATCTCGGATGTAATATTTTACAACATTCCTGGCGCTTCGGCTGCTACTTTTCGGTGGGAACATTATATACGTCTATAACGTTACATATCCTAACGTATGGCAACAAAACATCTCGGATGTTACATTTTACAACATTCCTGTCGTGTCGTCGCCTGCTTCTCGATGGGGACTTTATATACGTCTATAACGTTGTATATACTAACCTAACGCAACCAAACATCTGGGGTGTAATATTTTACAACATTCCTGGCATGTCGGTCCCTACGTGTCGGTGGGAACGTTATATACGTCTATAACGATATATATCCTAACCTAAGGGAACTTTACATCTCGGATGTAATATTTTACAACATTCCTGGCATGTCGGGCCCTACTTCTCGGTGGGAACATTGTATACGTCTATAACGATATATATCCTAGCCTAAGGCAACCTAACATGTCGAATGTAATATTTTACAACATTCCTGTCGTGTCGTCGCCTGCTTCACGTTGGGGACATTATATATGTCTATGACGTTGTATATTGTAACCTAACGCAACCTAACATCTGGGATGTAACATTTTACTACATTCCTGGCGTGTCGTCGCCAACTTCTGGATGGGGACATTATATGCGTCTATAACGTTGTATATACTAACCTAACGCAACCTAACATTTGGGATGTAATATTTTACAACATTCCTGGCGTGTCGTCACCTGCTCCTCGATGGGGACATTATATACGTCTATATCGCTGTATATCCTAACCTAAGCCAACCTAACACCTGGGATGTAATATTTTACAAGATTCCTGGCACGTCGATCCCCACGTCTAGGTGGGAACATTATATACGTCTATAACGATATATATCCTAACCTAAAGCATACTAACATCTCGGATGTAATATTTTGCATCATTCCTGGCATGTCGGTCCCTACATCTCGATGGGAACTTTCTATACGTCTATAACGTTGAATATCCTAACCTAAGGGAACCTAACATCTCGGGTGTAATATTTTACAACATTCCTGGCGGGGCGGAACCTACTTCTCGGTGAGAACATTATATACGTCTATAACGTAATATAACCTAACCTAACCCATCCAGACCCTCGCTCTTACTGTTTTACAGAATCTCGTTCGTGTCGTCCCGTACGTCTCGATGGGGACATTATATGCGTCTATAACGTTATATATCCTAACCTAGAGCAACCTATCATCTCGGATGTAGTATTTTACAACAATCCTGGCGTGTCGGAACCTACTTTTCGGTGGGGACATTATATACGTGTATAGCGTTATATATCCTAACCTAAGTACCCTAACATCTCGGATGTAGTATTTTCCAACATTTCTGGCGGGTCGGCCCCTACTTCTCGGTGGGAACATTATATACTTCTATAACTTTATATATCGCAACCTAAGGCATCCTAACATCTCGGATGTAGTATTTTCCAACATTCCTGGCGGGTCGGCCCCTACTTCTCGGTGGGAACATTATATACGTCTATAACGTAATAGATCCTAACCTAACCCATCTAGACCCTCGCTGGTAATGTTTGACAGAATCCCGTTCGTGTCGTGCCCTACGTCTCGGAGGGCACATTATATACGCCTATAACGAAATATAACCTAACCTAACCCGTCTTGCACCTCGGTGATAATGCTTTACAGAATCCCATCCGTGTCGGACCGTACTTCTCGTTGTGGACATTATATACGTCTAGAACGTTATATAACCCAACCCAGGGCAACCTAACATCCCGAATGTAATATTTTCCTATATTCCTGGCGGGTCCGCCTCTACTTCTCGTTGGGAACATTATATACGTCTATAACCTAATATAACCTAACTTAACCCATCTAGACCCTCGCAGGTAATGTTTTACAGCATCCCGGTCGTGTCGGCCTGTACTTCTCGGTGGGGACATTACATTCGTCTATAACGTTATATATCCTAACGTAAGGCAACCTAACATCTCGAATGTAGTATTTTCCAACATTTCTGTCGGGTTGGCCCCTACTTCTCGGTGGGCACATTATATACGTCTATAACGTTATATATCCTAACCTGAGGCAACCTAACATGTCGAATGTAATATTTTACAACATTCCCGGCACTTCGGCCCCTACTTCTCGTGGGGCACGTTATATACGTCTATATCGCTATATATCCTAGCTTAAGGCAACCTAACATGTCGAATGTAATATTTTACAACATTCCCGTCACTTCGGTCCCTACTTCTCTGTGGTAACATTATATACGTCTATAACTTTATATATCCTAGCCTGAGGCAACCTAACATCTCGGATGTAATATTTTACTACATACCTGGCACGTCGGCCGCTACTTCTCGGTGGGAACATTATATACGTCTATAACGCTATATATCCTAGCCTAAGGCAACCTAACATGTCATATGTAATATTTTACAGCATTCCCGGCGCTTCGGCCCCTACTTCTCGGTGGAAACATTATATACATCTATAACGCTATATATCTTAGCTTAAGGCAACCTAACATCTCGGATGTAATATTTTACAACATTCCTGGCATATCGGTCCCTACTTCTCGGTGGGAACATTGTATACGTCTATAACGATATATATCCTAACCTAAGGCAAGCTAACATCTCCGGTGTAATATTTTACAACATTCCTGACGCGTTGGCACCTATTTCTCGGTGGGAACATTATATACGTCTATAGCTTTATATATCCTAGCCTAAGGCGACCTAACATGTCGGATGTAACATTTTACATCATTCCTGGCGTGTCGGCCCGTAGTTCTCGGTGGTAACATTGCATACGTCTATAACGTTGTATATCCTAGCCTATGGCAACCTAACATGTCGAATGTAATGTTTTACAACATTCCTGGCGTGTCGTCGCCTACTTCTGGATGGGGACATTATATACATCTATAAGGTTGTATGTCCTAACCTAAGGGAACCTAACATTTCGGATGTAATATTTTACAGCATTCCTGGCGTGTCCGCCCGTACCTCTCGGTGGGGACATTATATACGTCTATAACATTGTATATCCTAACCTAACGCAACCAAACATCTGGGGTGTAATATTTTACAACATTCCTGGCATGTCGGTCCCTACGTGTCGGTGGGAACGTTATATACGTCTATAACGATATATATCCTAACCTAAGGGAACTTTACATCTCGGATGTAATATTTTACAACATTCCTGGCATGTCGGGCCCTACTTCTCGGTGGGAACATTGTATACGTCTATAACGATATATATCCTAGCCTAAGGCAACCTAACATGTCGAATGTAATATTTTACAACATTCCTGTCGTGTCGTCGCCTGCTTCACGATGGGGACTATATATACGTCTATAACGTTGTATATTCTAACCTAACGCAACCTAACATCTGGGATGTAACATTTTACTACATTCCTGGCGTGTCGTCGCCAACTTCTGGATGGGGACATTATATACATCTATAACGTTATATATCTTAACCTAAGGGAACCTAACATCTCGGATGTAATATTTTACAACATTCCTGGCATGTCGGTCCCTACTTCTCGGTGGAAACATTGTATACGTCTATAACGATGTATATACTACTCTAAGGCAACCTAACTTCTCGGGTGTAATATTTTACAACATTCCTGGCATGTCGGGCCCTACTTCTCGGTGGGAACATTGTATACGTCTATAACGATATATATCCTAGCCTAAGGCAACCTAACATGTCGAATGTAATCTTTTACAACATTCCTAGCGTGTCGTCGCCTGCTTCTCGATGGGGACATTATATACGTCTATAACCTTGTATATACTAACCTAACGCAACTTAACATCTGGGATGTAACATTTTACTACATTCCTGGCGTGTCGTCGCCTACTTCTGGATGGGGACATTATATACATCTATAACGTTATATATCCTAACCAAAGGCAACCTAACATCTCGGAAGTAATAGTTGGCAACATGCCTGGCGTGTCGGCCCCTATTTCTCGGTGGGAACATTATATACGTCTATAGCGTTACATATCCTTGCCTATGGCGACCTAACATGTCGAATGTAATATTTTACATCATTCCCTCCATGTCGGCCCGTAGTTCTCTGTGGTAACATTACATACGACTATAACGGTATATATCCTAGCCTAAGGCAACCTGACATCTCGGATGTAATATCTTGCAGCATTCCTGGCGTGTCCGCCCGTACTTCTCGGTGGGGACATTATATACGTCTATAACGGTGTATACCCTAACGTAAGGGAACCTAAATCTCGGATGTAATATTTTACAACATTCTGGCGTGTCGTCGCCCGCTTCTCGATGGGGACATTATAAACGTCTATAACGTTGTATATCCTAACCTAACGCAACCTAACATCTGGGATGTAATATTTTACAACATTCCTGGCATGTCGGTCCCTACGTCTCGGTGGGAACGTTATATACGTCTATAACGATGTATATCCTAACCTAAGGGAACCTTACATCTCGGATGTAATATTTTACAACATTCTGGCGTCTCGTCGCCTGCTTCTCGATGGGGACATTATATACGTCTATAACCTTGTATATACTAACCTACAGCAACTTAACATCTGGGATGTCATATTTTACAACATTCCTGGCATGTCGGTCCCTACGTCTCCGTGGTTACATTATATACGTCTATAACGTTGTATATCATAACCTAACGCAACCTAACATCTGGGGTGTAATATTTTACAACATTCCTGGCATGTCGGTCCCTACGTGTCGGTGGGAACGTTATATACGTCTATAACGATATATATCCTAACCTAAGGGAACTTTACATCTCGGATGTAATATTTTACAACATTCCTGGCATGTCGGGCCCTACTTCTCGGTGGGAACATTGTATACGTCTATAACGATATATATCATAGCCTAAGGCAACCTAACATGTCGAATGTAATATTTTACAACGTTCCTGTCGTGTCGTCGCCTAGTTCACGATGGGGACATTATATACGTCTATAACGTTGTATATTCTAACCTAACGCAACCTAACATCTGGGATGTAACATTTTACTACATTCCTGGCGTGTCGTCGCCAACTTCTGGATGGGGACATTATATACATCTATAACGTTATATATCTTAACCTAAGGGAACCTAACATCTCGGATGTAATATTTTACAACATTCCTGGCATGTCGGTCCCTACTTCTCGGTGGAAACATTGTACACGTCTATAACGATGTATATACTACTCTAAGGCAACCTAACATCTCGGATGTAATATTTTACAACATTCCTGGCGCTTCGGCTGCTACTTTTCGGTGGGAACATTATATACGTCTATAACGTTACATATCCTAACGTATGACAACAAAACATCTCGGATGTTACATTTTACAACATTCCTGGCGTGTCGTCGCCTGCTTCTCGATGGGGACTTTATATACGTCTATAACGTTGTATATTGTAACCTAACGCAACCTAACATCTGGGATGTAACATTTTACTACATTCCTGGCGTGTCGTCGCCAACTTCTGGATGGGGACATTATATGCGTCTATAACGTTGTATATTCTAACCTAACGCAACCTATCATCTGGGATGTAATATTTTACAACATTCCTGGCGTGTCGTCGCCTACTTCTGGATGGGGACATTATATACATCTATAACGTTATATATCTTAACCTAAGGGAACCTAACATCTCGGATGTAATATTTTACAACATTCCTGGCATGTCGGTCCCTACTTCTCGGTGGAAACATTGTATACGTCTATAACGATGTATATACTACTCTAAGGCAACCTAACATCTCGGATGTAATATTTTACAACATTCCTGACGCGTCGGTCCCTATTTCTCGGTGGGAAAATTATATACGTCTATAACGTTATATATCCTAGCCTACGGCAACCTAACTTGTCGAATGTAATATTTTACAACATTCCTGGCGTGTCGTAGCCTACTTCTGGATGGGGACATTATATACGTCTATAACGTTGTATATCCTAACCTAAGGCAACCTGAAATCTGGGATGTATTATTTTACAACATTCCTGGCATGTCGGTACCTACGTCTCGGTGGGAACATTCTATATGTCTATAACGTTGTATATCCTAACCTAAGGGAACCTAACATCTCGGGTGTAATATTTTACATCATTCCTGACGCGTCGGCCCCTATTTCTCGGTGGGAACATTATATACGTCTATAACGTTATATATTATAACCAAAGGCAACCTAACATCTCTACCGTAATATTTTACAACATTCCTGGCGTGACGGCTCCTACTTCTCGATGGGGACATTATATACATCTATAACGTTATATATCTTATCCTAAGGGAACCTAACATCTCGGATGTAATATTTTACAACATTCCTGGCATGTCAGTCCCTACTTCTCGGTAGAAACTTTGTATACGTCTATAACGATGTATATACTACTCTAAGGCAACCTAACATCTCGGATGTAATATTTTACAACATTCCTGACGCGTCGGTCCCTATTTCTCGGTGGGAACACTATATACGTCTATAACGTTATATATCCTAGCCTACGGCAACCTAACTTGTCGAATGTAATATTTTACAACATTCTGGCGTGTCGTCGCCTGCTTCTCGATGGGGACATTATATACGTCTATAACGTTGTATATACTAACCTAACGCAACCTAACATTTGGGATGTAATATTTTACAACATTGCTGACGCGTCAGCCCCTATTTCTTGGTGGGATCATTCTATACGTCTATAACGTTGTATATCCTAACCTAAGGGAACCTAACATCTCGGGTGTAATATTTTACAACATTCCTGGCATGTCGGTCCTTACTTCTCGGTGGGAAAATTGTATACGTCTATAACGATATATATGCTAGCCTAAGGCAACCTAACATGTCGAATGTAATATTTTACAACATTCCTGTCGTGTCGTCGCCTGCTTCTCGATGGGGACACTATATACGTCTATAACGATATATATCCTAACCTAAGGGAACCTAACATCTCGGGTGTAATGTTTTACAACATTCCTGACACGTCGTCGCCTGCTTCTCGATGGGGACATTATATACGTCTATAATGTTATATATCCTAACCTAAGCAACCTAACATCTCGGATGTAATATTTTACAACATTCCTGGCATGTCGGTCCCTACTTCTCGGTAGGAACATTATATACGTCTATAACGATATATATCCTAACCTGCAGCAACCTAACATCTCGGATGTAATATTTTACATCATTCCTGGCGCGTCGGCTCCTACTTTTCGGTGGGAACATTATATACGTCTATAACGTTATATATCCTAACGTAAGGCAACATAACATCTTGGATGTAATATTTTACAACATTCCTGGCATGTCGGTCACTACGTCTCGGTGGGAACGTTATATACGTCTATAACGTTGTATATCCTAACCTAAGGTAACCCAACATCTCGGATGTAATATTTGACAACATTCCTGGCGTGTCGGACCGTACGTCGCGGTCGGAACATTCTATACGTCTATAACGTTGTATATCCTAACCTAAGGGAACCTAACATCTCGGGTGTAATATTTTACAACATTGCTGGCATGTCGGTCCCTACGTCTCGGTGGGGACATTATATACGTCTATAACGATATATATCCTAACCTAAGGCAACCTAACATCTCGGACGTAATAGTTGGCAACATTCCTGGCGTGTCGGCCCCTATTTCTCGGTGGGAACATTATATACGTCTATAGCGTTATATATCCTACCCTATGGCGACCTAACATGTCGAATGTAATATTTTACATCATTCCCTCCGTGTCGGCCCGTAGTTCTCGGTGGTAACATTACATACGACTATAACGGTATATATCGTAGCCTAAGGCAACCTAACATCTCGGATGTAATAGGTGGCAACATTCCTGGCTTGTCGGCCCCTATTTCTCGGTGGGAACATTATATACGTCTATAGCGTTATATATCCTAGCCTATGGCGACCTAACATGTCGAATGTAATATTTTACATCATTCCCTCCGTGTCGGCCCGTAGTTCTCGGTGGTAACATTACATACGACTATAACGGTATATATCCTAGCCTAAGGCAACCTAACATCTCGGATGTAATATTTTACAACATTCTTGGCATTTCGACCCGTAGTTCTCGGTGGTAACATTATATACGTCTATAACGTTATATATCCTATCCTAAGGCAACCTAACATCTCGGATGTAATATTTGACAACATTCCTGACGCGTCGGCCCATATTTCTCGGTGGGGACCTTTATATACATCTGTATCGTTGTATATCCTAACCTAAGCCAACCTAACATGTCGAATCTAATATTTTACAACATTCCTGGTAAGTCGTCGCCTACTTCTCGATGGGGACATTATATACATCTATAACGTTGTATATCCTAGCCTAAGGCAACTAAACATGTCGAATGTAATATTTTACAACATTCCTGGCGTGTCGTCGCCTACTTCTCGATGGGGACATTATATACATCTATAACCTTGTATATCCTAACCTAAGGCAACCTAACATCTCGGATGTAATATTTTACAACATTCCTGGCATGTCGGTCACTACGTCTCGGTGGGAACATTATATACGTCTATAACGTTGTATAGCCTAACCAAAGGGAACCGAACATCTCGGACGTAATAGTTGGCAACATTCCTGGCGTGTCGGCCCCTATTTCTCGGTGGGAACATTATATACGTCTATATCGTAATATAACATAACATAACGAATCTTGCGCCTCGGTGATAACGTTTTACAGAATCCCGGCCCTGTCGTCCCGTACGTCTCGGTGCGAACATCATATACGTCTATAACGTTGTATATCCTAACCTAAGGCAACTTAACATCTCGAATGTAGTATTTTCCAACATTCCTGGCGAGTGCGGCCCCTACTTCTCGATGGGGACATTATAAACTTCTATATCGTAAGATAACCTATCCTAACCCATTTTGCCCCTCGGTGATATTGTTTTACAGAATCCCGGCCGTGTCGGCCCGTATTTCTCGGTGGGGACATTATATACGTCTATAACCTTATACATCCCAACCTAAGGCCGCCTAACATCTCGAATGTAGTATTTTCCACCATTCCTGGCGGGTCGGCCCCTAATCCTCGGTGGGCACATTATATACGTTTATAACGTTGTATATATTACCATAAGGAAACATAACATCTCGAATGTAGATTTTCACAACATTTCTGGCGGGTCGGCCCCACTTCTCGGTCGGAACATTATATACGTCTATAACGTAATAGATCCTAACCTAACCCATCTAGACCCTCGCTGGTAATGTTTGACAGAATCCCGTTCGTGTCGTGCCCTACGTCTCGGAGGGCACATTATATACGCCTATAACGAAATATAACCTAACCTAACCCGTCTTGCACCTCGGTGATAATGCTTTACAGAATCCCATCCGTGTCGGACCGTACTTCTCGTTGTGGACATTATATACGTCTAGAACGTTATATAACCCAACCCAGGGCAACCTAACATCCCGAATGTAATATTTTCCTATATTCCTGGCGGGTCCGCCTCTACTTCTCGTTGGGAACATTATATACGTCTATAACCTAATATAACCTAACTTAACCCATCTAGACCCTCGCAGGTAATGTTTTACAGCATCCCGGTCGTGTCGGCCTGTACTTCTCGGTGGGGACATTACATTCGTCTATAACGTTATATATCCTAACGTAAGGCAACCTAACATCTCGAATGTAGTATTTTCCAACATTTCTGTCGGGTTGGCCCCTACTTCTCGGTGGGCACATTATATACGTCTATAACGTTATATATCCTAACCTGAGGCAACCTAACATGTCGAATGTAATATTTTACAACATTCCCGGCACTTCGGCCCCTACTTCTCGTGGGGCACGTTATATACGTCTATATCGCTATATATCCTAGCTTAAGGCAACCTAACATGTCGAATGTAATATTTTACAACATTCCCGTCACTTCGGTCCCTACTTCTCTGTGGTAACATTATATACGTCTATAACTTTATATATCCTAGCCTGAGGCAACCTAACATCTCGGATGTAATATTTTACTACATACCTGGCACGTCGGCCGCTACTTCTCGGTGGGAACATTATATACGTCTATAACGCTATATATCCTAGCCTAAGGCAACCTAACATGTCATATGTAATATTTTACAGCATTCCCGGCGCTTCGGCCCCTACTTCTCGGTGGAAACATTATATACATCTATAACGCTATATATCTTAGCTTAAGGCAACCTAACATCTCGGATGTAATATTTTACAACATTCCTGGCATATCGGTCCCTACTTCTCGGTGGGAACATTGTATACGTCTATAACGATATATATCCTAACCTAAGGCAAGCTAACATCTCCGGTGTAATATTTTACAACATTCCTGACGCGTTGGCACCTATTTCTCGGTGGGAACATTATATACGTCTATAGCTTTATATATCCTAGCCTAAGGCGACCTAACATGTCGGATGTAACATTTTACATCATTCCTGGCGTGTCGGCCCGTAGTTCTCGGTGGTAACATTGCATACGTCTATAACGTTGTATATCCTAGCCTATGGCAACCTAACATGTCGAATGTAATGTTTTACAACATTCCTGGCGTGTCGTCGCCTACTTCTGGATGGGGACATTATATACATCTATAAGGTTGTATGTCCTAACCTAAGGGAACCTAACATTTCGGATGTAATATTTTACAGCATTCCTGGCGTGTCCGCCCGTACCTCTCGGTGGGGACATTATATACGTCTATAACATTGTATATCCTAACCTAACGCAACCAAACATCTGGGGTGTAATATTTTACAACATTCCTGGCATGTCGGTCCCCACGTCTCGGTGGGAACATTATATAAGTCTATAACGTTGTATATACTAACCTAAGGGAACCTAACATCTCGGGTGTAATATTTTACAACATTCCTGACGCGTCGGCCCCTATTTCTCGGTGGGAACATTATATACGTCTATAACGTTATATACTAGCGTAAGGCGACCTAACATCTCGGATGTAATATTTTTCAACATTCCTGGTGTGTCGGCACTTAGCTCTCCGTGGGAACATTATATACGTCTATAACGTTATATATCCTAACCTAAGGCAACCTAACATCTGGGATGTTGTATTTTACAACATTCCTGGCGGGTCGGCCTCTACTTTTCGGTGGGAACATTATATACGTCTATAACGTTTTATATTCTCACCTAAGGCAAACTAACATCTCGAATGTAGTATTTTACAACATTCCTGGCATGTCGGTCCCTACATCTCGGTGGGAACTTTCTATACGTCTATAACGTTGTATATCCTAACCTAAGGGAACCTAACATCTCGGGTGTAATATTTTACAACATTCCTGACGCGATGGGCCCGTATTTCTCGGTGGGAAAATTATATACGTCTATAACGTTAGATATCCTAACCGAAAGCAACCTAACATCTCGGATGTAATATTTTACAACATTCCTATCGTGTCGTCGCCTGCTTCTCGATGGGGATATTATATACGTCTATAACGTTGTATATCCTAACCTAACGCAACCTAACATCTGGTGATGTAATCTTTTACAACATTCCTGTCATCTCAGTCCCTACGCCTCGGTAGGAACATTCTATACGTCTATAACGTTATATATCCTAACCTAAGGCAACCTAACATCTCGGATGTAATATTTTACTACATTCCTGTCGGGTCGGCCCCACTTC
The DNA here is from genome assembly GCA_963969225.1 of Xylocopa violacea. Lineage (NCBI taxonomy): Eukaryota > Metazoa > Arthropoda > Insecta > Hymenoptera > Apidae > Xylocopa > Xylocopa violacea. Next base: position 499,342 of record CAXAJV010000263.1, on the reverse strand, counting down.
TCGGTGGGAACATTATATACGTCTATAACGTAATATAAACTAACCTAACCCATCTAGTCCCTCGCTGGTAATGTTTTACAGAATCCCTGTCGTGTCGGCCCGTACTTCTCGGTGGGGACACTATATACGTCTATAACGTTGTTTATAATACCATAAGGATACCTAACATCTCGAATGTAGTATTTCACAACATTCTTGGCGGGTCGGCACCACTTCTCGGTGGGAACATTATATACGTCTATAACGTAATATGACCTAACCTAACCCATCTAGCCCCTCCCTGATAATGTTTTACAGAATCCCGGTGGTGTCGGACCGTACTTCTCGGTGGCGACATTATATACGTCTATAACGCTATATATCCCAACCTAAGGCAACCTAACATCTCGGATGTAGTATTTTCCAACATTCCTGGCGAGTCGGACCCTACTTCTCGGGAGGAACATTATATACGTCTATAACCTAATATAACCTAACCTAACGCATTTAGACTCTCGCTGGTAATGTTTTACAGAATCTCGTTCGTGTCGTCCCGTACATCACTTTGCGGTCATTATGTAGGTCTATAACGTTATATATCCTAACCTAAGGCAACCTAACATCTCGATTGTAGTATTTTAAAAATTCCAGACGGGTCGGCCCCTACTTCTCAGTGGGAACATTATATACGTCTGTAACTTTATATATCGCAACCTAAGGCAACATAACTTCTCGGATGTAGTATTTGCCAACATTCCGAGCAGGTCGGCGCCACTTCTCGGTGGGAACATTATATACGTCAATAACGTAATATAACCTAACCTAATCCATCTAGCCCCTCGCTGGTAATGTTTTATAGAATCCTGGTCATGTCGTCCCGTACTTCTCGGTGGGGACACTATATAGATCTCTAACGTTATACATCCTAACCTAAGGCAATCTAACATCTCGAATCTAGTATTTTACAACATTCCATGAGGTTCGGCCCCTACTTCTGAGTGGGAACATTATATACGTCTATATCGTAGTATAACCTAACCTAACCCATTTTGCCCCTCGGTGATAATGTTTTACAGAATCCCCGTCGTGTCGGCCCGTACTTCTCGGTGGGGACATCATATGCGTCAATAACGTTTTATATCCAAACCTAAGGCAACCTAACATCTCGGATGTAGTATTTTCCAAATTCCTGGCGGGTCGGCCCCTACTTCTCGGTGGGCACATTATATACGTCCATAACGTAATATAACACAACCTAACCCATCTAGACTCTCACTGGTAATGCTTTACAGAATCCCCGTCGTGTCGGCCCAACTTCTCGGTGGGAACATTATATACGTCTATAACATAATACAACCTACCCTAACCCATCTAGCCGCTCGCTGGTAATGTTTTACAGAATCCAGTACGTGTCGTCTCGTTCGTCTCGGTAGGGACATTGTATGCGTCTATAACGTTATATATCCTAACCTAAGGCAACCTAACATCTGGGATGTTGTATTTTACAACATTCCTGGCGGGTCGGCCTCTACTTTTCGGTGGGAACATTGTATACGTCTATAACGTTTTATATCCTCACCTAAGGCAAACTAACATCTCGAATGTAGTATTTTACAACATTCCTGGCATGTCGGTCCCTACTTCTCGGTGGGAATATTGTATACGTCTATAACGATATATGTCCTAGCCTAAGGTAACCTAACATCTCGCATGTAATATTTTACAACATTCCTGTCGTGTCGGCCCGTAGTTCTAGGTGATAACATTATATGCGTGTATAACATTATATATCTTAGCCTAAGGAAACCTAACATGTCAAATGTAAAATTTTACAACACTCCTGGCGTGTCGTCGCCTACTTCTGGATGAGGACATTATATACATCTATAACTTTGTATATCCTAACCTAAAGCAACCTATCAACTCGGATGTAATAGTTTACTACATTCCTGGCGGTCCCTACATCTCCGTGGGAACGCTCTATACGTCTATAACGTTGTATATCCTAACCCAAGGGAACCTAACATTTCGGGTGTAATATTTTACAACATTCCTGACGCGTCGGCCCCTATTTCTCGTTGGGAATATTATATACGTCTATAACGTTACATATCCTAGCCTAAGGCAACCTAACATGTCGAATGTAATATTTTACAACATTCTGGCGTGTCGTCGCCTGCTTCTCGAAGGGGACATTATATACGTCTATAACGTTGTATATCCCAACCTGACGTAACCTAACATCTGGTATGTAATATTTTACAACATTCCTGACGCGTCGGCCCCTATTTCTCGGTGGGAACATTATATACGTCTATCACGTTACATATCCTAGCATAAGGCAACCTAACATATCGGATGTAATATTTTACAACATTCTGGCGTGTCGTCGCCTGCTTCTCGATGGGGACATTAGATACGTCTATAACGTTGTATATCCTAACCTAAGGGAACCCAACATCTCGGACGTAATATTTGACAACATTCTGGCGTGTCGTCGCCTTCTTCTCGATGGGGACATTATATACGTCTATAACGTTGTATATCCTAACCCAAAGCAACCTAACTTCTGGGATATAATGTGTTACAACATTCCTGGCATGTCGGTCCCCACGTCTCGGTGGGAACATTATATAAGTCTATAACGATATATATCCTAACCTAAAACAACCTAACAACTCGGATGTAATAGTTTACAACATTCCTGGCATGTCGGTTCCTACATCTCGGTGGGAACATTCTATACGTCTATAACGTTGTATATACTAACCTAAGGGAACCTAACATCTCGGGTGTAATATTTTACAACATTCCTGACGCGTCGGCCCCTATTTCTCGGTTTCGAACATTATATACGTCTATAACGTTATATACTAGCGTAAGGCGACCTAATATCTCGGATGTAATATTTTTCAACATTCCTGGTGTGTCGGCACTTAGTTCTCCGTGGGAACATTATATACGTCTATAACGTTATATATCCTAACCTAAGGCAACCTAACATCTCGGATGTAGTATTTTCCAAAATTCCTGGCGGGTCGGCGCCTACTTCTCGGTGGGAACATTATATACGTCCATAACGTAATATAACCTAACCTAACCCATCTAGCCCCTCGGCGGTAATGTTTTACATAATCCCATTCGGGTTGGTTCATACTTCTCGGTGGGGACATTATGTACGTCTATAACATTGTATATCCCACCCAAAGGCAACCTAACATCTCGAATGTAGTATTTCACAACATTCGTGGCGGGTCGGCCCCACTTCTCGGTAGGGACATTATATAAGTCTATATCGTAATATATCCTAACCTAACCTATCTAGACCCTCGCTGGTAATGTTTCACAGAATCCTGTTCGTGTCGCCCCGTACGTCACGGTGCGGACATTGTATGCGTCTATAATGCTATATATCCTAACCTAAGGCAACCTAACATCTCGCATGTAGTATTTTCCAAAATTCCTGGCGGGTCGGCGCCTACTTCTCGGTGGGAACATTATATACGTCCATAATGTAATATAACCTAACCTAACCCATCTAGCCCCTCGATGGTAATGTTTTACAGAATCCCGGTAGTGTCGGTCCGTACTTCTCGGTGGGGACATTGTATGCGTCTATAACGATATATATCCTAACCTAAGGCAACCTAACATCTCGAATGTAGTATTTCACAACATTCCTGGCGGGTCGGCCCCACTTCTCGGTAGGGACATTATATAAGTCTATATCGTAATATATCCTAAGCTAACCCATCTAGACCCTCGCTGGTAATGTTTCACTGAATCCCGTTCGTGACGCCCCGTACGTCACGGTGCGGACATTATATACGTCTATAACGTTATATATCCTAACCTAAGGCAACCTAATATCTCGAATGTAGTATTTCACAACATTCCTGGCGGGTCAGCCCCACTTCTCGCTGGGAACATTATATACGTCTATAACGTAATATAACCTAACCTAACCCATCTAGCTCCTCGGCGGTAATGTTTTACAAAATCCCGTTCGTGTCGTCCCGTACGTCTCGGTGCGGACATTGTATAAGTCTATAACGTTATATGTACTAACCTAAGGCAATCTAACATCTGGGATGTAGTATTTTGCAACATACCTGGCGGGTCGGATCCTAATTCTGGGTGGGAACATTATATACGTCTATACCGTTGTATATCCTAACCTAAGTAACCTAACATCTCGGATGTAGTATTTTCCAACATTCCTGGCGAGTCGGACCCTAAACATCGGTGGGCACATTATATACGTCTATAACGTTGTATATATTACCATAAGGCAACCTAACATCTCGAATGTAGTATTTCACAACATTCCTGGCGGATCGGCCTCTACTTTTCGGTGGGAACATTATATACGTCCATAACGTAATATAACCTAACCTAACCCATCTAGCCCCTCGGTGGCAATGTTTTACAGAATCCCGTTCGTGTCGTCCCGTACGTCACTTTGCGGTCATTATGTAGGTCTATAACGTTATATATCCTAACCTAAGGCAACCTAACATCTCGATTGTAGTATTTTAAAAATTCCAGACGGGTCGGCCCCTACTTCTCAGTGGGAACATTATATACGTCAATAACGTAATATAACCTAACCTAATCCATCTAGCCCCTCGCTGGTAATATTTTATAGAATCCTGGTCATGTCGTCCCGTACTTCTCGGTGGGGACACTATATAGATCTCTAACGTTATACATCCTAACCTAAGGCAATCTAACATCTCGAATCTAGTATTTTACAACATTCCATGAGGTTCGGCCCCTACTTCTGAGTGGGAACATTATATACGTCTATATCGTAATATAACCTAACCTAACCCATTTTGCCCCTCGGTGATAATGTTTTACAGAATCCCCGTCGTGTTGGCCCGTACTTCTCGGTGGGGACAATATATACGTCCATAACGTTGTATATAATACCATAAGGATACCTAACATCTCGAATGTAGTATTTCACAACATTCTTGGCGGGTCGGCACCACTTCTCGGTGGGAACATTATATACGTCCATAACGTAATATGACCTAACCTAACCCATCTAGCCCCTCCCTGATAATGTTTTACAGAATCCCGGTCGTGTCGGACCGTACTTCTCGGTGGCGACATTATATACATCTATAACGCTATATAACCCAACCTAAGGCAACCTAACATCTCCGATGTAGTATTTTCCAACATTCCTGGCGAGTCGGACCCTAAACCTCGGTGGGCACATTATATACGTCTATAACGTTGTATATATTACCATAAGGCAACCTAACATCTCGAATGTAGTATTTCACAACATTCCTGGCGGATCGGCCTCTACTTTTCGGTGGGAACATTATATACGTCCATAACGTAATATAACCTATCCTAACCCATCTAGCCCCTCGGTGGTAATGTTTTACAGAATCCCGTCCGTGTCGTCCCGTACGTCTCGGTGCGGACATTATATACGTCTATAACGTTATATATCCTAACCTAAGGCAACCCAACATCTCGAATGTAGTATTTTACAACATTCCAGGCCGGTCGGCCCCTACTTCTCGGTGGGGACATTATATACGTCTATAACGTTGTATATCCTAACCTAAGTAACCTAACATCTCGGATGTAGTATTTTCCAACATTCCTGGCGGGTCGGCCCCTACTTCTCGGGAGGAACATTATATACGTCTATAACCTAATATAACCTAACCTAACGCATTTAGACTCTCGCTGGTAATGTTTTACAGAATCTCGTTCGTGTCGTCCCGTACATCACTGTGCGGTCATGATGTAGGTCTATAACGTTATATATCCTAACCTAAGGCAACCTAACATCTCGATTGTAGTATTTTAAAAATTCCAGACGGGTCGGCCCCTACTTCTCAGTGGGAACATTATATACGTCTGTAACTTTATATATCGCAACCTAAGGCAACCTAACTTCTCGGATGTAGTACTTGCCAACATTCCGAGCAGGTCGGCCCCACTTCTCGGTGGGAACATTATATACGTCAATAACGTAATATAACCTAACCTAATCCATCTAGCCCCTCGCTGGTAATGTTTTATAGAATCCTGGTCATGTCGTCCCGTACTTCTCGGTGGGGACACTATATAGATCTCTAACGTTATACATCCTAACCTAAGGCAATCTAACATCTCGAATCTAGTATTTTACAACATTCCATGAGGTTCGGCCCCCACTTCTGAGTGGGAACATTATATACGTCTATAACATAATATAACCTACCCTAACCCATCTAGCCGCTCGCTGGTAATGTTTTACAGAATCCAGTACGTGTCGTCTCGTTCGTCTCGGTAGGGACATTGTATGCGTCTATAACGTTTTATATCCTCACCTAAGGCAAACTAACATCTCGAATGTAGTATTTTACAACATTCCTGGCATGTCGGTCCCTACATCTCGGTGGGAACTTTCTATACGTCTATAACGTTGTATATCCTAACCTAAGGGAACCTAACATTTCGGGTGTAATATTTTACAACATTCCTGTCGCGTCGGCCCCTATTTCTCGGTGGGAATATTATATACGTCTATAACGTTATATATCCTAGCCTAAGGCAACCTAACATGTCGAATGTAATATTTTACAACATTCTGGCGTGTCGTCGCCTGCTTCTCGAAGGGGACATTATATACGTCTATAACGTTGTATATCCTAACCTAACGCAACCTAACATCTGGGATGTAATATTTTACAGCATTCCTGACGCGTCTGTCCCTACTTCTCGGTGGGAACATTGTGTACGTCTATAACGGAGTATGTCCTAGCCTAAGTCAACCTAACATCTCGGATGAAATATTTTACAACATTCCTGGCGTGTCGTCGCCTGCTTCTCGAAGGGGACATTATATACGTCTATAACGTTGTATATCCTAACCTAACGCAACCTAATATCTGGGATGTAATATTTTACAACATTCCTGACGCGTCGGCCCTTATTTCTCGGTGTGCACATTATATACGTCAATAACGTTATATATCCTAGCCTAAGGCAACCTAACATCTCGGATGTAATATTTTACAACATTCTGGCGTGTCGGTCCCCACGTCTCGATATGGACATTATATGCGTCTATAACGATATATATCCTAACCTAAAGCAACCTAACATCTCGGGTGTAATATTTTACAACAGTCCTGACGCGTCGGCCCCTATTTCTCGGGGGGAATATTATATACGTCTATAACGTTACATATCCTAGCCTAAGGCAACCTAACATGTCGAGTGTAATATTTTACAACATTCTGGCGTGTCGTCGCCTGCTTCTCAAAGGGGACATTATATACGTCTATAACGTTGTATATCCTAACCCAACGCAACCTAACATCTGGGATGTAATATTTTACAACATTCAAGACGCGTCGGCCCCTATTTCTCGGTGGGAACATTATATACGTCTATCACGTTATATATCCTAGCATAAGGCAACCTAACATCTCGGGTGTAATATTTTACAACATTCCTGACGCGTCGGCCCCTACTTCTCGGTGGGAATATTATATACGTCTATAACGTTATATATCCTAGCCTAAGGCAACCTAACATGTCGAAAGTAATATTTTACAACATTCTGGCGTGTCGTCGCCTGCTTCTCGAAGGGGACATTATATACGTCTATAACGTTGTATATCCTAAATTAACGCAACCTAACATCTGGGATGTAATATTTTACAACATTCCTGACGCGTCGGTCCCTACTTCTCGGTGGGAACATTATATAAGTCTATAACGATATATATCCAAACCTAAAGAAACCAAACAACTCGAATGTAATATTTTAGAACATTCCTGGCATGTCGGTCCCTACATCTCGGTGGGAACATTCTATACGTCTATAACGTTGTATATCCTAACCTAAGGGAACCTAACATTTCGGGTGTAATATTTTACAACATTTCTGACGCGTCGGCCCCTATTTCTCGGTGGGAATATTATATACGTCTATAACGTTGTATATCCTAACCTAAGGGAACCTAACAGTTCGGGTGTAATATTTTGCAACATTCCTGACGCGTCGGTCCCTATTTCTCGGGGGGAATATTATATACGTCTATAACGTTACATATCCTAGCCTAAGGCAACCTAACATGTCGAATGTAATATTTTACAACATTCTGGTGTGTCGTCGCCTGCTTCTCAAAGGGGACATTATATACGTCTGTCACGTTATATATCCTAGCATAAGGCAACCTAGCATCTCGGGTGTAATATTTTACAACATTCCTGACGCGTCGGCCCCTACTTCTCGGTGGGAATATTATATACGTCTATAACGTTGTATATTCTAACCCAAAGCAACCTAACTTCTGGGATGTAATATTTTACAACATTCCTGGCATGTCGGTCCCCACGTCTCGGTGGGAACATTATATAAGTCTATAACGATATATATCCTAACCTAAAGCAACCAAACAACTCGAATGTACTATTTTAGAACATTCTTGGCATGTCGGTCCCTACATCTCGGTGGGAACATTCTATACGTCTATAACGTTGTATATCCTAACCTAAGGGAACCTAACATTTCGGGTGTAATATTTTACAACATTTCTGACGCGTCGGCCCCTATTTCTCGGTGGGAATATTATATACGTCTATAACGTTGTATATCCTAACCTAAGGGAACCTAACAGTTCGGTTGTAATATTTTGCAACATTCCTGACGCGTCGGTCCCTATTTCTCGGGGGGAATATTATATACGTCTATAACGTTACATATCCTAGCCTAAGGCAACCTAACATGTCGAATGTAATATTTTACAACATTCTGGTGTGTCGTCGCCTGCTTCTCAAACGGGACATTATATACGTCTATAACGTTGTATATCCTAACCCAACGCAACCTAACATCTGGGATGTAATATTTTACAACATTCATGACGCGTCGGCCCCTATTTCTCGGTGGGAACATTATATATGTCTATCACGTTATATATCCTAGCATAAGGCAACCTAGCATCTCGGGTGTAATATTTTACAACATTCCTGACGCGTCGGACCCTACTTCTCGGTGGGAATATTATATACGTCTATAACGTTATATATCCTAGCCTAAGGCAACCTAACATGTCGAAAGTAATATTTTACAACATTCTGGCGTGTCGTCGCCTGCTTCTCGAAGGGGACATTATATACGTCTATAACGTTGTATATCCTAACCCAACGCAACCTAACATCTGGGATGTAATATTTTACAACATTCATGACGCGTCGGCCACTATTTCTCGGTGGGAACCTTATATACGTCTATCACGTTATATATCCTAGCATAAGGCAACCTAACATCTCGGGTGTAATATTTTACAACATTCCTGACGCGTCGGCCCCTACTTCTCGGTGGGAATATTATATACGTCTATAACGTTATATATCCTAGCCTAAGGCAACCTAACATGTCGAAAGTAATATTTTACAACATTCTGGCGTGTCGTCACCTACTTCTGGATGGGGACATTATATACATCTATAACTTTGTACATCCTAACCTAAGGCAACCTAACATATCGGATGTAATATTTTACAACATTCCTGACGCGTCGGCCCCTATTTCTCGGTGGGAATATTATATACGTCTATAACGTTATATATCCTAGCCTAAGGCAACCTAACATGTCGTATGTAATATTTTACAACATTCTGGCGTGTCGTAGCCTGCTTCTCAAAGGGGACATTATATACGTCTATAACTTTGTATATCCTAACCCAACGCAACCTAACATCTGGGATGTAATATTTTACAACACTCATGACGCGTCGGCCCCTATTTCTCTGTGGGAACATTATATACGTCTATCACGTTATATATCCTAGCCTAAGGCAACGTAACATATCGGATGTAATATTTTACAACATTCCTGACGCGTCGGCCCCTATTTCTCGGTGGGAATATTATATACGTCTATAACGTTATATATCCTAACGTAAGGCAACATAACACCTCGGATGTAATATTTTACAACATTCCTGACCCGTCGGCCCCTATTTCTCGGTGGGAATATTATATACTTCTATAACGTTATATATCCTAACGTAAGGCAACATAACATCACGGATGTAATATTTTACAACATTCCTGACGCGTCGGCCCCTATTTCTCAGTGGGAATATTATATACGTCTATAACGTTATACATCCTAGCCTAAGGCAACTTAACATGTCGAATGTAATATTTTACAACATTCTGGCGTGTCGTCGCCTGCTTCTCGATGGGGACATTAGATACGTCTATAACTTTGTATATCCTAACCTAAGGGAACATAACATCTCGGACGTAATATTTTACAACATTCTGGCGTGTCGTCGCCTGCTTCTCAAAGGGGACATTATATACGTCTATAACGTTGTATATCCTAACCTAATGCAACCTAACATCTGGGATGTAATATTTTACAACGTCCTGACGCGTCGGCCCCTACTTCTCGGTGGGAATATTATATACGTCTACAACGTTATATATCCTAACCTAAGGCAACCTAACATATCGGATGTAATATTTTACAACATTCCTGACGCGTCGGCCCTATTTCTCGGTGGGAATATTATATACGTCTACGACGTTATATATCCTAGCCTAAGGCAACCTAACATCTCGGATGTAATATTTTACAACATTCCTGGCTTGTCGTCGCCTGCTTCTCGATGGGGACATTATATACGTCTATAACGTTGTATATTCTAACCCAAAGCAACCTAACTTCTGGGATGTAATATTTTACAACATTCCTGGCATGTCGGTCCCCACGTCTCGTTGGGAACATTATATAAGTCTATAACGATATATATCCTAACCTAAAGCAACCAAACAACTCGAATGTACTATTTTAGAACATTCTTGGCATGTCGGTCCCTACATCTCGGTGGGAACATTCTATACGTCTATAACGTTGTATATCCTAACCTAAGGGAACCTAACATTTCGGGTGTAATATTTTACAACATTCCTGACGCGTCGGCCCCTATTTCTCGGTGGGAATATTATATACGTCTATAACGTTGTATATCCTAACCTAAGGGAACCTAACATTTCGGGTGTAATATTTTGCAACATTCCTGACGCGTCGGTCCCTATTTCTCGGGGGGAATATTATATACGTCTATAACGTTACATATCCTAGCCTAAGGCAATCTAACATGTCGAATGTAATATTTTACAACATTCTGGCGTGTCGTCGCCTGCTTCTCAAAGGGGACATTATATACGTCTATAGCGTTGTATATCCTAACCCAAAGCAACCTAACTTCTGGCATGTAATATTTTACAGCATTCCTGGCATGTCGGTCCCCACGTCTCGGTGGGAACATTATATGAGTCTATGACGATATATATCCTAACCTAAAGCAACCTAACAACTCGGATGTAATAGTTTACCACATTCCTGGCGGTCCCTACATCTCGGTGGGAACATTCTATACGTCTATAACGTTGTATATCCTAACCTAAGGGAACCTAACATCTCGGGTGTAATATTTTACAACATTCCTGACGCGCCGGCCCCTATTTCTCGGTGGGAATATTATATACGTCTATAACGTTATATATCCTAGCCTAAGGCAACCTAACATGTCGAATGTAATATTTTACAACATTCTGGCGTGTCGTCGCCTGCTTCTCGAAGGGGACATTATATACGTCTATAACGTTGTATATCCTAACCTGACGTAACCTAACATCTGCGTTGTTTTATTTTACAACATTCCTGACGCGTCGGTCCCTACTTCTCGGTGGGAACATTGTATACGTCTATAACGATATATGTCCTAACCTAAAGCAACCTAACAACTCGGATGTAATATTTTACAACATTCTGGCGTGTCGTCGCCTGCTTCTCGATGGGGACATTAGATACGTCTATAAAGTTGTATATCCTAATCTAAGGGAACCTAACATCTCGGACGTAATATTTTACAACATTCTGGCGTGTCGTCGCCTTCTTCTTGATGGGGACATTATATACGTCTATAACGTTGTATATCCTAACCCAAAGCAACCAAACTTCTGGGATGTAATATTTTACAACATTCCTGGCATGTCGGTCCCCACGTCTCGGTGGGAACATTATATAAGTCTATGACGATATATATCCTAACCTAAAGAAACCAAACAACTCGAATGTAATATTTTAGAACATTCCTGGCATGTCGGTCCCTACATCTCGGTGGGAACATTCTATACGTCTATAACGTTGTATATCCTAACCTAAGGGAACCTAACATTTCGGGTGTAATATTTTACATCATTTCTGACGCGTCGGCCCCTATTTCTCGGTGGGAATATTATATACGTCTATAACGTTGTATATCCTAACCTAAGGGAACCTAACAGTTCGGTTGTAATATTTTGCAACATTCCTGACGCGTCGGTCCCTATTTCTCGGGGGGAATATTATATACGTCTATAACGTTACATATCCTAGCCTAAGGCAACCTAACATGTCGAATGTAATATTTTACAACATTCTGGTGTGTCGTCGCCTGCTTCTCAAACGGGACATTATATACGTCTATAACGTTGTATATCCTAACTCAACGCAACCTAACATCTGGGATGTAATATTTTACAACATTCATGACGCGTCGGGCCCTATTTCTCGGTGGGAACATTATATACGTCTATCACGTTATATATCCTAGCATAAGGCAACCTAGCATCTCGGGTGTGATATTTTACAACATTCCTGACGCGTCGGCCCCTACTTCTCGGTGGGAATATTATATACGTCTATAACGTTATATATCCTAGCCTAAGGCAACCTAACATGTCGAAAGTAATATTTTACAACATTCTGGCGTGTCGTCGCCTGCTTCTCGAAGGGGACATTATATACGTCTATAACGTTGTATATCCTAACCCAACGCAACCTAACATCTGGGATGTAATATTTTACAACATTCATGACGCGTCGGCCACTATTTCTCGGTGGGAACCTTATATACGTCTATCACATTATATATCCTAGCATAAGGCAACCTAACATCTCGGGTGTAATATTTTACAACATTCCTGACGCGTCGGCCCCTACTTCTCGGTGGGAATATTATATACGTCTATAACGTTATATATCCTAGCCTAAGGCAACCTAACATGTCGAAAGTAATATTTTACAACATTCTGGCGTGTCGTCACCTACTTCTGGATGGGGACATTATATACATCTATAACTTTGTACATCCTAACCTAAGGCAACCTAACATATCGGATGTAATATTTTACAACATTCCTGACGCGTCGGCCCCTATTTCTCGGTGGGAATATTATATACGTCTATAACGTTATATATCCTAGCCTAAGGCAACCTAACATGTCGTATGTAATATTTTACAACATTCTGGCGTGTCGTAGCCTGCTTCTCAAAGGGGACATTATATACGTCTATAACATTGTATATCCTAACCCAACGCATCCTAACATCTGGGATGTAATATTTTACAACACTCATGACGCGTCGGCCCCTATTTCTCTGTGGGAACATTATATACGTCTATCACGTTATATATCCTAGCCTAAGGCAACGTAACATATCGGATGTAATATTTTACAACATTCCTGACGCGTCGGCCCCTATTTCTCGGTGGGAATATTATATACGTCTATAACGTTATATATCCTAACGTAAGGCAACATAACACCTCGGATGTAATATTTTACAACATTCTGGTGTGTCGTCGCCTGCTTCTCAAAGGGGACATTATATACGTCTATAACGTTGTATATCCTAACCCAACGCAACCTAACATCTGGGATGTAATATTTTACAACATTCATGACGCGTCGGCCCCTATTTCTCGGTGGGAACATTATATACGTCTGTCACGTTATATATCCTAGCATAAGGCAACCTAGCATCTCGGGTGTAACATTTTACAACATTTCTGACGCGTCGGCCCTATTTCTCGGTGGGAATATTATATACGTCTACGACGTTATATATCCTAGCCTAAGGCAACCTAACATCTCGGATGTAATATTTTACAACATTCCTGGCTTGTCGTCGCCTGCTTCTCGATGGGGACATTATATACGTCTATAACGTTGTATATTCTAACCCAAAGCAACCTAACTTCTGGGATGTAATATTTTACAACATTCCTGGCATGTCGGTCCCCACGTCTCGGTGGGAACATTATATAAGTCTATGACGATATATATCCTAACCTAAAGAAACCAAACAACTCGAATGTAATATTTTAGAACATTCCTGGCATGTCGGTCCCTACATCTCGGTGGGAACATTCTATACGTCTATAACGTTGTATATCCTAACCTAAGGGAACCTAACATTTCGGGTGTAATATTTTACAACATTTCTGACGCGTCGGCCCCTATTTCTCGGTGGGAATATTATATACGTCTATAACGTTGTATATCCTAACCTAAGGGAACCTAACAGTTCGGTTGTAATATTTTGCAACATTCCTGACGCGTCGGTCCCTATTTCTCGGGGGGAATATTATATACGTCTATAACGTTACATATCCTAGCCTAAGGCAACCTAACATGTCGAATGTAATATTTTACAACATTCTGGTGTGTCGTCGCCTGCTTCTCAAACGGGACATTATATACGTCTATAACGTTGTATATCCTAACTCAACGCAACCTAACATCTGGGATGTAATATTTTACAACATTCATGACGCGTCGGGCCCTATTTCTCGGTGGGAACATTATATACGTCTATCACGTTATATATCCTAACGTAAGGCAACATAACATCACGGATGTAATATTTTACAACATTCCTGACGCGTCGGCCCCTATTTCTCAGTGGGAATATTATATACGTCTATAACGTTATACATCCTAGCCTAAGGCAACTTAACATGTCGAATGTAATATTTTACAACATTCTGGCGTGTCGTCGCCTGCTTCTCGATGGGGACATTAGATACGTCTATAACTTTGTATATCCTAACCTAAGGGAACATAACATCTCGGACGTAATATTTTACAACATTCTGGCGTGTCGTCGCCTGCTTCTCAAAGGGGACATTATATACGTCTATAACGTTGTATATCCTAACCTAACGCAACCTAACATCTGGGATGTAATATTTTACAACGTCCTGACGCGTCGGCCCCTACTTCTCGGTGGGAATATTATATACGTCTACAACGTTATATATCCTAACCTAAGGCAACCTAACATATCGGATGTAATATTTTACAACATTCCTGACGCGTCGGCCCTATTTCTCGGTGGGAATATTATATACGTCTACGACGTTATATATCCTAGCCTAAGGCAACCTAACATCTCGGATGTAATATTTTACAACATTCCTGGCTTGTCGTCGCCTGCTTCTCGATGGGGACATTATATACGTCTATAACGTTGTATATTCTAACCCAAAGCAACCTAACTTCTGGGATGTAATATTTTACAAGATTCCTGGCATGTCGGTCCCCACGTCTCGTTGGGAACATTATATAAGTCTATAACGATATATATCCTAACCTAAAGCAACCTAACAACTCGAATGTAATATTTTAGAATATTCCTGGCATGTCGGTCCCTACATCTCGGTGGGAACATTCTATACGTCTATAACGTTGTATATCCTAACCTAAGGGAACCTAACATTTCGAGTGTAATATTTTACAACATTCCTGACGCGTCGGCCCCTATTTCTCGGTGGGAATATTATGTACACCTATAACGTTACATATCCTAGACTAAGGCAACCTAACATGTCGAATGTAATATTTTACAACATTCTGGCGTGTCGTCGCCTTCTTCTCGAAGGGGACATTATATACGTCTATTACGTTGAATATCCTAACCTAACGCAACCTAACATCTGGGATGTAATATTTTACAACATTCCTGACGCGTCGGCCCCTATTTCTCGGTGGGAATATTATGTACATCTATAACGTTACATATCCTAGACTAAGGCAACCTAACATGTCGAATGTAATATTTTACAACATTCTGGCGTGTCGTCGCCTTCTTCTCGAAGGGGACATTATATCTGTCTATTACGTTGTATATCCTAACCTAAAGCAACCTAACAACTCGGATGTAATATTTTACAACATTCCTGGCATGTCGGTCCCTACATCTCGGTGGGAACATTCTATACGTCTATAACGTTGTATATCCTAACCTAAGGGAACCTAACATTTCGGGTGTAATATTTTACAACATTCCTGACGCGTCGGCCCCTATTTCTCGGTGGGAATATTATATACGTCTATAACGTTACATATCCTATCCTAAGGCAACCTAACATGTCGAATGTAATATTTTACAACATTCTGGCGTGTCGTCGCCTGCTTCTCGAAGGGGACATTATATACGTCTATAACGTTGTATATCCTAACCTGACGTAACCTAACATCTGGGTTGTTTTATTTTACAACATTCCTGGCGCGTCGGTCCCTACTTCTCGGTGGGAACATTATATACGTCTATAACGTTATATATCCTAACGTAAGGAAACATAACATCTCGGATGTAATATTTTACAACATTCCTGGCGTGTCGTCGCCTGCTTCTCGATGGGAAATTTTATACGTCTATAACGTTATATATCCTAGCCTAAGGCAACCTAACATGTCGAATGTAATATTTTACAACATTCTGGCGTGTCGTCGCCTGCTTCTCAATGGGGACATTAGATACGTCTATAACGTTGTATATCCTAATCTAAGGGAACTTAACATCTCGGACGTAATATTTTACAACATTCTGGCGTGTCGTCGCCTTCTACTTGATGGGGACATTATATACGTCTATAACGTTGTATATCCTAACCCAAAGCAACCAAACTTCTGGGATGTAATATTTTACAACATTCCTGGCATGTCGGTCCCCACGTCTCGCTGGGAACATTATATAAGTCTATAACGATATATATCCAAACCTAAAGAAACCAAACAACTCGAATGTAATATTTTAGAACATTCCTGGCATGTCGGTCCCTACATCTCGGTGGGAACATTCTATACGTCTATAACGTTGTATATCCTAACCTAAGGGAACCTAACATTTCGGGTGTAATATTTTACAACATTTCTGACGCGTCGGCCCCTATTTCTCGGTGGGAATATTATATACGTCTATAACGTTGTATATCCTAACCTAAGGGTACCTAACAGTTCGGGTGTAATATTTTGCAACATTCCTGACGCGTCGGTCCCTATTTCTCGGGGGGAATATTATATACGTCTATAACGTTACATATCCTAGCCTAAGGCAACCTAACATGTCGAATGTAATATTTTACAACATTCTGGTGTGTCGTCGCCTGCTTCTCAAAGGGGACATTATATACGTCTATAACGTTGTATATCCTAACCCAACGCAACCTAACATCTGGGATGTAATATTTTACAACATTCATGACGCGTCGGCCCCTATTTCTCGGTGGGAACATTATATACGTCTGTCACGTTATATATCCTAGCATAAGGCAACCTAGCATCTCGGGTGTAATATTTTACAACATTTCTGACGCGTCGGCCCCTATTTCTCGGTGGGAATATTATATACGTCTATAACGTTGTATATCCTAACCTAAGGGAACCTAACAGTTCGGGTGTAATATTTTGCAACATTCCTGACGCGTCGGTCCCTATTTCTCGGGGGGAATATTATATACGTCTATAACGTTGTATATCCTAACCTAACGCAACCTAACATGTCGAATGTAATATTTTACAACATTCTGGTGTGTCGTCGCCTGCTTCTCGATGGGGACATTATATACGTCTATAACGTTGTATATTCTAACCCAAAGCAACCTAACTTCTGGGATGTAATATTTTACAACATTCATGACGCGTCGGCCACTATTTCTCGGTGGGAACCTTATATACGTCTATCACGTTATATATCCTAGCATAAGGCAACCTAACATCTCGGGTGTAATATTTTACAACATTCCTGACGCGTCGGCCCCTACTTCTCGGTGGGAATATTATATACGTCTATAACGTTATATATCCTAGCCTAAGGCAACCTAACATGTCGAAAGTAATATTTTACAACATTCTGGCGTGTCGTCACCTACTTCTGGATGGGGACATTATATACATCTATAACTTTGTACATCCTAACCTAAGGCAACCTAACATATCGGATGTAATATTTTACAACATTCCTGACGCGTCGGCCCCTATTTCTCGGTGGGAATATTATATACGTCTATAACGTTATATATCCTAGCCTAAGGCAACCTAACATGTCGTATGTAATATTTTACAACATTCTGGCGTGTCGTAGCCTGCTTCTCAAAGGGGACATTATATACGTCTATAACATTGTATATCCTAACCCAACGCAACCTAACATCTGGGATGTAATATTTTACAACACTCATGACGCGTCGGCCCCTATTTCTCTGTGGGAACATTATATACGTCTATCACGTTATATATCCTAGCCTAAGGCAACGTAACATATCGGATGTAATATTTTACAACATTCCTGTCGCGTCGGCCCCTATTTCTCGGTGGGAATATTATATACGTCTATAACGTTATATATCCTAACGTAAGGCAACATAACACCTCGGATGTAATATTTTACAACATTCCTGACCCGTCGGCCCCTATTTCTCGGTGGGAATATTATATACTTCTATAGCGTTATATATCCTAACGTAAGGCAACATAACATCACGGATGTAATATTTTACAACATTCCTGACGCGTCGGCCCCTATTTCTCAGTGGGAATATTATATACGTCTATAACGTTATACATCCTAGCCTAAGGCAACTTAACATGTCGAATGTAATATTTTACAACATTCTGGCGTGTCGTCGCCTGCTTCTCGATGGGGACATTAGATACGTCTATAACTTTGTATATCCTAACCTAAGGGAACATAACATCTCGGACGTAATATTTTACAACATTCTGGCGTGTCGTCGCCTGCTTCTCAAAGGGGACATTATATACGTCTATAACGTTGTATATCCTAACCTAACGCAACCTAACATCTGGGATGTAATATTTTACAACGTCCTGACGCGTCGGCCCCTACTTCTCGGTGGGAATATTATATACGTCTACAACGTTATATATTCTAACCTAAGGCAACCTAACATATCGGATGTAATATTTTACAACATTCCTGACGCGTCGGCCCTATTTCTCGGTGGGAATATTATATACGTCTATCACGTTATATATCCTAGCATAAGGCAACCTAGCATCTCGGGTGTAATATTTTACAACATTCCTGACGCGTCGGCCCCTACTTCTCGGTGGGAATATTATATACGTCTATAACGTTATATATCCTAGCCTAAGGCAACCTAACATGTCGAAAGTAATATTTTACAACATTCTGGCGTGTCGTCGCCTGCTTCTCGAAGGGGACATTATATACGTCTATAACGTTGTATATCCTAACCCAACGCAACCTAACATCTGGGATGTAATATTTTACAACATTCATGACGCGTCGGCTACTATTTCTCGGTGGGAACCTTATATACGTCTATCACGTTATATATCCTAGCATAAGGCAACCTAACATCTCGGGTGTAATATTTTACAACATTCCTGACGCGTCGGCCCCTACTTCTCGGTGGGAATATTATATACGTCTATAACGTTATATATCCTAGCCTAAGGCAACCTAACATGTCGAAAGTAATATTTTACAACATTCTGGCGTGTCGTCACCTACTTCTGGATGGGGACATTATATACATCTATAACTTTGTACATCCTAACCTAAGGCAACCTAACATATCGGATGTAATGTTTTACAACATTCCTGACGCGTCGGCCCCTATTTCTCGGTGGGAATATTATATACGTCTATAACGTTATATATCCTAGCCTAAGGCAACCTAACATGTCGTATGTAATATTTTACAACATTCTGGCGTGTCGTAGCCTGCTTCTCAAAGGGGACATTATATACGTCTATAACATTGTATATCCTAACCCAACGCAACCTAACATCTGGGATGTAATATTTTACAACACTCATGACGCGTCGGCCCCTATTTCTCTGTGGGAACATTATATACGTCTATCACGTTATATATCCTAGCCTAAGGCAACGTAACATATCGGATGTAATATTTTACAACATTTCTGACGCGTCGGCCCCTATTTCTCGGTGGGAATATTATATACGTCTATAACGTTGTATATCCTAACCTAAGGGAACCTAACATTTCGGGTGTAATATTTTGCAACATTCCTGACGCGTCGGCCCCTATTTCTCGGTGGGAATATTATATACGTCTATAACGTTACATATCCTAGCCTAAGGCAACCTAACATGTCAAATGTAATATTTTACAATATTCTGGCGTGTCGTCGCCTGCTTCTCAAAGGGGACATTATATACGTCTATAACGTTGTATATCCTAACCCAACGCAACCTAACATCTGGGATGTAATATTTTACAACATTCCTGACGCGTCGGCCCCTATTTCTCGGTGTGAACATTATATACGTCTATAACGTTATATATCCTAGCCTAAGGCAACCCAACTTGTCGAATGTAATATTTTACAACATTCTGGCGTGTCGTCGCCTGCTTCTCGAAGGGGACATTATATACGCCTATAACGTTCTATATCCTAACGTAACGCAACCTAACATCTGGGATGTATTATTTTACAACATTCCGGACGCGTCGGCCCCTATTTCTCGGTGTGAACATTATATACGTCTATAACGTTACATATCCTAGCCTAAGGCAACCTAACATGTCGAAAGTAATATTTTACAACATTCCTGGCGTGTCGTCGCCTACTTCGCGATGGGGACATTATAAACATCTATAACGTTGTATATCCTAACCTAAGGCAACCTAACATCTCGGATGTAATATTTTACAACATTCCTGTCGTGTCGTCGCCTGCTCCTCGATGGGGACATTATATATGGCTATAACGTTGTATATCCTAACCCAAAGCAACCTAACTTCTGGGATGTAATATTTTACAACATTCCTGGCATGTCGGTCCCCACGTCTCGGTGGGAACATTATATAAGTCTATAACGATATATATCCTAACCTAAAGCTACCTAACAACTCGGCTGTAATATTTTAGAACATTCCTGGCATGTCGGTCCCTACATCTCGGTGGGGACATTCTATACGTCTATAACGTTGTATATACTAACCTAAGGGAACCTAACATCTCGGGTCTAATATTTTACAACATTCCTGACGCGTTGGCCCCTATTTCTCGGTGGGAATATTATATACGTCTATAACGTTATATATCCTAGCCTAAGGCATCCCAACATGTCGAATGTAATAATTTACAACATTCTGGCGTGTCGTCGCCTGCTTCTAGAAGGGGACATTATATACGTCTATAACGTTGTATATCCTAACCTAACGCAACCTAACATCTCGAATGTAGTATTTCACAACATTCCTGGCGGATCGGCCTCTACTTTTCGGTGGGAACATTATATACGTCCATAACGTAATATAACCTAACCTAACCCATCTAGCCCCTCGGTGGTAATGTTTTACAGAATCCCGTTCGTGTCGTCCCGTACGTCACGGTGCGGACATTACATACGTCTATACCGTTGTATATCCTAACCTAAGTAACCTAACATCTCGGATGTAGTATTTTCCAACATTCCTGGCGGGTCGGCCCCTACTTCTCGGGAGGAACATTATATACGTCTATAACCTAATATAACCTAACCTAACGCATTTAGACTCTCGCTGGTAATGTTTTACAGAATCTCGTTCGTGTCGTCCCGTACATCACTTTGCGGTCATTATGTAGGTCTATAACGTTATATATCCTAACCTAAGGCAACCTAACATCTCGATTGTAGTATTTTAAAAATTCCAGACGGGTCGGCCCCTACTTCTCAGTGGGAACATTATATACGTCTGTAACTTTATATATCGCAACCTAAGGCAACATGACTTCTCGGATGTAGTATTTGCCAATATTCCGAGCAGGTCGGCCCCACTTCTCGGTGGGAACATTATATACGTCAATAACGTAATATAACCTAACCTAATCCATCTAGCCCCTCGCTGGTAATGTTTTATAGAATCCTGGTCATGTCGTCCCGTACTTCTCGGTGGGGACACTATATAGATCTCTAACGTTATACATCCTAACCTAAGGCAATCTAACATCTCGAATCTAGTATTTTACAACATTCCATGAGGTTCGGCCCCTACTTCTGAGTGGGAACATTATATACGTCTATATCGTAATATAACCTAACCTAACCCATTTTGCCCCTCGGTGGTAATGTTTTACAGAATCCCCGTCGTGTCGGCCCGTACTTCTCGGTGGGGACATCATATGCGTCAATAACGTTTAATATCCAAACCTAAGGCAACCTAACATCTCGGATGTAGTATTTTCCAAATTCCTGGCGGGTCGGCCTCTACTTTTCGGTGGGAACATTGTATACGTCTATAACGTTTTATATCCTCACCTAAGGCAAACTAACATCTCGAATGTAGTATTTTACAACATTCCTGGCATGTCGGTCCCTACATCTCGGCGGGAACTTTCTATACGTCTATAACGTTGTATATCCTAACCTAAGGGAACCTAACATTTCGGGTGTAATATTTTACAACATTCCTGACGCGTCGGCCCCTATTCCTCGGTGGGAATATTATATACGTCTATAACGTTACATATCCTAGCCTAAGGAAACCTAACATGTCGAATGTAATATTTTACAACATTCTGGCGTGTCGTCGCCCGCTTCTCGAAGGGGACATTATATACGTCTATAACGTTGTATATCCCAACCTGACGTAACCTAACATCTGGGATGTAATATTTTACAACATTCCTGACGCGTCGGCCCCTATTTCTCGGTGGGAACATTATATACGTCTATCACGTTACATATCCTAGCCTAAGGCAACCTAACATATCGGATGTAATATTTTACAACATTCTGGCGTGTCGTCGCCTGCTTCTTGAAGGGGACATTATATACGTCTATAACGTTGTATATCCTAACCTAACGCAACCTAACATCTGGGTTGTTTTATTTTACAACATTCCTGAC
The DNA here is from genome assembly GCA_963969225.1 of Xylocopa violacea. Lineage (NCBI taxonomy): Eukaryota > Metazoa > Arthropoda > Insecta > Hymenoptera > Apidae > Xylocopa > Xylocopa violacea. Next base: position 476,357 of record CAXAJV010000263.1, on the reverse strand, counting down.
GCGTCGGTCCCTACTTCTCGGTGGGAATATTGTATACGTCTATAACGATATATGTCCTAGCCTAAGGTAACCTAACATCTCGCATGTAATATTTTACAACATTCCTGTCGTGTCGGCCCGTAGTTCTAGGTGATAACATTATATGCGTGTATAACATTATATATCCTAGCCTAAGGAAACCTAACATGTCAAATGTAAAATTTTACAACACTCCTGGCGTGTCGTCGCCTACTTCTGGATGAGAACATTATATACATCTATAACTTTGTATATCCTAACCTAAAGCAACCTATCAACTCGGATGTAATAGTTTACCACATTCCTGGCGGTCCCTACATCTCCGTGGGAACGCTCTATACGTCTATAGCGTTGTATATCCTAACCCAAGGGAACCTAACATTTCGGGTGTAATATTTTACAACATTCCTGACGCGTCGGCCCCTATTTCTCGTTGGGAATATTATATACGTCTATAACGTTACCTATCCTAGCCTAAGGCAACCTAACATGTCGAATGTAATATTTTACAACATTCTGGCGTGTAGTCGCCTGCTTCTCGAAGGGGACATTATATACGTCTATAACGTTGTATATCCCAACCTGACGTAACCTAACATCTGGGATGTAATATTTTACAACATTCCTGACGCGTCGGCCCCTATTTCTCGGTGGGAACATTATATACGTCTATCACGTTACATATCCTAGCCTAAGGCAACCTAACATATCGGATGTAATATTTTACAACATTCTGGCGTGTCGTCGCCTGCTTCTCGATGGGGACATTAGATACGTCTATAACGTTGTATATCCTAACCTAAAGGAACCTAACTTCTCGGACGTAATATTTGACAACATTCCTGACGCGTCGGCCCCTATTTCTCTGTGGGAACATTATATACGTCTATAACGCTGTATATCCTAACCCAAAGCAACAATAACTTCTGGGATATAATGTGTTACAACATTCCTGGCATTTCGGTCCCCACGTCTCGGTGGGAACATTATATAAGTCTATAACGATATATATCCTAACCTAAAACAACCTAACAAATCGGATGTAATAGTTTACAACATTCCTGGCATGTCGGTTCCTACATCTCGGTGGGAACATTCTATACGTCTATAACGTTGTATATACTAACCTAAGGGAACCTAACATCTCGGGTGTAATATTTTACAACATTCCTGACGCGTCGGCCCCTATTTCTCGGTGGGAACATTATATACGTCTATAACGTTATATACTAGCGTAAGGCGACCTAACATCTCGGATGTAACATTTTTCAACATTCCTGGTGTGTCGGCACTTAGCTCTCCGTGGGAACATTATATACGTCTATAACGTTATATATCCTAACCTAAGGCAACCTAACATCTCGGATGTAATATTTTACTACATTCCTGGCACGTCGGCCCCTACTTCTCGGTGGGAATATTATATACGTCTATAACGTAATAGAACCTAATCTAACCCATCTAGACCCTCGCTGGTAATGTTGTACGGAATCCCGTTCGTGTCGCCCCGTACGTCACGGTGCGGACATTATATACGTCTATAACGTTATATATCCTAACCTAAGGCAACCTAATATCTCGAATGTAGTATTTCACAACATTCCTGGCGGGTCAGCCCCACTTCTCGCTGGGAACATTATATACGTCTATAACGTAATATAACCTAACCTAACCCATCTAGCTCCTCGGCGGTAATGTTTTACAAAATCCCGTTCGTGTCGTCCCGTACGTCTCGGTGCGGACATTGTATAAGTCTATAACGTTATATGTACTAACCTAAGGCAATCTAACATCTGGGATGTAGTATTTTGCAACATACCTGGCGGGTCGGATCCTAATTCTGGGTGGGAACATTATATACGTCTATACCGTTGTATATCCTAACCTGAGTAACCTAACATCTCGGATGTAGTATTTTCCAACATTCCTGGCGGGTCGGCCCCTACTTCTCGGGAGGAACATTATATACGTCTATAACCTAATATAACCTAACCTAACGCATCTAGACTCTCGCTGGTAATGTTTTACAGAATGCCGTTCGTGTCGTCCCCTATGTCTCGGTGGGGACATTATATGCGTCTATAACGTTATATGTCGTATCCTAAGGCAACCTAGCATCTGGAATGTAGTATTTTACAATATTCCAAGCGGGTCGGCCCCTACTTCTCAGTGGGAACATTATATACGTCTGTAACTTTATATATCGCAACCTAAGGCAACCTAACATCTCGGATGTAGTATTTGCCAACATTCCGAGCAGGTCGGCCCCACTTATCGGTGGGAACATTATATACGTCAATAACGTAATATAACCTAACCTAATCCATCTAGCCCCTCGCTGGTAATGTTTTATAGAATCCCGGTCATGTCGTCCCGTACTTCTCGGTGGGGACACTATATAGATCTCTAACGTTATACATCCTAAGCTAAGGCAATCTAACATCTCGAATCTAGTATGTTACGACATTCCATGAGGTTGGGCCCCTACTTCTGAGTGGGAACATTATATACGTCTATATCGTAATATAACCTAACCTAACCCATTTTGCCCCTGGGTGATAATGTTTTACAGAATCCCCGTCGTGTTGGCCCGTACTTCTCGGTGGGGACAATATATACGTCTATAACGTTGTATATAATACCATAAGGATACCTAACATCTCGAATGTAGTATTTCACAACATTCTTGGCGGGTCGGCACCACTTCTCGGTGGGAACATTATATACGTCTATAACGTAATATGACCTAACCTAACCCATCTAGCCCCTCCCTGATAATGTTTTACAGAATCCCGGTCGTGTCGGACCGTACTTCTCGGTGGCGACATTATATACGTCTATAACGCTATATATCCCAACCTAAGGCAACCTAACATCTCGGATGTAGTATTTTCCAACATTCCTGGCGAGTCGGACCCTAAACCTCGGTGGGCACATTATATACGTCTATAACGTTGTATATATTACCATAAGGCAACCTAACATCTCGAATGTAGTATTTCACAACATTCCTGGCGGATCGGCCTCTACTTTTCGGTGGGAACATTATATACGTCCATAACGTAATATAACCTAACCTAACCCATCTAGCCCCTCGGTGGTAATGTTTTACAGAATCCCGTTCGTGTCGTCCCGTACATCTCGGTGCGGTCATTATATACGTCTATAACGTTATATATCCTAACCTAAGGCAACCCAACATCTCGAATGTAGTATTTTACAACATTCCAGGCCGGTCGGCCCCTACTTCTCGGTGGGGACATTATATACGTCTATACCGTTGTATATCCTAACCTAAGTAACCTAACATCTCGGATGTAGTATTTTCCAACATTCCTGGCGGGTCGGCCCCTACTTCTCGGGAGGAACATTATATACGTCTATAACCTAATATAACCTAACCTAACGCATTTAGACTCTCGCTGGTAATGTTTTACAGAATCTCGTTCGTGTCGTCCCGTACATCACTGTGCGGTCATTATGTAGGTCTATAACGTTATATATCCTAACCTAAGGCAACCTAACATCTCGATTGTAGTATTTTAAAAATTCCAGACGGGTCGGCCCCTACTTCTCAGTGGGAACATTATATACGTCTGTAACTTTATATATCGCAACCTAAGGCAACCTAACTTCTCGGATGTAGTACTTGCCAACATTCCGAGCAGGTCGGCCCCACTTCTCGGTGGGAACATTATATACGTCAATAACGTAATATAACCTAACCTAATCCATCTAGCCCCTCGCTGGTAATGTTTTATAGAATCCTGGTCATGTCGTCCCGTACTTCTCGGTGGGGACACTATATAGATCTCTAACGTTATACATCCTAACCTAAGGCAATCTAACATCTCGAATCTAGTATTTTACAACATTCCATGAGGTTCGGCCCCTACTTCTGAGTGGGAACATTATATACGTCTATAACATAATATAACCTACCCTAACCCATCTAGCCGCTCGCTGGTAATGTTTTACAGAATCCAGTACGTGTCGTCTCGTTCGTCTCGGTAGGGACATTGTATGCGTCTATAACGTTTTATATCCTCACCTAAGGCAAACTAACATCTCGAATGTAGTATTTTACAACATTCCTGGCATGTCGGTCCCTACATCTCGGTGGGAACATTCTATACGTCTATAACGTTGTATATCCTAACCTAAGGGAACCTAACATTTCGAGTGTAATATTTTACAACATTCCTGACGCGTCGGCCCCTATTTCTCGGTGGGAATATTATGTCCATCTATAACGTTACATATCCTAGACTAAGGCAACCTAACATGTCGAATGTAATATTTTACAACATTCTGGCGTGTCGTCGCCTTCTTCTCGAAGGGGACATTATATACGTCTATTACGTTGTATATCCTAACCTAAAGCAACCTAACAACTCGGATGTAATATTTTACAACATTCCTGGCATGTCGGTCCTTACATCTCGGTGGGAACATTCTATACGTCTATAACGTTGTATATCCTAACCTAAGGGAACCTAACATTTCGGGTGTAATATTTTACAACATTCCTGACGCGTCGGCCCCTATTTCTCGGTGGGAATATTATATACGTCTATAACGTTACATATCCTAGCCTAAGGCAACCTAACATGTCGAATGTAATATTTTACAACATTCTGGCGTGTCGTCGCCTGCTTCTCGAAGGGGACATTATATACGTCTATAACGTTGTATATCCTAACCTGACGTAACCTTACATCTGGGTTGTTTTATTTTACAACATTCCTGACGCGTCGGTCCCTACTTCTCGGTGGGAACATTGTATACGTCTATAACGATATATGTCCTAACCTAAAGCAACCTAACAACTCGGATGTAATATTTTACAACATTCTGGCGTGTCGTCGCCTGCTTCTCGATGGGGACATTAGATACGTCTATAACGCTGTATATCCTAACCTAAGGGAACCTAACATCTCGGGTGTAATATTTTACAACATTCCTGACGCGTCGGCCCCTATTTCTCGGTGGGAATATTATATACGTCTATAACGTTATATATCCTAGCCTAAGGCAACCTAACATGTCGAATGTAATATTTTACAACATTCTGGCGTGTCGTCGCCTGCTTCTCGATGGGGACATTACATACGTCTATAACGTTGTATATCCTAATCTAAGGGAACCTAACATCTCGGACGTAATATTTTACAACATTCTGGCGTGTCGTCGCCTTCTTCTTGATGGGGACATTATATACGTCTATAACGTTGTATATCCTAACCCAAAGCAACCAAACTTCTGGGATGTAATATTTTACAACATTCCTGGCATGTCGGTCCCCACGTCTCGGTGGGAACGTTATAGAAGTCTATAACGATATATATCCTAACCTAAAGAAACCAAACAACTCGAATGTAATATTTTAGAACATTCCTGGCATGTCGGTCCCTACATCTCGGTGGGAACATTCTATACGTCTATAACGTTGTATATCCTAACCTAAGGGAACCTAACATTTCGGGTGTAATATTTTACAACATTTCTGACGCGTCGGCCCCTATTTCTCGGTGGGAATATTATATACGTCTATAACGTTGTATATCCTAACCTAAGGGAACCTAACAGTTCGGGTGTAATATTTTGCAACATTCCTGACGCGTCGGTCCCTATTTCTCGGGGGGAATATTGTATACGTCTATAACGTTACATATCCTAGCCTAAGGCAACCCAACTTGTCGAATGTAATATTTTACAACATTCTGGCGTGTCGTCGCCTGCTTCTCGAAGGGGACATTATATACGTCTATAACGTTGTATATCCTAACCCAAAGCAACCTAACTTCTGGGATGTAATATTTTGCAACATTCCTGGCATGTCGGTCCCCGCGTCTCGGTGGGAACGTTATATAAGTCTATAACGATATATATCCTAACCTAAAGCAAGCTAACATGTCGGATGTAATATTTTACAACATTCCTGGCATGTCGGTCCCTACTTCTCGGTGGGAACATTATATACGTCTATAACGTTGTATATACTAACCTAAGGGAACCTAACATCTCGGGTCTAATATTTTACAACATTCCTGACGCGTCGGCCCCTATTTCTCGGTGGGAATATTATATACGTCTATAACGTTATATATCCTAGCCTAAGGCATCCCAACATGTCGAATGTAATAATTTACAACATTCTGGCGTGTCGTCGCCTGCTTCTCGAAGGGGACATTATATACGTCTATAACGTTGTATATCCTAACCTAACGCAACCTAACATCTGGGTTGTTTTATTTTACAACATTCCTGACGCGTCGGTCCCTACTTCTCGGTGGGAACATTGTATACGTCTATAACGATATATGTCCTAGCCTAAGGTAACCTAACATCTCGGATGTAATATTTTACAACATTCCTGGCGTGTCGTCGCCTGCTTCTCGATGGGGACATTATATACGTCTATAACGTTGTATATCCTAACCCATAGCAACCTAACTTCTGGGATGTAATATTTTACAACATTCCTGACGCGTCGGCCCCCACGTCTTGGTGGGAACATTATATAAGTCTATAACGATATATATCCCAACCTAAAGCAACCTAACAACTCGGAGGTAATATTTTAGAACATTCCTGGCTTGTCGGCCCCTACATCTCGGTGGGGACATTCTATACGTCTATAACGTTGTATATCCTAACCTAAGGGAACCTAACATTTCGGGTGTGATATTTTACAACATTCCTGACGCGTCGGACCCTATTTCTCGCTGGGAATATTATATACGTCTATAACGTTATATATCCTAACCTAAGGGAACCTAACATTTCGGGTGTGATATTTTACAACATTCCTGACGCGTCGGCCCCTATTTCTCGCTGGGAATATTATATACGTCTATAACGTTATATATCCTAACGTAAGGCAACATAACATCTCGGATGTAATATTTTACAACATTCCTGGCGTGTCGTCGCCTGCTTCTCGATGGGGACATTATATACGTCTATAACGTTGTATATCCTTACCTAACGCAACCTAACATCTGGGATGTAATATTTTACAACATTCCTGACGCGTCGGCCCCTATTTCTCGGTGGGAATATTATATACGTCTATAACGTTATATATCCTAGCCTAAGGCAACCCAACATGTCGAATGTAATATTTTACAACATTCTGGCGTGTCGTCGCCTGCTTCTCGAAGGGGACATTATATACGTCTATAACGTTGTATATCCTAACCTAACGCAACCTAACATCTGGGATGTAATATTTTACAACATTCCTGACGCGTCGGCCCCTATTTCCCGGTGTGAACATTATATACGTCTATAACGTTATATATCCTAGCCTAAGAAAGCCTAACATGTCGAAAGTAATATTTTACAACATTCCTGGCGTGTCGTCGCCTACTTCGCGATGGGGACATTATATACATCTATAACGTTGTATATCCTAACCTAAGGGAACCTAACATATCGGATGTAATATTTTACAACATTCCTGACGCGTCGGCCCCTATTTCTCGGTGGGAATATTACATACGTCTATAACGTTATATATCCTAACGTAAGGCAACATAACATCTCGGATGTAATATTTTACAACATTCCTGGCGTGTCGTCGCCTGCTTCTCAATGGGGACATTATATACGTCTATAACGTTGTATATCCTAACCCAAAGCAACCTAACTTCTGGGATGTAATATTTTACAACATTCCTGACGCGTCGGCCCCCACGTCTTGGTGGGAACATTATATAAGTCTATAACGATATATATCCCAACCTAAAGCAACCTAACAACTCGGAGGTAATATTTTAGAACATTCCTGGCTTGTCGGTCCCTACATCTCGGTGGGGACATTCTATACGTCTATAACGTTGTATATCCTAACCTAAGGGAACCTAACATTTCGGGTGTGATATTTTACAACATTCCTGACGCGTCGGACCCTATTTCTCGCTGGGAATATTATATACGTCTATAACGTTATATATCCTAACGTAAGGCAACATAACATCTCGGATGTAATATTTTACAACATTCCTGGCGTGTCGTCGCCTGCTTCTCGATGGGGACATTATATACGTCTATAACGTTGTATATCCTTACCTAACGCAACCTAACATCTGGGATGTAATATTTTACAACATTCCTGACGCGTCGGCCCCTATTTCTCGGTGGGAATATTATATACGTCTATAACGTTATATATCCTAGCCTAAGGCAACCCAACATGTCGAATGTAATATTTTACAACATTCTGGCGTGTCGTCGCCTGCTTCTCGAAGGGGACATTATATACGTCTATAACGTTGTATATCCTAACCTAACGCAACCTAACATCTGGGATGTAATATTTTACAACATTCCTGACGCGTCGGCCCCTATTTCCCGGTGTGAACATTATATACGTCTATAACGTTATATATCCTAGCCTAAGAAAACCTAACATGTCGAAAGTAATATTTTACAACATTCCTGGCGTGTCGTCGCCTACTTCGCGATGGGGACATTATATACATCTATAACGTTGTATATCCTAACCTAAGGGAACCTAACATATCGGATGTAATATTTTACAACATTCCTGACGCGTCGGCACCTATTTCTCGGTGGGAATATTACATACGTCTATAACGTTATATATCCTAACGTAAGGCAACATAACATCTCGGATGTAATATTTTACAACATTCCTGGCGTGTCGTCGCCTGCTTCTCAATGGGGACATTATATACGTCTATAACGTTGTATATCCTAACCCAAAGCAACCTAACTTCTGGGATGTAATATTTTACAACATTCCTGACGCGTCGGCCCCCACGTCTTGGTGGGAACATTATATAAGTCTATAACGATATATATCCCAACCTAAAGCAACCTAACAACTCGGAGGTAATATTTTAGAACATTCCTGGCTTGTCGGTCCCTACATCTCGGTGGGGACATTCTATACGTCTATAACGTTGTATATCCTAACCTAAGGGAACCTAACATTTCGGGTGTGATATTTTACAACATTCCTGACGCGTCGGACCCTATTTCTCGCTGGGAATATTATATACGTCTATAACGTTATATATCCTAACGTAAGGCAACATAACATCTCGGATGTAATATTTTACAACATTCCTGGCGTGTCGTCGCCTGCTTCTCGAAGGGGACATTATATACGTCTATAACGTTGTATATCCTTACCTAACGCAACCTAACATCTGGGATGTAATATTTTACAACATTCCTGACGCGTCGGCCCCTATTTCTCGGTGGGAATATTATATACGTCTATAACGTTATATATCCTAGCCTAAGGCAACCCAACATGTCGAATGTAATATTTTACAACATTCTGGCGTGTCGTCGCCTGCTTCTCGAAGGGGACATTATATACGTCTATAACGTTGTATATCCTAACCTAACGCAACCTAACATCTGGGATGTAATATTTTACAACATTCCTGACGCGTCGGCCCCTATTTCCCGGTGTGAACATTATATACGTCTATAACGTTATATATCCTAGCCTAAGAAAACCTAACATGTCGAAAGTAATATTTTACAACATTCCTGGCGTGTCGTCGCCTACTTCGCGATGGGGACATTATATACATCTATAACGTTGTATATCCTAACCTAAGGGAACCTAACATATCGGATGTAATATTTTACAACATTCCTGACGCGTCGGCACCTATTTCTCGGTGGGAATATTACATACGTCTATAACGTTATATATCCTAACGTAAGGCAACATAACATCTCGGATGTAATATTTTACAACATTCCTGGCGTGTCGTCGCCTGCTTCTCAATGGGGACATTATATACGTCTATAACGTTGTATATCCTAACCCAAAGCAACCTAACTTCTGGGATGTAATATTTTACAACATTCCTGACGCGTCGGCCCCCACGTCTTGGTGGGAACATTATATAAGTCTATAACGATATATATCCCAACCTAAAGCAACCTAACAACTCGGACGTAATATTTTAGAACATTCCTGGCTTGTCGGTCCCTACATCTCGGTGGGGACATTCTATACGTCTATAACGTTGTATATCCTAACCTAAGGGAACCTAACATTTCGGGTGTGATATTTTACAACATTCCTGACGCGTCGGACCCTATTTCTCGCTGGGAATATTATATACGTCTATAACGTTATATATCCTAACGTAAGGCAACATAACATCTCGGATGTAATATTTTACAACATTCCTGGCGTGTCGTCGCCTGCTTCTCGAAGGGGACATTATATACGTCTATAACGTTGTATATCCTTACCTAACGCAACCTAACATCTGGGATGTAATATTTTACAACATTCATGACGCGTCGGCCCCTATTTCTCGGTGGGAATATAATATACGTCTATAACGTTATATATCCTAGCCTAAGGCGACCTAACATGTCGAATGTAATATTTTACATCATTCCTGACGTGTCGGCCCGTAGTTCTCGGTGATAACATTATATACGTCTATAAGGATAGATATCCTAGCCTAAGGCAACCTATAATGTCGCATGTAATATTGTACAACATTCCTGGCGTGTCGTCACCTACTTCTGGATGGGGACATTATATACATCTATAACGTTGTACATCCTAACCTAAGGCAACCTAACATTTCGGATGTAATATTTAACAACATTCCTGGCATGTCGGTCCCTACTTCTCGGTGGCAAAATTGTATACGTCTATAACGATATATATACTAGCCTAAGGCAACCTAACATCTCGGATGTAATATTTTACAACATTCTGGCGTGTCGGTCCCCACGTCTCGATCTGGACATTATATACGTCTATAACGATATATATCCTAACCTAAAGCAACCTAACATCTCGGGTGTAATATTTTACAACATTCCTGACGCGTCTGCCCCTATTTCTCGGTGGGAACATTATATATGTCTATAACGTTATATATCCTAGGCTAAGGCGACCTACTATGTCGAATGTAATATTTCACATCATTCCTGGCGTGTCGGCCCGTAGTTCTCGGTGATAACATTATATGCGTGTATAACATTATATATCCTAGCCTAAGGAAACCTAACATGCCAAATGTAATATTTTACAACACTCCTGGCGTGTCGTCGCCTACTTCTGGATGAGGACATTATATACATCTATAACTTTGTATATCCTAACCGAAGACAACATAACATCTCGGATGTAATAATTGACAACATTCCTGGCTTGTCGTCGCCTGCTTCTCGATGGGGACATTATATACGTCTATAACGTTGTATATCCTAACCCAAAGCAACCTAACTTCTGGGATGTAATATTTTGCAACATTCCTGGCATGTCGGTCCCCACGTCTCGGTGGGAACATTATATAAGTCTATAACGATATATATCCTAACCTAAAGCAAGCTAACATCTCGGATGTAATATTTTACAACATTCCTGGCATGTCGGTCCCTACTTCTCGGTGTGAACATTATATACGTCTATAACGTTATATATCCTAGCCTAAGGCAACCTAACATGTCGAAAGTAATATTTTACAACATTCCTGGCGTGTCGTCGCCTACTTCGCGATGGGGACATTATATACATCTATAACGTTGTATATCCTAACCTAAGGGAACCTAACATATCGGATGTAATATTTTACAACATTCCTGACGCGTCGGCCCCTATTTCTCGGTGGGAATATTATATACGTCTATAACGTTATATATCCTAACGTAAGGCAACATAACATCTCGGATGTAATATTTTACAACATTCCTGGCGTGTCGTCGCCTGCTTCTCGAAGGGGACATTATATACGTCTATAACGTTGTATATCCTAACCTAACGCAACCTAACATCTGGGATGTAATATTTTACAACATTCCTGACGCGTCGGCCCCTATTTCCCGGTGTGAACATTATATACGTCTATAACGTTATATATCCTAGCCTAAGAAAACCTAACATGTCGAAAGTAATATTTTACAACATTCCTGGCGTGTCGTCGCCTACTTCGCGATGGGGACATTATATACATCTATAACGTTGTATATCCTAACCTAAGGGAACCTAACATATCGGATGTAATATTTTACAACATTCCTGACGCGTCGGCCCCTATTTCTCGGTGGGAATATTACATACGTCTATAACGTTATATATCCTAACGTAAGGCAACATAACATCTCGGATGTAATATTTTACAACATTCCTGGCGTGTCGTCGCCTGCTTCTCAATGGGGACATTATATACGTCTATAACGTTGTATATCCTAACCCAAAGCAACCTAACTTCTGGGATGTAATATTTTACAACATTCCTGACGCGTCGGCCCCCACGTCTTGGTGGGAACATTATATAAGTCTATAACGATATATATCCCAACCTAAAGCAACCTAACAACTCGGAGGTAATATTTTAGAACATTCCTGGCTTGTCGGTCCCTACATCTCGGTGGGGACATTCTATACGTCTATAACGTTGTATATCCTAACCTAAGGGAACCTAACATTTCGGGTGTGATATTTTACAACATTCCTGACGCGTCGGACCCTATTTCTCGCTGGGAATATTATATACGTCTATAACGTTATATATCCTAACGTAAGGCAACATAACATCTCGGATGTAATATTTTACAACATTCCTGGCGTGTCGTCGCCTGCTTCTCGAAGGGGACATTATATACGTCTATAACGTTGTATATCCTTACCTAACGCAACCTAACATCTGGGATGTAATATTTTACAACATTCCTGACGCGTCGGCCCCTATTTCTCGGTGGGAATATTATATACGTCTATAACGTTATTTATCCTAGCCTAAGGCAACCCAACATGTCGAATGTAATATTTTACAACATTCTGGCGTGTCGTCGCCTGCTTCTCGAAGGGGACATTATTTACGTCTATAACGTTGTATATCCTAACCTAACGCAACCTAACATCTGGGATGTAATATTTTACAACATTCCTGACGCGTCGGCCCCTATTTCCCGGTGTGAACATTATATACGTCTATAACGTTATATATCCTAGCCTAAGAAAACCTAACATGTCGAAAGTAATATTTTACAACATTCCTGGCGTGTCGTCGCCTACTTCGCGATGGGGACATTATATACATCTGTAACGTTGTATATCCTAACCTAAGGGAACCTAACATATCGGATGTAATATTTTACAACATTCCTGACGCGTCGGCACCTATTTCTCGGTGGGAATATTACATACGTCTATAACGTTATATATCCTAACGTAAGGCAACATAACATCTCGGATGTAATATTTTACAACATTCCTGGCGTGTCGTCGCCTGCTTCTCAATGGGGACATTATATACGTCTATAACGTTGTATATCCTAACCCAAAGCAACCTAACTTCTGGGATGTAATATTTTACAACATTCCTGACGCGTCGGCCCCCACGTCTTGGTGGGAACATTATATAAGTCTATAACGATATATATCCCAACCTAAAGCAACCTAACAACTCGGAGGTAATATTTTAGAACATTCCTGGCTTGTCGGTCCCTACATCTCGGTGGGGACATTCTATACGTCTATAACGTTGTATATCCTAACCTAAGGGAACCTAACATTTCGGGTGTGATATTTTACAACATTCCTGACGCGTCGGACCCTATTTCTCGCTGGGAATATTATATACGTCTATAACGTTATATATCCTAACGTAAGGCAACATAACATCTCGGATGTAATATTTTACAACATTCCTGGCGTGTCGTCGCCTGCTTCTCGAAGGGGACATTATATACGTCTATAACGTTGTATATCCTTACCTAACGCAACCTAACATCTGGGATGTAATATTTTACAACATTCATGACGCGTCGGCCCCTATTTCTCGGTGGGAATATAATACACGTCTATAACGTTATATATCCTAGCCTAAGGCGACCTAACATGTCGAATGTAATATTTTACATCATTCCTGACGTGTCGGCCCGTAGTTCTCGGTGATAACATTATATACGTCTATAAGGATAGATATCCTAGCCTAAGGCAACCTATAATGTCGCATGTAATATTGTACAACATTCCTGGCGTGTCGTCACCTACTTCTGGATGGGGACATTATATACATCTATAACGTTGTACATCCTAACCTAAGGCAACCTAACATTTCGGATGTAATATTTAACAACATTCCTGGCATGTCGGTCCCTACTTCTCGGTGGCAAAATTGTATACGTCTATAACGATATATATACTAGCCTAAGGCAACCTAACATCTCGGATGTAATATTTTACAACATTCTGGCGTGTCGGTCCCCACGTCTCGATCTGGACATTATATACGTCTATAACGATATATATCCTAACCTAAAGCAACCTAACATCTCGGGTGTAATATTTTACAACATTCCTGACGCGTCTGCCCCTATTTCTCGGTGGGAACATTATATATGTCTATAACGTTATATATCCTAGGCTAAGGCGACCTACTATGTCGAATGTAATATTTCACATCATTCCTGGCGTGTCGGCCCGTAGTTCTCGGTGATAACATTATATGCGTGTATAACATTATATATCCTAGCCTAAGGAAACCTAACATGCCAAATGTAATATTTTACAACACTCCTGGCGTGTCGTCGCCTACTTCTGGATGAGGACATTATATACATCTATAACTTTGTATATCCTAACCGAAGACAACATAACATCTCGGATGTAATAATTGACAACATTCCTGGCTTGTCGTCGCCTGCTTCTCGATGGGGACATTATATACGTCTATAACGTTGTATATCCTAACCCAAAGCAACCTAACTTCTGGGATGTAATATTTTGCAACATTCCTGGCATGTCGGTCCCCACGTCTCGGTGGGAACATTATATAAGTCTATAACGATATATATCCTAACCTAAAGCAAGCTAACATCTCGGATGTAATATTTTACAACATTCCTGGCATGTCGGTCCCTACTTCTCGGTGTGAACATTATATACGTCTATAACGTTATATATCCTAGCCTAAGGCAACCTAACATGTCGAAAGTAATATTTTACAACATTCCTGGCGTGTCGTCGCCTACTTCGCGATGGGGACATTATATACATCTATAACGTTGTATATCCTAACCTAAGGGAACCTAACATATCGGATGTAATATTTTACAACATTCCTGACGCGTCGGCCCCTATTTCTCGGTGGGAATATTATATACGTCTATAACGTTATATATCCTAACGTAAGGCAACATAACATCTCGGATGTAATATTTTACAACATTCCTGGCGTGTCGTCGCCTGCTTCTCGATGGGGACATTATATACGTGTATACCGTTGTATATCCTAACCCAAAGTAACTTAACTTCTGGGATGTAATATTTTGCAACATTCCTGGCATGTCGGTCCCCACGTCTCGGTGGGAACATTATATAAGTCTATAACGATATATATCCTAACCTAACGCAACCTAACATCTCGGATGTCATATTTTACAACATTCCTGGCATGTCGGTCCCTACATCTCGGTGGGAACATTCTATACGTCTATAACGTCGTATATCCTAACCTAAGGGAACCTAACATTTCGGGTGTAATATTTTACAACATTCCTGACGCGTCGGCCCCTATTTCGCGGTGGGAATATTATATACGTCTATAACGTTATATATCCTAGCCTAAGGCAACCTAGCATCTCGGATGTAATATTTTACAACATTCCTGGCGTGTCGTCGCCTGCTTCTCAATGGGGACATTATATACGTCTATAACGTTGTATATCCTAACCCAAAGCAACCTAACTTCTGGGATGTAATATTTTACAACAGTCCTGACGCGTCGGCCCCCACGTCTTGGTGGGAACATTATATAAGTCTATAACGATATATATCCCAACCTAAAGCAACCTAACAACTCGGAGGTAATATTTTAGAACATTCCTGGCTTGTCGGCCCCTACATCTCGGTGGGGACATTCTATACGTCTATAACGTTGTATATCCTAACCTAAGGGAACCTAACATTTCGGGTGTGATATTTTACAACATTCCTGACGCGTCGGACCCTATTTCTCGCTGGGAATATTATATACGTCTATAACGTTATATATCCTAACGTAAGGCAACATAACATCTCGGATGTAATATTTTACAACATTCCTGGCGTGTCGTCGCCTGCTTCTCGATGGGGACATTATATACGTCTATAACGTTGTATATCGTTACCTAACGCAACCTAACATCTGGGATGTAATATTTTACAACATTCATGACGCGTCGGCCCCTATTTCTCGGTGGGAATATAATATACGTCTATAACGTTATATATCCTAGCCTAAGGCAACCCAACATGTCGAATGTAATATTTTACAACATTCCTGGCATGTCGGTCCCTACATCTCGGTGGGAACATTATATACGTCTATAACGTTGTATATCCTAACCTAACGCAACCTAACATCTGGGATGTAATATTTTACATCATTCCTGGCGTGTCGGCCCGTAGTTCTCGGTGATAACATTATATGCGTGTATAACATTATGTATCCTAGCGTAAGGAAACCTAACATGTCAAATGTAATATTTTACAACAATCCTGGCGTGTCGTCGCCTACTTCGCGATGGGGACATTATATACATCTATAACGTTGTATATCCTAACCTAAGGCAACCTAACATCTCGGATGTAATATTTTACAACATTCCTGGCATGTCGGTCCCTACTTCTCGGTGGGAACATTCTATACGTCTATAACGTTGTATATGCTAACCTATGGGAACCTAACATCTCGGGTGTAATATTTTACAACATTCCTGACGCGTCGGCCCCTATTTCTTGGTGGGAATATTATAAACGTCTATAACGTTATATATCCTAGCCTAAGGCAACCTAACATGTCGAATGTAATATTTTACAACATTCTGGCGTGTCATCGCCTGCTACTCGAAGGGGACATTATATACGTCTATAACGTTGTATATCCTAACCTACCGCAACCTAACATCTGGGATGTAATATTTTACAACATTCCTGGCATGTCGGTCCCCACGTCTCGGTGGGAACATTCTATACGTCTATAACGTCGTATATCCTAACCTAAGGGAAGCTAACATTTCGGGTGTAATATTTTACAACATTCCTGACGCGTCGGCCCCTATTTCTCGGTGGGAATATTATATACGTCTATAACGTTATATATCCTAACCTAAGGGAACCTAACATTTCGGGTGTGATATTTTACAACATTACTGACGCGTCGGCCCCTATTTCTCGCTGGGAATATTATATACGTCTATAACGTTATATATCCTAGCCTAAGGCAACCTAACATCTCGGATGTAATATTTTACAACATTCCTGGCGTGTCGTCGCCTGCTTCTCAATGGGGACATTATATACGTCTATAACGTTGTATATCCTAACCCAAAGCAACCTAACTTCTGGGATGTAATATTTTGCAACATTCCTGGCATGTCGGTCCCCACGTCTCGGTGGGAACATTATATAAGTCTATAACGATATATATCCTAACCTAAAGCAAGCTAACATCTCGGATGTAATATTTTACAACATTCCTGGCATGTCGGTCCCTACTTCTCGGTGTGAACATTATATACGTCTATAACGTTATATATCCTAGCCTAAGGCAACCTAACATGTCGAAAGTAATATTTTACAACATTCCTGGCGTGTCGTCGCCTACTTCGCGATGGGGACATTATATACATCTATAACGTTGTATATCCTAACCTAAGGGAACCTAACATATCGGATGTAATATTTTACAACATTCCTGACGCGTCGGCCCCTATTTCTCGGTGGGAATATTATATACGTCTATAACGTTATATATCCTAACGTAAGGCAACATAACATCTCGGATGTAATATTTTACAACATTCCTGGCGTGTCGTCGCCTGCTTCTCGATGGGGACATTATATACGTGTATACCGTTGTATATCCTAACCCAAAGTAACTTAACTTCTGGGATGTAATATTTTGCAACATTCCTGGCATGTCGGTCCCCACGTCTCGGTGGGAACATTATATAAGTCTATAACGATATATATCCTAACCTAACGCAACCTAACATCTCGGATGTCATATTTTACAACATTCCTGGCATGTCGGTCCCTACATCTCGGTGGGAACATTCTATACGTCTATAACGTCGTATATCCTAACCTAAGGGAACCTAACATTTCGGGTGTAATATTTTACAACATTCCTGACGCGTCGGCCCCTATTTCGCGGTGGGAATATTATATACGTCTATAACGTTATATATCCTAGCCTAAGGCAACCTAGCATCTCGGATGTAATATTTTACAACATTCCTGGCGTGTCGTCGCCTGCTTCTCAATGGGGACATTATATACGTCTATAACGTTGTATATCCTAACCCAAAGCAACCTAACTTCTGGGATGTAATATTTTACAACAGTCCTGACGCGTCGGCCCCCACGTCTTGGTGGGAACATTATATAAGTCTATAACGATATATATCCCAACCTAAAGCAACCTAACAACTCGGAGGTAATATTTTAGAACATTCCTGGCTTGTCGGCCCCTACATCTCGGTGGGGACATTCTATACGTCTATAACGTTGTATATCCTAACCTAAGGGAACCTAACATTTCGGGTGTGATATTTTACAACATTCCTGACGCGTCGGACCCTATTTCTCGCTGGGAATATTATATACGTCTATAACGTTATATATCCTAACGTAAGGCAACATAACATCTCGGATGTAATATTTTACAACATTCCTGGCGTGTCGTCGCCTGCTTCTCGATGGGGACATTATATACGTCTATAACGTTGTATATCGTTACCTAACGCAACCTAACATCTGGGATGTAATATTTTACAACATTCATGACGCGTCGGCCCCTATTTCTCGGTGGGAATATAATATACGTCTATAACGTTATATATCCTAGCCTAAGGCAACCCAACATGTCGAATGTAATATTTTACAACATTCCTGGCATGTCGGTCCCTACATCTCGGTGGGAACATTATATACGTCTATAACGTTGTATATCCTAACCTAACGCAACCTAACATCTGGGATGTAATATTTTACATCATTCCTGGCGTGTCGGCCCGTAGTTCTCGGTGATAACATTATATGCGTGTATAACATTATGTATCCTAGCGTAAGGAAACCTAACATGTCAAATGTAATATTTTACAACAATCCTGGCGTGTCGTCGCCTACTTCGCGATGGGGACATTATATACATCTATAACGTTGTATATCCTAACCTAAGGCAACCTAACATCTCGGATGTAATATTTTACAACATTCCTGGCATGTCGGTCCCTACTTCTCGGTGGGAACATTCTATACGTCTATAACGTTGTATATGCTAACCTATGGGAACCTAACATCTCGGGTGTAATATTTTACAACATTCCTGACGCGTCGGCCCCTATTTCTTGGTGGGAATATTATAAACGTCTATAACGTTATATATCCTAGCCTAAGGCAACCTAACATGTCGAATGTAATATTTTACAACATTCTGGCGTGTCATCGCCTGCTACTCGAAGGGGACATTATATACGTCTATAACGTTGTATATCCTAACCTACCGCAACCTAACATCTGGGATGTAATATTTTACAACATTCCTGGCATGTCGGTCCCCACGTCTCGGTGGGAACATTCTATACGTCTATAACGTCGTATATCCTAACCTAAGGGAAGCTAACATTTCGGGTGTAATATTTTACAACATTCCTGACGCGTCGGCCCCTATTTCTCGGTGGGAATATTATATACGTCTATAACGTTATATATCCTAACCTAAGGGAACCTAACATTTCGGGTGTGATATTTTACAACATTACTGACGCGTCGGCCCCTATTTCTCGCTGGGAATATTATATACGTCTATAACGTTATATATCCTAGCCTAAGGCAACCTAACATCTCGGATGTAATATTTTACAACATTCCTGGCGTGTCGTCGCCTGCTTCTCAATGGGGACATTATATACGTCTATAACGTTGTATATCCTAACCCAAAGCAACCTAACTTCTGGGATGTAATATTTTGCAACATTCCTGGCATGTCGGTCCCCACGTCTCGGTGGGAACATTATATAAGTCTATAACGATATATATCCTAACCTAAAGCAAGCTAACATCTCGGATGTAATATTTTACAACATTCCTGGCATGTCGGTCCCTACTTCTCGGTGTGAACATTATATACGTCTATAACGTTATATATCCTAGCCTAAGGCAACCTAACATGTCGAAAGTAATATTTTACAACATTCCTGGCGTGTCGTCGCCTACTTCGCGATGGGGACATTATATACATCTATAACGTTGTATATCCTAACCTAAGGGAACCTAACATATCGGATGTAATATTTTACAACATTCCTGACGCGTCGGCCCCTATTTCTCGGTGGGAATATTATATACGTCTATAACGTTATATATCCTAACGTAAGGCAACATAACATCTCGGATGTAATGTTTTACAACATTCCTGGCGTGTCGTCGCCTGCTTCTCGATGGGGACATTATATACGTGTATACCGTTGTATATCCTAACCCAAAGTAACTTAACTTCTGGGATGTAATATTTTGCAACATTCCTGGCATGTCGGTCCCCACGTCTCGGTGGGAACATTATATAAGTCTATAACGATATATATCCTAACCTAACGCAACCTAACATCTCGGATGTCATATTTTACAACATTCCTGGCATGTCGGTCCCTACATCTCGGTGGGAACATTCTATACGTCTATAACGTCGTATATCCTAACCTAAGGGAACCTAACATTTCGGGTGTAATATTTTACAACATTCCTGACGCGTCGGCCCCTATTTCGCGGTGGGAATATTATATACGTCTATAACGTTATATATCCTAGCCTAAGGCAACCTAACATCTCGGATGTAATATTTTACAACATTCCTGGCGTGTCGTCGCCTGCTTCTCAATGGGGACATTATATACGTCTATAACGTTGTATATCCTAACCCAAAGCAACCTAACTTCTGGGATGTAATATTTTACAACATTCCTGACGCGTCGGACCCTATTTCTCGCTGGGAATATTATATACGTCTATAACGTTATATATCCTAACGTAAGGCAACATAACATCTCGGATGTAATATTTTACAACATTCCTGGCGTGTCGTCGCCTGCTTCTCGATGGGGACATTATATACGTCTATAACGTTGTATATCGTTACCTAACGCAACCTAACATCTGGGATGTAATATTTTACAACATTCATGACGCGTCGGCCCCTATTTCTCGGTGGGAATATAATATACGTCTATAACGTTATATATCCTAGCCTAAGGCAACCCAACATGTCGAATGTAATATTTTACAACATTCCTGGCATGTCGGTCCCTACATCTCGGTGGGAACATTATATACGTCTATAACGTTGTATATCCTAACCTAACGCAACCTAACATCTGGGATGTAATATTTTACATCATTCCTGGCGTGTCGGCCCGTAGTTCTCGGTGATAACATTATATGCGTGTATAACATTATGTATCCTAGCGTAAGGAAACCTAACATGTCAAATGTAATATTTTACAACAATCCTGGCGTGTCGTCGCCTACTTCGCGATGGGGACATTATATACATCTATAACGTTGTATATCCTAACCTAAGGCAACCTAACATCTCGGATGTAATATTTTACAACATTCCTGGCATGTCGGTCCCTACTTCTCGGTGGGAACATTCTATACGTCTATAACGTTGTATATGCTAACCTATGGGAACCTAACATCTCGGGTGTAATATTTTACAACATTCCTGACGCGTCGGCCCCTATTTCTTGGTGGGAATATTATAAACGTCTATAACGTTATATATCCTAGCCTAAGGCAACCTAACATGTCGAATGTAATATTTTACAACATTCTGGCGTGTCATCGCCTGCTACTCGAAGGGGACATTATATACGTCTATAACGTTGTATATCCTAACCTACCGCAACCTAACATCTGGGATGTAATATTTTACAACATTCCTGGCATGTCGGTCCCCACGTCTCGGTGGGAACATTCTATACGTCTATAACGTCGTATATCCTAACCTAAGGGAAGCTAACATTTCGGGTGTAATATTTTACAACATTCCTGACGCGTCGGCCCCTATTTCTCGGTGGGAATATTATATACGTCTATAACGTTATATATCCTAACCTAAGGGAACCTAACATTTCGGGTGTGATATTTTACAACATTACTGACGCGTCGGCCCCTATTTCTCGCTGGGAATATTATATACGTCTATAACGTTATATATCCTAACGTAAGGCAACATAACATCTCGGATGTAATATTTTACAACATTCCTGGCGTGTCGTCGCCTGCTTCTCAATGGGGACATTATATACGTCTATAACGTTGTATATCCTAACCCAAAGCAACCTAACTTCTGGGATGTAATATTTTACAACATTCCTGACGCGTCGGCACCCACGTCTTGGTGGGAACATTATATAAGTCTATAACGATATATATCCCAACCTAAAGCAACCTAACAACTCGGAGGTAATATTTTAGAACATTCCTGGCTTGTCGGTCCCTACATCTCGGTGGGGACATTCTATACGTCTATAACGTTGTATATCCTAACCTAAGGGAACCTAACATTTCGGGTGTGATATTTTACAACATTCCTGACGCGTCGGACCCTATTTCTCGCTGGGAATATTATATACGTCTATAACGTTATATATCCTAACGTAAGGCAACATAACATCTCGGATGTAATATTTTACAACATTCCTGGCGTGTCGTCGCCTGCTTCTCGAAGGGGACATTATATACGTCTATAACGTTGTATATCCTTACCTAACGCAACCTAACATCTGGGATGTAATATTTTACAACATTCATGACGCGTCGGCCCCTATTTCTCGGTGGGAATATAATATACGTCTATAACGTTATATATCCTAGCCTAGGGCAACCCAACATGTCGAATGTAATATTTTACAACATTCTGGCGTGTCGTCGCCTGCTTCTCGAAGGGGACATTATATACGTCTATAACGTTGTATATCCTAACCTAACGCAACCTAACATCTGGGATGTAATATTTTACATCATTCCTGGCGTGTCGGCCCGTAGTTCTCGGTAATAACATTATATGTGTGTATAACATTATGTATCCTAGCGTAAGGAAACCTAACATGTCAAACGTAATATTTTACAACATTCCTGGCGTGTCGTCGCCTACTTCGCGATGGGGACATTATATACATCTATAACGTTGTATATCCTAACCTAAGGCAACCTAACATCTCGGATGTAATATTTTACAACATTCCTGGCATGTCGGTCCCTACTTCTCGGTGGGAACATTCTATACGTCTATAACGTTGTATATGCTTACCTATGGGAACCTAACATCTCGGGTGTAATATTTTACAACATTCCTGACGCGTCGGCCCCTATTACTTGGTGGGAATATTATAAACGTCTATAGCGTTATATATCCTAGCCTAAGGCAACCTAACATGTCGAATGTAATATTTTACAACATTCTGGCGTGTCGTCGCCTGCTACTCGAAGGGGACATTATATACGTCTATAACGTTGTATATCCTAACCTACCGCAACCTAACATCTGGGATGTAATATTTTACAACATTCCTGGCATGTCGGTCCCCACGTCTCGGTGGGAACATTATATAAGTCTATAACGATATATATCCTAACCTAAAGCAACCTAACAACTCGTGTGTAATATTTTACAACATTCCTGGCATGTCGGTCCATACATCTCGGTGGGAACATTCTATACGTCTATAACGTTCTATATCCTAACCCAAAGCAACCTAACTTCTGTGATGTAATATTTTACAACATTCCTGGCATGTCGATCCCCACGTCTCGGTGGGAACATTCTATACGTCTATAACGTCGTATATCCTAACCCAAGGGAACCTAACATTTCGGGTGTAATATTTTACAACATTCCTGACGCGTCGGCCCCTATTTCTCGGTGGGAATATTATATACGTCTATAACGTTATATATCCTAGCCTAAGGCAACCTAACATGTCGAAAGTAATATTTTACAACATTCCTGGCGTGTCGTCGCCTACTTCGCGATGGGGACATTATATACATCTATAACGTTGTATATCCTAACCTAAGGGAACCTAACATCTCGGGTGTAATATTTTACAACATTCCTGACGCGTCGGCCCGTATTTCTCTGTGGGAACATTATATACGTCTATAACGTTATATATCCTAGCCTAAGGCGACCTAACATGTCGAATGTAATATTTTACATCATTCCTGACGTGTCGGCCCGTAGTTCTCGGTGGTAATATTATATACGTCTATAAGGATAGATATCGTAGCCTAAGGCAACCTATCATGTCGCATGTAATATTGTACAACATTCCTGGCGTGTCGTCGCCTACTTCTGAATAAGGACATTATATACATCTATAACTTTGTATATCCTAACCTAAGACAACATAACATCGCGGATGTAATATTTGACAAAATTCCTGGCTTGTCGTCGCCTGCTTCTCGATGGGGACATTATATACTTCTATAAAGTTGTATATCCTAACCC
Source organism: Xylocopa violacea (assembly GCA_963969225.1). Taxonomy (NCBI): domain Eukaryota; kingdom Metazoa; phylum Arthropoda; class Insecta; order Hymenoptera; family Apidae; genus Xylocopa; species Xylocopa violacea. The sequence continues at coordinate 451,812 of CAXAJV010000263.1, read as the reverse complement.
AAAGCAACCTAACTACTGGGATGTAATATTTTGCAACATTCCTGGCATGTCGGTCCCCACGTCTCGGTGGCAAAATTGTATACGTCTACAACGATATATATACTAGCCTAAGGCAACCTAACATCTCGGATGTAATATTTTACAACATTCTGGCGTGTCGGTCCCCACGTCTCGATCTGGACATTATATACGTCTATAACGATATATATCCTAACCTAAAGCAACCTAACATCTCGGGTGTAATATTTTACAACAGTCCTGACGCGTCGGCCCCTATTTCTCGGTGGGAATATTATATACGTCTATAACGTTATATATCCTAACCTAAGGGAACCTAACATTTCGGGTGTGATATTTTACAACATTCCTGGCGTGTCGTCGCCTGCTTCTCGATGGGGACATTATATACGTCTATAACGTTGTATATCCTTACCTAACGCAACCTAACATCTGGGATGTAATATTTTACAACATTCCTGACGCGTCGGCCCCTATTTCTCGGTGGGAATATTATATACGTCTATAACGTTATATATCCTAGCCTAAGGCAACCCAACATGTCGAATGTAATATTTTACAACAGTCTGGCGTGTCGTCGCCTGCTTCTCGAAGGGGACATTATGTACGTCTATAACGTTGTATATCCTAACCTAACGCAACCTAACATCTGGGATGTAATATTTTACAACATTCCTGACGCGTCGGCCCCTATTTCCCGGTGTGAACATTATATACGTCTATAACGTTATATATCCTAGCCTAAGGCAACCTAACATGTCGAAAGTAATATTTTACAACATTCCTGGCGTGTCGTCGCCTACTTCGCGATGGGGACATTATATACATCTATAACGTTGTATATCCTAACCTAAGGGAACCTAACATATCGGATGTAATATTTTACAACATTCCTGACGCGTCGGCCCCTATTTCTCAGTGGGAATATTATATACGTCTATAACGTTATACATCCTAGCCTAAGGCAACTTAACATGTCGAATGTAATATTTTACAACATTCTGGCGTGTCGTCGCCTGCTTCTCGATGGGGACATTAGATACGTCTATAACGTTCTATATCCTAACCTAAAGCAACCTAACATCTGGGATGTAATATTTTACAACATTCCTGACGCGTCGGCCCCTATTTCTCGGTGTGAACATTATATACGTCTATAACGTTACATATCCTAGCCTAAGGCAAGCTAACATGTCGAAAGTAATATTTTACAACATTCCTGGCGTGTCGTCGCCTTCTTCTTGATGGGGACATTATATACGTCTATAACGTTGTATATCCTAACCGAAAGCAACCAAACTTCTGGGATGTAATATTTTAGAACATTCCTGGCATGTCGGTCCCCACGTCTCGGTGGGAACATTATATAAGTCTATAACGATATATATCCTAACCTAAAGCAACCAAACAACTCGAATGTAATATTTTAGAACATTCCTGGCATTTCGGTCCCTACATCTCGGTGGGAACATTCTATACGTCTATAACGTTGTATATCCTAACGTAACGCAACCTAACATCTGGGATGTAATATTTTACAACATTCCTGACGCGTCGGCCCCTATTTCTCGGTGGGAATATTATATACGTCTACAACGTTATATATCCTAGCCTAAGGCAACCTAACATCTCGGATGTAATATTTTACAACATTCCTGGCGTGTCGTCGCCTGCTTCTCGATGGGGACATTATATACGTCTATAACGTTGTATATCCTAACCAAAAGCAACCTAACATCTGGGATGTAATATTTTACAACATTCCTGGCATGTCGGTCCCCACGTCTCGGTGGGAACATTATATAAGTCTATAACGATATATATCCTAACCTAAAGCAACCTAACAACTCGTGTGTAATATTTTACAACATTCCTGGCATGTCGGTCCATACATCTCGGTGGGAACATTCTATACGTCTATAACGTTGGATATCCTAACCTAAGGGGACCTAACATTTCGGATGTAATATTTTACAACATTCCTGGCGTGTCGTCGCCTGCTTCTCGATGGGGACATTATATACGTCTATAACGTTGTATATCCTAACCCAAAGCAACCTAACTTCTGGGATGTAATATTTTACAACATTCCTGGCATGTCGGTCCCCACGTCTCGGTAGGAACATTATATAAGTCTATAACGATATATATCCTAACCTAAAGCAACCTAACAACTCGTGTGTAATATTTTACAACATTCCTGGCATGTCGGTCCATACATCTCGGTGGGAACATTCTATACGTCTATAACGTTGGATATCCTAACCTAAGGGGACGTAACATTTCGGGTGTAATATTTTGCAACATTCCTGACGCGTCGGCCCCTATCTCTCGGTGGGAATATTATATACGTCTATAACGTTATATATCCTAGCCTAAGGCAACCTAACATATCGGATGTAATATTTTACAACATTCCTGACGCGTCGGCCCCTATTTCTCGGTGGGAATATTATATACGTCTATAACGTTATATATCCTATCCTAAGGCAACCCAACATGTCGAATGTAATATTTTACAACATTCTGGCGTGTCGTCGCCTGCTTCTCGAAGGGGACATTATATACGTCTATAACGTTCTATATCCTAACCTAACGCAACCTAACATCTGGGATGTAATATTTTACAACATTCCTGACGCGTCGGCCCCTATTTCTCGGTGTGAACATTATATACGTCTATAACGTTACATATCCTAGCCTAAGGCAACCTAACATGTCGAAAGTAATATTTTACAACATTCTGGCGTGTCGTCGCCTTCTTCTTGATGGGGACATTATATACGTCTATAACGTTGTATATCCTAACCGAAAGCAACCAAACTTCTGGGATGTAATATTTTACAACATTCCTGGCATGTCGGTCCCCACGTCTCGGTGGGAACATTATATAAGTCTATAACGATATATATCCTAACCTAAAGCAACCAAACAACTCGAATGTAATATTTTAGAACATTCCTGACATGTCGGTCCCCACGTCTCGGTGGGGACATTCTATACGTCTATAACGTTGTATATCCTAACCTAAGGGAACCTAACATTTCGGGTGTAATATTTTGCGTCATTCCTGACGCGTCGGCCCCTATTTCTCGGTGGGAATATTATATACGTCTATAACGTTATATATCCTAGCCTAAGGCAACCTAACATGTCGAATGTAATATTTTACAACATTCTGGCGTGTCGTCGCCTGCTTCTCAAAGGGGACATTATATACGTCTATAACATTGTATATCCTAACCCAAAGCAACCTAACTTCTGGGATGTAATATTTTATAACATTCCTGGCATGTCGGTCCCCACGTCTCGGTGGGGACATTATATAAGTCTATAACGATATATATCCTAACCTAAAGCAACCTAACACCTCGAATGTAATATTTCAGAATATTCCTGGCATGTCGGTCCCTACATCTCGGTGGGAACATTCTATACGTCTATAACGTCGTATATCCTAACCTAAGGGAACCTAACATTTCGGGTGTAATATTTTACAACATTCCTGAAGCGTCGGCCCCTATTTCTCGGTGGGAATATTATATACGTCTATAACGTTATATATCCTAGCCTAAGGCAACCCAACATGTCGAATGTAATAATTTACAACATTCTGGCGTGTCGTCGCCTGCTTCTCGAAGGGGAGATTATATACGTCTATAACGTTGTATATCCTAACCTAACGCAACCTAACATCTGGGATGTAATATTGTACAACATTCCTGGCATGTCGGTCCCCACGTCTCGGTGGGAACATTATATAAGTCTATAACGATATATATCCTAACCTACTGCTACCTAACAACTCGGATGTAATATTTTAGAACATTCCTGGCATGTCGGTCCCTACATCTCGGTGGGAACATTCTATACGTCTATAACGTCGTATATCCTAACCCAAAGCAACCTAACTTCTGGGATGTAATATTTTGCAACATTCCTGGCATGTCGGTCCCCACGTCTGGGTGGGAACATTATATAAGTCTATAACGATATATATCCTAACCTAAAGCAACCTAACAACTCGTGTGTAATATTTTATAACATACATGGCGTGTCGTCGCCTGCTTCTCGATGGGGACATTATATACGTCTATAACGTTGTATATCCTAACCCAAAGCAACCTAACTTCTGGGATGTAATATTTTACAACATTTCTGGCATGTCGGTCCCCACGTCTCGGTGGGAACATTATATAAGTCTATAACGATATATATCCTAGCCTAAGGCAACCTAACATCTCGGATGTAATATTTTACAACATTCCTGGCGTGTCGTCGCCTGCTTCTCGATGGGGACATTATATACGTCTATAACATTGTATATCCTAACCCAAAGCAACCTAACATCTGGGATGTAATATTTTACAACATTCCTGGAATGTCGGCCCCACGTCTCGGTGGGAACATTATATAAGTCTATAACGATATATATCCTAACCTAAAGCAACCTAATAACTCGGATGTAATATTTTAGAACATTCCTGGCATGTCGGTCCCTACATCTCGGTGGGGACATTCTATACGTCTATAACGTTGTATATCCTAACCTAAGGGAACCTAACATTTCGGGTGTAATATTTTGCAACATTCCTGACGCGTCGGCCCCTATTTCTCGGTGGGAATATTATATACGTCTATAACGTTATATATCCTAGCCTAAGGCAACCTAACATATCGGATGTAATATTTTACAACATTCCTGACGCGTCGGCCCCTATTTCTCGGTGGCAATATTATATACGTCTATAACGTTATATATCCTAGCCTAAGGCAACCCAACATGTCGAATGTAATACTTTACAACATTCTGGCGTGTCGTCGCCTGCTTCTCGAAGGGAACATTATATACGTCTATAACGTTCTATATCCTAACCTAACGCAACCTAACATCTGGGATGTAATATTTTACAACATTCCTGACGCGTCGGCCCCTATTTCTCGGTGTGAACATTATATACGTCTATAACGTTACATATCCTAGCCTAAGGCAACCTAACATGTCGAAAGTAATATTTTACAACATTCCTGGCGTGTCGTCGCCCACTTCGCGATGGGGACATTATAAACATCTATAACGTTGTATATCCTAACCTAAGGCAACCTAACATCTCGGATGTAATATTTTACAACATTCCTGGCGTGTCGTCGCCTGCTTCTCGATGGGGACATTATATACGTCTATAACGTTGTATATCCTAACCCAAAGCAACCTAACTTCTGGGATGTAATATTTTACAACATTCCTGGCATGTCGGTCCCCACGTCTGGGTGGGAACATTATATAAGTCTATAACGATATATATCCTGTCCTAAAGCAACCTAACAACTCGGATGTAATATTTTAGAACATTCCTGGCATGTCGGTCCCTACATCTCGGTGGGGACATTCTATACGTCTATAACGTTGTATATCCTAACCTAAGGGATCCTAACATTTCGGATGTAATATTTTACATCATTCCTGACGTGTCGGCCCGTAGTTCTCGGTGGTAATATTATATACGTCTATAAGGTTAGATATCCTAGCCCAAGGCAACCTAACATGTCGCATGTAATATTGTACAACATTCCTGGCGTGTCGTCACCTACTTCTGGATGGGGACATTATATACATCTATAACGTTGTACATTCTAACCTAAGGCAACCTAACATATCGGATGTAATATTTTACAACATTCCTGACGCGTCGGCCCCTATTTCTCGGTGGGAATATTATATACGTCTATAACGATATATATCCTAACCTAAAGCAACCTAACATCTCGGAGGTAATATTTTCGAACATTCCTGGCATGTCGGTCCCTACATCTCGGTGGGGACATTCTATACGTCTATAACGTTGTATATCCTAACCTAAGGGAACCTATCATTTCGGGTGTAATATTTTGCGTCATTCCTGACGCGTCGGTCCCTATTTCTCGGTGGGAATATTATATACGTCTATAACGTTATATATCCTAGCCTAAGGCAACCTAACATATCGGATGTAATATTTTACAACATTCCTGACGCGTCGGCCCCTATTTCTCGGTGGGAATATTATATACGTCTATAACGTTATATATCCTAGCCTAAGGCAACCCAACATGTCGAATGTAATATTTTACAACATTCTGGCGTGTCGTCGCCTGCTTCTCGAAGGGGACATTATATACGTCAATAACGTTCTATATCCTAACCTAACGCAACCTAACATCTGGGATGTAACATTTTACAACATTCCTGACGCGTCGGTCCCTATTTCTCGGTGTGAACATTATATACGTCTATAACGTTACATATCCTAGCCTAAGGCAACCTAACATGTCGAAAGTAATATTTTACAACATTCCTGGCGTGTCGTCGCATACTTCGCGATGGGGACATTATAAACATCTATAACGTTGTATATCCTAACCTAAGGCAACCTAACATCTCGGATGTAATATTTTACAACATTCCTGGCGTGTCGTCGCCTGCTTCTCGATGGGGACATTATATACGTCTATAACGTTGTATATCCTAACCCAAAGCAACCTAACTTCTGGGATGTAATATTTTACAACATTCCTGGCATGTCGGTCCCCACGTCTCGGTGGGAACATTATATAAGTCTATAACGATATATATCCTAACCTAAAGCTACCTAACAACTCGGATGTAATATTTTAGAACATTCCTGGCATGTCCGTCCCTACATCTCGGTGGGGACATTCTATACGTCTATAACGTTGTATATCCTAACCTAAGGGAACCTAACATTTCGGGTGTGATATTTTACAACATTCCTGACGCGTCGGCCCCTATTTCTCGGTGGGAATATTATATACGTCTATAACGTTATATATCCTAACGTAAGGCAACATAACATCTCGGATGTAATATTTTACAATATTCCTGGCGTGTCGTCGCCTGCTTCTCGATGGGGACATTATATACGTCTATAACGTTGTATATCCTAACCCAATGCAACCTAACTTCTGGCATGTAATATTTTGCAACATTCCTGGCATGTCGGTCCCCACGTCTCGGTGGGAACATTATATAAGTCTATAACGATATATATCCTAACCTAAAGCAAGCTAACATCTCGGATGTAATATTTTACAACATTCCTGGCATGTCGGTCCCTACTTCTCGGTGGGAACATTGTATACGTCTATAACGATATATATACTAGCCTAAGGCAACCTAACATGTCGAATGTAATATTTTACAACATTCCTGTCGTGTCGTCGCCTGCTTCTCGATGGAGACATTATATACGTCTATAACGTTATATGTCCTAGCCTAAGGCGACCTAACATCTCGGATGTAATATTTGATAACATTCCTGGCGTGTTAACCCGCACTTCTCGGTGGGAACATCATATACGTTTATAGCGATATATATCCTAGCCTAAGGCAACCTAACATCTCGGATGTAATATTTTACAACATTCCTGGCGTGTCGTCGCCTGCTTCTCGATGGGGACATTATATACGTCTATAACGTTGTATATCCTAACCCAAAGCAACCTAACTTCTGGGATGTAATATTTTACAACATTCCTGGCATGTCGGTCCCCACGTCTGGGTGGGAACATTATATAAGTCTATAACGATATATATCCTAACCTAAAGCAACCTAACAACTCGTGTGTAATATTTTATAACATTCCTGGCGTGTCGTCGCCTGCTTCTCGATGGGGACATTATATACGTCTATAACGTTGTATATCCTAACCCAAAGCAACCTAACTTCTGGGATGTAATGTTTCACAACATTCCTGGCATGTCGGTCCCCACGTCTCGGTGGGAACATTATATAAGTCTATAACGATATATATCCTGTCCTAAAGCAACGTAACAACTCGGATGTAATATTTTAGAACATTCCTGGCATGTCGGTCCCTACATCTCGGTGGGGACATTCTATACGTCTATAACGTTGTATATCCTAACCTAAGGGATCCTAACATTTCGGATGTAATATTTTACAACATTCCTGGCATGTCGGTCCCTACTTCTCGGTCGGAACATTCTACACGTCTATAAAGTTGTATATCCTAACCTAAGGGAACCTAAAATTTCGGGTGTAATATTTTACATCATTCCTGACGTGTCGGCCCGTAGTTCTCGGTGGTAATATTATATACGTCTATAAGGTTAGATATCCTAGCCCAAGGCAACCTAACATGTCGCATGTAATATTGTACAACATTCCTGGCGTGTCGTCACCTACTTCTGGATGGGGACATTATATACATCTATAACGTTGTACATCCTAACCTAAGGCAACCTAACATATCGGATGTAATATTTTACAACATTCCTGACGCGTCGGCCCCTATTTCTCGGTGGGAATATTATATACGTCTGTAACGCTATATATCCTAGCCTAAGGCAACATAACATCTCGCATGTAATATTTTACAACATTCCTGGCGTGTCGTCGCCTGCTTCTCGATGGGGACATTATATACGTCTATAACGTTGTATATCCTAACCCAAAGCAACATAACTTCTGGGATGTAATATTTTACAACATTCCTGGCATGTCGGTCCCCACGTCTCGGTGGGAACATTATATAAGTCTATAACGATATATATCCTAACCTAAAGCAACCTAACATCTCGGAGGTAATATTTTCGAACATTCCTGGCATGTCGGTCCCTACATCTCGGTGGGGACATTCTATACGTCTATAACGTTGTATATCCTAACCTAAGGGAACCTAACATTTCGGGTGTAATATTTTGCAACATTCCTGACGCGTCGGCCCCTATTTCTCGGTGGGAATATTATATACGTCTATAACGTTATATATCCTAGCCTAAGGCAACCTAACATATCGGATGTAATATTTTACAACATTCCTGACGCGTCGGCCCCTATTTCTCGGTGGGAATATTATATACGTCTATAACGTTATATATCCTAGCCTAAGGCAACCCAACATGTCGAATGTAATACTTTACAACATTCTGGCGTGTCGTCGCCTGCTTCTCGAAGGGAACATTATATACGTCTATAACGTTCTATATCCTAACCTAACGCAACCTAACATCTGGGATGTAATATTTTACAACATTCCTGACGCGTCGGCCCCTATTTCTCGGTGTGAACATTATATACGTCTATACCGTTACATATCCTAGCCTAAGGCAACCTAACATGTCGAAAGTAATATTTTACAACATTCCTGGCGTGTCGTCGCCCACTTCGCGATGGGGACATTATAAACATCTATAACGTTGTATATCCTAACCTAAGGCAACCTAACATCTCGGATGTAATATTTTACAACATTCCTGGCGTGTCGTCGCCTGCTTCTCGATGGGGACATTATATACGTCTATAACGTTGTATATCCTAACCCAAAGCAACCTAACTTCTGGGATGTAATATTTTACAACATTCCTGGCATGTCGGTCCCCACGTCTGGGTGGGAACATTATATAAGTCTATAACGATATATATCCTAACCTAAAGCAACCTAACAACTCGTGTGTAATATTTTATAACATTCCTGGCGTGTCGTCGCCTGCTTCTCGATGGGGACATTATATACGTCTATAACGTTGTATATCCTAACCCAAAGCAACCTAACTTCTGGGATGTAATGTTTTACAACATTCCTGGCATGTCGGTCCCCACGTCTCGGTGGGAACATTATATAAGTCTATAACGATATATATCCTGTCCTAAAGCAACCTAACAACTCGGATGTAATATTTTAGAACATTCCTGGCATGTCGGTCCCTACATCTCGGTGGGGACATTCTATACGTCTATAACGTTGTATATCCTAACCTAAGGGATCCTAACATTTCGGATGTAATATTTTACATCATTCCTGACGTGTCGGCCCGTAGTTCTCGGTGGTAATATTATATACGTCTATAAGGTTAGATATCCTAGCCCAAGGCAACCTAACATGTCGCATGTAATATTGTACAACATTCCTGGCGTGTCGTCACCTACTTCTGGATGGGGACATTATATACATCTATAACGTTGTACATTCTAACCTAAGGCAACCTAACATATCGGATGTAATATTTTACAACATTCCTGACGCGTCGGCCCCTATTTCTCGGTGGGAATATTATATACGTCTATAACGTTATATATCCTAGCCTAAGGCAACATAACATCTCGGATGTAATATTTTACAATATTCTGGCGTGTCGTCGCCTGCTTCTCAAAGGGGACATTATATACGTCTATAACGTTCTATATCCTAACCTAACGCAACCTAACATCTGGGATGTAACATTTTACAACATTCCTGACGCGTCGGCCCCTATTTCTCGGTGTGAACATTATATACGTCTATAACGTTACATATCCTAGCCTAAGGCAACCTAACATGTCGAATGTAATATTTTACAACATTCCTGGCTCGTCCGCTCTTACTTCTCGGTGGGAACATTATATACGTCTATAAAGTTATATATCCTAACCTAAGGCAACCTAACATCTCGGATGTAATATTTTACTACATTCCTCGCACGTCGGCCCCTACTTCTCGGTGGGAACATTATATACGTCTATAACGCTATATATCCTAACCTAAGGCAACCTAACATCTCTACCGTACAATTTTACAACATTCCTGGCATGCAAGTACCTATATCTCTGTGGTAACATTATATACGTCTATAACGTTATAAATCCTAGCCTATGGCAACCTAACATCTCGGGTGTAATATTTTACAATATTCCTGGCACGTCGGCCCCTACTCCTCGGTGGGAACATTATATACGTCTATAACGCTATATATCCTAGCCTAAGGCAACCTAACATCTAAGATGTAATATTTTACTACATTCCTGGCGCGCTGGCCCCTACTTCTCGGTGGGAACATTATATACGTCTATAACGCTATATATCCTAGACTAAGACAAGCTAACGTGTCGAATGTAATATTTTACAACATTCCTGGCGCTTCGGCACCTACTTCCCGGTGGGAATATTATATACGTCTATAAATCTATATATCCTAGCTTAAGGCAACCTAACATGTCGAATGTAATATTTTACAACATTCTTGGCGCGTCGGCCCCTACTTACGGTGGGAACATTATATAAGTCAATAACGTAATATATCCTAAACTAAGGCAACCTATCATCTCTACCGTAATAATTTACAACATTCCTGGCATGCAAGTGCCTAGTTCTCTATGGTAACATTATATACGTCTATAACGTTATATATCCTAACCTAAGGCATCCTAACATCTCGGATGTAATATTTTACTACATTCCTCGCACGTAGGCCCCTACGTCTCGGTGGGAACATTATATACGTCTATAACGCTATATATCATAACCTAAAGCAACCTAACATCTCGGATGTAATATTTTACAACATTCCTGGCATGTCGGTCCCTACTTCTAGGTGGAAACAATGTATACGTCTATAACGATATATATCCTAGCCTAAGGCAACACAACATGTAGAATGTAATATTTTACAACATTCCTGTCGCGTCGTCGCCTACTTCTCGATGGGGACATTATATACATCTATAACGTTGTATATTCTAACCTAACGCAACCTAACATCTGGGATGTAATATTTTACAACATTCCTGGCATGTCGGTCACTACATCTCGGTAGGAACATTATATACGTCTGTAGCGATATATACCCTAACCTAAGGCAACCTAACATCTCGGATGTAATATTTTACAACATTCCTGGCATGTCGGTCCCTACTTCTCGGTGGGAACATTATATACGTCTATAACGTTGTATATCCTAACCTAAGGGAACCTAACATCTCGTGTGTAATATTTTACAACCTTGCTGACGCGTCGGCCCCTATTTCTCGGTCGGAACATTCTATACGTCTATAACGTTGTATATCACAACCTAAGGGAACCTAACTTGTAGAATGTAATATTTTACAACATTCCTGGCGTGTCGTCGCCTACTTCTGGATGGGGACATTATATACATCTATAACGTCATATATCCTAACCTAAGGGAACCTAACATCTCGGGTGTAATATTTTACAACATTCCTGGCGTGTCGTCACCTACTTCTGGATGGGGACATTATATACATCTATAACGTTGTACATCCTAACCTAAGGCAACCTAACATATCGGATGTAATATTTTACAACATTCCTGACGCGTCGGCCCCTATTTCTCGGTGGGAATATTATATACGTCTATAACGTTATATATCCTAGCCTAAGGCAACATAACATCTCGCATGTAATATTTTACAACATTCCTGGCGTGTCGTCGCCTGCTTCTCGATGGGGACATTATATACGTCTATAACGTTGTATATCCTAACCCAAAGCAACATAACTTCTGGGATGTAATATTTTACAACATTCCTGGCATGTCGGTCCCCACGTCTCGGTGGGAACATTATATAAGTCTATAACGATATATATCCTAACCTAAAGCAACCTAACATCTCGGAGGTAATATTTTCGAACATTCCTGGCATGTCGGTCCCTACATCTCGGTGGGGACATTCTATACGTCTATAACGTTGTATATCCTAACCTAAGGGAACCTAACATTTCGGGTGTAATATTTTGCAACATTCCTGACGCGTCGGCCCCTATTTCTCGGTGGGAATATTATATACGTCTATAACGTAATATATCCTAGCCTAAGGCAACCTAACATATCGGATGTAATATTTTACAACATTCCTGACGCGTCGGCCCCTATTTCTCGGTGGGAATATTATATACGTCTATAACGTTATATATCCTAGCCTAAGGCAACCCAACATGTCGAATGTAATACTTTACAACATTCTGGCGTGTCGTCGCCTGCTTCTCGAAGGGAACATTATATACGTCTATAACGTTCTATATCCTAACCTAACGCAACCTAACATCTGGGATGTAATATTTTACAACATTCCTGACGCGTCGGCCCCTATTTCTCGGTGTGAACATTATATACGTCTATAACGTTACATATCCTAGCCTAAGGCAACCTAACATGTCGAAAGTAATATTTTACAACATTCCTGGCGTGTCGTCGCCCACTTCGCGATGGGGACATTATAAACATCTATAACGTTGTATATCCTAACCTAAGGCAACCTAACATCTCGGATGTAATATTTTACAACATTCCTGGCGTGTCGTCGCCTGCTTCTCGATGGGGACATTATATACGTCTATAACGTTGTATATCCTAACCCAAAGCAACCTAACTTCTGGGATGTAATGTTTTACAACATTCCTGGCATGTCGGTCCCCACGTCTCGGTGGGAACATTATATAAGTCTATAACGATATATATCCTGTCCTAAAGCAACCTAACAACTCGGATGTAATATTTTAGAACATTCCTGGCATGTCGGTCCCTACATCTCGGTGGGGACATTCTATACGTCTATAACGTTGTATATCCTAACCTAAGGGATCCTAACATTTCGGATGTAATATTTTACAACATTCCTGGCATGTCGGTCCCTACTTCTCTGTGGGAACATTCTATACGTCTATAAAGTTGTATATCCTAACCTAAGGGAACCTAACATCTCGGGTGTAATATTTTACATCATTCCTGACGTGTCGGCCCGTAGTTCTCGGTGGTAACATTATATACGTCTATAAGGTTAGATATCCTAGCCCAAGGCAACCTAACATGTCGCATGTAATATTGTACAACATTCCTGGCGTGTCGTCACCTACTTCTGGATGGGGACATTATATACATCTATAACGTTGTACATTCTAACCTAAGGCAACCTAACATATCGGATGTAATATTTTACAACATTCCTGACGCGTCGGCCCCTATTTCTCGGAGGGAATATTATATACGTCTATAACGTTATATATCCTAGCCTAAGGCAACATAACATCTCGGATGTAATATTTTACAATATTCTGGCGTGTCGTCGCCTGCTTCTCAAAGGGGACATTATATACGTCTATAACGTTGTATATCCTAACCCAACGCAACCTAACATCTGGGATGTAATATTTTACAACATTCCTGACGCGTCGGCCCCTATTTCTCGGTGTGAACATTATATAAGTCTATAATGATATATATCCTAACCTAAAGCAACCTAACATGTCGAAAGTAATATTTTACAACATTCCTGACGCGTCGGCCCCTATTTCTCGGTGGGAATATTATATACGTCTATAACGTTATATATCCTAACGTAAGGCAACATAACATCTCGGATGTAATATTTTACAATATTCCTGGCGTGTCGTCGCCTGCTTCTCGATGGGGACATTATATACGTCTATAACGTTGTATATCCTAACCCAATGCAACCTAACTTCTGGGATGTAATATTTTGCAACATTCCTGGCATGTCGGTCCCCACGTCTCGGTGGGAACATTATATAAGTCTATAACGATATATATCCTAACCTAAAGCAACCTAACATCTCGGAGGTAATATTTTCGAACATTCCTGGCATGTCGGTCCCTACATCTCGGTGGGGACATTCTATACGTCTATAACGTTGTATATCCTAACCTAAGGGAACCTAACGTTTCGGGTGTAATATTTTGCAACATTCCTGACGCGTCGGCCCCTATTTCTCGGTGGGAATATTATATACGTCTATAACGTTATATATCCTAGCCTAAGGCAACCTAACATATCGGATGTAATATTTTACAACATTCCTGACGCGTCGGCCCCTATTTCTCGGTGGGAATATTATATACGTCTATAACGTTATATATCCTAGCCTAAGGCAACCCAACATGTCGAATGTAATACTTTACAACATTCTGGCGTGTCGTCGCCTGCTTCTCGAAGGGAACATTTTATACGTCTATAACGTTCTATATCCTAACCTAACGCAACCTAACATCTGGGATGTAATATTTTACAACATTCCTGACGCGTCGGCCCCTATTTCTCGGTGTGAACATTATATACGTCTATAACGTTACATATCCTAGCCTAAGGCAACCTAACATGTCGAAAGTAATATTTTACAACATTCCTGGCGTGTCGTCGCCCACTTCGCTATGGGGACATTATAAACATCTATAACGTTGTATATCCTAACCTAAGGCAACCTAACTTCTCGGATGTAATATTTTACAACATTCCTGGCGTGTCGTCGCCTGCTTCTCGATGGGGACATTATATACGTCTGAAACGTTGTATATCCTAACCCAAAGCAACCCAACTTCTGGGATGTAATATTTTACAACATTCCTGGCATGTCGGTCCCCACGTCTGGGTGGGAACATTATATAAGTCTATAACGATATATATCCTAACCTAAAGCAACCTAACAACTCGTGTGTAATATTTTATAACATTCCTGGCGTGTCGTCGCCTGCTTCTCGATGGGGACATTATATACTTCTATAACGTTGTATATCCTAACCCAAAGCAACCTAACTTCTGGGATGTAATGTTTTACAACATTCCTGGCATGTCGGTCCCCACGTCTCGGTGGGAACATTATATAAGTCTATAACGATATATATCCTGTCCTAAAGCAACCTAACAACTCGGATGTAATATTTTAGATCATTCCTGGCATGTCGGTCCCTACATCTCGGTGGGGACATTCTATACGTCTATAACGTTGTATATCCTAACCTAAGGGATCCTAACATTTCGGATGTAATATTTTACAACATTCCTGGCATGTCGGTCCCTACTTCTCGGTGGGAACATTCTATACGTCCATAAAGTTGTATATCCTAACCTAAGGGAACCTAACATCTCGGGTGTAATATTTTACATCATTCCTGACGTGTCGGCCCGTAGTTCTCGGTGGTAATATTATATACGTCTATAAGGTTAGATATCCTAGCCCAAGGCAACCTAACATGTCGCATGTAATATTGTACAACATTCCTGGCGTGTCGTCACCTACTTCTGGATGGGGACATTATATACATCTATAACGTTGTACATTCTAACCTAAGGCAACCTAACATATCGGATGTAATATTTTACAACATTCCTGACGCGTCGGCCCCTATTTCTCGGTGGGAATATTATATACGTCTATAACGTTATATATCCTAGCCTAAGGCAACATAACATCTCGGATGTAATATTTTACAATATTCTGGCGTGTCGTCGCCTGCTTCTCAAAGGGGACATTATATACGTCTATAACGTTGTATATCCTAACCCAACGCAACCTAACATCTGGGATGTAATATTTTACAACATTCCTGACGCGTCGGCCCCTATTTCTCGGTGTGAACATTATATAAGTCTATAATGATATATATCCTAACCTAAAGCAACCTAACATGTCGAAAGTAATATTTTACAACATTCCTGGCGTGTCGTCGCATACTTCGCGATGGGGACATTATAAACATCTATAGCGTTGTATATCCTAACCTAAGGCAACCTAACATCTCGGATGTAATATTTTACAACATTCCTGGCGTGTCGTCGCCTGCTTCTCGATGGGGACATTATATACGTCTATAACGTTGTATATCCTAACCCAATGCAACCTAACTTCTGGGATGTAATATTTTGCAACATTCCTGGCATGTCGGTCCCCACGTCTCGGTGGGAACATTATATTAGTCTATAACGATATATATCCTAACCTAAAGCAAGCTAACATCTCGGATGTAATATTTTACAACATTCCTGGCATGTCGGTCCCTACTTCTCGGTGGGAACATTATATACGTCTATAACGTTCTATATGCTAACCTCAGGGAACCTAACATCTCGGGTGTAATATTTAAAACATTCCTGACGCGTCGGCCCCTATTTCTTGGTGGGAATATTATATACGTCTATAACGTTATATATCCTAGCCTAAGGCAACCTAACATGTCGAATGTAATATTTTACAACATTCTGGCGTGTCGTCGCCTGCTACTCGAAGGGGACATTATATACGTCTATAACGTTGTATATCCTAACCTAACGCAACCTATCATCTGGGATGTAATATTTTACAACATTCCTGACGCGTCGGTCCCTACTTCTCGGTGGGAACATTGTATACGTCTATAACGGAATATGTCCTAGCCTAAGGCAACGTAACATCTCGGATGTAATATTTTACAACATTCCTGGCGTGTCGTCGCCTGCTTCTCGATGGGGACATTATATACGTCTATAACGTTGTATATCCTAACCCAAAGCAACCTAACATCTGGGATGTAATATTTAACAACATTCCTGGCATGTCGGTCCCCACGTCTCGGTGGGAACATTATATAAGTCTATAACGATATATATCCTAACCTAAAGCTACCTAACAACTCTGATGTAATATTTTAGAGCATTCCTGGCATGTCGGTCCCTACATCTCGGTGGGGACATTCTATACGTCTATAACGATATATATCCTAACCTAAGGGAACCTAACATCTCGGATGTAATATTTGACAACATTCCTGGCGTGTGGGCCCGTACTTCTCGGTGGGAACATTATATACGTCTATAACGTTGTATGTGCTAACCTCAGGGAACCTAACATCTCGGGTGTAATATTTAAAACATTCCTAGCGCGTTGGCCCCTACTTCTCGGTTGGAACATTATATAAGTCAATAACGTTATATATCCTAGCCTAAGGCAACCTAACATGTCAAATGTTATATTTTACAACATTCCTGGCTCGTCCGCTCTTACTTCTCGGTGGGAACATTATATACGTCTATAACGTTATATATCCTAACCTAAGGCAACCTAACATCTCGGATGTAACATTTTATTACATTCCTCGCACGTCGGCCCCTACTTCTCGGTGGGAACATTATATACGTCTATAACGCTATATATCCTAACCTAAGGCAACCTAACACCTCTACCGTACAATTTTACAACATTCCTGGCATGCAAGTACCTATATCTCTGTGGTAACATTATATACGTCTATAACGTTATATATCCTAGCCTATGGCAACCTAACATCTCGGGTGTAATATTTTACTATATTCCTGGCACGTCGGCCCCTACTCCTCGGTGGGAACATTATATACGTCTATAACGCTATATATCCTAGCCTAAGGCAACCTAACATCTAAGATGTAATATTTTACTACATTCCTGGCGCGCTGGCCCCTACTTCTCGGTGGGAACATTATATACGTCTATAACGCTATATATCCTAGACTAAGACAAGCTAACGTGTCGAATGTAATATTTTACAACATTCCTGGCGCTTCGGCACCTACTTCCCGGTGGGAATATTATATACGTCTATATATCTATATATCGTAGCTTAAGGCAACCTAACATGTCGAATGTAATATTTTACAACATTCTTGGCGCGTCGGCCCCTACTTACGGTGGGAACATTATATAAGTCAATAACGTAATATATCCTAAACTAAGGCAACCTATCATCTCTACCGTAATAATTTACAACATTCCTGGCATGCAAGTGCCTAGTTCTCTATGGTAACATTATATACGTCTATAACGTTATATATCCTAACCTAAGGCATCCTAACATCTCGGATGTAATATTTTACTACATTCCTCGCACGTAGGCCCCTACTTCTCGGTGGGAACATTATATACGTCTATAACGCTATATATCATAACCTAAAGCAACCTAACATCTCGGATGTAATATTTTACAACATTCCTGGCATGTCGGTCCCTACTTCTCGGTGGAAACAATGTATACGTCTATGACGATATATATCCTAGCCTAAGGCAACACAACATGTAGAATGTAATATTTTACAACATTCCTGTCGTGTCGTCGCCTACTTCTCGATGGGGACATTATATACATCTATAACGTTGTATATTCTACCCTAACGCAACCTAACATCTGGGATGTAATATTTTACAACATTCCTGGCATGTCGGTCACTACATCTCGGTAGGAACATTATATACGTCTGTAGCGATATATACCCTAACCTAAGGCAACCTAACATCTCGGATGTAATATTTTACAACATTCCTGGCATGTCGGTCCCTACTTCTCGGTGGGAACATTCTATACGTCCTTAACGTTGTATATCCTAACCTAAGGGAACCTAACATCTCGTGTGTAATATTTTACAACATTGCTGACGCGTCGGCCCCTATTTCTCGGTCGGAACATTCTATACGTCTATAACGTTGTATATCATAACCTAAGGGAACCTAACTTGTAGAATGTAATATTTTACAACATTCCTGGCGTGTCGTCGCCTACTTCTGGATGTGGACATTATATACATCTATAACGTCATATATCCTAACCTAACGGAACCTAACATCTCGGGTGTAATATTTTACAACATTCCTGGCGTGTCGTCGCCTACTTCTCGATGGGGACTTTATGTACGTCTATAACGTTGTATATCCTAACCTAACGCAACCTAACATCTGGGATGTAATATTTTACAACATTCCTGGCATGTCGGTCCCTACGTCTCGGTGGGAACGTTATATACGTCTATATCGATATATATCCTAACCTAAGGGAACCTTACATCTGGGATGTAATATTTTACAACATTCCTGGCATGTCGGGCCCTACTTCTCGGTGGGAACATTGTATACGTCTATAACGATATATATACTAGCCTAAGGCAACCTAACATGTCGAATGTAATATTTTACAACATTCCTGTCGTGTCGTCGCCTGCTTCTCGATGGAGACATTATATACGTCTATAACGTTGTATATTCTAACCTAACGCAACCTAACATCTGGGAAGTAATATTTTACAACATTCCTGACGTGTCGCCGCCTACTTCTGGATGGGGACATTATATACATCTATAACGTCATATATCCTAACCTAAGGGAACCTAACATCTCGGGTGTAATATTTAAAACATTCCTGACGCGTCGGCCCCTATTTCTTGGTGGGAATATTATATACGTCTATAACGTTATATATCCTAGCCTAAGGCAACCTAACATGTCGAATGTAATATTTTACAACATTCTGGCGTGTCGTCGCCTGCTACTCGAAGGGGACATTATATACGTCTATAACGTTGTATATCCTAACCTAACGCAACCTATCATCTGGGATGTAATATTTTACAACATTCCTGACGCGTCGGTCCCTACTTCTCGGTGGGAACATTGTATACGTCTACAACGGAATATGTCCTAGCCTAAGGCAACCTAACATCTCGGATGTAATATTTTACATCATTCCTGACGTGTCGGCCCGTAGTTCTCGGTGGTAATATTATATACGTCTATAAGGTTAGATATCCTAGCCCAAGGCAACCTAACATGTCGCATGTAATATTGTACAACATTCCTGGCGTGTCGTCACCTACTTCTGGATGGGGACATTATATACATCTATAACGTTGTACATTCTAACCTAAGGCAACCTAACATATCGGATGTAATATTTTACAACATTCCTGACGCGTCGGCCCCTATTTCTCGGTGGGAATATTATATACGTCTATAACGTTATATATCCTAGCCTAAGGCAACATAACATCTCGGATGTAATATTTTACAATATTCTGGCGTGTCGTCGCCTGCTTCTCAAAGGGGACATTATATACGTCTATAACGTTGTATATCCTAACCCAACGCAACCTAACATCTGGGATGTAATATTTTACAACATTCCTGACGCGTCGGCCCCTATTTCTCGGTGTGAACATTATATAAGTCTATAATGATATATATCCTAACCTAAAGCAACCTAACATCTCGGAGGTAATATTTTCGAACATTCCTGGCATGTCGGTCCCTACATCTCGGTGGGGACATTCTATACGTCTATAACGTTGTATATCCTAACCTAAGGGAACCTAACATTTCGGGTGTAATATTTTGCAACATTCCTGACGCGTCGGCCCCTATTTCTCGGTGGGAATATTATATACGTCTATAACGATATATATCCTAACCTAAAGCAACCTAACATCTCGGAGGTAATATTTTCGAACATTCCTGGCATGTCGGTCCCTACATCTCGGTGGGGACATTCTATACGTCTATAACGTTGTATATCCTAACCTAAGGGAACCTAACATTTCGGGTGTAATATTTTGCGTCATTCCTGACGCGTCGGCCCCTATTTCTCGGTGGGAATATTATATACGTCTATAACGTTATATATCCTAGCCTAAGGCAACCCAACATGTCGAATGTAATATTTTACAACATTCTGGCGTGTCGTCGCCTGCTTCTCGAAGGGGACATTATATACGTCTATAACGTTCTATATCCTAACCTAACGCAACCTAACATCTGGGATGTAACATTTTACAACATTCCTGACGCGTCGGCCCCTATTTCTCGGTGTGAACATTGTATACGTCTATAACGGAATATGTCCTAGCCTAAGGCAACCTAACATCTCGGATGTAATATTTTACAACATTCCTGGCGTGTCGTCGCCTGCTTCTCGATGGGGACATTATATACGTCTATAACGTTGTATATCCTAACCCAAAGCAACCTAACATCTGGGATGTAATATTTTACAACATTCCTGGCATGTCGGTCCCCACGTCTCGGTGGGAACATTATATAAGTCTATAACGATATATATCCTAACCTAAAGCTACCTAACAACTCGGATGTAATATTTTAGAACATTCCTGGCATGTCGGTCCCTACATCTCGGTGGGGACATTCTATACGTCTATAACGATATATATCCTAACCTAAGGGAACCTAACATCTCGGATGTAATATTTGACAACATTCCTGGCGTGTGGTCCCGTACTTCTCGCTGGGAATATCATATACGTCTATAACGTTATATATCCTAGCGTAAGGCAATCCTAACAGGTCGAATGTAATATTTTACAACATTCCTAGCGGGTCGGCCCCTACTTCTCGGTTGGAACATTATATAAGTCAATAACGTTATATATCCTAGCCTAAGGCAACCTAACATGTCGAATGTAATATTTTACAACATTCCTGGCTCGTCCGCTCTTACTTCTCGGTGGGAACATTATATACGTCTATAACGTTATATATCCTAACCTAAGGCAACCTAACATCTCGGATGTAATATTTTACTACATTCCTCGCACATCGGCCCCTACTTCTCGGTGGGAACATTATATACGTCTATAACGCTATATATCCTAACCTAAGGCAACCTAACATCTTTACCGTACAATTTTACAACATTCCTGGCATGCAAGTACCTATATCTCTGTGGTAACATTATATACGTCTATAACGTTATATATCCTAGCCTAAGGCGACCTAACATCTCGGACGTAATATTTGATAACATTCCTGGCGTGTTAACCCGCACTTCTCGGTGGGAACATCATATACGTTTATAGCGATATATATCCTAGCCTAAGGCGACCTAACATGTCGAATGTAATATTTTACATCATTCCTGACGTGTCGGCCCGTAGTTCACGGTGGTAACATTATATACGCTTACAACGTTATATATGCTAGCCTAAGGCAACCTAACGTGTCGAATGTAATATTTTACAACATTCCTGGCGTGTCGTCGCCTACTTCTCGATGGGGACATTATATACATCTATAACGTCATATATCCTAACCTAAAGGAACCTAACATATCGGATGTAATATTTTACAACATTCCTGGCGTGTCGTCGCCTACTTCTCGATGGGGACATTATATACGTCTATAACGTTGTATATCCTAACCCAAAGCAACCTAACATCTGGGATGTAATATTTTACAACATTCCTGGCATGTCGGTCCCTACTTCTTGGTGGGAACATTATATACGTCTATAACGTTGTATATGCTAACCTCAGGGAACCTAACATCTCGGGTGTAATATTTAAAACATTCCTGACGCGTCGGCCCCTATTTCTTGGTGGGAATATTATATACGTCTATAACGTTATATATCCTAGCCTAAGGCAACCTAACATGTCGAATGTAATATTTTACAACATTCTGGCGTGTCGTCGCCTGCTACTCGAAGGGGACATTATATACGTCTATAACGTTGTATATCCTAACCTAACGCAACCTATCATCTGGGATGTAATATTTTACAACATTCCTGACGCGTCGGTCCCTACTTCTCGGTGGGAACATTGTATACGTCTATAACGGAATATGTCCTAGCCTAAGGCAACCTAACATCTCGGATGTAATATTTTACATCATTCCTGACGTGTCGGCCCGTAGTTCTCGGTGGTAATATTATATACGTCTATAAGGTTAGATATCCTAGCCCAAGGCAACCTAACATGACGCATGTAATATTGTACAACATTCCTAGCGTGTCGTCACCTACTTCTGGATGGGGACATTATATACATCTATAACGTTGTACATTCTAACCTAAGGCAACCTAACATATCGGATGTAATATTTTACAACATTCCTGACGCGTCGGCCCCTATTTCTCGGTGGGAATATTATATACGTCTATAACGTTATATATCCTAGCCTAAGGCAACATAACATCTCGGATGTAATATTTTACAATATTCTGGCGTGTCGTCGCCTGCTTCTCAAAGGGGACATTATATACGTCTATAACGTTGTATATCCTAACCCAACGCAACCTAACATCTGGGATGTAATATTTTACAACATTCCTGACGCGTCGGCCCCTATTTCTCGGTGTGAACATTATATAAGTCTATAATGATATATATCCTAACCTAAAGCAACCTAACATCTCGGAGGTAATATTTTCGAACATTCCTGGCATGTCGGTCCCTACATCTCGATGGGGACATTCTATACGTCTATAACGTTGTATATCCTAACCTAAGGGAACCTAACATTTCGGGTGTAATATTTTGCAACATTCCTGACGCGTCGGCCCCTATTTCTCGGTGGGAATATTATATACGTCTATAACGATATATATCCTAACCTAAAGCTACCTAACAACTCGGATGTAATATTTTAGAACATTCCTGGCATGTCGGTCCCTACATCTCGGTGGGGACATTCTATACGTCTATAACGATATATATCCTAACCTAAGGGAACCTAACATCTCGGATGTAATATTTGACAACATTCCTGGCGTGTGGTCCCGTACTTCTCGCTGGGAATATCATATACGTCTATAACGTTATATATCCTAGCGTAAGGCAATCCTAACAGGTCGAATGTAATATTTTACAACATTCCTAGCGGGTCGGCCCCTACTTCTCGGTTGGAACATTATATAAGTCAATAACGTTATATATCCTAGCCTAAGGCAACCTAACATGTCGAATGTAATATTTTACAACATTCCTGGCTCGTCCGCTCTTACTTCTCGGTGGGAACATTATATACGTCTATAACGTTATATATCCTAACCTAAGGCAACCTAACATCTCGGATGTAATATTTTACTACATTCCTCGCACATCGGCCCCTACTTCTCGGTGGGAACATTATATACGTCTATAACGCTATATATCCTAACCTAAGGCAACCTAACATCTTTACCGTACAATTTTACAACATTCCTGGCATGCAAGTACCTATATCTCTGTGGTAACATTATATACGTCTATAACGTTATATATCCTAGCCTAAGGCGACCTAACATCTCGGACGTAATATTTGATAACATTCCTGGCGTGTTAACCCGCACTTCTCGGTGGGAACATCATATACGTTTATAGCGATATATATCCTAGCCTAAGGCGACCTAACATGTCGAATGTAATATTTTACATCATTCCTGACGTGTCGGCCCGTAGTTCACGGTGGTAACATTATATACGCTTACAACGTTATATATGCTAGCCTAAGGCAACCTAACGTGTCGAATGTAATATTTTACAACATTCCTGGCGTGTCGTCGCCTACTTCTCGATGGGGACATTATATACATCTATAACGTCATATATCCTAACCTAAAGGAACCTAACATATCGGATGTAATATTTTACAACATTCCTGGCGTGTCGTCGCCTACTTCTCGATGGGGACATTATATACGTCTATAACGTTGTATATCCTAACCCAAAGCAACCTAACATCTGGGATGTAATATTTTACAACATTCCTGGCATGTCGGTCCCTACTTCTTGGTGGGAACATTATATACGTCTATAACGTTGTATATGCTAACCTCAGGGAACCTAACATCTCGGGTGTAATATTTAAAACATTCCTGACGCGTCGGCCCCTATTTCTTGGTGGGAATATTATATACGTCTATAACGTTATATATCCTAGCCTAAGGCAACCTAACATGTCGAATGTAATATTTTACAACATTCTGGCGTGTCGTCGCCTGCTACTCGAAGGGGACATTATATACGTCTATAACGTTGTATATCCTAACCTAACGCAACCTATCATCTGGGATGTAATATTTTACAACATTCCTGACGCGTCGGTCCCTACTTCTCGGTGGGAACATTGTATACGTCTATAACGGAATATGTCCTAGCCTAAGGCAACCTAACATCTCGGATGTAATATTTTACATCATTCCTGACGTGTCGGCCCGTAGTTCTCGGTGGTAATATTATATACGTCTATAAGGTTAGATATCCTAGCCCAAGGCAACCTAACATGACGCATGTAATATTGTACAACATTCCTAGCGTGTCGTCACCTACTTCTGGATGGGGACATTATATACATCTATAACGTTGTACATTCTAACCTAAGGCAACCTAACATATCGGATGTAATATTTTACAACATTCCTGACGCGTCGGCCCCTATTTCTCGGTGGGAATATTATATACGTCTATAACGTTATATATCCTAGCCTAAGGCAACATAACATCTCGGATGTAATATTTTACAATATTCTGGCGTGTCGTCGCCTGCTTCTCAAAGGGGACATTATATACGTCTATAACGTTGTATATCCTAACCCAACGCAACCTAACATCTGGGATGTAATATTTTACAACATTCCTGACGCGTCGGCCCCTATTTCTCGGTGTGAACATTATATAAGTCTATAATGATATATATCCTAACCTAAAGCAACCTAACATCTCGGAGGTAATATTTTCGAACATTCCTGGCATGTCGGTCCCTACATCTCGATGGGGACATTCTATACGTCTATAACGTTGTATATCCTAACCTAAGGGAACCTAACATTTCGGGTGTAATATTTTGCAACATTCCTGACGCGTCGGCCCCTATTTCTCGGTGGGAATATTATATACGTCTATAACGATATATATCCTAACCTAAAGCAACCTAACATCTCGGAGGTAATATTTTCGAACATTCCTGGCATGTCGGTCCCTACATCTCGGTGGGGACATTCTATACGTCTATAACGTTGTATATCCTAACCTAAGGGAACCTAACATTTCGGGTGTAATATTTTGCGTCATTCCTGACGCGTCGGCCCCTATTTCTCGGTGGGAATATTATATACGTCTATAACGTTATATATCCTAGCCTAAGGCAACCTAACATATCGGATGTAATATTTTACAACATTCCTGACGCGTCGGCCCCTATTTCTCGGTGGGAATATTATATACGTCTATAACGTTATATATCCTAGCCTAAGGCAACCCAACATGTCGAATGTAATATTTTACAACATTCTGGCGTGTCGTCGCCTGCTTCTCGAAGGGGACATTATATACGTCTATAACGTTCTATATCCTAACCTAACGCAACCTAACATCTGGGATGTAACATTTTACAACATTCCTGACGCGTCGGCCCCTATTTCTCGGTGTGAACATTATATACGTCTATAACGTTACATATCCTAGCCTAAGGCAACCTAACATGTCGAAAGTAATATTTTACATCATTCCTGACGTGTCGGCCCGTAGTTCACGGTGGTAACATTATATACGCTTACAACGTTATATATGCTAGCCTAAGGCAACCTAACGTGTCGAATGTAATATTTTACAACATTCCTGGCGTGTCGTCGCCTACTTCTCGATGGGGACATTATATACATCTATAACGTCATATATCCTAACCTAAAGGAACCTAACATATCGGATGTAATATTTTACAACATTCCTGGCGTGTCGTCGCCTACTTCTCGATGGGGACATTATATACGTCTATAACGTTGTATATCCTAACCCAAAGCAACCTAACATCTGGGATGTAATATTTTACAACATTCCTGGCATGTCGGTCCCTACTTCTCGGTGGGAACATTATATACGTCTATAACGTTGTATATGCTAACCTAAGGGAACCTAACATTTCGGGTGTAATATTTTGCGTCATTCCTGACGCGTCGGCCCCTATTTCTCGGTGGGAATATTATATACGTCTATAACGTTATATATCCTAACGTAAGGCAACATAACATCTCGGATGTAATATTTTACAACATTCCTGACGCGTCGGTCCCTACTTCTCGGTGGGAACATTGTATACGTCTATAACGGAATATGTCCTAGCCTAAGGCAACCTAACATCTCGGATGTAATATTTTACAACATTCCTGGCGTCTCGTCGCCTGCTTCTCGATGGGGACATTATATACGTCTATAACGTTGTATATCCTAACCCAAAGCAACCTAACATCTGGGATGTAATATTTTACAACATTCCTGGCATGTCGGTCCCCACGTCTCGGTGGGAACATTATATAAGTCTATAACGATATATATCCTAACCTAAAGCTACCTAACAACTCGGATGTAATATTTTAGAACATTCCTGGCATGTCGGTCCCTACATCTCGGTGGGGACATTCTATACGTCTATAACGATATATATCCTAACCTAAAGGAACCTAACATATCGGATGTAATATTTTACAACATTCCTGGCGTGTCGTCGCCTACTTCTCGATGGGGACATTATATACGTCTATAACGTTGTATATCCTAACCCAAAGCAACCTAACATCTGGGATGTAATATTTTACAACATTCCTGGCATGTCGGTCCCTACTTCTCGGTGGGAACATTATATACGTCTATAACGTTGTATATGCTAACCTCAGGGAACCTAACATCTCGGGTGTAATATTTAAAACATTCCTGACGCGTCGGCCCCTATTTCTTGGTGGGAATATTATATACGTCTATAACGTTATATATCCTAGCCTAAGGCAACCTAACATGTCGAATGTAATATTTTACAACATTCTGGCGTGTCGTCGCCTGCTACTCGAAGGGGACATTATATACGTCTATAACGTTGTATATCCTAACCTAACGCAACCTATCATCTGGGATGTAATATTTTACAACATTCCTGACGCGTCGGTCCCTACTTCTCGGTGGGAACATTGTATACGTCTATAACGGAATATGTCCTAGCCTAAGGCAACCTAACATCTCGGATGTAATATTTTACAACATTCCTGGCGTGTCGTCGCCTGCTTCTCGATGGGGACATTATATACGTCTATAACGTTGTATATCCTAACCCAAAGCAACCTAACATCTGGGATGTAATATTTTACAACATTCCTGGCATGTCGGTCCCCACGTCTCGGTGGGAACATTATATAAGTCTATAACGATATATATCCTAACCTAAAGCTACCTAACAACTCGGATGTAATATTTTAGAACATTCCTGGCATGTCGGTCCCTACATCTCGGTGGGGACATTCTATACGTCTATAACGATATATATCCTAGACTAAAACAAGCTAACGTGTCGAATGTAATATTTTACAACATTCCTGGCGCTTCGGCACCTACTTCCCGGTGGGAATATTATATACGTCTATAAATCTATATATCCTAGCTTAAGGCAACCTAACATGTCGAATGTAATATTTTACAACATTCTTGGCGCGTCGGCCCCTACTTACGGTGGGAACATTATATAAGTCAATAACGTAATATATCCTAAACTAAGGCAACCTATCATCTCTACCGTAATAATTTACAACATTCCTGGCATGCAAGTGCCTAGTTCTCTATGGTAACATTATATACGTCTATAACGTTATATATCCTAACCTAAGGCATCCTAACATCTCGGATGTAATATTTTACTACATTCCTCGCACGTAGGCCCCTACTTCTCGGTGGGAACATTATATACGTCTATAACGCTATATATCATAACCTAAAGCAACCTAACATCTCGGATGTAATATTTTACAACATTCCTGGCATGTCGGTCCCTACTTCTCGGTGGAAACAATGTATACGTCTATAACGATATATATCCTAGCCTAAGGCAACACAACATGTAGAATGTAATATTTTACAACATTCCTGTCGTGTCGTCGCCTACTTGTCGATGGGGACATTATATACATCTATAACGTTGTATATTCTAACCTAAGGCAACCTAACATCTCGGATGTAATATTTTACAACATTCCTGGCATGTCGGTCCCTACTTCTCGGTGGGAACATTCTATACGTCTATAACGTTGTATATCCTAACCTAAGGGAACCTAACATCTCGTGTGTAATATTTTACAACATTGCTGACGCGTCGGCCCCTATTTCTCGGTCGGAACATTCTATACGTCTATAACGTTGTATATCATAACCTAAGGGAACCTAACTTGTAGAATGTAATATTTTACAACATTCCTGGCGTGTCGTAGCCTACTTCTGGATGTGGACATTATATACATCTATAACGTCATATATCCTAACCTAACGGAACCTAACATCTCGGGTGTAATATTTTACAACATTCCTGGCGTGTCGTCGCCTACTTCTCGATGGGGACTTTATGTACGTCTATAACGTTGTATATCCTAACCTAACGCAACCTAACATCTGGGATGTAATATTTTACAACATTCCTGGCATGTCGGTCCCTACGTCTCGGTGGGAACGTTATATACGTCTATATCGATATATATCCTAACCTAAGGGAACCTTACATCTGGGATGTAATATTTTACAACATTCCTGGCATGTCGGGCCCTACTTCTCGGTGGGAACATTGTATACGTCTATAACGATATATATACTAGCCTAAGGCAACCTAACATGTCGAATGTAATATTTTACAACATTCCTGTCGTGTCGTCGCCTGCTTCTCGATGGAGACATTATATACGTCTATAACGTTGTATATTCTAACCTAACGCAACCTAACATCTGGGAAGTAATATTTTACAACATTCCTGACGTGTCGCCGCCTACTTCTGGATGGGGACATTATATACATCTATAACGTCATATATCCTAACCTAAGGGAACCTAACATCTCGGGTGTAATATTTTACAACATTCCTGACGCGTCGGCCGCTATTCCTCGGTGGGAATATTGTATACGTCTATAACGTTATATGTCCTAGCATAAGGCGACCTAACATTTCGGATGTAATATTTGATAACATTCCTGGCGTGTTAACCCGCACTTCTCGGTGGGAACATCATATACGTTTATAGCGATATATATCCTAGCCTAAGGCGACCTAACATGTCGAATGTAATATTTTACATCATTCCTGACGTGTCGGCCCGTAGTTCACGGTGGTAACATTATATACGCTTACAACGTTATATATGCTAGCCTAAGGCAACCTAACGTGTCGAATGTAATATTTTACAACATTCCTGGCATGTCGGTCCCTACTTCTCGGTGGAAACAATGTATACGTCTATAACGATATATATCCTAGCCTAAGGCAACCCAAAATGTAGAATGTCATATTTTACAACATTCCTGGCGTGTCGTCGCCTACTTCTCGATGGGGACATTATATACATCTATAACGTTGTATATCCTAACCTAAGGCAACCTAACATCTCGGATGTAATATTTCACAACATTCCTGGCATGTCGGGCCCTACTTCTCGGTGGGAACATTGTATACGTCTATAACGATATATATCCTAGCCTAAGGCAACCTAACATGTCGAATGTAATATTTTACAACATTCCTGTCGTGTCGTCGCCTGCTTCTCGATGGGGACATTATATACGTCTATAACGTTGTATATTCTATCCTAACGCAACCTAACATCTGGGATGTAATATTTTACAACATTCCTGGCGTGTCGTCGCCTACTTCTGGATGTGGACATTATATACATCTATAACGTCATATATCCTAACGTAAAGGAACCTAACATATCGGATGTAATATTTTGATACTTTCCTGGCATGTCGGTCCCTACGTCTCGGTGGGATCATTATATACGTCTATAACGATATATATCCTATCCTAAGGCAACCTAACATCTCGGATGTAATATTTTACAACATTCCTGGCATGTCGGTCACTACATCTCGGTGGGAACATTGTATACGTCTATAACGATATATATCCTAGCCTAAGGCTACCTAACATGTCGAATGTAATATTTTACAACATTCCTGTCGTGTCGTCGCCTGCTTCTCGATGGGGACATTATATACGTCTATAACGTTGTATATTCTAACCTAACGCAACCTAACATCTGGGTTGTAATATTTTACAACATTCCTGGCGTGTCGTCGCCTACTTCTGGATGTGGACATTATATACATCTATAACGTCATATATCCTAACCTAAAGGAACCTAACATATCGGATGTAATATTTTGATACTTTCCTGGCATGTCGGTCCCTACGTCTCGGTGGGATCATTATATACGTCTATAACGATATATATCCTAACCTAAGGCAACCTAACATCTCGGATGTAATATTTTACAACATTCCTGGCATGTCGGTCACTACATCTCGGTGGGAACATTATATACGTCTGTAACGATATATACCCGACCTAAGGCAACCTAACATCTCGCATGTAATATTTTACAACATTCCTGGCATGTCGGTCCCTACTTCTCGGTGGGAACATTCTATACGTCTATAACGTTGTATATCCTAACCTAAGGGAACCTAACATCTCGGGTGTAATATTTTACAACATTGCTGACGCGTCGGCCCCTACTTCTCGGTGGGAACATTCTATACGTCTATAACGATATATATCCTAACCTAAGGCAACCTAACATCTCGGATGTAATATTTTACAACATTCCTGGCGCTTCGGCTGCTACTTTTCGGTGGGAACATTATATACGTCTATAACGTTACATATCCTAACGTATGGCAACATAACATCTCGGATGTTATATATTACAACATTCCTGGCGTGTCGTCGCCTGCTTCTCGATGGGGACTTTATGTACGTCTATAACGTTGTATATCCTAACCTAACGCAACCTAACATCTGGGATGTAATATTTTACAACATTCCTGGCATGTCGGGCCCTACTTCTCGGTGGGAACATTGTATACGTCTATAACGATATATATACTAGCCTAAGGCAACCTAACGTGTCGAATGTAATATTTTACAACATTCCTGGCGTGTCGTCGCCTACTTCTCGATGGGGACATTATATACATCTATAACGTCATATATCCTAACCTAAAGGAACCTAACATATCGGATGTAATATTTTGATACTTTCCTGGCATGTCGGTCCCTACGTCTCGGTGGGATCATTATATACGTCTATAACGATATATATCCTAACCTAACGCAACCTAACATCTGGGATGTAATATTTTACAACATTCCTGGTGGGTCGTCGCCCGCTTCTCGATGGGGACATTATATACGTCTATAACGTTGAATATCCTAACCTAAAGCAACCTAACATCTGGGATGTAATATTTTACAAGATCCCTGGCATGTCGGTCCCCACGTCTCGGTGGGAACATTATATACGTCTATAACGATATATATCCTAACCTAAGGCAACCTAACATCTCGGATGTAATATTTTACAACATTCCTGGCATGTCGGTCCCTACTTCTCGGTGGAAACAATGTATACGTCTATAACGATATATATCCTAGCCTAAGGCAACCCAACATGTAGAATGTAATATTTTACAACATTCCTGGCGTGTCGTCGCCTACTTCTCGATGGGGACATTATACACATCTATAACGTTGTATATCCTAACCTAAGGCAACCTAACATCTCGGATGTAATATTTTACAAAATTCCTGGCATGTCGGTCCCTACTTCTCGGTGGGAACATTGTATACGTCTATAACGATATATATTCTAGCCTAAGGCAACCTAACATGTCGAATGTAATATTTTACAACATTCCTGTCGTGTCGTCGCCTGCTTCTCGAAGGGGACATTATATACGTCTATAACGTTGTATATTCTAACCTAACGCAACCTAACATCTGGGATGTTATATTTTACAACATTCCTGGCGTGTCGTCGCCTACTTCTTGATGGGGACATTATATACATCTATAACGTCATATATCCTAACCTAAGGCAACCAAACATCTCGGATGTAATATTTTACAACATTCCTGGCATGTCGGTCCCTACTTCTCGGTGGGAACATTATATACGTCTATAACGTTACATATCCTAACGTATGGCAACATAACATCTCGGATGTTATATATTACAACATTCCTGGCGTGTCGTCGCCTGCTTCTCGATGGGGACTTTATGTACGTCTATAACGTTGTATATCGTAACCTAACGCAACCTAACATCTCGGATGTAATATTTTACAACATTCCTGGCATGTCGGTCACTACATCTCGGTGGGAATATTATATACGTCTGTAACGATCTATACCCTAACCTAAGGCAACCAATCATCTCGGATGTAATATTTTACAACATTCCTGGCATGTCGGGGCCTACTTCTCGGTGGGAACATTCTATACGTCTATAACGTTGTATATCCTAACCTAACGCAACCTAACATCTGGGATGTAATATTTTACAACATTCCTGGCATGTCGGTCCCTACGTCTCGGTGGGAACGTTATATACGTCTATAACGATATATATCCTAACCTAAGGGAACCTTACATCTCGGATGTAATATTTTACAACATTCTGGCGTGTCGTCGCCTGCTTCTCGATGGGGACATTATATACGTCTATAACCTTGTATATACTAACCTAACGCAACCTAACATATGGGATGTAATATTTTACAACATTCCTGGTGGGTCGTCGCCCGCTTCTCGATGGGGACATTATATACGTCTATAACGTTGAATATCCTAACCTAAAGCAACCTAAATCTGGGATGTAATATTTTACGAGATCCCTGGCATGTCGGTCCCCACGTCTCGGTGGGAACATTATATACGTCTATAACGATATATATCCTAACCTAAGGCAACCTAACATCTCGGATGTAATATTTTACAACATTCCTGGCATGTCGGTCCCTACTTCTCGGTGGAAACATTGTATACGTCTATAACGATATATATTCTAGCCTAAGGCTACCTAACATGTCGAATGTAATATTTTACAACGTTCCTGTCGTGTCGTCGCCTGCTTCTCGATGGGGACATTATATACGTCTATAACGTTGTATATTCTAACCTAACGCAACCTAACATCTGGGATGTTATATTTTACAACATTCCTGGCGTGTCGTCGCCTACTTCTGGATGGGGACATTATATACATCTATAACGTCATATATCCTAACCTACGGGAACCTAACATCTCGGATGTAATATTTTACAACATTCCTGGCGTGTCGTCGCCTACTTCTCGATGGGGACATTATATACATCTATAACGTTGTATATCCTAACCTAAGGCAACCTAATATCTCGGATGCAATATTTTACAACATTCCTGTCATGTCGGTCCCTACTTCTCTGTGGGAACATTGTATACGTCTATAACGATATATATCCTAGCCTAAGGCAACCTAACATGTCGAATGTAATATTTTACAACATTCCTGTCGTGTCGTCGCCTGCTTCTCGATGGGGATATTATATACGTCTATAACGTTGTATATTCTAACCTAACGCAACCTAACATCTCGGGTGTAATATTTTACAACATTCCTGGCGTGTCGTCGCCTACTTCTCGATGGGGACATTATCTACGTCTATAACGTTGTATATCCTAACCTAAGGCAACCTAACATCTCGGATGTAATATTTTACAACATTCCTAGCATGTCGGTCCCTACTTCTCGGTGGGAACATTGTATACGTCTATAACGTCATATATCCTAACCTAAGGGAACCTAACATCTGGGATGTAATATTTTACAACATTCCTGGTGGGTCGTCGCCCGCTTCTCGATGGGGACATTATATACGTCTATAACGTTGAATATCCTAACCTAGAGCAACCTAAATCTGGGATGTAATATTTTACAAGATCCCTGGCATGTCGGTCCCCACGTCTCGGTGGGAACATTATATACGTCTATAACGATATATATCCCAACCTAAGGCAACCTAACATCTCGGATGTAATATTTTACAACATTCCTGGCATATCGGTCCCTACTTCTCGGTGGAAACAATGTATACGTCTATAACGATATATATCCTAGCCTAAGGCAACCCAACATGTAGAATGTAATATTTTACAACATTCCTGGCGTGTCCTCGCCTACTTCTCGATGGGGACATTATATACATCTATAACGTTGTATATCCTAACCTAAGGCAACCTAACATCTCGGATGTAATATTTTACAACATTCTGGCGTGTCGTCGCCTGCTTCTCGATGGGGACACTATATACGTCTATAACCTTGTATATACTAACCTAACGCAACCTAACATCTGGGATGTAATATTTTACATCATTCCTGGTGGGTCGTCGCCCGCTTCTCGATGGGGACATTATATACGTCTATAACATTGAATATCCTAACCTAAAGCAACCTAAATCTGGGATGTAATATTTTACAAGATCCCTGGCACGTCGGTCCCCACGTCTCGGTGGGAACATTATATACGTCTATAACGATATATATCCTAACCTAAGGCAACCTAACATCTCGGATGTAATATTTTACAACATTCCTGGCATGTCGGTCCCTACTTCTCGGTGGAAACAATGTATACGTCTATAACGATATATATCCTAGCCTAAGGCAACCCAACATGTAGAATGTAATATTTTACAACATTCCTGGCGTGTCGTCGCCTACTTCTCGATGGGGACATTATATACATCTATAACGTTGTATATCCTAACCTAAGGCAACCTAACATCTCGGATGTAATATTTTACAACATTCCTGGCATGTCGGTCCCTACTTCTCGGTGGGAACATTGTATACGTCCATAACGATATATATTCTAGCCTAAGGCTACCTAACATGTCGAATGTAATATTTTACAACGTTCCTGTCGTGTCGTCGCCTGCTTCTCGATGAGGACATTATATACGTCTATAACGTTGTATATTCTAACCTAACGCAACCTAACATCTGGGATGTTATATTTTACAACATTCCTGGCGTGTCGTCGCCTACTTCTGGATGGGGACATTATATACATCTATAACGTCATATATCCTAACCTAAGGGAACCTAACATCTCGGGTGTAATATTTTACAACATTCCTGGCGTGTCGTCGCCTGCTTCTCGATGGGGGCATTATATACGTCTATAACGTTGTATATTCTAACCTAACACAACCTAACATCTGGAATGTTATATTTTACAACATTCCTGGCGTGTCGTCGCCTACTTCTGGATGGGGACATTATATACATCTATAACGTCATATATCCTAACCTAAGGGAACCTAACATCTCGGGTGTAATATTTTACAACATTCCTGGCGTGCCGTCGCCTACTTCTCGATGGGGACATTATATACATCTATAACTTTGTATATCCTAGCCTAAGGCAACCTAACATCTCGGATGTAATATTTTACAACATTCTGGCGTGTCCTCGCCTACTTCTCGATGGGGACATTATACACATCTATAACGTTGTATATCCTAACCTAAGGCAACCTAACATCTCGGATGTAATATTTTACAACATTCCTGGCATGTCGGTCCCTACTTCTCGGTGGGAACATTGTATACGTCTATAACGATATATATTCTAGCCTAAGGCTACCTAACATGTCGAATGTAATATTTTACAACGTTCCTGTCGTGTCGTCGCCTGCTTCTCGATGGGGACATTATATACGTCTATAACGTTGTATATTCTAACCTAACGCAACCTAACATCTGGGATGTTATATTTTACAGTATTCCTGGCGTGTCGTCGCCTACTTCTGGATGGGGACATTATATACATCTATAACGTCATATATCCTAACCTAAGGGAACCTAACATCTCGGGTGTAATATTTTACATCATTCCTGGCGTGTCGTCGCCTGCTTCTCGATGGGGACATTCTATACGTCTATAACGTTGTATATCTTAACCTACGGGAACCTAACATCTCGGGTGTAATATTTTAGAACATTCCTGACGCGTCAGTCCCTATTTCTCGGTGGGAACATTATATACGTCTATAACGTTATATATCCCAGCCTAAGGCAACCTCACTTGTAGAATGTAATATTTTACAACATTCCTGGCGTGTCTTCGCCTACTTCTCGATGGGGACATTATATACATCTATAACGTTGTATATCCTAACCTAAGGCAACCTAACATCTCGGATGTCATATTTTACAACATTCCTGTCATGTCGGTCCCTACTTCTCGGTCGGAACATTGTATACGTCTATAACGATATATATCCTAACCTAAGGCAACCTAACATCTCGGATGTAATATTTTACAACATTCCTGGCGCTTCGGCTGCTACTTTTCGGTGGGAACATTATATACGTCTATAACGTTACATATCCTAACGTATGGCAACATAACATCTCGGATGTTATATTTTTCAACATTCCTGGCGTGTCGTCGCCTGCTTCTCGATGGGGACTTTATGTACGTCTAGAACGTTGTATATCCTAAGCTAACGCAACCTAACATCTGGGATGTAATATTTTACAACATTCCTGGCATATCGGTCCCTACTTCTCGGTGGAAACAATGTATACGTTTATAACGATATATATCCTAGCCTAAGGCAACCCAACATGTAGAATGTAATATTTTACAACATTCCTGGCGTGTCCTCGCCTACTTCTCGATGGGGACATTATATACATCTATAACGTTGTATATCCTAACCTAAGGCAACATAACATCTCGGATGTAATATTTTACAACATTCCTGGCATGTCGGTCCCTACTTCTCGGTGGGAACATTGTATACGTCTATAACGATATATATTCTAGCCTAAGACTACCTAACATGTCGAATGTAATATTTTACAACGTTCCTGTCGTGTCGTCGCCTGCTTCTCGATGGGGACATTATATACGTCTATAACGTTGTATATCCTAACCTAAGGCAACCTAACATCTCGGATGTAATATTTTACAACATTCCTAGCATGTCGGTCCCTACTTCTCGGTGGGAACATTGTATACGTCTATAACGATATATATTCTAGCCTAAGGCAATCTAACATGTCGAATGTAATATTTTACAACATTCCTGTCGTGTCGTCGCCTGCTTCTCGATGGGGACATTATATACGTCTATAACGTTGTATATTCTAACCTAACGCAACCTAACATCCGGGATGTAATATTTTACAACATTCCTGGCGTGTCGTCGCCTACTTCTGGATGGGGACATTATATACATCTATAACGTCATATATCCTTACCTAAGGGAACCTAACATCTCGGGTGTAATATTTTACAACATTCCTGGCGTGTCGTCGCCTACTTCTCGATGGGGACATTATATACATCTATAACCTTGTATATACTAACCTAACGCAACCTAACATCTGGGATGTAATATTTTACAACATTCCTGGCATGTCGGTCCCTACATCTCCGTGGGTACATTGTACACGTCTATAACCTTGTATATCCTAACCTAACGCAACCTAACATATGGGATGTAATATTTTAAAACATTCCTGGCATGTCGGTCCCTACGTCTCGGTGGGAACATTATATACGTCTATAACGATATATATCCTAACCTAAGGCAACCTAACATCTCGGATGTAATATTTTACAACATTCCTGGCGCTTCGGCTGCTACTTTTCGGTGGTAACATTATATACGTCTATAACGTTACATATCCTAACGTATGGCAACATAACATCTCGGATGTTATATTTTACAACATTCCTGGCGTGTCGTCGCCTGCTTCTCGATGGGGACTTTATGTACGTCTAGAACGTTTTATATCCTAAGCTAACGCAACCTAACATCTGGGATGTAATATTTTACAACATTCCTGGCATGTCGGTCCCTACGTCTCGGTGGGAACGTTATATACGTCTATAACGATATAAATAATAACCTAAAGCAACCTAGCATCTCGGATGTAATATTTTACAACATTCCTGGCATGTCGGTCCCTACTTCTCGGTGGGAACATTCTATACGTCTATAACGTTGTATATCCTAACCTAAGGGAACCTAACATCTCGGGTGTAATATTTTACAACATTGCTGACGCGTCGGCCCCTGTTTCTCGGTGGGAACTTTCTATACGTCTATAACGTTGTATATCATAACCTAAGGGAACCTAACTTGTAGAATGTAATATATTACAACATTCCTGGCGTGTCGTCGCCTGCTTCTCGATGGGGACATTCTATACGTCTATAACGATATATATCCTAGCATAAGGCAACCTAACATGTCGAATGTAATATTTTACAACATTCCTGTCGTGTCGCCGCCTGCTTCTCGATGGGGACATTATATACGTCTATAACGTTGTATATTCTAACCTAACGCAACCTAACATCTGGGATGTAATATTTTACAACATTCCTGGCATGTCGGTCCCTAGGTCTCCGTGGGTACATTGTATACGTCTATAACGTTGTATATCCTAACCTAACGCAACCTAACATCTGGGATGTAATATTTTAAAACATTCCTGGCATGTCGGTCCCTACGTCTCGGTGGGAACATTATATACGTCTATAACGATATATATCCTAACCTAAGGCAACCTAACATCTCGGATGTAATATTTTACAACATTCCTGGCGCTTCGGCTGCTACTTTTCGGTGGGAACATTATATACGTCTATAAC
The DNA here is from genome assembly GCA_963969225.1 of Xylocopa violacea. Classification (NCBI taxonomy): domain Eukaryota; kingdom Metazoa; phylum Arthropoda; class Insecta; order Hymenoptera; family Apidae; genus Xylocopa; species Xylocopa violacea. The sequence goes on along the minus strand of CAXAJV010000263.1, from coordinate 412,193 downwards.
GTTACATATCCTAACGTATGGCAACATAACATCTCGGATGTTATATTTTACAAAATTCCTGGCGTGTCATCGCCTGCTTCTCGATGGGGACTTTATGTACGTCTATAACGTTGAATACCCTAACCTAGAGCAACCTAAATCTGGGATGTAATATTTTACAAGATCCCTGGCATGTCGGTCCCCACGTCTCGGTGGGAACATTATATACATCTATAACGTCATATATCCTAACCTAAGGGAACCTAACATCTCGGGTGTAATATTTTACAACATTCCTGGCGTGTCGTCGCCTTCTTCTCGATGGGGACATTATATACGTCTATAACGTTGTATATCCTAACCTAAGGCAACCTAACATCTCGGATGTAATATTTTACAACATTCCTAGCATGTCGGTCCCTACTTCTCGGTGGAAACATTGTATACGTCTATAACGATATATATTCTAGCCTAAGGCAACCTAACATGTCGAATGTAATATTTTACAACATTCCTGTCGTGTCGTCGCCTGCTTCTCGATGGGGACATTATATACGTCTATAACGTTGTATATTCTAACCTAACGCAACCTAACATCCGGGATGTTATATTTTACAACATTCCTGGCGTGTCGTCGCCTACTTCTGGATGGGGACATTATATACATCTATAACGTCATATATCCTAACCTAAGGGAACCTAACATCTGGGATGTAATATTTTACAACATTCCTGGTGGGTCGTCGCCCGCTTCTCGATGGGGACATTATATACGTCTATAACGTTGAATATCCTAACCTAGAGCAACCTAAATCTGGGATGTAATATTTTACAAGATCCCTGGCATGTCGGTCCCCACGTCTCGGTGGGAACATTATATACGTCTATAACGATATATGTCCCAACCTAAGGCAACCTAACATCTCGGATGTAATATTTTACAACATTCCTGGCATATCGGTCCCTACTTCTCGGTGGAAACAATGTATACGTCTATAACGATATATATCCTAGCCTAAGGCAACCCAACATGTAGAATGTAATATTTTACAACATTCCTGGCGTGTCCTCGCCTACTTCTCGATGGGGACATTATATACATCTATAACGTTGTATATCCTAACCTAAGGCAACCTAACATCTCGGGTGTAATATTTTAGAACATTCCTGACGCGTCAGTCCCTATTTCTCGGTGGGAACATTATATACGTCTATAACGTTATATATCCCAGCCTAAGGCAACCTCACTTGTAGAATGTAATATTTTACAACATTCCTGGCGTGTCTTCGCCTACTTCTCGATGGGGACATTATATACATCTATAACGTTGTATATCCTAACCTAAGGCAACCTAACATCTCGGATGTCATATTTTACAACATTCCTGTCATGTCGGTCCCTACTTCTCGGTCGGAACATTGTATACGTCTATAACGATATATATCCTAACCTAAGGCAACCTAACATCTCGGATGTAATATTTTACAACATTCCTGGCGCTTCGGCTGCTACTTTTCGGTGGGAACATTATATACGTCTATAACGTTACATATCCTAACGTATGGCAACATAACATCTCGGATGTTATATTTTTCAACATTCCTGGCGTGTCGTCGCCTGCTTCTCGATAGGGACTTTATGTACGTCTAGAACGTTGTATATCCTAAGCTAACGCAACCTAACATCTGGGATGTAATATTTTACAACATTCCTGGCATGTCGGTCCCTACGTCTCGGTGGGAACGTTATATACGTCTATAACGATATAAATCATAACCTAAAGCAACCTAGCATCTCGGATGTAATATTTTACAACATTCCTGTCGTGTCGTCGCCTGCTTCTCGATGGGGACATTATATACGTCTATAACGTTGTATATTCTAACCTAACGCAACCTAACATCTGGGATGTAATATTTTACAACATTCCTGGTGGGTCGTCGCCCGCTTCTCGATGGGGACATTATATACGTCTATAACGTTGAATATCCTAACCTAGAGCAACCTAAATCTGGGATGTAATATTTTACAAGATCCCTGGCATGTCGGTCCCCACGTCTCGGTGGGAACATTATATACGTCTATAACGATATATATCCCAACCTAAGGCAACCTAACATCTCGGATGTAATATTTTACAACATTCCTGGCATATCGGTCCCTACTTCTCGGTGGAAACAATGTATACGTCTATAACGATATATATCCTAGCCTAAGGCAACCCAACATGTAGAATGTAATATTTTACAACATTCCTGGCGTGTCCTCGCCTACTTCTCGATGGGGACATTATATACATCTATAACGTTGTATATCCTAACCTAAGGCAACATAACATCTCGGATGTAATATTTTACAACATTCCTGGCATGTCGGTCCCTACTTCTCGGTGGGAACATTGTATACGTCTATAACGATATATATTCTAGCCTAAGGCTACCTAACATGTCGAATGTAATATTTTACAACGTTCCTGTCGTGTCGTCGCCTGCTTCTCGATGGGGACATTATATACGTCTATAACGTTGTATATCCTAACCTAAGGCAACCTAACATCTCGGATGTAATATTTTACAACATTCCTAGCATGTCGGTCCCTACTTCTCGGTGGGAACATTGTATACGTCTATAACGATATATATTCTAGCCTAAGGCAACCTAACATGTCGAATGTAATATTTTACAACATTCCTGTCGTGTCGTCGCCTGCTTCTCGATGGGGACATTATATACGTCTATAACGTTGTATATTCTAACCTAACGCAACCTAACATCCGGGATGTTATATTTTACAACATTCCTGGCGTGTCGTCGCCTACTTCTGGATGGGGACATTATATACATCTATAACGTCATATATCCTAACCTAAGGGAACCTAACATCTCGGGTGTAATATTTTACAACATTCCTGGCGTGTCGTCGCCTACTTCTCGATGGGGACATTATATACATCTATAACGTTGTATATCCTAACCTAAGGCAACCTAACATCACGGATGTAATATTTTACAACATTCCTGGCATGTCGGGCCCTACTTCTCGGTGGGAACATTGTATACGTCTATAACGATATATATCCTAACCTAAGGCAACCTAACATCTCGGATGTAATATTTTACAACATTCCTGGCGCTTCGGCTGCTACTTTTCGGTGGTAACATTATATACGTCTATAACGTTACATATCCTAACGTATGGCAACATAACATCTCGGATGTTATATTTTACAACATTCCTGGCGTGTCGTCGCCTGCTTCTCGATGGGGACTTTATGTACGTCTAGAACGTTTTATATCCTAAGCTAACGCAACCTAACATCTGGGATGTAATATTTTACAACATTCCTGGCATGTCGGTCCCTACGTCTCGGTGGGAACGTTATATACGTCTATAACGATATAAATAATAACCTAAAGCAACCTAGCATCTCGGATGTAATATTTTACAACATTCCTGGCATGTCGGTCCCTACTTCTCGGTGGGAACATTCTATACGTCTATAACGTTGTATATCCTAACCTAAGGGAACCTAACATCTCGGGTGTAATATTTTACAACATTGCTGACGCGTCGGCCCCTGTTTCTCGGTGGGAACTTTCTATACGTCTATAACGTTGTATATCATAACCTAATGGAACCTAACTTGTAGAATGTAATATATTACAACATTCCTGGCGTGTCGTCGCCTGCTTCTCGATGGGGACATTCTATACGTCTATAACGATATATATCCTAGCATAAGGCAACCTAACATGTCGAATGTAATATTTTACAACATTCCTGTCGTGTCGCCGCCTGCTTCTCGATGGGGACATTATATACGTCTATAACGTTGTATATTCTAACCTAACGCAACCTAACATCTGGGATGTAATATTTTACAACATTCCTGGCGTGTCGTCGCCTATTTCTGGATGGGGCATTATATACATCTATAACGTCATATATCCTAACCTAAGGGAACCTAACACCTCGGATGTAATATTTTACAACATTCCTGGCATGTCGGGCCCTACTTCTCGGTGGGAACATTGTATACGTCTATAACGATATATATCCTAGCCTAAGGCAACCTAACATGTCGAATGTAATATTTTACAACGATCCTGTCGTGTCGCCGCCTGCTTCTCGATGGGGTCATTATATACGTCTATAACGTTGTATATTCTAACCTAACGCAACCTAACATCTGGGATGTAATATTTTACAACATTCCTGGCGTGTCGTCGCCTACTTCTCGATGGGGACATTACATACATCTATAACCTTGTATATACTAACCTAACGCAACCTAACATCTGGGATGTAATATTTTACAACATTCCTGGCATGTCGGTCCCTACGTCTCCGTGGGTACATTGTATACGTCTATAACGTTGTATATCCTAACCTAACGCAACCTAACATCTGGGATGTAATATTTTAAAACATTCCTGGCATGTCGGTCCCTACGTCTCGGTGGGAACATTATATACGTCTATAACGATATATATCCTAACCTAAGGCAACCTAACATCTCGGATGTAATATTTTACAACATTCCTGGCGCTTCGGCTGCTACTTTTCGGTGGGAACATTATATACGTCTATAACGTTACATATCCTAACGTATGGCAACATAACATCTCGGATGTTATATTTTACAAAATTCCTGGCGTGTCATCGCCTGCTTCTCGATGGGGACTTTATGTACGTCTATAACGTTGAATACCCTAACCTAGAGCAACCTAAATCTGGGATGTAATATTTTACAAGATCCCTGGCATGTCGGTCCCCACGTCTCGGTGGGAACATTATATACATCTATAACGTCATATATCCTAACCTAAGGGAACCTAACATCTCGTGTGTAATATTTTACAACATTCCTGGCGTGTCGTCGCCTTCTTCTCGATGGGGACATTATATACGTCTATAACGTTGTATATCCTAACCTAAGGCAACCTAACATCTCGGATGTAATATTTTACAACATTCCTAGCATGTCGGTCCCTACTTCTCGGTGGAAACATTGTATACGTCTATAACGATATATATTCTAGCCTAAGGCAACCTAACATGTCGAATGTAATATTTTACAACATTCCTGTCGTGTCGTCGCCTGCTTCTCGATGGGGACATTATATACGTCTATAACGTTGTATATTCTAACCTAACGCAACCTAACATCCGGGATGTTATATTTTACAACCTTCCTGGCGTGTCGTCGCCTACTTCTGGATGGGGACATTATATACATCTATAACGTCATATATCCTAACCTAAGGGAACCTAACATCTGGGATGTAATATTTTACAACATTCCTGGTGGGTCGTCGCCCGCTTCTCGATGGGGACATTATATACGTCTATAACGTTGAATATCCTAACCTAGAGCAACCTAAATCTGGGATGTAATATTTTACAAGATCCCTGGCATGTCGGTCCCCACGTCTCGGTGGGAACATTATATACGTCTATAACGATATATATCCCAACCTAAGGCAACCTAACATCTCGGATGTAATATTTTACAACATTCCTGGCATATCGGTCCCTACTTCTCGGTGGAAACAATGTATACGTCTATAACGATATATATCCTAGCCTAAGGCAACCCAACATGTAGAATGTAATATTTTACAACATTCCTGGCGTGTCCTCGCCTACTTCTCGATGGGGACATTATATACATCTATAACGTTGTATATCCTAACCTAAGGCAACCTAACATCTCGGATGTAATATTTTACAACATTCCTGGCATGTCGGTCCCTACTTCTCGGTGGGAACATTGTATACGTCTATAACGATATATATTCTAGCCTAAGGCTACCTAACATGTCGAATGTAATATTTTACAACGTTCCTGTCGTGTCGTCGCCTGCTTCTCGATGGGGACATTATATACGTCTATAACGTTGTATATTCTAACCTAACGCAACCTAACATCTGGGATGATATATTTTACAACATTCCTGGCGTGTCGTCGCCTACTTCTGGATGGGGACATTATATACATCTATAACGTCATATATCCTAACCTAAGGGAACCTAACATCTCGGGTGTAATATTTTACAACATTCCTGGCGTGTCGTCGCCTTCTTCTCGATGGGGACATTATATACGTCTATAACGTTGTATATCCTAACCTAAGGCAACCTAACATCTCGGATGTAATATTTTACAACATTCCTGGCATGTCGGGCCCTACTTCTCGGTGGGAACATTGTATACGTCTATAACGATATATATCCTAGCCTAAGGCAACCTAACATGTCGAATGTAATATTTTACAACATTCCTGTCGTGTCGTCGCCTGCTTCTCGATGGGGACATTCTATACATCTATAACGTTGTATATCTTAACCTAAGGGAACCTAACATCTCGGGTGTAATATTTTAGAACATTCCTGATGCGTCAGTCCCTATTTCTCGGTGGGAACATTATATACGTCTATAACGTTATATATCCTAGCCTAAGGCAACCTCACTTGTAGAATGTATTATTTTACAACATTCCTGGCGTGTCGTCGCCTACTTCTCTATGGGAACATTATATACATCTATAACGTTGTATATCCTAACCTAAGGCAACCTAACATCTCGGATGTAATATTTTACAACATTCCTGTCATGTCGGTCCCTACTTCTCGGTGGGAACATTGTATACGTCTGTAACGATATATATCCTAGCCTAAGGCAACCTAACATGTCGAATGTAATATTTTACAACATTCCTGTCGTGTCGCCGCCTGCTTCTCGATGGGGACATTATATACGTCTATAACGTTGTATATTCTAACCTAACGCAACCTAACATCTGGGATGTAATATTTTACAACATTCCTGGCGTGTCGTCGCCTACTTCTGGATGGGGCATTATATACATCTATAACGTCATATATCCTAACCTAAGGGAACCTAACATCTCGGATGTAATATTTTACAACATTCCTGGCATGTCGGGCCCTACTTCTCGGTGGGAACATTGTATACGTCTATAACGATATATATCCTAGCCTAAGGCAACCTAACATGTCGAATGTAATATTTTACAACATTCCTGTCGTGTCGCCGCCTGCTTCTCGATGGGGTCATTATATACGTCTATAACGTTGTATATTCTAACCTAACGCAACCTAACATCTGGGATGTAATATTTTACAACATTCCTGGCGTGTCGTCGCCTACTTCTCGATGGGGACATTATATACGTCTATAACGTTGTATATTCTAACCTAACGCAACCTAACATCTGGGATGATATATTTTACAACATTCCTGGCGTGTCGTCGCCTACTTCTGGGTGGGGACATTATATACATCTATAACGTCATATATCCTAACCTAAGGGAACCTAACATCTCGGGTGTAATATTTTACAACATTCCTGGCGTGTCGTCGCCTTCTTCTCGATGGGGACATTATATACGTCTATAACGTTGTATATCCTAACCTAAGGCAACCTAACATCTCGGATGTAATATTTTACAACATTCCTGGCATGTCGGGCCCTACTTCTCGGTGGGAACATTGTATACGTCTATAACGATATATATCCTAGCCTAAGGCAACCTAACATGTCGAATGTAATATTTTACAACATTCCTGTCGTGTCGTCGCCTGCTTCTCGATGGGGACATTCTATACATCTATAACGTTGTATATCTTAACCTAAGGGAACCTAACATCTCGGGTGTAATATTTTAGAACATTCCTGATGCGTCAGTCCCTATTTCTCGGTGGGAACATTATATACGTCTATAACGTTATATATCCTAGCCTAAGGCAACCTCACTTGTAGAATGTATTATTTTACAACATTCCTGGCGTGTCGTCGCCTACTTCTCTATGGGAACATTATATACATCTATAACGTTGTATATCCTAACCTAAGGCAACCTAACATCTCGGATGTAATATTTTACAACATTCCTGTCATGTCGGTCCCTACTTCTCGGTGGGAACATTGTATACGTCTGTAACGATATATATCCTAGCCTAAGGCAACCTAACATGTCGAATGTAATATTTTACAACATTCCTGTCGTGTCGCCGCCTGCTTCTCGATGGGGACATTATATACGTCTATAACGTTGTATATTCTAACCTAACGCAACCTAACATCTGGGATGTAATATTTTACAACATTCCTGGCGTGTCGTCGCCTACTTCTGGATGGGGCATTATATACATCTATAACGTCATATATCCTAACCTAAGGGAACCTAACATCTCGGATGTAATATTTTACAACATTCCTGGCATGTCGGGCCCTACTTCTCGGTGGGAACATTGTATACGTCTATAACGATATATATCCTAGCCTAAGGCAACCTAACATGTCGAATGTAATATTTTACAACATTCCTGTCGTGTCGCCGCCTGCTTCTCGATGGGGTCATTATATACGTCTATAACGTTGTATATTCTAACCTAACGCAACCTAACATCTGGGATGTAATATTTTACAACATTCCTGGCGTGTCGTCGCCTACTTCTCGATGGGGACATTATATACATCTATAACTTTGTATATACTAACCTAACGCAACCTAACATCTGGGATGTAATATTTTAAAACATTCCTGGCATGTCGGTCCCTACGTCTCGGTGGGAACATTATATACGTCTATAACGATATATATCCTAACCTAAGGCAACCTAACATCTCGGATGTAATATTTTACAACATTCCTGGCGCTTCGGCTGCTACTTTTCGGTGGGAACATTATATACGTCTATAACTTTACATATCCTAACGTATGGCAACATAACATCTCGGATGTTATATTTTACAAAATTCCTGGCGTGTCATCGCCTGCTTCTCGATGGGGACTTTATGTACGTCTATAACGTTGAATATCCTAACCTAGAGCAACCTAAATCTGGGATGTAATATTTTACAAGATCCCTGGCATGTCGGTCCCCACGTCTCGGTGGGAACATTATATACGTCTATAACGATATATATCCCAACCTAAGGCAACCTAACATCTCGGATGTAATATTTTACAACATTCCTGGCATATCGGTCCCTACTTCTCGGTGGAAACAATGTATACGTCTATAACGATATATATCCTAGCCTAAGGCAACCCAACATGTAGAATGTAATATTTTACAACATTCCTGGCGTGTCCTCGCCTACTTCTCGATGGGGACATTATATACATCTATAACGTTGTATATCCTAACCTAAGGCAACCTAACATCTCGGATGTAATATTTTACAACATTCCTGGCATGTCGGTCCCTACTTCTCGGTGGGAACATTGTATACGTCTATAACGATATATATTCTAGCCTAAGGCTACCTAACATGTCGAATGTAATGTTTTACAACGTTCCTGTCGTGTCGTCGCCTGCTTCTCGATGGGGACATTATATACGTCTATAACGTTGTATATTCTAACCTAACGCAACCTAACATCTGGGATGTTATATTTTACAACATTCCTGGCGTGTCGTCGCCTACTTCTGGATGGGGACATTATATACATCTATAACGTCATATATCCTAACCTAAGGGAACCTAACATCTCGGGTGTAATATTTTACAACATTCCTGGCGTGTCGTCGCCTTCTTCTCGATGGGGACATTATATACGTCTATAACGTTGTATATCCTAACCTAAGGCAACCTAACATCTCGGATGTAATATTTTACAACATTCCTGGCATGTCGGGCCCTACTTCTCGGTGGGAACATTGTATACGTCTATAACGATATATATCCTAGCCTAAGGCAACCTAACATGTCGAATGTAATATTTTACAACATTCCTGTCGTGTCGACGCCTGCTTCTCGATGGGGACATTATATACGTCTATAACGTTGTATATTCTAACCTAACGCAACCTAACATCCGGGATGTTATATTTTACAACATTCCTGGCGTGTCGTCGCCTACTTCTGGATGGGGACATTATATACATCTATAACGTCATATATCCTAACCTAAGGGAACCTAACATCTCGGGTGTAATATTTTACAACATTCCTGGCGTGTCGTCGCCTACTTCTCGATGGGGACATTATATACATCTATAACGTTGTATATCCTAACCTAAGGCAACCTAACATCACGGATGTAATATTTTACAACATTCCTGGCATGTCGGGCCCTACTTCTCGGTGGGAACATTGTATACGTCTATAACGATATATATCCTAGCCTAAGGCAACCTAACATGTCGAATGTAATATTTTACAACATTCCTGTCGTGTCGTCGCCTGCTTCTCGATGGGGACATTCTATACATCTATAACGTTGTATATCTTAACCTAAGGGAACCTAACATCTCGGGTGTAATATTTTAGAACATTCCTGATGCGTCAGTCCCTATTTCTCGGTGGGAACATTATATACGTCTATAACGTTATATATCCTAGCCTAAGGCAACCTCACTTGTAGAATGTATTATTTTACAACATTCCTGGCGTGTCGTCGCCTACTTCTCTATGGGAACATTATATACATCTATAACGTTGTATATCCTAACCTAAGGCAACCTAACATCTCGGATGTAATATTTTACAACATTCCTGTCATGTCGGTCCCTACTTCTCGGTGGGAACATTGTATACGTCTATAACGATATATATCCTAGCCTAAGGCAACCTAACATGTCGAATGTAATATTTTACAACATTCCTGTCGTGTCGCCGCCTGCTTCTCGATGGGGACATTATATACGTCTATAACGTTGTATATTCTAACCTAACGCAACCTAACATCTGGGATGTAATATTTTACAACATTCCTGGCGTGTCGTCGCCTACTTCTGGATGGGGCATTATATACATCTATAACGTCATATATCCTAACCTAAGGGAACCTAACATCTCGGGTGTAATATTTTACAACATTCCTGGCGTGTCGTCGCCTTCTTCTCGATGGGGACATTATATACGTCTATAACGTTGTATATCCTAACCTAAGGCAACCTAACATTTCGGATGTAATATTTTACAACATTCCTGGCATGTCGGGCCCTACTTCTCGGTGGGAACATTGTATACGTCTATAACGATATATATCCTAGCCTAAGGCAACCTAACATGTCGAATGTAATATTTTACAACATTCCTGTCGTGTCGTCGCCTGCTTCTCGATGGGGACATTCTATACATCTATAACGTTGTATATCTTAACCTAAGGGAACCTAACATCTCGGGTGTAATATTTTAGAACATTCCTGATGCGTCAGTCCCTATTTCTCGGTGGGAACATTATATACGTCTATAACGTTATATATCCTAGCCTAAGGCAACCTCACTTGTAGAATGTATTATTTTACAACATTCCTGGCGTGTCGTCGCCTACTTCTCTATGGGAACATTATATACATCTATAACGTTGTATATCCTAACCTAAGGCAACCTAACATCTCGGATGTAATATTTTACAACATTCCTGTCATGTCGGTCCCTACTTCTCGGTGGGAACATTATATACATCTATAACTTTGTATATACTAACCTAACGCAACCTAACATCTGGGATGTAATATTTTAAAACATTCCTGGCATGTCGGTCCCTACGTCTCGGTGGGAACATTATATACGTCTATAACGATATATATCCTAACCTAAGGCAACCTAACATCTCGGATGTAATATTTTACAACATTCCTGGCGCTTCGGCTGCTACTTTTCGGTGGGAACATTATATACGTCTATAACTTTACATATCCTAACGTATGGCAACATAACATCTCGGATGTTATATTTTACAAAATTCCTGGCGTGTCATCGCCTGCTTCTCGATGGGGACTTTATGTACGTCTATAACGTTGAATATCCTAACCTAGAGCAACCTAAATCTGGGATGTAATATTTTACAAGATCCCTGGCATGTCGGTCCCCACGTCTCGGTGGGAACATTATATACGTCTATAACGATATATATCCCAACCTAAGGCAACCTAACATCTCGGATGTAATATTTTACAACATTCCTGGCATATCGGTCCCTACTTCTCGGTGGAAACAATGTATACGTCTATAACGATATATATCCTAGCCTAAGGCAACCCAACATGTAGAATGTAATATTTTACAACATTCCTGGCGTGTCCTCGCCTACTTCTCGATGGGGACATTATATACATCTATAACGTTGTATATCCTAACCTAAGGCAACCTAACATCTCGGATGTAATATTTTACAACATTCCTGGCATGTCGGTCCCTACTTCTCGGTGGGAACATTGTATACGTCTATAACGATATATATTCTAGCCTAAGGCTACCTAACATGTCGAATGTAATGTTTTACAACGTTCCTGTCGTGTCGTCGCCTGCTTCTCGATGGGGACATTATATACGTCTATAACGTTGTATATTCTAACCTAACGCAACCTAACATCTGGGATGTTATATTTTACAACATTCCTGGCGTGTCGTCGCCTACTTCTGGATGGGGACATTATATACATCTATAACGTCATATATCCTAACCTAAGGGAACCTAACATCTCGGGTGTAATATTTTACAACATTCCTGGCGTGTCGTCGCCTTCTTCTCGATGGGGACATTATATACGTCTATAACGTTGTATATCCTAACCTAAGGCAACCTAACATCTCGGATGTAATATTTTACAACATTCCTGGCATGTCGGGCCCTACTTCTCGGTGGGAACATTGTATACGTCTATAACGATATATATCCTAGCCTAAGGCAACCTAACATGTCGAATGTAATATTTTACAACATTCCTGTCGTGTCGACGCCTGCTTCTCGATGGGGACATTATATACGTCTATAACGTTGTATATTCTAACCTAACGCAACCTAACATCCGGGATGTTATATTTTACAACATTCCTGGCGTGTCGTCGCCTACTTCTGGATGGGGACATTATATACATCTATAACGTCATATATCCTAACCTAAGGGAACCTAACATCTCGGGTGTAATATTTTACAACATTCCTGGCGTGTCGTCGCCTACTTCTCGATGGGGACATTATATACATCTATAACGTTGTATATCCTAACCTAAGGCAACCTAACATCACGGATGTAATATTTTACAACATTCCTGGCATGTCGGGCCCTACTTCTCGGTGGGAACATTGTATACGTCTATAACGATATATATCCTAGCCTAAGGCAACCTAACATGTCGAATGTAATATTTTACAACATTCCTGTCGTGTCGTCGCCTGCTTCTCGATGGGGACATTCTATACATCTATAACGTTGTATATCTTAACCTAAGGGAACCTAACATCTCGGGTGTAATATTTTAGAACATTCCTGATGCGTCAGTCCCTATTTCTCGGTGGGAACATTATATACGTCTATAACGTTATATATCCTAGCCTAAGGCAACCTCACTTGTAGAATGTATTATTTTACAACATTCCTGGCGTGTCGTCGCCTACTTCTCTATGGGAACATTATATACATCTATAACGTTGTATATCCTAACCTAAGGCAACCTAACATCTCGGATGTAATATTTTACAACATTCCTGTCATGTCGGTCCCTACTTCTCGGTGGGAACATTGTATACGTCTATAACGATATATATCCTAGCCTAAGGCAACCTAACATGTCGAATGTAATATTTTACAACATTCCTGTCGTGTCGCCGCCTGCTTCTCGATGGGGACATTATATACGTCTATAACGTTGTATATTCTAACCTAACGCAACCTAACATCTGGGATGTAATATTTTACAACATTCCTGGCGTGTCGTCGCCTACTTCTGGATGGGGCATTATATACATCTATAACGTCATATATCCTAACCTAAGGGAACCTAACATCTCGGATGTAATATTTTACAACATTCCTGGCATGTCGGGCCCTACTTCTCGGTGGGAACATTGTATACGTCTATAACGATATATATCCTAGCCTAAGGCAACCTAACATGTCGAATGTAATATTTTACAACATTCCTGTCGTGTCGCCGCCTGCTTCTCGATGGGGTCATTATATACGTCTATAACGTTGTATATTCTAACCTAACGCAACCTAACATCTGGGATGTAATATTTTACAACATTCCTGGCGTGTCGTCGCCTACTTCTCGATGGGGACATTATATACATCTATAACTTTGTATATACTAACCTAACGCAACCTAACATCTGGGATGTAATATTTTAAAACATTCCTGGCATGTCGGTCCCTACGTCTCGGTGGGAACATTATATACGTCTATAACGATATATATCCTAACCTAAGGCAACCTAACATCTCGGATGTAATATTTTACAACATTCCTGGCGCTTCGGCTGCTACTTTTCGGTGGGAACATTATATACGTCTATAACTTTACATATCCTAACGTATGGCAACATAACATCTCGGATGTTATATTTTACAAAATTCCTGGCGTGTCATCGCCTGCTTCTCGATGGGGACTTTATGTACGTCTATAACGTTGAATATCCTAACCTAGAGCAACCTAAATCTGGGATGTAATATTTTACAAGATCCCTGGCATGTCGGTCCCCACGTCTCGGTGGGAACATTATATACGTCTATAACGATATATATCCCAACCTAAGGCAACCTAACATCTCGGATGTAATATTTTACAACATTCCTGGCATATCGGTCCCTACTTCTCGGTGGAAACAATGTATACGTCTATAACGATATATATCCTAGCCTAAGGCAACCCAACATGTAGAATGTAATATTTTACAACATTCCTGGCGTGTCCTCGCCTACTTCTCGATGGGGACATTATATACATCTATAACGTTGTATATCCTAACCTAAGGCAACCTAACATCTCGGATGTAATATTTTACAACATTCCTGGCATGTCGGTCCCTACTTCTCGGTGGGAACATTGTATACGTCTATAACGATATATATTCTAGCCTAAGGCTACCTAACATGTCGAATGTAATGTTTTACAACGTTCCTGTCGTGTCGTCGCCTGCTTCTCGATGGGGACATTATATACGTCTATAACGTTGTATATTCTAACCTAACGCAACCTAACATCTGGGATGTTATATTTTACAACATTCCTGGCGTGTCGTCGCCTACTTCTGGATGGGGACATTATATACATCTATAACGTCATATATCCTAACCTAAGGGAACCTAACATCTCGGGTGTAATATTTTACAACATTCCTGGCGTGTCGTCGCCTTCTTCTCGATGGGGACATTATATACGTCTATAACGTTGTATATCCTAACCTAAGGCAACCTAACATCTCGGATGTAATATTTTACAACATTCCTGGCATGTCGGGCCCTACTTCTCGGTGGGAACATTGTATACGTCTATAACGATATATATCCTAGCCTAAGGCAACCTAACATGTCGAATGTAATATTTTACAACATTCCTGTCGTGTCGACGCCTGCTTCTCGATGGGGACATTATATACGTCTATAACGTTGTATATTCTAACCTAACGCAACCTAACATCCGGGATGTTATATTTTACAACATTCCTGGCGTGTCGTCGCCTACTTCTGGATGGGGACATTATATACATCTATAACGTCATATATCCTAACCTAAGGGAACCTAACATCTCGGGTGTAATATTTTACAACATTCCTGGCGTGTCGTCGCCTACTTCTCGATGGGGACATTATATACATCTATAACGTTGTATATCCTAACCTAAGGCAACCTAACATCACGGATGTAATATTTTACAACATTCCTGGCATGTCGGGCCCTACTTCTCGGTGGGAACATTGTATACGTCTATAACGATATATATCCTAGCCTAAGGCAACCTAACATGTCGAATGTAATATTTTACAACATTCCTGTCGTGTCGTCGCCTGCTTCTCGATGGGGACATTCTATACATCTATAACGTTGTATATCTTAACCTAAGGGAACCTAACATCTCGGGTGTAATATTTTAGAACATTCCTGATGCGTCAGTCCCTATTTCTCGGTGGGAACATTATATACGTCTATAACGTTATATATCCTAGCCTAAGGCAACCTCACTTGTAGAATGTATTATTTTACAACATTCCTGGCGTGTCGTCGCCTACTTCTCTATGGGAACATTATATACATCTATAACGTTGTATATCCTAACCTAAGGCAACCTAACATCTCGGATGTAATATTTTACAACATTCCTGTCATGTCGGTCCCTACTTCTCGGTGGGAACATTGTATACGTCTATAACGATATATATCCTAGCCTAAGGCAACCTAACATGTCGAATGTAATATTTTACAACATTCCTGTCGTGTCGCCGCCTGCTTCTCGATGGGGACATTATATACGTCTATAACGTTGTATATTCTAACCTAACGCAACCTAACATCTGGGATGTAATATTTTACAACATTCCTGGCGTGTCGTCGCCTACTTCTGGATGGGGCATTATATACATCTATAACGTCATATATCCTAACCTAAGGGAACCTAACATCTCGGGTGTAATATTTTACAACATTCCTGGCGTGTCGTCGCCTTCTTCTCGATGGGGACATTATATACGTCTATAACGTTGTATATCCTAACCTAAGGCAACCTAACATTTCGGATGTAATATTTTACAACATTCCTGGCATGTCGGGCCCTACTTCTCGGTGGGAACATTGTATACGTCTATAACGATATATATCCTAGCCTAAGGCAACCTAACATGTCGAATGTAATATTTTACAACATTCCTGTCGTGTCGTCGCCTGCTTCTCGATGGGGACATTCTATACATCTATAACGTTGTATATCTTAACCTAAGGGAACCTAACATCTCGGGTGTAATATTTTAGAACATTCCTGATGCGTCAGTCCCTATTTCTCGGTGGGAACATTATATACGTCTATAACGTTATATATCCTAGCCTAAGGCAACCTCACTTGTAGAATGTATTATTTTACAACATTCCTGGCGTGTCGTCGCCTACTTCTCTATGGGAACATTATATACATCTATAACGTTGTATATCCTAACCTAAGGCAACCTAACATCTCGGATGTAATATTTTACAACATTCCTGTCATGTCGGTCCCTACTTCTCGGTGGGAACATTATATACATCTATAACTTTGTATATACTAACCTAACGCAACCTAACATCTGGGATGTAATATTTTAAAACATTCCTGGCATGTCGGTCCCTACGTCTCGGTGGGAACATTATATACGTCTATAACGATATATATCCTAACCTAAGGCAACCTAACATCTCGGATGTAATATTTTACAACATTCCTGGCGCTTCGGCTGCTACTTTTCGGTGGGAACATTATATACGTCTATAACTTTACATATCCTAACGTATGGCAACATAACATCTCGGATGTTATATTTTACAAAATTCCTGGCGTGTCATCGCCTGCTTCTCGATGGGGACTTTATGTACGTCTATAACGTTGAATATCCTAACCTAGAGCAACCTAAATCTGGGATGTAATATTTTACAAGATCCCTGGCATGTCGGTCCCCACGTCTCGGTGGGAACATTATATACGTCTATAACGATATATATCCCAACCTAAGGCAACCTAACATCTCGGATGTAATATTTTACAACATTCCTGGCATATCGGTCCCTACTTCTCGGTGGAAACAATGTATACGTCTATAACGATATATATCCTAGCCTAAGGCAACCCAACATGTAGAATGTAATATTTTACAACATTCCTGGCGTGTCCTCGCCTACTTCTCGATGGGGACATTATATACATCTATAACGTTGTATATCCTAACCTAAGGCAACCTAACATCTCGGATGTAATATTTTACAACATTCCTGGCATGTCGGTCCCTACTTCTCGGTGGGAACATTGTATACGTCTATAACGATATATATTCTAGCCTAAGGCTACCTAACATGTCGAATGTAATGTTTTACAACGTTCCTGTCGTGTCGTCGCCTGCTTCTCGATGGGGACATTATATACGTCTATAACGTTGTATATTCTAACCTAACGCAACCTAACATCTGGGATGTTATATTTTACAACATTCCTGGCGTGTCGTCGCCTACTTCTGGATGGGGACATTATATACATCTATAACGTCATATATCCTAACCTAAGGGAACCTAACATCTCGGGTGTAATATTTTACAACATTCCTGGCGTGTCGTCGCCTTCTTCTCGATGGGGACATTATATACGTCTATAACGTTGTATATCCTAACCTAAGGCAACCTAACATCTCGGATGTAATATTTTACAACATTCCTGGCATGTCGGGCCCTACTTCTCGGTGGGAACATTGTATACGTCTATAACGATATATATCCTAGCCTAAGGCAACCTAACATGTCGAATGTAATATTTTACAACATTCCTGTCGTGTCGACGCCTGCTTCTCGATGGGGACATTATATACGTCTATAACGTTGTATATTCTAACCTAACGCAACCTAACATCCGGGATGTTATATTTTACAACATTCCTGGCGTGTCGTCGCCTACTTCTGGATGGGGACATTATATACATCTATAACGTCATATATCCTAACCTAAGGGAACCTAACATCTCGGGTGTAATATTTTACAACATTCCTGGCGTGTCGTCGCCTACTTCTCGATGGGGACATTATATACATCTATAACGTTGTATATCCTAACCTAAGGCAACCTAACATCACGGATGTAATATTTTACAACATTCCTGGCATGTCGGGCCCTACTTCTCGGTGGGAACATTGTATACGTCTATAACGATATATATCCTAGCCTAAGGCAACCTAACATGTCGAATGTAATATTTTACAACATTCCTGTCGTGTCGTCGCCTGCTTCTCGATGGGGACATTCTATACATCTATAACGTTGTATATCTTAACCTAAGGGAACCTAACATCTCGGGTGTAATATTTTAGAACATTCCTGATGCGTCAGTCCCTATTTCTCGGTGGGAACATTATATACGTCTATAACGTTATATATCCTAGCCTAAGGCAACCTCACTTGTAGAATGTATTATTTTACAACATTCCTGGCGTGTCGTCGCCTACTTCTCTATGGGAACATTATATACATCTATAACGTTGTATATCCTAACCTAAGGCAACCTAACATCTCGGATGTAATATTTTACAACATTCCTGTCATGTCGGTCCCTACTTCTCGGTGGGAACATTGTATACGTCTATAACGATATATATCCTAGCCTAAGGCAACCTAACATGTCGAATGTAATATTTTACAACATTCCTGTCGTGTCGCCGCCTGCTTCTCGATGGGGACATTATATACGTCTATAACGTTGTATATTCTAACCTAACGCAACCTAACATCTGGGATGTAATATTTTACAACATTCCTGGCGTGTCGTCGCCTACTTCTGGATGGGGCATTATATACATCTATAACGTCATATATCCTAACCTAAGGGAACCTAACATCTCGGGTGTAATATTTTACAACATTCCTGGCGTGTCGTCGCCTTCTTCTCGATGGGGACATTATATACGTCTATAACGTTGTATATCCTAACCTAAGGCAACCTAACATTTCGGATGTAATATTTTACAACATTCCTGGCATGTCGGGCCCTACTTCTCGGTGGGAACATTGTATACGTCTATAACGATATATATCCTAGCCTAAGGCAACCTAACATGTCGAATGTAATATTTTACAACATTCCTGTCGTGTCGTCGCCTGCTTCTCGATGGGGACATTCTATACATCTATAACGTTGTATATCTTAACCTAAGGGAACCTAACATCTCGGGTGTAATATTTTAGAACATTCCTGATGCGTCAGTCCCTATTTCTCGGTGGGAACATTATATACGTCTATAACGTTATATATCCTAGCCTAAGGCAACCTCACTTGTAGAATGTATTATTTTACAACATTCCTGGCGTGTCGTCGCCTACTTCTCTATGGGAACATTATATACATCTATAACGTTGTATATCCTAACCTAAGGCAACCTAACATCTCGGATGTAATATTTTACAACATTCCTGTCATGTCGGTCCCTACTTCTCGGTGGGAACATTGTATACGTCTGTAACGATATATATCCTAGCCTAAGGCAACCTAACATGTCGAATGTAATATTTTACAACATTCCTGTCGTGTCGCCGCCTGCTTCTCGATGGGGACATTATATACGTCTATAACGTTGTATATTCTAACCTAACGCAACCTAACATCTGGGATGTAATATTTTACAACATTCCTGGCGTGTCGTCGCCTACTTCTGGATGGGGCATTATATACATCTATAACGTCATATATCCTAACCTAAGGGAACCTAACATCTCGGATGTAATATTTTACAACATTCCTGGCATGTCGGGCCCTACTTCTCGGTGGGAACATTGTATACGTCTATAACGATATATATCCTAGCCTAAGGCAACCTAACATGTCGAATGTAATATTTTACAACATTCCTGTCGTGTCGCCGCCTGCTTCTCGATGGGGTCATTATATACGTCTATAACGTTGTATATTCTAACCTAACGCAACCTAACATCTGGGATGTAATATTTTACAACATTCCTGGCGTGTCGTCGCCTACTTCTCGATGGGGACATTATATACGTCTATAACGTTGTATATTCTAACCTAACGCAACCTAACATCTGGGATGATATATTTTACAACATTCCTGGCGTGTCGTCGCCTACTTCTGGATGGGGACATTATATACATCTATAACGTCATATATCCTAACCTAAGGGAACCTAACATCTCGGGTGTAATATTTTACAACATTCCTGGCGTGTCGTCGCCTTCTTCTCGATGGGGACATTATATACGTCTATAACGTTGTATATCCTAACCTAAGGCAACCTAACATCTCGGATGTAATATTTTACAACATTCCTGGCATGTCGGGCCCTACTTCTCGGTGGGAACATTGTATACGTCTATAACGATATATATCCTAGCCTAAGGCAACCTAACATGTCGAATGTAATATTTTACAACATTCCTGTCGTGTCGTCGCCTGCTTCTCGATGGGGACATTCTATACATCTATAACGTTGTATATCTTAACCTAAGGGAACCTAACATCTCGGGTGTAATATTTTAGAACATTCCTGATGCGTCAGTCCCTATTTCTCGGTGGGAACATTATATACGTCTATAACGTTATATATCCTAGCCTAAGGCAACCTCACTTGTAGAATGTATTATTTTACAACATTCCTGGCGTGTCGTCGCCTACTTCTCTATGGGAACATTATATACATCTATAACGTTGTATATCCTAACCTAAGGCAACCTAACATCTCGGATGTAATATTTTACAACATTCCTGTCATGTCGGTCCCTACTTCTCGGTGGGAACATTGTATACGTCTGTAACGATATATATCCTAGCCTAAGGCAACCTAACATGTCGAATGTAATATTTTACAACATTCCTGTCGTGTCGCCGCCTGCTTCTCGATGGGGACATTATATACGTCTATAACGTTGTATATTCTAACCTAACGCAACCTAACATCTGGGATGTAATATTTTACAACATTCCTGGCGTGTCGTCGCCTACTTCTGGATGGGGCATTATATACATCTATAACGTCATATATCCTAACCTAAGGGAACCTAACATCTCGGATGTAATATTTTACAACATTCCTGGCATGTCGGGCCCTACTTCTCGGTGGGAACATTGTATACGTCTATAACGATATATATCCTAGCCTAAGGCAACCTAACATGTCGAATGTAATATTTTACAACATTCCTGTCGTGTCGCCGCCTGCTTCTCGATGGGGTCATTATATACGTCTATAACGTTGTATATTCTAACCTAACGCAACCTAACATCTGGGATGTAATATTTTACAACATTCCTGGCGTGTCGTCGCCTACTTCTCGATGGGGACATTATATACATCTATAACTTTGTATATACTAACCTAACGCAACCTAACATCTGGGATGTAATATTTTAAAACATTCCTGGCATGTCGGTCCCTACGTCTCGGTGGGAACATTATATACGTCTATAACGATATATATCCTAACCTAAGGCAACCTAACATCTCGGATGTAATATTTTACAACATTCCTGGCGCTTCGGCTGCTACTTTTCGGTGGGAACATTATATACGTCTATAACTTTACATATCCTAACGTATGGCAACATAACATCTCGGATGTTATATTTTACAAAATTCCTGGCGTGTCATCGCCTGCTTCTCGATGGGGACTTTATGTACGTCTATAACGTTGAATATCCTAACCTAGAGCAACCTAAATCTGGGATGTAATATTTTACAAGATCCCTGGCATGTCGGTCTCCACGTCTCGGTGGGAACATTATATACGTCTATAACGATATATATCCCAACCTAAGGCAACCTAACATCTCGGATGTAATATTTTACAACATTCCTGGCATATCGGTCCCTACTTCTCGGTGGAAACAATGTATACGTCTATAACGATATATATCCTAGCCTAAGGCAACCCAACATGTAGAATGTAATATTTTACAACATTCCTGGCGTGTCCTCGCCTACTTCTCGATGGGGACATTATATACATCTATAACGTTGTATATCCTAACCTAAGGCAACCTAACATCTCGGATGTAATATTTTACAACATTCCTGGCATGTCGGTCCCTACTTCTCGGTGGGAACATTGTATACGTCTATAACGATATATATTCTAGCCTAAGGCTACCTAACATGTCGAATGTAATGTTTTACAACGTTCCTGTCGTGTCGTCGCCTGCTTCTCGATGGGGACATTATATACGTCTATAACGTTGTATATTCTAACCTAACGCAACCTAACATCTGGGATGTTATATTTTACAACATTCCTGGCGTGTCGTCGCCTACTTCTGGATGGGGACATTATATACATCTATAACGTCATATATCCTAACCTAAGGGAACCTAACATCTCGGGTGTAATATTTTACAACATTCCTGGCGTGTCGTCGCCTTCTTCTCGATGGGGACATTATATACGTCTATAACGTTGTATATCCTAACCTAAGGCAACCTAACATCTCGGATGTAATATTTTACAACATTCCTGGCATGTCGGGCCCTACTTCTCGGTGGGAACATTGTATACGTCTATAACGATATATATCCTAGCCTAAGGCAACCTAACATGTCGAATGTAATATTTTACAACATTCCTGTCGTGTCGACGCCTGCTTCTCGATGGGGACATTATATACGTCTATAACGTTGTATATTCTAACCTAACGCAACCTAACATCCGGGATGTTATATTTTACAACATTCCTGGCGTGTCGTCGCCTACTTCTGGATGGGGACATTATATACATCTATAACGTCATATATCCTAACCTAAGGGAACCTAACATCTCGGGTGTAATATTTTACAACATTCCTGGCGTGTCGTCGCCTACTTCTCGATGGGGACATTATATACATCTATAACGTTGTATATCCTAACCTAAGGCAACCTAACATCACGGATGTAATATTTTACAACATTCCTGGCATGTCGGGCCCTACTTCTCGGTGGGAACATTGTATACGTCTATAACGATATATATCCTAGCCTAAGGCAACCTAACATGTCGAATGTAATATTTTACAACATTCCTGTCGTGTCGTCGCCTGCTTCTCGATGGGGACATTCTATACATCTATAACGTTGTATATCTTAACCTAAGGGAACCTAACATCTCGGGTGTAATATTTTAGAACATTCCTGATGCGTCAGTCCCTATTTCTCGGTGGGAACATTATATACGTCTATAACGTTATATATCCTAGCCTAAGGCAACCTCACTTGTAGAATGTATTATTTTACAACATTCCTGGCGTGTCGTCGCCTACTTCTCTATGGGAACATTATATACATCTATAACGTTGTATATCCTAACCTAAGGCAACCTAACATCTCGGATGTAATATTTTACAACATTCCTGTCATGTCGGTCCCTACTTCTCGGTGGGAACATTGTATACGTCTATAACGATATATATCCTAGCCTAAGGCAACCTAACATGTCGAATGTAATATTTTACAACATTCCTGTCGTGTCGCCGCCTGCTTCTCGATGGGGACATTATATACGTCTATAACGTTGTATATTCTAACCTAACGCAACCTAACATCTGGGATGTAATATTTTACAACATTCCTGGCGTGTCGTCGCCTACTTCTGGATGGGGCATTATATACATCTATAACGTCATATATCCTAACCTAAGGGAACCTAACATCTCGGATGTAATATTTTACAACATTCCTGGCATGTCGGGCCCTACTTCTCGGTGGGAACATTGTATACGTCTATAACGATATATATCCTAGCCTAAGGCAACCTAACATGTCGAATGTAATATTTTACAACATTCCTGTCGTGTCGCCGCCTGCTTCTCGATGGGGTCATTATATACGTCTATAACGTTGTATATTCTAACCTAACGCAACCTAACATCTGGGATGTAATATTTTACAACATTCCTGGCGTGTCGTCGCCTACTTCTCGATGGGGACATTATATACATCTATAACCTTGTATATACTAACCTAACGCAACCTAACATCTGGGATGTAATATTTTAAAACATTCCTGGCATGTCGGTCCCTACGTCTCGGTGGGAACATTATATACGTCTATAACGATATATATCCTAACCTAAGGCAACCTAACATCTCGGTTGTAATATTTTACAACATTCCTGGCGCTTCGGCTGCTACTTTTCGGTGGGAACATTATATACGTCTATAACGTTACATATCCTAACGTATGGCAACATAACATCTCGGATGTTATATTTTACAAAATTCCTGGCGTGTCATCGCCTGCTTCTCGATGGGGACTTTATGTACGTCTATAACGTTGAATATCCTAACCTAGAGCAACCTAAATCTGGGATGTAATATTTTACAAGATCCCTGGCATGTCGGTCCCCATGTCTCGGTGGGAACATTATATACGTCTATAACGATATATATCCTAACCTAAGGCAACCTAACATCTCGGATGTAATATTTTACAACATTCCTGGCATATCGGTCCCTACTTCTCGGTGGAAACAATGTATACGTCTATAACGATATATATCCTAGCCTAAGGCAACCCAACATGTAGAATGTAATATTTTACAACATTCCTGGCGTGTCCTCGCCTGCTTCTCGATGGGGACATTATATACGTCTATAACGTTGCATATTCTAACCTAACGCAACCTAACATCCGGGATGTTATATTTTACAACATTCCTGGCGTGTCGTCGCCTACTTCTGGATGGGGACATTATATACATCTATAACGTCATATATCCTAACCTAAGGGAACCTAACATCTCGGGTGTAATATTTTACAACATTCCTGGCGTGTCGTCGCCTACTTCTCGATGGGGACATTATATACGTCTATAACGTTGTATATCCTAACCTAAGGCAACCTAACATCTCGGATGTAATATTTTACAACATTCCTAGCATGTCGGTCCCTACTCCTCGGTGGGAACATTGTATACGTCTATAACGATATATATTCTAGCCTAAGGCAACCTAACATGTCGAATGTAATATTTTACAACATTCCTGTCGTGTCGTCGCCTGCTTCTCGATGGGGACATTATATACGTCTATAACGTTGTATATTCTAACCTAACGCAACCTAACATCCGGGATGTTATATTTTACAACATTCCTGGCGTGTCGTCGCCTACTTCTGGATGGGGACATTATATACATCTATAACGTCATATATCCTAACCTAAGGGAACCTAACATCTCGGGTGTAATATTTTACAACATTCCTGGCGTGTCGTCGCCTACTTCTCGATGGGGACATTATATACATCTATAACGTTGTATATCCTAACCTAAGGCAACCTAACATCTCGGATGTATTATTTTACAACATTCCTGGCATGTCGGGCCCTACTTCTCGGTGGGAACATTGTATACGTCTATAACGATATATATCCTAGCCTAAGGCAACCTAACATGTCGAATGTAATATTTTACATCATTCCTGTCGTGTCGTCGCCTGCTTCTCGATGGGGACATTCTATACGTCTATAACGTTGTATATCTTAACCTAAGGGAACCTAACATCTCGGGTGTAATATTTTAGAACATTCCTGACGCGTCAGTCCCTATTTCTCGGTGGGAACATTATATACGTCTATAACGTTATATATCCTAGCCTAAGGCAACCTCACTTGTAGAATGTAATATTTTACAACATTCCTGGCGTGTCTTCGCCTACTTCTCGATGGGGACATTATATACATCTATAACGTTGTATATCCTAACCTAAGGCAACCTAACATCTCGGATGTAATATTTTACAACATTCCTGTCATGTAGGTCCCTACTTCTCGGTCGGAACATTGTATACGTCTATAACGATATATATCCTAGCCTAAGGCAACCTAACATGTCGAATGTAATATTTTACAACATTCCTGTCGTGGCGCCGCCTGCTTCTCGATGGGGACATTATATACGTCTATAGCGTTGTATATTCTAACCTAACGCAACCTAACATCTGGGATGTAATGTTTTACAACATTCCTGGCGTGTCGTCGCCTACTTCTGGATGGGGACATTATATACATCTATAACGTCATATATCCTAACCTAAGGGAACCTAATATCTCGGGTGTAATATTTTACAACATTCCTGGCGTGTCGTCGCCTACTTCTCGATGGGGAAATTATATACATCTATAACGTTGTATATACTAACCTAACGCAACCTAACATCTGGGATGTAATATTTTACAACATTCCTGGCATGTCGGTCCCTACGTCTCCGTGGGTACATTGTACACGTCTATAACCTTGTATATCCTAACCTAACGCAACCTAACATCTGGGATGTAATATTTTAAAACATTCCTGGCATGTCGGTCCCTACGTCTCGGTGGGAACATTATATACGTCTATAACGATATATATCCTAACCTAAGGCAACCTAACATCTCGGATGTAATATTTTACAACATTCCTGGCGCTTCGGCTGCTACTTTTCGGTGGGAAGATTATATACGTCTATAACGTTACATATCCTAACGTATGGCAACATAACATCTCGGATGTTATATTTTTCAACATTCCTGGCGTGTCGTCGCCTGCTTCTCGATGGGGACTTTATGTACGTCTAGAACGTTGTATATCCTAAGCTAACGCAACCTAACATCTGGGATGTAATATTTTACAACATTCCTGGCATGTCGGTCCCTACGTCCAGGTGGGAACGTTATATACGTCTATAACGATATAAATCATAACCTAAAGCAACCTAGCATCTCGGATGTAATATTTTACAACATTCCTGTCGTGTCGTCGCCTGCTTCTCGATGGGGACATTATATACGTCTATAACGTTGTATATTCTAACCTAACGCAACCTAACATCTGGGATGTTATATTTTACAACATTCCTGGCGTGTCGTCGCCTACTTCTGTATGGGGATATTATATACATCTATAACGTCATATATCCTAACCTAAGGGAACCTAATATCTCGGGTGTAATATTTTACAACATTCCTGGCGTGTCGTCGCCTGCTTCTCGATGGGGACATTATATACGTCTATAACGTTGTATATACTAACCTAACGCAGCCTAACATCTGGGATGTAATATTTTACAACATTCCTGGTGGGTCGTCGCCCGCTTCTCGATGGGGACATTATATAGGTCTATAACGTTGAATATCCTAACCTAGAGCAACCTAAATCTGGGATGTAATATTTTACAAGATCCCTGGCATGTCGGTCCCCACGTCTCGGTGGGAACATTATATACGTCTATAACGATATATATCCTAACCTAAGGCAACCTAACATCTCGGATGTAATATTTTACAACATTCCTGGCCTGTCGGTCCCTACTTCTCGGTGGGAAATTGTATACGTCTATAACGATATATATTCTAGCCTAAGGCTACCTAACATGTCGAATGTAATATTTTACAACGTTCCTGTCGTGTCGTCGCCGGCTTCTCGATGGGGACATTATATACGTCTATAACGTTGTATATTCTAACCTAACGCAACCTAACATCTGGGATGTTATATTTTACAACATTCCTGGCGTGACGTCGCCTACTTCTGGATGGGGACATTATATACATCTATAACGTCATATATCCTAACCTAAGGGAACCTAACATCTCGGGTGTAATATTTTACAACATTCCTGGCGTGTCGTCGCCTACTTCTCGATGGGGAAATTATATACATCTATAACGTTGTATATACTAATCTAACGCAACCTAACATCTGGGATGTAATATTTTACAACATTCCTGGCATGTCGGTCCCTACGTCTCCGTGGGTACATTGTACACGTCTATAACCTTGTATATCCTAACCTAACGCAACCTAACATCTGGGATGTAATATTTTAAAACATTCCTGGCATGTCGGTCCCTACGTCTCGGTGGGAACATTATATACGTCTATAACGATATATATCCTAACCTAAGGCAACCTAACATCTCGGATGTAATATTTTACAACATTCCTGGCGCTTCGGCTGCTACTTTTCGGTGGGAAGATTATATACGTCTATAACGTTACATATCCTAACGTATGGCAACATAACATCTCGGATGTTATATTTTTCAACATTCCTGGCGTGTCGTCGCCTGCTTCTCGATGGGGACTTTATGTACGTCTAGAACGTTGTATATCCTAAGCTAACGCAACCTAACATCTGGGATGTAATATTTTACAACATTCCTGGCATGTCGGTCCCTACGTCCAGGTGGGAACGTGATATACGTCTATAACGATATAAATCATAACCTAAAGCAACCTAGCATCTCGGATGTAATATTTTACAACATTCCTGTCGTGTCGTCGCCTGCTTCTCGATGGGGACATTATATACGTCTATAACGCTGTATATTCTAACCTAACGCAACCTAACATCTGGGATGTTATATTTTACAACATTCCTGGCGTGTCGTCGCCTACTTCTGGATGGGGACATTATATACATCTATAACGTCATATATCCTAACCTAAGGGAACCTAATATCTCGGGTGTAATATTTTACAACATTCCTGGCGTGTCGTCGCCTACTTCTCGATGGGGACATTATATACATCTATAACGTTGTATATCCTAACCTAAGGCAACCTAACATCTCGGATGTAATATTTTACAACATTCTGGCGTGTCGTCGCCTGCTTCTCGATGGGGACATTATATACGTCTATAACCTTGTATATACTAACCTAACGCAACCTAACATCTGGGATGTAATATTTTACAACATTCCTGGTGGGTCGTCGCCCGCTTCTCGATGGGGACATTATATAGGTCTATAACGTTGAATATCCTAACCTAGAGCAACCTAAATCTGGGATGTAATATTTTACAAGATCCCTGGCATGTCGGTCCCCACGTCTCGGTGGGAACATTATATACGTCTATAACGATATATATCCTAACCTAAGGCAACCTAACATCTCGGATGTAATATTTTACAACATTCCTGGCATATCGTTCCCTACTTCTCGGTGGAAACAATGTATACGTCTATAACGATATATATCCTAGCCTAAGGCAACCCAACATGTAGAATGTAATATTTTACAACATTCCTGGCGTGTCCTCGCCTACTTCTCGATGGGGACATTATATACATCTATAACGTTGTATATCGAACCTAAGGCAACCTAACATCTCGGATGTAATATTTTACAACATTCCTGGCATGTCGGTCCCTACTTCTCGGTGGGAAATTGTATACGTCTATAACGATATATATTCTAGCCTAAGGCTACCTAACATGTCGAATGTAATATTTTACAACGTTCCTGTCGTGTCGTCGCCGGCTTCTCGATGGGGACATTATATACGTCTATAACGTTGTATATTCTAACCTAACGCAACCTAACATCTGGGATGTTATATTTTACAACATTCCTGGCGTGACGTCGCCTACTTCTGGATGGGGACATTATATACATCTATAACGTCATATATCCTAACCTAAGGGAACCTAACATCTCGGGTGTAATATTTTACAACATTCCTGGCGTGTCGTCGCCTACATCTCGATGGGGACATTATATACGTCTATAACGTTGTATATCCTAACCTAAGGCAACCTAACATCTCGGATGCAATATTTTACAACATTCCTAGCATGTCGGTCCCTACTTCTCGGTGGGAACATTGTATACGTCTATAACGATATATATTCTAGCCTAAGGCAACCTAACATGTCGAATGTAATATTTTACAACATTCCTGTCGTGTCGTCGCCTGCTTCTCGATGGGGACATTATATACGTCTATAACGTTGTATATTCTAACCTAACGCAACCTAACATCTGGGATGTTATATTTTACAACATTCCTGGCGTGTCGTCGCCTACTTCTGGATGGGGACATTATATACATCTATAACGTCATATATCCTAACCTAAGGGAACCTAACATCTCGGGTGTAATATTTTACAACATTCCTGGCGTGTCGTCGCCTTCTTCTCGATGGGGACATTATATACGTCTATAACGTTGTATATCCTAACCTAAGGCAACCTAACATCTCGGATGTAATATTTTACAACATTCCTGGCATGTCGGGCCCTACTTCTCGGTGGGAACATTGTATACGTCTATAACGATATATATCCTAGCCTAAGGCAACCTAACATGTCGAATGTAATATTTTACAACATTCCTGTCGTGTCGTCGCCTGCTTCTCGATGGGGACATTCTATACATCTATAACGTTGTATATCTTAACCTAAGGGAACCTAACATCTCGGGTGTAATATTTTAGAACATTCCTGATGCGTCAGTCCCTATTTCTCGGTGGGAACATTATATACGTCTATAACGTTATATATCCTAGCCTAAGGCAACCTCACTTGTAGAATGTATTATTTTACAACATTCCTGGCGTGTCGTCGCCTACTTCTCTATGGGAACATTATATACATCTATAACGTTGTATATCCTAACCTAAGGCAACCTAACATCTCGGATGTAATATTTTACAACATTCCTGTCATGTCGGTCCCTACTTCTCGGTGGGAACATTGTATACGTCTGTAACGATATATATCCTAGCCTAAGGCAACCTAACATGTCGAATGTAATATTTTACAACATTCCTGTCGTGTCGCCGCCTGCTTCTCGATGGGGACATTATATACGTCTATAACGTTGTATATTCTAACCTAACGCAACCTAACATCTGGGATGTAATATTTTACAACATTCCTGGCGTGTCGTCGCCTACTTCTGGATGGGGCATTATATACATCTATAACGTCATATATCCTAACCTAAGGGAACCTAACATCTCGGATGTAATATTTTACAACATTCCTGGCATGTCGGGCCCTACTTCTCGGTGGGAACATTGTATACGTCTATAACGATATATATCCTAGCCTAAGGCAACCTAACATGTCGAATGTAATATTTTACAACATTCCTGTCGTGTCGCCGCCTGCTTCTCGATGGGGTCATTATATACGTCTATAACGTTGTATATTCTAACCTAACGCAACCTAACATCTGGGATGTAATATTTTACAACATTCCTGGCGTGTCGTCGCCTACTTCTCGATGGGGACATTATATACATCTATAACTTTGTATATACTAACCTAACGCAACCTAACATCTGGGATGTAATATTTTAAAACATTCCTGGCATGTCGGTCCCTACGTCTCGGTGGGAACATTATATACGTCTATAACGATATATATCCTAACCTAAGGCAACCTAACATCTCGGATGTAATATTTTACAACATTCCTGGCGCTTCGGCTGCTACTTTTCGGTGGGAACATTATATACGTCTATAACTTTACATATCCTAACGTATGGCAACATAACATCTCGGATGTTATATTTTACAAAATTCCTGGCGTGTCATCGCCTGCTTCTCGATGGGGACTTTATGTACGTCTATAACGTTGAATATCCTAACCTAGAGCAACCTAAATCTGGGATGTAATATTTTACAAGATCCCTGGCATGTCGGTCTCCACGTCTCGGTGGGAACATTATATACGTCTATAACGATATATATCCCAACCTAAGGCAACCTAACATCTCGGATGTAATATTTTACAACATTCCTGGCATATCGGTCCCTACTTCTCGGTGGAAACAATGTATACGTCTATAACGATATATATCCTAGCCTAAGGCAACCCAACATGTAGAATGTAATATTTTACAACATTCCTGGCGTGTCCTCGCCTACTTCTCGATGGGGACATTATATACATCTATAACGTTGTATATCCTAACCTAAGGCAACCTAACATCTCGGATGTAATATTTTACAACATTCCTGGCATGTCGGTCCCTACTTCTCGGTGGGAACATTGTATACGTCTATAACGATATATATTCTAGCCTAAGGCTACCTAACATGTCGAATGTAATGTTTTACAACGTTCCTGTCGTGTCGTCGCCTGCTTCTCGATGGGGACATTATATACGTCTATAACGTTGTATATTCTAACCTAACGCAACCTAACATCTGGGATGTTATATTTTACAACATTCCTGGCGTGTCGTCGCCTACTTCTGGATGGGGACATTATATACATCTATAACGTCATATATCCTAACCTAAGGGAACCTAACATCTCGGGTGTAATATTTTACAACATTCCTGGCGTGTCGTCGCCTTCTTCTCGATGGGGACATTATATACGTCTATAACGTTGTATATCCTAACCTAAGGCAACCTAACATCTCGGATGTAATATTTTACAACATTCCTGGCATGTCGGGCCCTACTTCTCGGTGGGAACATTGTATACGTCTATAACGATATATATCCTAGCCTAAGGCAACCTAACATGTCGAATGTAATATTTTACAACATTCCTGTCGTGTCGACGCCTGCTTCTCGATGGGGACATTATATACGTCTATAACGTTGTATATTCTAACCTAACGCAACCTAACATCTGGGATGTAATATTTTACAACATTCCTGGCGTGTCGTCGCCTACTTCTGGATGGGGCATTATATACATCTATAACGTCATATATCCTAACCTAAGGGAACCTAACATCTCGGATGTAATATTTTACAACATTCCTGGCATGTCGGGCCCTACTTCTCGGTGGGAACATTGTATACGTCTATAACGATATATATCCTAGCCTAAGGCAACCTAACATGTCGAATGTAATATTTTACAACATTCCTGTCGTGTCGCCGCCTGCTTCTCGATGGGGTCATTATATACGTCTATAACGTTGTATATTCTAACCTAACGCAACCTAACATCTGGGATGTAATATTTTACAACATTCCTGGCGTGTCGTCGCCTACTTCTCGATGGGGACATTATATACATCTATAACCTTGTATATACTAACCTAACGCAACCTAACATCTGGGATGTAATATTTTAAAACATTCCTGGCATGTCGGTCCCTACGTCTCGGTGGGAACATTATATACGTCTATAACGATATATATCCTAACCTAAGGCAACCTAACATCTCGGTTGTAATATTTTACAACATTCCTGGCGCTTCGGCTGCTACTTTTCGGTGGGAACATTATATACGTCTATAACGTTACATATCCTAACGTATGGCAACATAACATCTCGGATGTTATATTTTACAAAATTCCTGGCGTGTCATCGCCTGCTTCTCGATGGGGACTTTATGTACGTCTATAACGTTGAATATCCTAACCTAGAGCAACCTAAATCTGGGATGTAATATTTTACAAGATCCCTGGCATGTCGGTCCCCATGTCTCGGTGGGAACATTATATACGTCTATAACGATATATATCCTAACCTAAGGCAACCTAACATCTCGGATGTAATATTTTACAACATTCCTGGCATATCGGTCCCTACTTCTCGGTGGAAACAATGTATACGTCTATAACGATATATATCCTAGCCTAAGGCAACCCAACATGTAGAATGTAATATTTTACAACATTCCTGGCGTGTCCTCGCCTGCTTCTCGATGGGGACATTATATACGTCTATAACGTTGCATATTCTAACCTAACGCAACCTAACATCCGGGATGTTATATTTTACAACATTCCTGGCGTGTCGTCGCCTACTTCTGGATGGGGACATTATATACATCTATAACGTCATATATCCTAACCTAAGGGAACCTAACATCTCGGGTGTAATATTTTACAACATTCCTGGCGTGTCGTCGCCTACTTCTCGATGGGGACATTATATACGTCTATAACGTTGTATATCCTAACCTAAGGCAACCTAACATCTCGGATGTAATATTTTACAACATTCCTAGCATGTCGGTCCCTACTTCTCGGTGGGAACATTGTATACGTCTATAACGATATATATTCTAGCCTAAGGCAACCTAACATGTCGAATGTAATATTTTACAACATTCCTGTCGTGTCGTCGCCTGCTTCTCGATGGGGACATTATATACGTCTATAACGTTGTATATTCTAACCTAACGCAACCTAACATCCGGGATGTTATATTTTACAACATTCCTGGCGTGTCGTCGCCTACTTCTGGATGGGGACATTATATACATCTATAACGTCATATATCCTAACCTAAGGGAACCTAACATCTCGGGTGTAATATTTTACAACATTCCTGGCGTGTCGTCGCCTACTTCTCGATGGGGACATTATATACATCTATAACGTTGTATATCCTAACCTAAGGCAACCTAACATCTCGGATGTATTATTTTACAACATTCCTGGCATGTCGGGCCCTACTTCTCGGTGGGAACATTGTATACGTCTATAACGATATATATCCTAGCCTAAGGCAACCTAACATGTCGAATGTAATATTTTACATCATTCCTGTCGTGTCGTCGCCTGCTTCTCGATGGGGACATTCTATACGTCTATAACGTTGTATATCTTAACCTAAGGGAACCTAACATCTCGGGTGTAATATTTTAGAACATTCCTGACGCGTCAGTCCCTATTTCTCGGTGGGAACATTATATACGTCTATAACGTTATATATCCTAGCCTAAGGCAACCTCACTTGTAGAATGTAATATTTTACAACATTCCTGGCGTGTCTTCGCCTACTTCTCGATGGGGACATTATATACATCTATAACGTTGTATATCCTAACCTAAGGCAACCTAACATCTCGGATGTAATATTTTACAACATTCCTGTCATGTAGGTCCCTACTTCTCGGTCGGAACATTGTATACGTCTATAACGATATATATCCTAGCCTAAGGCAACCTAACATGTCGAATGTAATATTTTACAACATTCCTGTCGTGGCGCCGCCTGCTTCTCGATGGGGACATTATATACGTCTATAGCGTTGTATATTCTAACCTAACGCAACCTAACATCTGGGATGTAATGTTTTACAACATTCCTGGCGTGTCGTCGCCTACTTCTGGATGGGGACATTATATACATCTATAACGTCATATATCCTAACCTAAGGGAACCTAATATCTCGGGTGTAATATTTTACAACATTCCTGGCGTGTCGTCGCCTACTTCTCGATGGGGAAATTATATACATCTATAACGTTGTATATACTAACCTAACGCAACCTAACATCTGGGATGTAATATTTTACAACATTCCTGGCATGTCGGTCCCTACGTCTCCGTGGGTACATTGTACACGTCTATAACCTTGTATATCCTAACCTAACGCAACCTAACATCTGGGATGTAATATTTTAAAACATTCCTGGCATGTCGGTCCCTACGTCTCGGTGGGAACATTATATACGTCTATAACGATATATATCCTAACCTAAGGCAACCTAACATCTCGGATGTAATATTTTACAACATTCCTGGCGCTTCGGCTGCTACTTTTCGGTGGGAAGATTATATACGTCTATAACGTTACATATCCTAACGTATGGCAACATAACATCTCGGATGTTATATTTTTCAACATTCCTGGCGTGTCGTCGCCTGCTTCTCGATGGGGACTTTATGTACGTCTAGAACGTTGTATATCCTAAGCTAACGCAACCTAACATCTGGGATGTAATATTTTACAACATTCCTGGCATGTCGGTCCCTACGTCCAGGTGGGAACGTTATATACGTCTATAACGATATAAATCATAACCTAAAGCAACCTAGCATCTCGGATGTAATATTTTACAACATTCCTGTCGTGTCGTCGCCTGCTTCTCGATGGGGACATTATATACGTCTATAACGTTGTATATTCTAACCTAACGCAACCTAACATCTGGGATGTTATATTTTACAACATTCCTGGCGTGACGTCGCCTACTTCTGGATGGGGACATTATATACATCTATAACGTCATATATCCTAACCTAAGGGAACCTAACATCTCGGGTGTAATATTTTACAACATTCCTGGCGTGTCGTCGCCTACTTCTCGATGGGGAAATTATATACATCTATAACGTTGTATATACTAATCTAACGCAACCTAACATCTGGGATGTAATATTTTACAACATTCCTGGCATGTCGGTCCCTACGTCTCCGTGGGTACATTGTACACGTCTATAACCTTGTATATCCTAACCTAACGCAACCTAACATCTGGGATGTAATATTTTAAAACATTCCTGGCATGTCGGTCCCTACGTCTCGGTGGGAACATTATATACGTCTATAACGATATATATCCTAACCTAAGGCAACCTAACATCTCGGATGTAATATTTTACAACATTCCTGGCGCTTCGGCTGCTACTTTTCGGTGGGAAGATTATATACGTCTATAACGTTACATATCCTAACGTATGGCAACATAACATCTCGGATGTTATATTTTTCAACATTCCTGGCGTGTCGTCGCCTGCTTCTCGATGGGGACTTTATGTACGTCTAGAACGTTGTATATCCTAAGCTAACGCAACCTAACATCTGGGATGTAATATTTTACAACATTCCTGGCATGTCGGTCCCTACGTCCAGGTGGGAACGTGATATACGTCTATAACGATATAAATCATAACCTAAAGCAACCTAGCATCTCGGATGTAATATTTTACAACATTCCTGTCGTGTCGTCGCCTGCTTCTCGATGGGGACATTATATACGTCTATAACGCTGTATATTCTAACCTAACGCAACCTAACATCTGGGATGTTATATTTTACAACATTCCTGGCGTGTCGTCGCCTACTTCTGGATGGGGACATTATATACATCTATAACGTCATATATCCTAACCTAAGGGAACCTAATATCTCGGGTGTAATATTTTACAACATTCCTGGCGTGTCGTCGCCTACTTCTCGATGGGGACATTATATACATCTATAACGTTGTATATCCTAACCTAAGGCAACCTAACATCTCGGATGTAATATTTTACAACATTCTGGCGTGTCGTCGCCTGCTTCTCGATGGGGACATTATATACGTCTATAACCTTGTATATACTAACCTAACGCAACCTAACATCTGGGATGTAATATTTTACAACATTCCTGGTGGGTCGTCGCCCGCTTCTCGATGGGGACATTATATAGGTCTATAACGTTGAATATCCTAACCTAGAGCAACCTAAATCTGGGATGTAATATTTTACAAGATCCCTGGCATGTCGGTCCCCACGTCTCGGTGGGAACATTATATACGTCTATAACGATATATATCCTAACCTAAGGCAACCTAACATCTCGGATGTAATATTTTACAACATTCCTGGCATATCGTTCCCTACTTCTCGGTGGAAACAATGTATACGTCTATAACGATATATATCCTAGCCTAAGGCAACCCAACATGTAGAATGTAATATTTTACAACATTCCTGGCGTGTCCTCGCCTACTTCTCGATGGGGACATTATATACATCTATAACGTTGTATATCGAACCTAAGGCAACCTAACATCTCGGATGTAATATTTTACAACATTCCTGGCATGTCGGTCCCTACTTCTCGGTGGGAAATTGTATACGTCTATAACGATATATATTCTAGCCTAAGGCTACCTAACATGTCGAATGTAATATTTTACAACGTTCCTGTCGTGTCGTCGCCGGCTTCTCGATGGGGACATTATATACGTCTATAACGTTGTATATTCTAACCTAACGCAACCTAACATCTGGGATGTTATATTTTACAACATTCCTGGCGTGACGTCGCCTACTTCTGGATGGGGACATTATATACATCTATAACGTCATATATCCTAACCTAAGGGAACCTAACATCTCGGGTGTAATATTTTACAACATTCCTGGCGTGTCGTCGCCTACATCTCGATGGGGACATTATATACGTCTATAACGTTGTATATCCTAACCTAAGGCAACCTAACATCTCGGATGCAATATTTTACAACATTCCTAGCATGTCGGTCCCTACTTCTCGGTGGGAACATTGTATACGTCTATAACGATATATATTCTAGCCTAAGGCAACCTAACATGTCGAATGTAATATTTTACAACATTCCTGTCGTGTCGTCGCCTGCTTCTCGATGGGGACATTATATACGTCTATAACGTTGTATATTCTAACCTAACGCAACCTAACATCTGGGATGTTATATTTTACAACATTCCTGGCGTGTCGTCGCCTACTTCTGGATGGGGACATTATATACATCTATAACGTCATATATCCTAACCTAAGGGAACCTAACATCTCGGGTGTAATATTTTACAACATTCCTGGCGTGTCGTCGCCTACTTCTCGATGGGGACATTATATACGTCTATAACGTTGTATATCCTAACCTAAGGCAACCTAACATCTCGGATGTAATATTTTACAACATTCCTGGCATGTCGGGCCCTACTTCTCGGTGGGAACATTGTATACGTCTATAACGATATATATCCTAGCCTAAGGCAACCTAACATGTCGAATGTAATATTTTACAACATTCCTGTCGTGTCGTCGCCTGCTTCTCGATGGGGACATTCAATACGTCTATAACGTTGTATATCTTAACCTAAGGGAACCTAACATCTCGGGTGTAATATTTTAGAACATTCCTGACGCGTCAGTCCCTATTTCTCGGTGGGAACATTATATACGTCTATAACGTTATATATCCTAGCCTAAGGCAACCTCGCTTGTAGAATGTATTATTTTACAACATTCCTGGCGTGTCGTCGCCTACTTCTCTATGGGAACATTATATACATCTATAACGTTGTATATCCTAACCTAAGGCAACCTAACATCTCGGATGTAATATTTTACAACATTCCTGTCATGTCGGTCCCTACTTCTCGGTGGGAACATTGTATACGTCTATAACGATATATATCCTAGCCTAAGGCAACCTAACATGTCGAATGTAATATTTTACAACATTCCTGTCGTGTCGCCGCCTGCTTCTCGATGGGGACATTATATACGTCTATAACGTTGTATATTCTAACCTAACGCAACCTAACATCTGGGATGTAATATTTTACAACATTCCTGGCGTGTCGTCGCCTACTTCTGGATGGGGACATTATATACATCTATAACGTCATATATCCTTACCTAAGGGAACCTAACATCTCGGGTGTAATATTTTACAACATTCCTGGCGTGTCGTCGCCTACTTCTCGATGGGGACATTATATACATCTATAACCTTGTATATACTAACCTAACGCAACCTAACATCTGGGATGTAATATTTTACAACATTCCTGGCATGTCGGTCCCTACGTCTCCGTGGGTACATTGTACACGTCTATAACCTTGTATATCCTAACCTAACGCAACCTAACATCTGGGATGTAATATTTTACAACATTCCTGGCGTGTCGTCGCCTACTTCTGGATGGGGCATTATATACATCTATAACGTCATATATCCTAACCTAAGGGAACCTAACATCTCGGATGTAATATTTTACAACATTCCTGGCATGTCGGGCCCTACTTGTCGGTGGGAACATTGTATACGTTTATAACGATATACATCCTAGCCTAAGGCAACCTAACATGTCGAATGTAATATTTTACAACATTCCTGTCGTGTCGTCCCCTGCTTCTCGATGGGGACATTCTATACGTCTATAACGTTGTATATCCTAACCTAAGGGAACCTAACATCTCGGGTGTAATATTTTAGAACATTCCTGACGCGTCAGTCCCTATTTCTCGGTGGGAACATTATATACGTCTATAACGTTATATATCCTAGCCTAAGGCAACCTCACTTGTAGAATGTAATATTTTACAACATTCCTGGCGTGTCGTCGCCTACTTCTCTATGGGAACATTATATACATCTATAACCTTGTATATCCTAACCTAAGGCAACCTAACATCTCGGATGTAATATTTTACAACATTCCTGTCATGTCGGTCCCTACTTCTCGGTGGGAACATTGTATACGTCTATAACGATATATATCCTAGCCTAAGGCAGCCTAACATCTCGGATGTAATATTTTACAACATTCCTGGCGCTTCGGCTGCTACTTTTCGGTGGGAACATTATATACGTCTATAACGTTACATATCCTAACGTATGGCAACATAACATCTTGGATGTTATATTTTACAACATTCCTGGCGTGTCGTCGCCTGCTTCTCGATGGGGACTTTATGTACGTCTAGAACGTTGTATATCCTAAGCTAACGCAACTTAACATCTGGGATGTAATATTTTACAACATTCCTGGCATGTCGGTCCCTACATCTCGGTGGGAACGTTATATACGTCTATAACGATATAAATCATAACCTAAAGCAACCTAGCATCTCGGATGTAATACTTTACAACATTCCTGGCATGTCGGTCCCTACTTCTCGGTGGGAACATTCTATACGTCTATAACGTTGTATATCCTAACCTAAGGGAACCTAACATCTCGGGTGTAATATTTTACAACATTCCTGACGCGTCGGCCGCTATTTCTCGGTGGGAATATTGTATACGTCTAT
This sequence comes from Xylocopa violacea, assembly GCA_963969225.1. Lineage (NCBI taxonomy): Eukaryota > Metazoa > Arthropoda > Insecta > Hymenoptera > Apidae > Xylocopa > Xylocopa violacea. The sequence continues at coordinate 371,466 of CAXAJV010000263.1, read as the reverse complement.
AACGTTATATCTCCTAGCCTAAGGCAACCTAACATCTCGGATGTAATATTTCACAACGTTCCTGGCGTGTTAACCCGCACTTCTCGGTGGGAATATCATATACGTCTATAGCGATATATATCCTAGCCTAAGGCCACCTAACATGTCGAATGTAATATTTTACATCATTCCCGACGTGTCGGCCCGTAGTTCACGGTGGTAACATTATATACGCCTACAACGTTATATATACTAGCCTAAGGCAACCTGACATCTCGGATGTAATATTTGACAACATTTCTGGCGTCTGAGCGCGTACTTCTCGGTGGGAACATCATATACGTCTGTAACGTTATATATCCCGTCGTAAGGCAACATAACATCTGGGATGTAATATTTTACAACATTCCTGGTGGGTCGTCGCCCGATTCTCGATGGGGACATTATATACGTCTATAACGTTGAATATCCTAACCTAAAGCAACCTAACATCTGGGATGTAATATTTTACAAGATCCCTGGCATGTCGGTCCCCACGTCTCGGTGGGAACATTATATACGTCTATAACGATATATATCATAACCTAAAGCAACCTAACATCTCGGATGTAATATTTTACAACATTCCTGGCATGTCGGTCCCTACTTCTCGGTGGAAACAATGTATACGTCTATAACGGTACATATCCTAGCCTAAGGCAACCCAACATGTCGAATGTAATATTTTACAACATTCCTGGCGTGTCGTCGCCTACTTCTCGATGGGGACGTTATATACATCTATAACGTTGTATATCCTACCCTAAGGCAACCTAACATCTCGGATGTAATATTTTACAACATTCCTGGCACGACGGTCCCTACTTCTCGGTGGGAACATTGTATACGTCTATAACGATATATATTCTAGCCTAAGGCAACCTAACATGTCGAATGTAATATTTTACAACATTCCTGTCGTGTCGTCGCCTGCTTCTCGATGGGGACATTATATACGTCCATAACGTTGTATATTCTAACCTAACGCAACCTAAAATCTGGGATGTAATATTTTACAACATTCCTGGCGTGTCGTCGCCTACTTCTGGATAGGGACATTATATACATCTATAACGATATATATCCTAGCCTAAGGCAACCTAACATGTCGAATGTAATATTTTACAACATTCCTGTCGTGTCGTCGCCTGCTTCTCGATGGGGACATTCTATACGTCTATAACGTTGTATATCTTAACCTAAGGGAACCTAACATCTCGGGTGTAATATTTTAGAACATTCCTGACGCGTCAGTCCCTATTTCTCGGTGGGAACATTATATACGTCTATAACGTTATATATCCTAGCCTAAGGCAACCTCACTTGTAGAATGTAATATTTTACAACATTCCTGGCGTGTCTTCGCCTACTTCTCGATGGGGACATTATATACATCTATAACGTTGTATATCCTAACCTAAGGCAACCTAACATCTCGGATGTAATATTTTACAACATTCCTGTCATGTAGGTCCCTACTTCTCGGTCGGAACATTGTATACGTCTATAACGATATATATCCTAGCCTAAGGCAACCTAACATGTCGAATGTAATATTTTACAACATTCCTGTCGTGGCGCCGCATGCTTCTCGATGGGGACATTATATACGTCTATAGCGTTGTATATTCTAACCTAACGCAACCTAACATCTGGGATGTAATATTTTACAACATTCCTGGCGCGTCGTCGCCTACTTCTGGATGGGGACATTATATACATCTATAACGTCATATATCCTAACCTAAGGGAACCTAACATCTCGGGTGTAATATTTTACAACATTCCTGGCGTGTCGTCGCCTACTTCTCGATGGGGAAATTATATACATCTATAACGTTGTATATACTAACCTAACGCAACCTAACATCTGGGATGTAATATTTTACAACATTCCTGGCATGTCGGTCCCTACGTCTCCGTGGGTACATTGTACACGTCTATAACCTTGTATATCCTAACCTAACGCAACCTAACATCTGGGATGTAATATTTTAAAACATTCCTGGCATGTCGGTCCCTACGTCTCGGTGGGAACATTATATACGTCTATAACGATATATATCCTAACCTAAGGCAACCTAACATCTCGGATGTAATATTTTACAACATTCCTGGCGCTTCGGCTGCTACTTTTCGGTGGGAAGATTATATACGTCTATAACGTTACATATCCTAACGTATGGCAACATAACATCTCGGATGTTATATTTTTCAACATTCCTGGCGTGTCGTCGCCTGCTTCTCGATGGGGACTTTATGTACGTCTAGAACGTTGTATATCCTAAGCTAACGCAGCCTAACATCTGGGATGTAATATTTTACAACATTCCTGGCATGTCGGTCCCTACGTCCAGGTGGGAACGTTATATACGTCTATAACGATATAAATCATAACCTAAAGCAACCTAGCATCTCGGATGTAATATTTTACAACATTCCTGTCGTGTCGTCGCCGGCTTCTCGATGGGGACATTATATACGTCTATAACGTTGTATATTCTAACCTAACGCAACCTAACATCTGGGATGTTATATTTTACAACATTCCTGGCGTGACGTCGCCTACTTCTGGATGGGGACATTATATACATCTATAACGTCATATATCCTAACCTAAGGGAACCTAACATCTCGGGTGTAATATTTTACAACATTCCTGGCGTGTCGTCGCCTACTTCTCGATGGGGAAATTATATACATCTATAACGTTGTATATACTAACCTAACGCAACCTAACATCTGGGATGTAATATTTTACAACATTCCTGGCATGTCGGTCCCTACGTCTCCGTGGGTACATTGTACACGTCTATAACCTTGTATATCCTAACCTAACGCAACCTAACATCTGGGATGTAATATTTTAAAACATTCCTGGCATGTCGGTCCCTACGTCTCGGTGGGAACATTATATACGTCTATAACGATATATATCCTAACCTAAGGCAACCTAACATTTCGGATGTAATATTTTACAACATTCATGGCGCTTCGGCTGCTACTTTTCGGTGGGAAGATTATATACGTCTATAACGTTACATATCCTAACGTATGGCAACATAACATCTCGGATATTATATTTTTCAACATTCCTGGCGTGTCGTCGCCTGCTTCTCGATGGGGACTTTATGTACGTCTAGAACGTTGTATATCCTAAGCTAACGCAACCTAACATCTGGGATGTAATATTTTACAACATTCCTGGCATGTCGGTCCCTACGTCCAGGTGGGAACGTTATATACGTCTATAACGATATAAATCATAACCTAAAGCAACCTAGCATCTCGGATGTAATATTTTACAACATTCCTGTCGTGTCGTCGCCTGCTTCTCGATGGGGACATTATATACGTCTATAACGCTGTATATTCTAACCTAACGCAACCTAACATCTGGGATGTTATATTTTACAACATTCCTGGCGTGTCGTCGCCTACTTCTGGATGGGGACATTATATACATCTATAACGTCATATATCCTAACCTAAGGGAACCTAATATCTCGGGTGTAATATTTTACAACATTCCTGGCGTGTCGTCGCCTACTTCTCGATGGGGACATTATATACATCTATAACGTTGTATATCCTAACCTAAGGCAACCTAACATCTCGGATGTAATATTTTACAACATTCTGGCGTGTCGTCGCCTGCTTCTCGATGGGGACATTATATACGTCTATAACGATATATATTCTAGCCTAAGGCAACCTAACATGTCGAATGTAATATTTTACAACATTCCTGGCGTGTCGTCGCCTACTTCTGGATGGGGACATTATATACATCTATAACGTCATATATCCTAACCTAAGGGAACCTAACATCTCGGGTGTAATATTTTACAACATTCCTGGCGCTTCGGCTGCTACTTTTCGGTGGGAAGATTATATACGTCTATAACGTTACATATCCTAACGTATGGCAACATAACATCTCGGATGTTATATTTTTCAACATTCCTGGCGTGTCGTCGCCTGCTTCTCGATGGGGACTTTATGTACGTCTAGAACGTTGTATATCCTAAGCTAACGCAACCTAACATCTGGGATGTAATATTTTACAACATTCCTGGCATGTCGGTCCCTACGTCCAGGTGGGAACGTTATATACGTCTATAACGATATAAATCATAACCTAAAGCAACCTAGCATCTCGGATGTAATATTTTACAACATTCCTGTCGTGTCGTCGCCGGCTTCTCGATGGGGACATTATATACGTCTATAACGTTGTATATTCTAACCTAACGCAACCTAACATCTGGGATGTTATATTTTACAACATTCCTGGCGTGACGTCGCCTACTTCTGGATGGGGACATTATATACATCTATAACGTCATATATCCTAACCTAAGGGAACCTAACATCTCGGGTGTAATATTTTACAACATTCCTGGCGTGTCGTCGCCTACTTCTCGATGGGGAAATTATATACATCTATAACGTTGTATATACTAACCTAACGCAACCTAACATCTGGGATGTAATATTTTACAACATTCCTGGCATGTCGGTCCCTACGTCTCCGTGGGTACATTGTACACGTCTATAACCTTGTATATCCTAACCTAACGCAACCTAACATCTGGGATGTAATATTTTAAAACATTCCTGGCATGTCGGTCCCTACGTCTCGGTGGGAACATTATATACGTCTATAACGATATATATCCTAACCTAAGGCAACCTAACATTTCGGATGTAATATTTTACAACATTCATGGCGCTTCGGCTGCTACTTTTCGGTGGGAAGATTATATACGTCTATAACGTTACATATCCTAACGTATGGCAACATAACATCTCGGATATTATATTTTTCAACATTCCTGGCGTGTCGTCGCCTGCTTCTCGATGGGGACTTTATGTACGTCTAGAACGTTGTATATCCTAAGCTAACGCAACCTAACATCTGGGATGTAATATTTTACAACATTCCTGGCATGTCGGTCCCTACGTCCAGGTGGGAACGTTATATACGTCTATAACGATATAAATCATAACCTAAAGCAACCTAGCATCTCGGATGTAATATTTTACAACATTCCTGTCGTGTCGTCGCCTGCTTCTCGATGGGGACATTCAATACGTCTATAACGTTGTATATCCTAACCTAAGGCAACCTAACATGTCGAATGTAATATTTTACAACATTCCTGTCGTGTCGCCGCCTGCTTCTCGATGGGGACATTATATACGTCTATAACGTTGTATATTCTAACCTAACGCAACCTAACATCTGGGATGTAATATTTTACAACATTCCTGGCGTGTCGTCGCCTACTTCTGGATGGGGACATTATATACATCTATAACGTCATATATCCTTACCTAAGGGAACCTAACATCTCGGGTGTAATATTTTACAACATTCCTGGCGTGTCGTCGCCTACTTCTGGATGGGGACATTATATACATCTATAACGTCATATATCCTTACCTAAGGGAACCTAACATCTCGGGTGTAATATTTTACAACATTCCTGGCGTGTCGTCGCCTACTTCTCGATGGGGACATTATATACATCTATAACCTTGTATATACTAACCTAACGCAACCTAACATCTGGGATGTAATATTTTACAACATTCCTGGCATGTCGGTCCCTACGTCTCCGTGGGTACATTGTACACGTCTATAACCTTGTATATCCTAACCTAACGCAACCTAACATCTGGGATGTAATATTTTAAAACATTCCTGGCATGTCGGTCCCTACGTCTCGGTGGGAATATTATATACTTCTATAACGATATATATCCTAACCTAAGACAACCTAACATCTCGGATGTAATATTTTACAACATTCCTCGCGCTTCGGCTGCTACTTATCGGTGGGAACATTATATACGTCTATAACGTTACATATCCTAACGTATGGCAACATAACATCTCGGATGTTATATTTTACAACATTCCTGGCGTGTCGTCGCCTGCTTCTCGATGGGGACTTTATGTACGTCTAGAACGTTGTATATCCTAAGCTAACGCAACCTAACATCTGGGATGTAATATTTTACAACATTCCTGGCATGTCGGTCCCTACGTCTCGGTGGGAACGTTATATACGTCTATAACGATATAAATCATAACCTAAAGCAACCTAGCATCTCGGATGTAATATTTTACAACATTCCTGGCATGTCGGTCCCTACCTCTCGGTGGGAACATTCTATACGTCTATAACGTTGTATATCCTAACCTAAGAGAACCTAACATCTCGGGTGTAATATTTTACAACATTGCTGACGCGTCGGCCCCTGTTTCTCGGTGGGAACTTTCTATACGTCTATAACGTTGTATATCATAACCTAAGGGAACCTAACTTGTAGAATGTAATATATTACAACATTCCTGGCGTGTCGTCGCCTGCTTCTCGATGGGGACATTCTATACGTCTATAACGATATATATCCTAGCATAAGGCAACCTAACATGTCGAATGTAATATTTTACAACATTCCTGTCGTGTCGCCACCTGCTGCTCGGTGGGAACATTCTATACGTCTATAACGTTGTATATCCTAACCTAAGGGAACCTAACATCTCGGGTGTAATATTTTACAACATTCCTGACGCGTCGGCCGCTATTTCTCGGTGGGAATATTGTATACGTCTATAACGTTATATCTCCTAGCCTAAGGCAACCTAACATCTCGGATGTAATATTTCACAACGTTCCTGGCGTGTTAACCCGCACTTCTCGGTGGGAATATCATATACGTCTATAGCGATATATATCCTAGCCTAAGGCCACCTAACATGTCGAATGTAATATTTTACATCATTCCCGACGTGTCGGCCCGTAGTTCACGGTGGTAACATTATATACGCCTACAACGTTATATATACTAGCCTAAGGCAACCTGACATCTCGGATGTAATATTTGACAACATTTCTGGCGTCTGAGCGCGTACTTCTCGGTGGGAACATCATGTACGTCTGTAACGTTATATATCCCGTCGTAAGGCAACATAACATCTGGGATGTAATATTTTACAACATTCCTGGTGGGTCGTCGCCCGATTCTCGATGGGGACATTATATACGTCTATAACGTTGAATATCCTAACCTAAAGCAACCTAACATCTGGGATGTAATATTTTACAAGATCCCTGGCATGTCGGTCCCCACGTCTCGGTGGGAACACTATATACGTCTATAACGATATATATCATAACCTAAAGCAACCTAACATCTCGGATGTAATATTTTACAACATTCCTGGCATGTCGGTCCCTACTTCTCGGTGGAAACAATGTATACGTCTATAACGGTACATATCCTAGCCTAAGGCAACCCAACATGTCTAATGTAATATTTTACAACATTCCTGGCGTGTCGTCGCCTACTTCTCGATGGGGACGTTATATACATCTATAACGTTGTATATCCTACCCTAAGGCAACCTAACATCTCGGATGTAATATTTTACAACATTCCTGGCACGACGGTCCCTACTTCTCGGTGGGAACATTGTATACGTCTATAACGATATATATTCTAGCCTAAGGCAACCTAACATGTCGAATGTAATATTTTACAACATTCCTGTCGTGTCGTCGCCTGCTTCTCGATGGGGACATTATATACGTCCATAACGTTGTATATTCTAACCTAACGCAACCTAAAATCTGGGATGTAATATTTTACAACATTCCTGGCGTGTCGTCGCCTACTTCTGGATAGGGACATTATATACATCTATAACGATATATATCCTAGCCTAAGGCAACCTAACATGTCGAATGTAATATTTTACAACATTCCTGTCGTGTCGTCGCCTGCTTCTCGATGGGGACATTCTATACGTCTATAACGTTGTATATCTTAACCTAAGGGAACCTAACATCTCGGGTGTAATATTTTAGAACATTCCTGACGCGTCAGTCCCTATTTCTCGGTGGGAACATTATATACGTCTATAACGTTATATATCCTAGCCTAAGGCAACCTCACTTGTAGAATGTAATATTTTACAACATTCCTGGCGTGTCTTCGCCTACTTCTCGATGGGGACATTATATACATCTATAACGTTGTATATCCTAACCTAAGGCAACCTAACATCTCGGATGTAATATTTTACAACATTCCTGTCATGTAGGTCCCTACTTCTCGGTCGGAACATTGTATACGTCTATAACGATATATATCCTAGCCTAAGGCAACCTAACATGTCGAATGTAATATTTTACAACATTCCTGTCGTGGCGCCGCCTGCTTCTCGTTGGGGACATTATATACGTCTATAGCGTTGTATATTCTAACCTAACGCAACCTAACATCTGGGATGTAATATTTTACAACATTCCTGGCGTGTCGTCGCCTACTTCTGGATGGGGACATTATATACATCTATAACGTCATATATCCTAACCTAAGGGAACCTAACATCTCGGGTGTAATATTTTACAACATTCCTGGCGTGTCGTCGCCTACTTCTGGATGGGGACATTATATACATCTATAACGTCATATATCCTAACCTAAGGGAACCTAACATCTCGGGTGTAATATTTTACAACATTCCTGTCGTGTCGTCGCCTGCTTCTCGATGGGGACATTATATACGTCTATAACGTTGTATATTCTAACCTAACGCAACCTAACATCTGGGATGTTATATTTTACAACATTCCTGGCGTGTCGTCGCCTACTTCTGGATGGGGACATTATATACATCTATAACGTCATATATCCTAACCTAAGGGAACCTAACATCTCGGGTGTAATGTTTTACAACATTCCTGGCGTGTCGTCGCCTACTTCTCGATGGGGACATTATATACGTCTATAACGTTGTATATCCTAACCTAAGGCAACCTAACATCTCGGATGTAATATTTTACAACATTCCTGGCATGTCGGTCCCTACGTCTCCGTGGGTACATTGTACACGTCTATAACCTTGTATATCCTAACCTAACGCAACCTAACATCTGGGATGTAATATTTTAAAACATTCCTGGCATGTCGGTCCCTACGTCTCGGTGGGAATATTATATACGTCTATAACGATATATATCCTAACCTAAGACAACCTAACATCTCGGATGTAATATTTTACAACATTCCTCGCGCTTCGGCTGCTACTTATCGGTGGGAACATTATATACGTCTATAACGTTACATATCCTAACGTATGGCAACATAACATCTCGGATGTTATATTTTACAACATTCCTGGCGTGTCGTCGCCTGCTTCTCGATGGGGACTTTATGTACGTCTAGAACGTTGTATATCCTAAGCTAACGCAACCTAACATCTGGGATGTAATATTTTACAACATTCCTGGCATGTCGGTCCCTACGTCTCGGTGGGAACGTTATATACGTCTATAACGATATAAATCATAACCTAAAGCAACCTAGCATCTCGGATGTAATATTTTACAACATTCCTGGCATGTCGGTCCCTACCTCTCGGTGGGAACATTCTATACGTCTATAACGTTGTATATCCTAACCTAAGAGAACCTAACATCTCGGGTGTAATATTTTACAACATTGCTGATGCGTCGGCCCCTGTTTCTCGGTGGGAACTTTCTATACGTCTATAACGTTGTATATCATAACCTAAGGGAACCTAACTTGTAGAATGTAATATATTACAACATTCCTGGCGTGTCGTCGCCTGCTTCTCGATGGGGACATTCTATACGTCTATAACGATATATATCCTAGCATAAGGCAACCTAACATGTCGAATGTAATATTTTACAACATTCCTGTCGTGTCGCCACCTGCTGCTCGGTGGGAACATTCTATACGTCTATAACGTTGTATATCCTAACCTAAGGGAACCTAACATCTCGGGTGTAATATTTTACAACATTCCTGACGCGTCGGCCGCTATTTCTCGGTGGGAATATTGTACACGTCTATAACGTTATATCTCCTAGCCTAAGGCAACCTAACATCTCGGATGTAATATTTCACAGCGTTCCTGGCGTGTTAACCCGCACTTCTCGGTGGGAATATCATATACGTCTATAGCGATATATATCCTAGCCTAAGGCCACCTAACATGTCGAATGTAATATTTTACATCATTCCCGACGTGTCGGCCCGTAGTTCACGGTGGTAACATTATATACGCCTACAACGTTATATATACTAGCCTAAGGCAACCTGACATCTCGGATGTAATATTTGACAACATTTCTGGCGTCTGAGCGCGTACTTCTCGGTGGGAACATCATATACGTCTGTAACGTTATATATCCCGTCGTAAGGCAACATAACATCTGGGATGTAATATTTTACAACATTCCTGGTGGGTCGTCGCCCGATTCTCGATGGGGACATTATATACGTCTATAACGTTGAATATCCTAACCTAAAGCAACCTAACATCTGGGATGTAATATTTTACAAGATCCCTGGCATGTCGGTCCCCACGTCTCGGTGGGAACATTATATACGTCTATAACGATATATATCATAACCTAAAGCAACCTAACATCTCGGATGTAATATTTTACAACATTCCTGGCATGTCGGTCCCTACTTCTCGGTGGAAACAATGTATACGTCTATAACGGTACATATCCTAGCCTAAGGCAACCCAACATGTCGAATGTAATATTTTACAACATTCCTGGCGTGTCGTCGCCTACTTCTCGATGGGGACGTTATATACATCTATAACGTTGTATATCCTACCCTAAGGCAACCTAACATCTCGGATGTAATATTTTACAACATTCCTGGCACGACGGTCCCTACTTCTCGGTGGGAACATTGTATACGTCTATAACGATATATATTCTAGCCTAAGGCAACCTAACATGTCGAATGTAATATTTTACAACATTCCTGTCGTGTCGTCGCCTGCTTCTCGATGGGGACATTATATACGTCCATAACGTTGTATATTCTAACCTAACGCAACCTAAAATCTGGGATGTAATATTTTACAACATTCCTGGCGTGTCGTCGCCTACTTCTGGATAGGGACATTATATACATCTATAACGATATATATCCTAGCCTAAGGCAACCTAACATGTCGAATGTAATATTTTACAACATTCCTGTCGTGTCGTCGCCTGCTTCTCGATGGGGACATTCTATACGTCTATAACGTTGTATATCTTAACCTAAGGGAACCTAACATCTCAGGTGTAATATTTTAGAACATTCCTGACGCGTCAGTCCCTATTTCTCGGTGGGAACATTATATACGTCTATAACGTAATATATCCTAGCCTAAGGCAACCTCACTTGTAGAATGTAATATTTTACAACATTCCTGGCGTGTCTTCGCCTACTTCTCGATGGGGACATTATATACATCTATAACGTTGTATATCCTAACCTAAGGCAACCTAACATCTCGGATGTAATATTTTACAACATTCCTGTCATGTAGGTCCCTACTTCTCGGTCGGAACATTGTATACGTCTATAACGATATATATCCTAGCCTAAGGCAACCTAAGATGTCGAATGTAATATTTTACAACATTCCTGTCGTGGCGCCGCCTGCTTCTCGTTGGGGACATTATATACGTCTATAGCGTTGTATATTCTAACCTAACGCAACCTAACATCTGGGATGTAATATTTTTCAACATTCCTGGCGTGTCGTCGCCTACTTCTGGATGGGGACATTATATACATCTATAACGTCATATATCCTAACCTAAGGGAACCTAACATCTCGGGTGTAATATTTTACAACATTCCTGGCGTGTCGTCGCCTACTTCTCGATGGGGAAATTATATACATCTATAACGATGTATATACTAACCTAACGCAACCTAACATCTGGGATGTAATATTTTACAACATTCCTGGCATGTCGGTCCCTACGTCTCCGTGGGTACATTGTACACGTCTATAACCTTGTATATCCTAACCTAACGCAACCTAACATCTGGGATGTAATATTTTAAAACATTCCTGGCATGTCGGTCCCTACGTCTCGGTGGGAACATTATATACGTCTATAACGATATATATCCTAACCTAAGGCAACCTAACATCTCGGATGTAATATTTTACAACATTCCTGGCGCTTCGGCTGCTACTTTTCGGTGGGAAGATTATATACGTCTATAACGTTACATATCCTAACGTATGGCAACATAACATCTCGGATGTAATATTTTACAACATTCCTGGCATGTCGGTCCCTACGTCCAGGTGGGAACGTTATATACGTCTATAACGATATAAATCATAACCTAAAGCAACCTAGCATCTCGGATGTAATATTTTACAACATTCCTGTCGTGTCGTCGCCTGCTTCTCGATGGGGACATTATATACGTCTATAACGTTGTATATTCTAACCTAACGCAACCTAACATCTGGGATGTTATATTTTACAACATTCCTGGCGTGTCGTCGCCTACTTCTGGATGGGGACATTATATACATCTATAACGTCATATATACTAACCTAAGGGAACCTAATATCTCGGGTGTAATATTTTACAACATTCCTGGCGTGTCGTCGCCTACTTCTCGATGGGGACATTATATACATCTATAACGTTGTATATCCTAACCTAAGGCAACCTAACATCTCGGATGTAATATTTTACAACATTCTGGCTTGTCGTCGCCTGCTTCTCGATGGGGACATTATATACGTCTATAACCTTGTATATACTAACCTAACGCAACCTAACATCTGGGATGTAATATTTTACAACATTCCTGGTGGGTCGTCGCCCGCTTCTCGATGGGGACATTATATAGGTCTATAACGTTGAATATCCTAACCTAGAGCAACCTAAATATGGGATGTAATATTTTACAAGATCCCTGGCATGTCGGTCCCCACGTCTCGGTGGGAACATTATATACGTCTATAACGATATATATCCTAACCTAAGGCAACCTAACATCTCGGATGTAATATTTTACAACATTCCTGGCATATCGGTCCCTACTTCTCGGTGGAAACAATGTATACGTCTATAACGATATATATCCTAGCCTAAGGCAACCCAACATGTAGAATGTAATATTTTACAACATTCCTGGCGTGTCCTCGCCTACTTCTCGATGGGGACATTATATACATCTATAACGTTGTATATCCTAACCTAAGGCAACCTAACATCTCGGATGTAATATTTTACAACATTCCTGGCATGTCGGTCCCTACTTCTCGGTGGGAAATTGTATACGTCTATAACGATATATATTCTAGCCTAAGGCTACCTAACATGTCGAATGTAATATTTTACAACGTTCCTGTCGTGTCGTCGCCGGCTTCTCGATGGGGACATTATATACGTCTATAACGTTGTATATTCTATCCTAACGCAACCTAACATCTGGGATGTTATATTTTACAACATTCCTGGCGTGACGTCGCCTACTTCTGGATGGGGACATTATATACATCTATAACGTCATATATCCTAACCTAAGGGAACCTAACATCTCGGGTGTAATATTTTACAACATTCCTGGCGTGTCGTCGCCTACATCTCGATGGGGACATTATATACGTCTATAACGTTGTATATCCTAACCTAAGGCAACCTAACATCTCGGATGTAATATTTTACAACATTCCTAGCATGTCGGTCCCTACTTCTCGGTGGGAACATTGTATACGTCTATAACGATATATATTCTAGCCTAAGGCAACCTAACATGTCGAGTGTAATATTTTACAACATTCCTGTCGTGTCGTCGCCTGCTTCTCGATGGGGACATTATATACGTCTATAACGTTGTATATTCTAACCTAACGCAACCTAACATCTGGGATGTTATATTTTACAACATTCCTGGCGTGTCGTCGCCTACTTCTGGATGGGGACATTATATACATCTATAACGTCATATATACTAACCTAAGGGAACCTAATATCTCGGGTGTAATATTTTACAACATTCCTGGCGTGTCGTCGCCTACTTCTCGATGGGGACATTATATACATCTATAACGTTGTATATCCTAACCTAAGGCAACCTAACATCTCGGATGTAATATTTTACAACATTCTGGCTTGTCGTCGCCTGCTTCTCGATGGGGACATTATATACGTCTATAACCTTGTATATACTAACCTAACGCAACCTAACATCTGGGATGTAATATTTTACAACATTCCTGGTGGGTCGTCGCCCGCTTCTCGATGGGGACATTATATAGGTCTATAACGTTGAATATCCTAACCTAGAGCAACCTAAATATGGGATGTAATATTTTACAAGATCCCTGGCATGTCGGTCCCCACGTCTCGGTGGGAACATTATATACGTCTATAACGATATATATCCTAACCTAAGGCAACCTAACATCTCGGATGTAATATTTTACAACATTCCTGGCATATCGGTCCCTACTTCTCGGTGGAAACAATGTATACGTCTATAACGATATATATCCTAGCCTAAGGCAACCCAACATGTAGAATGTAATATTTTACAACATTCCTGGCGTGTCCTCGCCTACTTCTCGATGGGGACATTATATACATCTATAACGTTGTATATCCTAACCTAAGGCAACCTAACATCTCGGATGTAATATTTTACAACATTCCTGGCATGTCGGTCCCTACTTCTCGGTGGGAAATTGTATACGTCTATAACGATATATATTCTAGCCTAAGGCTACCTAACATGTCGAATGTAATATTTTACAACGTTCCTGTCGTGTCGTCGCCGGCTTCTCGATGGGGACATTATATACGTCTATAACGTTGTATATTCTAACCTAACGCAACCTAACATCTGGGATGTTATATTTTACAACATTCCTGGCGTGACGTCGCCTACTTCTGGATGGGGACATTATATACATCTATAACGTCATATATCCTAACCTAAGGGAACCTAACATCTCGGGTGTAATATTTTACAACATTCCTGGCGTGTCGTCGCCTACATCTCGATGGGGACATTATATACGTCTATAACGTTGTATATCCTAACCTAAGGCAACCTAACATCTCGGATGTAATATTTTACAACATTCCTAGCATGTCGGTCCCTACTTCTCGGTGGGAACATTGTATACGTCTATAACGATATATATTCTAGCCTAAGGCAACCTAACATGTCGAGTGTAATATTTTACAACATTCCTGTCGTGTCGTCGCCTGCTTCTCGATGGGGACATTATATACGTCTATAACGTTGTATATTCTAACCTAACGCAACCTAACATCTGGGATGTTATATTTTACAACATTCCTGGCGTGTCGGTCCCTACTTCTCGGTGGTAACATTATATACGCCTACAACGTTATATATACTAGCCTAAGGCAACCTGACATCTCGGATGTAATATTTGACAACATTTCTGGCGTCTGAGTGCGTACTTCTCGGTGGGAACATCATATACGTCTGTAACGTTATATATCCCGTCGTAAGGCAACATAACATCTGGGATGTAATATTTTACAACATTCCTGGTGGGTCGTCGCCCGATTCTCGATGGGGACATTATATACGTCTATAACGTTGAATATCCTAACCTAAAGCAACCTAACATCTGGGATGTAATATTTTACAAGATCCCTGGCATGTCGGTCCCCACGTCTCGGTGGGAACATTATATACGTCTATAACGATATTTATCATAACCTAAAGCAACCTAACATCTCGGATGTAATATTTTACAACATTCCTGGCATGTCGGTCCCTACTTCTCGGTGGAAACAATGTATACGTCTATAACGATATATATTCTGGCCTAAGGCAACCCAACATGTAGAATGTAATATTTTACAACATTCCTGGCGTGTCGTCGCCTACTTCTCGATGGGGACATTATATACGTCTATAACGTTGTATATTCTAACCTAACGCAACCTAACATCTGGGATGTAATATTTTACAACATTCCTGGCGTGTCGTCGCCTACTTCTGGATGGGGACATTATATACATCTATAACGTCATATATCCTTACCTAAGGGAACCTAACATCTCGGGTGTATTATTTTACAACATTCCTGGCGTGTCGGTCCCTACGTCTCGGTGGGAATATTATATACGTCTATAACGATATATATCCTAACCTAAGGCAACCTAACATCTCGGATGTAATATTTTACAACATTCCTGGCGCTTCGGCTGCTACTTTTCGGTGGGAACATTATATACGTCTATAACGTTACATATCCTAACATATGGCAACATAACATCTCGGATGTTATATTTTACAACATTCCTGGCGTGTCGTCGCCTGCTTCTCGATGGGGACTTTATGTACGTCTAGAACGTTGTATATCCTAAGCTAACGCAACCTAACATCTGGGATATAATATTTTACAACATTCCTGGCATGTCGGTCCCTACGTCTCGGTGGGAACGTTATATACGTCTATAACGATATAAATCATAACCTAAGGCAACCTAGCATCTCGGATGTAATATTTTACAACATTCCTGGCATGTCGGTCCCTACCTCTCGGTGGGAACAATCTATACGTCTATAACGTTGTATATCCTAACCTAAGAGAACCTAACATCTCGGGTGTAATATTTTACAACATTGCTGACGCGTCGGCCCCTGTTTCTCGGTGGGAACTTTCTATACGTCTATAACGTTGTATATCATAACCTAAGGGAACCTAACTTGTAGAATGTAATATATTAAAACATTCCTGGCGTGTCGTCGCCTGCTTCTCGATGGGGACATTCTATACGTCTATAACGATATATATCCTAGCATAAGGCAACCTAACATGTCGAATGTAATATTTTACAACATTCCTGTCGTGTCGCCACCTGCTGCTCGATGGGGACATTATATACGTCTATAACGTTGTATATTCTAACCTAACGCAACCTAACATCTGGGATGTAATATTTTACAACATTCCTGGCGTGTCGTCGCCTACTTCTGGATGGGGCATTATATACATCTATAACGTCATATATCCTAACCTAAGGGAACCTAACATCTCGGATGTAATATTTTACAACATTCCTGGCATGTCGGGCCCTACTTCTCGGTGGGAACATTGTATACGTCTATAACGATATATATTCTAGCCTAAGGCAACCTAACAAGTCGAATGTAATATTTTACAACATTCCTGGCGCTTCCGCTGCTACTTTTCGGTGGGAACATTATATACGTCTATAACGTTATATATCCTAACGTATGGCAACATAACATCTCGGACGTTATATTTTACAACATTCCTGGCGTGTCGTCGCCTGCTTCTCGATGGGGACATTATATACGTCTATAACGTTGTATATTCTAACCTAACGCAACGTAACATCTGGGATGTTATATTTTACAACATTCCTGGCGTGTCGTCGCCTACTTCTGGATGGGGACATTATATACATCTATAACGTCATATATCCTAACCTAAGGGAACCTAACATCTGGGATGTAATATTTTAAAACATTCCTGGCAAGTCGGTCCCTACGTCTCGGTGGGAACATTATATACGTCTATAACGATATATATCCTAGCCTAAGGCAACCTAACATGTCGAATGTAATATTTTACAACATTCCTGTCGTGTCGTCCCCTGCTTCTCGATGGGGACATTCTATACGTCTATAACGTTGTATATCCTAACCTAAGGGAACCTAACATCTCGGGTGTAATATTTTAGAATATTCCTGACGCGTCAGTCCCTATTTCTCGGTGGGAACATTATATACGTCTATAACGTTATATATCCTAGCCTAAGGCAACCTCACTTGTAGAATGTAATATTTTACAACATTCCTGGCGTGTCGTCGCCTACTTCTCTATGGGAACATTATATACATCTATAACCTTGTATATCCTAACCTAAGGCAACCTAACATCTCGGATGTAATATTTTACAACATTCCTGTCATGTCGGTCCCTACTTCTCGGTGGGAACATTGTATACGTCTATAACGATATATATCCTAGCCTGAGGCAACCTAACATCTCGGATGTAATATTTTACAACATTCCTGGCGCTTCGGCTGCTACTTTTCGGTGGGAACATTATATACGTCTATAACGTTACATATCCTAACGTATGGCAACATAACATCTTGGATGTTATATTTTACAACATTCCTGGTGTGTCGTCGCCTGCTTCTCGATGGGGACTTTATGTACGTCTAGAACGTTGTATATCCTAAGCTAACGCAACTTAACATCTGGGATGTAATATTTTACAACATTCCTGGCATGTCGGTCCCTACATCTCGGTGGGAACGTTATATACGTCTATAACGATATAAATCATAACCTAAAGCAACCTAGCATCTCGGATGTAATACTTTACAACATTCCTGGCGTGTCGTCGCCTACTTCTCGATGGGGACGTTATATACATCTATAACGTTGTATATCCTACCCTAAGGCAACCTAACATCTCGGATGTAATATTTTACAACATTCCTGGCACGACGGTCCCTACTTCTCGGTGGGAACATTGTATACGTCTATAACGATATATATTCTAGCCTAAGGCAACCTAACATGTCGAATGTAATATTTTACAACATTCCTGTCGTGTCGTCGCCTGCTTCTCGATGGGGACATTATATACGTCCATAACGTTGTATATTCTAACCTAACGCAACCTAAAATCTGGGATGTAATATTTTACAACATTCCTGGCGTGTCGTCGCCTACTTCTGGATAGGGACACTATATACATCTATAACGTCATATATCCTAACCTAAGGGAACCTAACATCTCGGGTGTAATATTTTACAACATTCCTGGCGTGTCGTTGCCTACTTCTCGATGGGGACATTATATACATCTATAACGTTGTATATCCTAACCTAAGGCAACCTAACATCTCGGATGTAATATTTTACAACATTCCTGGCATGTCGGGCCCTACTTCTCGGTGGGAACATTGTATACGTCTATAACGATATATATCCTAGCCTAACGCAACCTAACATGTCGAATGTAATATTTTACAACATTCCTGTCGTGTCGTCGCCTGCTTCTCGATGGGGACATTCTATACGTCGATAACGTTGTATGTCCTAACCTAAGGGAACCTAACATCTCGGGTGTAATATTTTAGAACATTCCTGACGCGTCAGTCCCTATTTCTCGGTGGGAACATTATATACGTCTATAACGTTATATATCCTAACCTAAGGGAACCTAACATCTCGGGTGTAATATTTTACAACATTCCTGGCGTGTCGTCGCCTACTTCTCGATGGGGACATTATATACATCTATAACGTTGTATATTCTAACCTAACGCAACCTAACATCTGGGATTTAATATTTTAGAACACTCCTGGCATGTAGGTCCCTACTTCTCGGTGGGAACATTCTATACGTCTATAACGTTGTATATCCTAACCTAAGGGAACCTAACATCTCGGGTGTAATATTTTACAACATTGCTGACGCATCGGCCCCTATTTCTCGGTGGGAACATTCTATACGTCTATAACGTTGTATATCCTAACCTAGGGGAACCTAACATCTCGGGTGTAATATTTTAGAACATTCCTGACGCGTCGGTCCCTATTTCTCGGTGGGAACATTATATACGTCTATAACGTTATATATCCTAGCCTACGGCAACCTAACTCGTCGAATGTAATATTTTACAACATTCCTGGCGTGTCGTCGCCTACTTCTCGATGGGGACACTATATACATCTATAACGTTGTATATCCTAACCTAAGGCAACCTAACATCTGGGATGTAATATTTTACAACATTTCTGGCATGTCGGTCCCTACGTCTCCGTGGGTACATTATATACGTCTGTGACGTTGTATATCCTAACCTAACGCAACCTAACGTCTGGGATGTAATATTTTAAAACATTCATGGCATGTCGGTCCCTACGTCTCGGTGGGAACATTATATACGTCTATAACGATATATATCCTAACCTAAGGCAACCTAACATCTCGGATGTAATATTTGACAACATTCCTGGCGTGTTAACCCGCACTTCTCGGTGGGAACATCATATACGTCTATAGCGATATATATCCTAGCCTAAGGCGACCTAGCAAGTCGAATGTAATATTTTACATCATTCCTGACGTGTCGGCCCCTATTTCTCGGTGAGAACATTATATACGTCTATAACGTTATATATGCTAGCCTAAGGCAACCTAACATGTCGAATGTAATATTTTACAACATTCCTGACGTGTCGGCCCGTAGTGCAAGGCGGTAACATTATATACGCCTACAACGTTATATATACTAGCCTAAGGCAACCTGACATCTCGGATGTAATATTTGACAACATTCCTGGCGTGTTAGCGCGTACTTCTCGGTGGGAACGTCATATACGTCTATAACGTTATATATCCTGTCGTAAGGCAACATAACATCTCGGATATAATATTTTACAACATTCCTGGTGGGTCGTCGCCCGCTTCTAGATGGGGACATTATATACGTCTATAACGTTGAATATCCTAACCTAAAGCAACCTAACATCTGGGATGTAATATTTTACAAGATCCCTGGCATGTCGGTCCCCACGTCTCGGTGGGAACATTATATACGTCTATAACGATATAAATCATAACCTAAAGCAACCTAGCATCTCGGATGTAATATTTTACAACATTCCTGGCATGTCGGTCCCTACGTCTCGGTGGGAACATTATATACGTCTATAACGATATATATCCTAACCTAAGGCAACCTAACATCTCGGATGTAATATTTTACAACATTCCTGGCGCTTCGGCTGCTACTTTTCGGTTGGAACATTATATACGTCTATAACGTTACATATCCTAACGTATGGCAACATAACATCTCGGATGTTATATTTTACAACATTCCTGCCGAGTCCTCGCCTGCTTCTCGATGGGGACTTTATATACGTCTATAAAGTTGTATATCCTAACCTAATGCAACCTAACATCTGGGATGTAATATTTTACAACATTCCTGGCATGTCGGTCCCTATGTCTCGGTGGGAACGTTATATACGTCTATAAAGATATATATCCTAATCTAAGGGAACCTTACATCTCGGATGTAATATTTTACAACATTCCTGGCATGTCGGGCCCTACTTCTCGGTGGGAACATTGTATACGTCTATAACGATATATATCCTAGCCTAAGGCAACCTAACATGTCGAATGTAATATTTTACAACATTCCTGTCGTGTCGACGCCTGCTTCTCGATGGGTACATTATATACGTCTATAACGTTGTATATTCTAACCTAACGCAACCTAACATCTGGGATGTAATATTTTACAACATTCCTGGCGTGTCGTCGCCTACTTCTGGATGGGGACATTATATACATCTATAACGTCATATATCCTAACCTAAGGGAACCTAACATCTCGGGTGTAATATTTTAAAACTTTCCTGGCATGTCGGTCCCTGCGTCTCGGTGGGATCATTATATACGTCTATAACGATATATATCCTATCCTAAGGCAACCTAACATCTCGGATGTAATATTTTACAACATTCCTGGCATGTCGGTCACTAGGTCTCGGTGGGAACATTATATACGTCTGTAACGATATATACCCTAACCTAAGGCAACCTAACATCTCGGATTTAATATTTTACAACATTCCTGGCATGTAGGTCCCTACTTCTCGGTGGGAACATTAAATACGTCTATAACGTTATATATCCTAGCCTAAGGCAACCTAACATGTCGAATGTAATATTTTACAACATTCCTGTCGTGTCGTCGCCTGCTTCACGATGGGTACATTATATACGTCTATAACGTTGTATGTTCTAACCTAACGCAACCTAACATCTGGGATGTAATATTTTACAACATTCCCGGCGTGTCGTCGCCTACTTCTGGATGGGGACATTATATACATCTATAACGTCATATATCCTAACCTAAGGGAACCTAACATCTCGGGTGTAATATTTTACAACATTCCTGGCATGTCGGGCCCTACTTCTCGGTGGGAACATTGTATACGTTTATAACGATATATATCCTAGCCTAAGGCAACCTAACATGTCGAATGTAATATTTTACAACATTCCTGTCGTGTCGTCCCCTGCTTCTCGATGGGGACATTCTATACGTCTATAACGTTGTATATCCTAACCTAAGGGAACCTAACATCTCGGGTGTAATATTTTAGAACATTCCTGACGCGTCAGTCCCTATTTCTCGGTGGGAACATTATATACGTCTATAACGTTATATATCCTAGCCTAAGGCAACCTCACTTGTAGAATGTAATATTTTACAACATTCCTGGCGTGTCGTCGCCTACTTCTCTATGGGAACATTATATACATCTATAACCTTGTATATCCTAACCTAAGGCAACCTAACATCTCGGATGTAATATTTTACAACATTCCTGTCATGTCGGTCCCTACTTCTCGGTGGGAACATTGTATACGTCTATAACGATATATATCCTAGCCTAAGGCAACCTAACATGTCGAATGTAATATTTTACAACATTCCTGTCGTGTCGTCGTCTGCTTCTCGATGGGGACATTATATACGTCTATAACGTTGTATATTCTAACCTAACGCAACCTAACATCTGGGATGTTATATTTTACAACATTCCTGGCGTGTCGTCGCCTACTTCTGGATGGGGACATTATATACGTCTATAACGTTGTATATTCTAACCTAACGCAACCTAACATCTGGGATGTTATATTTTACAACATTCCTGGCGTGTCGTCGCCTACTTCTGGATGGGGACATTATATACATCTATAACGTCATATATCCTAACCTAAGGGAACCTAACATCTCGGGTGTAATATTTTACAACATTCCTGGCGTGTCGTCGCCTACTTTTCGGTGGGAACATTATATACGTCTATAACGTTATATATCCTAACGTATGGCAACATAACATCTCGGATGTAATATTTTACGACATTCCTGGCGTGTCGTCGCTTACTTCTGGATGGGGACATTATATACATCTATAACGTCATATATCCTAACCCAAGGGAACCTAACATCTCGGGTGTAATATTTTACAACATTCCTGGCGTGTCGTCGCCTACTTCTCGATGGGGACATTATATACATCTATAACGTTGTATATCCTAACCTAAGGCAACCTAACATCTCGGACGTAATATTTTACAACATTCCTGGCATGTCGGGCCCTACTTCTCGGTGGGAACATTATATACGTCTATAACGTTATATATCCTAGCCTAAGGCAACCTAACTTGTAGAATGTAATATTTTACAACATTCCTGGCGTGTCGTCGCCTACTTCTCTATGGGAACATTATATACATCTATAACGTTGTATATCCTAACCTAAGGCAACCTAACATCTCGGATGTAATATTTTACAACATTCCTGTCATGTCGGTCCCTACTTCTCGGTGGGAACATTGTATACGTCTATAACGATATATATCCTAGCCTAAGGCAACCTAACATGTCGAATGTAATATTTTACAACATTCCTGTCGTGTCGTCGTCTGCTTCTCGATGGGGACATTATATACGTCTATAACGTTGTATATTCTAACCTAACGCAACCTAACATCTGGGATGTTATATTTTACAACATTCCTGGCGTGTCGTCGCCTACTTCTGGATGGGGACATTATATACATCTATAACGTCATATATCCTAACCTAAGGGAACCTAACATCTCGGGTGTAATATTTTACAACACTCCTGGCGTGTCGTCGCCTACTTCTCGATGGGGACATTATATACGTCTATAACGTTGTATATCCTAACCTAAGGCAACCTAACATCTCGGATGTAATATTTTACAACATTCCTGGCATGTCGGTCCCTACTTCTCGGTGGGAACATTATATACGTCTATAACGATATATATTCTAGCCTAAGGCAACCTAACATGTCGAATGTAATATTTTACAACATTCCTGGCGTGTCGTCGCCTACTTCTCGATGGGGATATTATATACGTCTATAACGTTGTATATCCTAACCTAAGGCAACCTAACATCTCGGATGTAATATTTTACAACATTCTGGCGTGTCGTCGCCTGCTTCTCGATGGGAACATTATATACATCTATAACCTTGTATATACTAACCTAACGCAACCTAACATCTGGGATGTAATATTTTACAACATTCCTGGCATGTCGGTCCCTACGTCTCCGTGGGTACATTATATACGTCTATAACGTTGTATATCCTAACCTAACGCAACCTAACATCTGGGATGTAATATTTTAAAACATTCCTGGCATGTCGGTCCCTACGTCTCGGTGGGAACATTATATACGTCTATAACGATATATATCCTAACCTAAGGCAACCTAACATCTCGGATGTAATATTTTACAACATTCCTGGCGCTTCGGCTGCTACTTTTCGGTCGGAACATTATATACGCCTACAACGTTATATATACTAGCCTAAGGCAACGTGACATCTCCGATGTAATATTTGACAACATTTCTGGCGTGTGAGCGCGTACTTCTCGGTGGGAACATCATATACGTCCGTAACGTTATATATCCTGTCGTAAGGCAACATAAGATCTCGGATGTAATATTTTACAACATTCCTGATGGGTCGTCGCCTACTTCTGGATGGGGACATTATATACATCTATAACGTCATATATCCTAACCTAAGGGAACCTAACATCTCGGGTGTAATATTTTACAACATTCCTGGCGTGTCGTCGCCTACTTCTCGATGGGGACATTATATACGTCTATAACGTTGTATATCCTAACCTAAGGCAACCTAACATCTCGGATGTAATATTTTACAACATTCCTGGCATGTCGGGCCCTACTTCTCGGTGGGAACATTATATACGTCTATAACGATATATATTCTAGCCTAAGGCAACCTAACTTGTAGAATGTAATATTTTACAACATTCCTGTCGTGTCGTCGCCTGCTTCTCGATGGGGACATTATATACGTCTATAACGTTGTATATTCTAACCTAACGCAACGTAACATCTGGGATGTTATATTTTACAACATTCCTGGCGTGTCGTCGCCTACTTCTGGATGGGGACATTATATACATCTATAACGTCATATATCCTAACCTAAGGGAACCTAACATCTCGGGTGTAATATTTTACAACATTCCTGGCGTGTCGTCGCCTACTTCTCGATGGGGACATTATATACGTCTATAACGTTGCATATCCTAACCTAAGGCAACCTAACATCTCGGATGTAATATTTTACAACATTCCTGGCATGTCGGTCCCTACTTCTCGGTGGGAACATTATATACGTCTATAACGATATATATTCTAGCCTAAGGCAACCTAACATGTCGAATGTAATATTTTACAACATTCCTGGCGTGTCGTCGCCTACTTCTCGATGGGGATATTATATACGTCTATAACGTTGTATATCCTAACCTAAGGCAACCTAACATCTCGGATGTAATATTTTACAACATTCTGGCGTGTCGTCGCCTGCTTCTCGATGGGAACATTATATACGTCTATAACCTTGTATATACTAACCTAACGCAACCTAACATCTGGGATGTAATATTTTACAACATTCCTGGCATGTCGGTCCCTACGTCTCCGTGGGTACATTATATACGTCTATAACGTTGTATATCCTAACCTAACGCAACCTAACATCTGGGATGTAATATTTTAAAACATTCCTGGCATGTCGGTCCCTACGTCTCGGTGGAAACAATGTATACGTCTATAACGATATATATGCTAGTCTAAGGCAACCCAACATGTAGAATGTAATATTTTACAACATTCCTGGCGTGTCGTCGCCTACTTCTCGATGGGGACATTATATACATCTATAACGTTGTATATCCTAACCTAAGGCAACCTAACATCTCGGATGTAATATTTTACAACATTCCTGGCATGTCGGTCCCTACTTCTCGGTGGGAACATTGTATACGTCTATAACGATATATATTCTAGCCTAAGGCAACCTAACATGTCGAATGTAATATTTTACAACATTCCTGTCGTGTCGTCGCCTGCTTCTCGATGGGGACATTATATACGTCTATAACGTTGTATATTCTAACCTAACGCAACCTAACATCTGGGATGTTATATTTTACAACATTCCTGGCGTGTCGTCGCCTACTTCTGGATGGGGACATTATATACATCTATAACGTCATATATCCTAACCTAAGGGAACCTAACATCTCGGGTGTAATATTTTACAACATTCCTGGCGTGTCGTCGCCTACTTCTCGATGGGGACATTATATACATCTATAACGTTGTATATCCTAACCTAAGGCAACCTAACATCTCGGATGTAATATTTTACAACATTCCTGGCATGTCGGTCCCTACTTCTCGGTGGGAACATTATATACGTCTATAACGATATATATTCTAGCCTAAGGCAACCTAACATGTCGAATGTAATATTTTACAACATTCCTGGCATGTCGGGCCCTACTTCTCGGTGGGAACATTATATACGTCTATAACGATATATATTCTAGCCTAAGGCAACCTAACTTGTAGAATGTAATATTTTACAACATTCCTGTCGTGTCGTCGCCTGCTTCTCGATGGGGACATTATATACGTCTATAACGTTGTATATTCTAACCTAACGCAACGTAACATCTGGGATGTTATATTTTACAACATTCCTGGCGTGTCGTCGCCTACTTCTGGATGGGGACATTATATACATCTATAACGTCATATATCCTAACCTAAGGGAACCTAACATCTCGGGTGTAATATTTTACAACATTCCTGGCGTGTCGTCGCCTACTTCTCGATGGGGACATTATATACGTCTATAACGTTGCATATCCTAACCTAAGGCAACCTAACATCTCGGATGTAATATTTTACAACATTCCTGGCATGTCGGTCCCTACTTCTCGGTGGGAACATTATATACGTCTATAACGATATATATTCTAGCCTAAGGCAACCTAACATGTCGAATGTAATATTTTACAACATTCCTGGCGTGTCGTCGCCTACTTCTCGATGGGGATATTATATACGTCTATAACGTTGTATATCCTAACCTAAGGCAACCTAACATCTCGGATGTAATATTTTACAACATTCTGGCGTGTCGTCGCCTGCTTCTCGATGGGAACATTATATACGTCTATAACCTTGTATATACTAACCTAACGCAACCTAACATCTGGGATGTAATATTTTACAACATTCCTGGCATGTCGGTCCCTACGTCTCCGTGGGTACATTATATACGTCTATAACGTTGTATATCCTAACCTAACGCAACCTAACATCTGGGATGTAATATTTTAAAACATTCCTGGCATGTCGGTCCCTACGTCTCGGTGGAAACAATGTATACGTCTATAACGATATATATGCTAGTCTAAGGCAACCCAACATGTAGAATGTAATATTTTACAACATTCCTGGCGTGTCGTCGCCTACTTCTCGATGGGGACATTATATACATCTATAACGTTGTATATCCTAACCTAAGGCAACCTAACATCTCGGATGTAATATTTTACAACATTCCTGGCATGTCGGTCCCTACTTCTCGGTGGGAACATTGTATACGTCTATAACGATATATATTCTAGCCTAAGGCAACCTAACATGTCGAATGTAATATTTTACAACATTCCTGTCGTGTCGTCGCCTGCTTCTCGATGGGGACATTATATACGTCTATAACGTTGTATATTCTAACCTAACGCAACCTAACATCTGGGATGTTATATTTTACAACATTCCTGGCGTGTCGTCGCCTACTTCTGGATGGGGACATTATATACATCTATAACGTCATATATCCTAACCTAAGGGAACCTAACATCTCGGGTGTAATATTTTACAACATTCCTGGCGTGTCGTCGCCTACTTCTCGATGGGGACATTATATACATCTATAACGTTGTATATCCTAACCTAAGGCAACCTAACATCTCGGATGTAATATTTTACAACATTCCTGGCATGTCGGTCCCTACTTCTCGGTGGGAACATTATATACGTCTATAACGATATATATTCTAGCCTAAGGCAACCTAACATGTCGAATGTAATATTTTACAACATTCCTGGCGTGTCGTCGCCTACTTCTCGATGGGGATATTATATACGTCTATAACCTTGTATATACTAACCTAACGCAACCTAACATCTGGGATGTAATATTTTACAACATTCCTGGCATGTCGGTCCCTACGTCTCCGTGGGTACATTATATACGTCTATAACGTTGTATATCCTAACCTAACGCAACCTAACATCTGGGATGTAATATTTTAAAACATTCCTGGCATGTCGGTCCCTACGTCTCGGTGGAAACAATGTATACGTCTATAACGATATATATGCTAGCCTAAGGCAACCCAACATGTAGAATGTAATATTTTACAACATTCCTGGCGTGTCGTCGCCTACTTCTTGATGGGGACATTATATACATCTATAACGTTGTATATCCTAACCTAAGGCAACCTAACATCTCGGATGTAATATTTTACAACATTCCTGGCGTGTCGTCGCCTACTTCTGGATGGGGACATTATATACATCTATAACGTCATATATCCTAACCTAAGGGAACCTAACATCTCGGGTGTAATATTTTACAACATTCCTGGCGTGTCGTCGCCTACTTCTCGATGGGGATATTATATACGTCTATAACGTTGTATATCCTAACCTAAGGCAACCTAACATCTCGGATGTAATATTTTACAACATTCCTGGCATGTCGGTCCCTACTTCTCGGTGGGAACATTATATACGTCTATAACGATATATATTCTAGCCTAAGGCAACCTAACATGTCGAATGTAATATTTTACAACATTCCTGGCGTGTCGTCGCCTACTTCTCGATGGGGATATTATATACGTCTATAACGTTGTATATCCTAACCTAAGGCAACCTAACATCTCGGATGTAATATTTTACAACATTCTGGCGTGTCGTCGCCTGCTTCTCGATGGGAACATTATATACATCTATAACCTTGTATATACTAACCTAACGCAACCTAACATCTGGGATGTAATATTTTACAACATTCCTGGCATGTCGGTCCCTACGTCTCCGTGGGTACATTATATACGTCTATAACGTTGTATATCCTAACCTAACGCAACCTAACATCTGGGATGTAATATTTTAAAACATTCCTGGCATGTCGGTCCCTACGTCTCGGTGGGAACATTATATACGTCTATAACGATATATATCCTAACCTAAGGCAACCTAACATCTCGGATGTAATATTGTACAAGATCCCTGGTATGTCGGTCCCCACGTCTCGGTGGGAACATTATATACGTCTATAACGATATATATCCTAACCTAAGGCAACCTAACATCTCGGATGTAATATTTTACAACATTCCTGGCGCTTCCGCTGCTACTTTTCGGTGGGAACATTATATACGTCTATAACGTTATATATCCTAACGTATGGCAACATAACATCTCGGATGTTATATTTTACAACATTCCTGGCGTGTCGTCGCCTGCTTCTCGATGGGGACATTATATACGTCTATAACGTTGTATATTCTAACCTAACGCAACGTAACATCTGGGATGTTATATTTTACAACATTCCTGGCGTGTCGTCGCCTACTTCTGGATGGGGACATTATATACATCTATAACGTCATATATCCTAACCTAAGGGAACCTAACATCTCGGGTGTAATATTTTACAACATTCCTGGCGTGTCGTCGCCTACTTCTCGATGGGGACATTATATACGTCTATAACGTTGTATATCCTAACCTAAGGCAACCTAACATCTCGGATGTAATATTTTACAACATTCCTGACATGTCGGGCCCTACTTCTCGGTGGGAACATTATATACGTCTATAACGATATATATTCTAGCCTAAGGCAACCTAACTTGTAGAATGTAATATTTTACAACATTCCTGGCGTGTCGTCGCCTACTCCTCTATGGGAACATTATATACATCTATAACGTTGTATATCCTAACCTAAGGCAACCTAACATCTCGGATGTAATATTTTACAACATTCCTGACATGTCGGTCCCTACTTCTCGGTGGGAACATTGTATACGTCTATAACGATATATATCCTAGCCTAAGGCAACCTAACATGTCGAATGTAATATTTTACAACATTCCTGTCGCGTCGTCGCCTGCTTCTCGATGGGGACATTATATACGACTATAACGTTGTATATCCTAACCTAACGGAACCTAACATCTCGGGTGTAATATTATACAACATTCCTGGCTTGTCGTCGCCTACTTCTCGATGGGGACATTATATACATCTATAACGTTGTATATCCTAACCTAAGGCAACCTAACATCTCGGATGTAATATTTTACAACATTCCTGGCATGTCGGTCCCTACTTCTCGGTGGGAACATTGTATACGTCTATAACGATATATATTCTAGCCTAAGGCAACCTAACATGTCGAATGTAATATTTTACAACATTCGTGGCGTGTAGTCGCCTACTTCTCGATGGGGACATTATATACGTCTATAACGTTGTATATCCTAACCTAAGGCAACCTAACATCTCGGATGTAATATTTTACAACATTCCTGGCATGTCGGTACCTACTTCTCGGTGGGAACATTGTATACGTCTATAACGATATATATTCTAGCCTAAGGCAACCTAACATGTCGAATGTAATATTTTACAACATTCCTGTCGTGTCGTCGCCTGCTTCTCGATGGGGACATTATATACGTCTATAACGTTGTATATTCTAACCTAACGCAACGTAACATCTGGGATGTTATATTTTACAACATTCCTGGCGTGTCGTCGCCTACTTCTGGATGGGGACATTATATACATCTATAACGTCATATATCCTAACCTAAGGGAACCTAACATCTCGGGTGTAATATTTTACAACATTCCTGGCGTGTCGTCGCCTACTTCTCGATGGGGACATTATATACGTCTATAACGTTGCATATCCTAACCTAAGGCAACCTAACATCTCGGATGTAATATTTTACAACATTCCTGGCATGTCGGTCCCTACTTCTCGGTGGGAACATTATATACGTCTATAACGATATATATTCTAGCCTAAGGCAACCTAACATGTCGAATGTAATATTTTACAACATTCCTGGCGTGTCGTCGCCTACTTCTCGATGGGGATATTATATACGTCTATAACGTTGTATATCCTAACCTAAGGCAACCTAACATCTCGGATGTAATATTTTACAACATTCTGGCGTGTCGTCGCCTGCTTCTCGATGGGAACATTATATACGTCTATAACCTTGTATATACTAACCTAACGCAACCTAACATCTGGGATGTAATATTTTACAACATTCCTGGCATGTCGGTCCCTACGTCTCCGTGGGTACATTATATACGTCTATAACGTTGTATATCCTAACCTAACGCAACCTAACATCTGGGATGTAATATTTTAAAACATTCCTGGCATGTCGGTCCCTACGTCTCGGTGGAAACAATGTATACGTCTATAACGATATATATGCTAGCCTAAGGCAACCCAACATGTAGAATGTAATATTTTACAACATTCCTGGCGTGTCGTCGCCTACATCTCGATGGGGACATTATATACATCTATAACGTTGTATATCCTAACCTAAGGCAACCTAACATCTCGGATGTAATATTTTACAACATTCCTGGCATGTCGGTCCCTACTTCTCGGTGGGAACATTGTATACGTCTATAACGATATATATTCTAGCCTAAGGCAACCTAACATGTCGAATGTAATATTTTACAACATTCCTGTCGTGTCGTCGCCTGCTTCTCGATGGGGACATTATATACGTCTATAACGTTGTATATTCTAACCTAACGCAACCTAACATCTGGGATGTTATATTTTACAACATTCCTGGCGTGTCGTCGCCTACTTCTGGATGGGGACATTATATACATCTATAACGTCATATATCCTAACCTAAGGGAACCTAACATCTCGGGTGTAATATTTTACAACATTCCTGGCGTGTCGTCGCCTACTTCTCGATGGGGACATTATATACATCTATAACGTTGTATATCCTAACCTAAGGCAACCTAACATCTCGGATGTAATATTTTACAACATTCCTGGCATGTCGGTCCCTACTTCTCGGTGGGAACATTATATACGTCTATAACGATATATATTCTAGCCTAAGGCAACCTAACATGTCGAATGTAATATTTTACAACATTCCTGGCGTGTCGTCGCCTACTTCTCGATGGGGATATTATATACGTCTATAACCTTGTATATACTAACCTAACGCAACCTAACATCTGGGATGTAATATTTTACAACATTCCTGGCATGTCGGTCCCTACGTCTCCGTGGGTACATTATATACGTCTATAACGTTGTATATCCTAACCTAACGCAACCTAACATCTGGGATGTAATATTTTAAAACATTCCTGGCATGTCGGTCCCTACGTCTCGGTGGAAACAATGTATACGTCTATAACGATATATATGCTAGCCTAAGGCAACCCAACATGTAGAATGTAATATTTTACAACATTCCTGGCGTGTCGTCGCCTACTTCTTGATGGGGACATTATATACATCTATAACGTTGTATATCCTAACCTAAGGCAACCTAACATCTCGGATGTAATATTTTACAACATTCCTGGCGTGTCGTCGCCTACTTCTGGATGGGGACATTATATACATCTATAACGTCATATATCCTAACCTAAGGGAACCTAACATCGCGGGTGTAATATTTTACAACATTCCTGGCGTGTCGTCGCCTACTTCTCGATGGGGATATTATATACGTCTATAACGTTGTATATCCTAACCTAAGGCAACCTAACATCTCGGATGTAATATTTTACAACATTCCTGGCATGTCGGTCCCTACTTCTCGGTGGGAACATTATATACGTCTATAACGATATATATTCTAGCCTAAGGCAACCTAACATGTCGAATGTAATATTTTACAACATTCCTGGCGTGTCGTCGCCTACTTCTCGATGGGGATATTATATACGTCTATAACGTTGTATATCCTAACCTAAGGCAACCTAACATCTCGGATGTAATATTTTACAACATTCTGGCGTGTCGTCGCCTGCTTCTCGATGGGAACATTATATACATCTATAACCTTGTATATACTAACCTAACGCAACCTAACATCTGGGATGTAATATTTTACAACATTCCTGGCATGTCGGTCCCTACGTCTCCGTGGGTACATTATATACGTCTATAACGTTGTATATCCTAACCTAACGCAACCTAACATCTGGGATGTAATATTTTAAAACATTCCTGGCATGTCGGTCCCTACGTCTCGGTGGGAACATTATATACGTCTATAACGATATATATCCTAACCTAAGGCAACCTAACATCTCGGATGTAATATTGTACAAGATCCCTGGTATGTCGGTCCCCACGTCTCGGTGGGAACATTATATACGTCTATAACGATATATATCCTAACCTAAGGCAACCTAACATCTCGGATGTAATATTTTACAACATTCCTGGCGCTTCCGCTGCTACTTTTCGGTGGGAACATTATATACGTCTATAACGTTATATATCCTAACGTATGGCAACATAACATCTCGGATGTTATATTTTACAACATTCCTGGCGTGTCGTCGCCTGCTTCTCGATGGGGACATTATATACGTCTATAACGTTGTATATTCTAACCTAACGCAACGTAACATCTGGGATGTTATATTTTACAACATTCCTGGCGTGTCGTCGCCTACTTCTGGATGGGGACATTATATACATCTATAACGTCATATATCCTAACCTAAGGGAACCTAACATCTCGGGTGTAATATTTTACAACATTCCTGGCGTGTCGTCGCCTACTTCTCGATGGGGACATTATATACGTCTATAACGTTGTATATCCTAACCTAAGGCAACCTAACATCTCGGATGTAATATTTTACAACATTCCTGACATGTCGGGCCCTACTTCTCGGTGGGAACATTATATACGTCTATAACGATATATATTCTAGCCTAAGGCAACCTAACTTGTAGAATGTAATATTTTACAACATTCCTGGCGTGTCGTCGCCTACTCCTCTATGGGAACATTATATACATCTATAACGTTGTATATCCTAACCTAAGGCAACCTAACATCTCGGATGTAATATTTTACAACATTCCTGACATGTCGGTCCCTACTTCTCGGTGGGAACATTGTATACGTCTATAACGATATATATCCTAGCCTAAGGCAACCTAACATGTCGAATGTAATATTTTACAACATTCCTGTCGCGTCGTCGCCTGCTTCTCGATGGGGACATTATATACGACTATAACGTTGTATATCCTAACCTAACGGAACCTAACATCTCGGGTGTAATATTATACAACATTCCTGGCTTGTCGTCGCCTACTTCTCGATGGGGACATTATATACATCTATAACGTTGTATATCCTAACCTAAGGCAACCTAACATCTCGGATGTAATATTTTACAACATTCCTGGCATGTCGGTCCCTACTTCTCGGTGGGAACATTGTATACGTCTATAACGATATATATTCTAGCCTAAGGCAACCTAACATGTCGAATGTAATATTTTACAACATTCCTGTCGTGTCGTCGCCTGCTTCTCGATGGGGACATTATATACGTCTATAACGTTGTATATTCTAACCTAACGCAACCTAACATCTGGGATGTTATATTTTACAACATTCCTGTCGTGTCGTCGCCTACTTCTGGATGGGGACATTATATACATCTATAACGTCATATATCCTAACCTAAGGGAACCTAACATCTCGGGTGTAATATTTTACAACATTCCTGGCGTGTCGTCGCCTACTTCTCGATGGGGACATTATATACATCTATAACGTTGTATATCCTAACCTAAGGCAACCTAACATCTCGGATGTAATATTTTACAACATTCCTGGCATGTCGGTCCCTACTTCTCGGTGGGAACATTATATACGTCTATAACGATATATATTCTAGCCTAAGGCAACCTAACATGTCGAATGTAATATTTTACAACATTCCTGGCGTGTCGTCGCCTACTTCTCGATGGGGATATTATATACGTCTATAACGTTGTATATCCTAACCTAAGGCAACCTAACATCTCGGATGTAATATTTTACAACATTCTGGCGTGTCGTCGCCTGCTTCTCGATGGGAACATTATATACATCTATAACCTTGTATATACTAACCTAACGCAACCTAACATCTGGGATGTAATATTTTACAACATTCCTGGCATGTCGGTCCCTACGTCTCCGTGGGTACATTATATACGTCTATAACGTTGTATATCCTAACCTAACGCAACCTAACATCTGGGATGTAATATTTTAAAACATTCCTGGCATGTCGGTCCCTACGTCTCGGTGGGAACATTATATACGTCTATAACGATATATATCCTAACCTAAGGCAACCTAACATCTCGGATGTAATATTGTACAAGATCCCTGGTATGTCGGTCCCCACGTCTCGGTGGGAACATTATATACGTCTATAACGATATATATCCTAACCTAAGGCAACCTAACATCTCGGATGTAATATTTTACAACATTCCTGGCGCTTCCGCTGCTACTTTTCGGTGGGAACATTATATACGTCTATAACGTTATATATCCTAACGTATGGCAACATAACATCTCGGATGTTATATTTTACAACATTCCTGGCGTGTCGTCGCCTGCTTCTCGATGGGGACATTATATACGTCTATAACGTTGTATATTCTAACCTAACGCAACCTAACATCTGGGATGTTATATTTTACAACATTCCTGTCGTGTCGTCGCCTACTTCTGGATGGGGACATTATATACATCTATAACGTCATATATCCTAACCTAAGGGAACCTAACATCTCGGGTGTAATATTTTACAACATTCCTGGCGTGTCGTCGCCTACTTCTCGATGGGGACATTATATACGTCTATAACGTTGTATATCCTAACCTAAGGCAACCTAACATCTCGGATGTAATATTTTACAACATTCCTGACATGTCGGGCCCTACTTCTCGGTGGGAACATTATATACGTCTATAACGATATATATTCTAGCCTAAGGCAACCTAACTTGTAGAATGTAATATTTTACAACATTCCTGGCGTGTCGTCGCCTACTCCTCTATGGGAACATTATATACATCTATAACGTTGTATATCCTAACCTAAGGCAACCTAACATCTCGGATGTAATATTTTACAACATTCCTGACATGTCGGTCCCTACTTCTCGGTGGGAACATTGTATACGTCTATAACGATATATATCCTAGCCTAAGGCAACCTAACATGTCGAATGTAATATTTTACAACATTCCTGTCGCGTCGTCGCCTGCTTCTCGATGGGGACATTATATACGACTATAACGTTGTATATCCTAACCTAACGGAACCTAACATCTCGGGTGTAATATTATACAACATTCCTGGCTTGTCGTCGCCTACTTCTCGATGGGGACATTATATACATCTATAACGTTGTATATCCTAACCTAAGGCAACCTAACATCTCGGATGTAATATTTTACAACATTCCTGGCATGTCGGTCCCTACTTCTCGGTGGAAACAAAGTATACGTCTATAACGATATATATGCTAGCCTAAGGCAACCCAACATGTAGAATGTAATATTTTACAACATTCGTGGCGTGTAGTCGCCTACTTCTCGATGGGGACATTATATACATCTATAACGTTGTATATCCTAACCTAAGGCAACCTAACATCTCGGATGTAATATTTTACAACATTCCTGGCATGTCGGTACCTACTTCTCGGTGGGAACATTGTATACGTCTATAACGATATATATTCTAGCCTAAGGCAACCTAACATGTCGAATGTAATATTTTACAACATTCCTGTCGTGTCGTCGCCTGCTTCTCGATGGGGACATTATATACGTCTATAACGTTGTATATTCTAACCTAAGGCAACCTAACATCTGGGATGTTATATTTTACAACATTCCTGGCGTGTCGTCGCCTACTTCTGGATGGGGACATTATATACATCTATAACGTCATATATCCTAACCTAAGGGAACCTAACATCTCGGGTGTAATATTTTACAACATTCCTGGCGTGTCGTCGCCTACTTCTCGATGGGGACATTATATACGTCTATAACGTTGTATATCCTAACCTAAGGCAACCTAACATCTCGGATGTAATATTTTACAACATTCCTGGCATGTCGGTCCCTACTTCTCGGTGGGAACATTATATACGTCTATAACGATATATATTCTAGCCTAAGGCAACCTAACATGTCGAATGTAATATTTTACAACATTCCTGGCGTGTCGTCGCCTGCTTCTCGATGGGGACATTATATACGTCTATAACGTTGTATATTCTAACCTAACGCAACGTAACATCTGGGATGTTATATTTTACAACATTCCTGGCGTGTCGTCGCCTACTTCTGGATGGGGACATTATATACATCTATAACGTCATATATCCTAACCTAAGGGAACCTAACATCTCGGGTGTAATATTTTACAACATTCCTGGCGTGTCGTCGCCTACTTCTCGATGGGGACATTATATACGTCTATAACGTTGTATATCCTAACCTAAGGCAACCTAACATCTCGGATGTAATATTTTACAACATTCCTGGCATGTCGGTCCCTACTTCTCGGTGGGAACATTATATACGTCTATAACGATATATATTCTAGCCTAAGGCAACCTAACATGTCGAATGTAATATTTTACAACATTCCTGGCGTGTCGTCGCCTACTTCTCGATGGGGATATTATATACGTCTATAACGTTGTATATCCTAACCTAAGGCAACCTAACATCTCGGATGTAATATTTTACAACATTCTGGCGTGTCGTCGCCTGCTTCTCGATGGGAACATTATATACGTCTATAACCTTGTATATACTAACCTAACGCAACCTAACATCTGGGATGTAATATTTTACAACATTCCTGGCATGTCGGTCCCTACGTCTCCGTGGGTACATTATATACGTCTATAACGTTGTATATCCTAACCTAACGCAACCTAACATCTGGGATGTAATATTTTAAAACATTCCTGGCATGTCGGTCCCTACGTCTCGGTGGAAACAATGTATACGTCTATAACGATATATATGCTAGCCTAAGGCAACCCAACATGTAGAATGTAATATTTTACAACATTCCTGGCGTGTCGTCGCCTACTTCTCGATGGGGACATTATATACATCTATAACGTTGTATATCCTAACCTAAGGCAACCTAACATCTCGGATGTAATATTTTACAACATTCCTGGCATGTCGGTCCCTACTTCTCGGTGGGAACATTGTATACGTCTATAACGATATATATTCTAGCCTAAGGCAACCTAACATGTCGAATGTAATATTTTACAACATTCCTGTCGTGTCGTCGCCTGCTTCTCGATGGGGACATTATATACGTCTATAACGTTGTATATTCTAACCTAACGCAACCTAACATCTGGGATGTTATATTTTACAACATTCCTGGCGTGTCGTCGCCTACTTCTGGATGGGGACATTATATACATCTATAACGTCATATATCCTAACCTAAGGGAACCTAACATCTCGGGTGTAATATTTTACAACATTCCTGGCGTGTCGTCGCCTACTTCTCGATGGGGACATTATATACGTCTATAACGTTGTATATCCTAACCTAACGCAACCTAACATCTCGGATGTAATATTTTACAACATTCCTGGCATGTCGGTCCCTACTTCTCGGTGGGAACATTATATACGTCTATAACGATATATATTCTAGCCTAAGGCAACCTAACATGTCGAATGTAATATTTTACAACATTCCTGTCGTGTCGTCGCCTGCTTCTCGATGGGGATATTATATACGTCTATAACGTTGTATATCCTAACCTAACGCAACCTAACATCTGGGATGTTATATTTTACAACATTCCTGGCGTGTCGTCGCCTACTTCTGGATGGGGACATTATATACATCTATAACGTCATATATCCTAACCTAAGGGAACCTAACATCTCGGGTGTAATATTTTACAACA
Source organism: Xylocopa violacea (assembly GCA_963969225.1). NCBI lineage: Eukaryota > Metazoa > Arthropoda > Insecta > Hymenoptera > Apidae > Xylocopa > Xylocopa violacea. Next base: position 332,511 of record CAXAJV010000263.1, on the reverse strand, counting down.
TTCCTGGCGTGTCGTCGCCTACTTCTCGATGGGGACATTGTATACGTCTATAACGATATATATCCTAGCCTAAGGCAACCTAACATGTCGAATGTAATATTTTACAACATTCCTGTCGCGTCGTCGCCTGCTTCTCGATGGGGACATTATATACGACTATAACGTTGTATATCCTAACCTAACGGAACCTAACATCTCGGGTGTAATATTATACAACATTCCTGGCTTGTCGTCGCCTACTTCTCGATGGGGACATTATATACATCTATAACGTTGTATATCCTAACCTAAGGCAACCTAACATCTCGGATGTAATATTTTACAACATTCCTGGCATGTCGGTCCCTACTTCTCGGTGGAAACAATGTATACGTCTATAACGATATATATGCTAGCCTAAGGCAACCCAACATGTAGAATGTAATATTTTACAACATTCGTGGCGTGTAGTCGCCTACTTCTCGATGGGGACATTATATACATCTATAACGTTGTATATCCTAACCTAAGGCAACCTAACATCTCGGATGTAATATTTTACAACATTCCTGGCATGTCGGTACCTACTTCTCGGTGGGAACATTGTATACGTCTATAACGATATATATTCTAGCCTAAGGCAACCTAACATGTCGAATGTAATATTTTACAACATTCCTGTCGTGTCGTCGCCTGCTTCTCGATGGGGACATTATATACGTCTATAACGTTGTATATTCTAACCTAAGGGAACCTAACATCTGGGATGTTATATTTTACAACATTCCTGGCGTGTCGTCGCCTACTTCTGGATGGGGACATTATATACATCTATAACGTCATATATCCTAACCTAAGGGAACCTAACATCTCGGGTGTAATATTTTACAACATTCCTGGCGTGTCGTCGCCTACTTCTCGATGGGGACATTATATACGTCTATAACGTTGTATATCCTAACCTAAGGCAACCTAACATCTCGGATGTAATATTTTACAACATTCCTGGCATGTCGGTCCCTACTTCTCGGTGGGAACATTATATACGTCTATAACGATATATATTCTAGCCTAAGGCAACCTAACATGTCGAATGTAATATTTTACAACATTCCTGGCGTGTCGTCGCCTACTTCTCGATGGGGATATTATATACGTCTATAACGTTGTATATCCTAACCTAAGGCAACCTAACATCTCGGATGTAATATTTTACAACATTCTGGCGTGTCGTCGCCTGCTTCTCGATGGGAACATTATATACGTCTATAACCTTGTATATACTAACCTAACGCAACCTAACATCTGGGATGTAATATTTTACAACATTCCTTGCATGTCGGTCCCTACGTCTCCGTGGGTACATTATATACGTCTATAACGTTGTATATCCTAACCTAACGCAACCTAACATCTGGGATGTAATATTTTAAAACATTCCTGGCATGTCGGTCCCTACGTCTCGGTGGAAACAATGTATACGTCTATAACGATATATATGCTAGCCTAAGGCAACCCAACATGTAGAATGTAATATTTTACAACATTCCTGGCGTGTCGTCGCCTACTTCTCGATGGGGACATTATATACATCTATAACGTTGTATATCCTAACCTAAGGCAACCTAACATCTCGGATGTAATATTTTACAACATTCCTGGCATGTCGGTCCCTACTTCTCGGTGGGAACATTGTATACGTCTATAACGATATATATTCTAGCCTAAGGCAACCTAACATGTCGAATGTAATATTTTACAACATTCCTGTCGTGTCGTCGCCTGCTTCTCGATGGGGACATTATATACGTCTATAACGTTGTATATTCTAACCTAACGCAACCTAACATCTGGGATGTTATATTTTACAACATTCCTGGCGTGTCGTCGCCTACTTCTGGATGGGGACATTATATACATCTATAACGTCATATATTCTAACCTAAGGGAACCTAACATCTCGGGTGTAATATTTTACAACATTCCTGGCGTGTCGTCGCCTACTTCTCGATGGGGACATTATATACGTCTATAACGTTGTATATCCTAACCTAAGGCAACCTAACATCTCGGATGTAATATTTTACAACATTCCTGGCATGTCGGTCCCTACTTCTCGGTGGGAACATTATATACGTCTATAACGATATATATTCTAGCCTAAGGCAACCTAACATGTCGAATGTAATATTTTACAACATTCCTGTCGTGTCGTCGCCTGCTTCTCGATGGGGACATTATATACGTCTATAACGTTGTATATTCTAACCTAACGCAACCTAACATCTGGGATGTTATATTTTACAACATTCCTGGCGTGTCGTCGCCTACTTCTGGATGGGGACATTATATACATCTATAACGTCATATATCCTAACCTAAGGGAACCTAACATCTCGGGTGTAATATTTTACAACATTCCTGGCGTGTCGTCGCCTACTTCTCGATGGGGACATTATATACGTCTATAACGTTGTATATCCTAACCTAAGGCAACCTAACATCTCGGATGTAATATTTTACAACATTCCTGGCATGTCGGTCCCTACTTCTCGGTGGGAACATTGTATACGTCTATAACGATATATATTCTAGCCTAAGGCAACCTAACATGTCGAATGTAATATTTTACAACATTCCTGTCGTGTCGTCGCCTGCTTCTCGATGGGGACATTATATACGTCTATAACGTTGTATATTCTAACCTAACGCAACCTAACATCTGGGATGTTATATTTTACAACATTCCTGGCGTGTCGTCGCCTACTTCTGGATGGGGACATTATATACATCTATAACGTCATATATCCTAACCTAAGGGAACCTAACATCTCGGGTGTAATATTTTACAACATTCCTGGCGTGTCGTCGCCTACTTCTCGATGGGGACATTATATACGTCTATAACGTTGTACATCCTAACCTAAGGCAACCTAACATCTCGGATGTAATATTTTACAACATTCCTGGCATGTCGGTCCCTACTTCTCGGTGGGAACATTATATACGTCTATAACGATATATATTCTAGCCTAAGGCAACCTAACATGTCGAATGTAATATTTTACAACATTCCTGTCGTGTCGTCGCCTGCTTCTCGATGGGGACATTATATACGTCTATAACGTTGTATATTCTAACCTAACGCAACCTAACATCTGGGATGTTATATTTTACAACATTCCTGGCGTGTCGTCGCCTACTTCTGGATGGGGACATTATATACATCTATAACGTCATATATCCTAACCTAAGGGAACCTAACATCTCGGGTGTAATATTTTACAACATTCCTGGCGTGTCGTCGCCTACTTCTCGATGGGGACATTGTATACGTCTATAACGATATATATCCTAGCCTAAGGCAACCTAACATGTCGAATGTAATATTTTACAACATTCCTGTCGCGTCGTCGCCTGCTTCTCGATGGGGACATTATATACGACTATAACGTTGTATATCCTAACCTAACGGAACCTAACATCTCGGGTGTAATATTATACAACATTCCTGGCTTGTCGTCGCCTACTTCTCGATGGGGACATTATATACATCTATAACGTTGTATATCCTAACCTAAGGCAACCTAACATCTCGGATGTAATATTTTACAACATTCCTGGCATGTCGGTCCCTACTTCTCGGTGGAAACAATGTATACGTCTATAACGATATATATGCTAGCCTAAGGCAACCCAACATGTAGAATGTAATATTTTACAACATTCGTGGCGTGTAGTCGCCTACTTCTCGATGGGGACATTATATACATCTATAACGTTGTATATCCTAACCTAAGGCAACCTAACATCTCGGATGTAATATTTTACAACATTCCTGGCATGTCGGTACCTACTTCTCGGTGGGAACATTGTATACGTCTATAACGATATATATTCTAGCCTAAGGCAACCTAACATGTCGAATATTTTACAACATTCCTGTCGTGTCGTCGCCTGCTTCTCGATGGGGACATTATATACGTCTATAACGTTGTATATTCTAACCTAAGGCAACCTAACATCTGGGATGTTATATTTTACAACATTCCTGGCGTGTCGTCGCCTACTTCTGGATGGGGACATTATATACATCTATAACGTCATATATCCTAACCTAAGGGAACCTAACATCTCGGGTGTAATATTTTACAACATTCCTGGCGTGTCGTCGCCTACTTCTCGATGGGGACATTATATACGTCTATAACGTTGTATATCCTAACCTAAGGCAACCTAACATCTCGGATGTAATATTTTACAACATTCCTGGCATGTCGGTCCCTACTTCTCGGTGGGAACATTATATACGTCTATAACGATATATATTCTAGCCTAAGGCAACCTAACATGTCGAATGTAATATTTTACAACATTCCTGGCGTGTCGTCGCCTACTTCTCGATGGGGATATTATATACGTCTATAACGTTGTATATCCTAACCTAAGGCAACCTAACATCTCGGATGTAATATTTTACAACATTCTGGCGTGTCGTCGCCTGCTTCTCGATGGGAACATTATATACGTCTATAACCTTGTATATACTAACCTAACGCAACCTAACATCTGGGATGTAATATTTTACAACATTCCTGGCATGTCGGTCCCTACGTCTCCGTGGGTACATTATATACGTCTATAACGTTGTATATCCTAACCTAACGCAACCTAACATCTGGGATGTAATATTTTAAAACATTCCTGGCATGTCGGTCCCTACGTCTCGGTGGAAACAATGTATACGTCTATAACGATATATATGCTAGCCTAAGGCAACCCAACATGTAGAATGTAATATTTTACAACATTCCTGGCGTGTCGTCGCCTACTTCTCGATGGGGACATTATATACATCTATAACGTTGTATATCCTAACCTAAGGCAACCTAACATCTCGGATGTAATATTTTACAACATTCCTGGCATGTCGGTCCCTACTTCTCGGTGGGAACATTGTATACGTCTATAACGATATATATTCTAGCCTAAGGCAACCTAACATGTCGAATGTAATATTTTACAACATTCCTGTCGTGTCGTCGCCTGCTTCTCGATGGGGACATTATATACGTCTATAACGTTGTATATTCTAACCTAACGCAACCTAACATCTGGGATGTTATATTTTACAACATTCCTGGCGTGTCGTCGCCTACTTCTGGATGGGGACATTATATACATCTATAACGTCATATATTCTAACCTAAGGGAACCTAACATCTCGGGTGTAATATTTTACAACATTCCTGGCGTGTCGTCGCCTACTTCTCGATGGGGACATTATATACGTCTATAACGTTGTATATCCTAACCTAAGGCAACCTAACATCTCGGATGTAATATTTTACAACATTCCTGGCATGTCGGTCCCTACTTCTCGGTGGGAACATTATATACGTCTATAACGATATATATTCTAGCCTAAGGCAACCTAACATGTCGAATGTAATATTTTACAACATTCCTGTCGTGTCGTCGCCTGCTTCTCGATGGGGACATTATATACGTCTATAACGTTGTATATTCTAACCTAACGCAACCTAACATCTGGGATGTTATATTTTACAACATTCCTGGCGTGTCGTCGCCTACTTCTGGATGGGGACATTATATACATCTATAACGTCATATATCCTAACCTAAGGGAACCTAACATCTCGGGTGTAATATTTTACAACATTCCTGGCGTGTCGTCGCCTACTTCTCGATGGGGACATTATATACGTCTATAACGTTGTATATCCTAACCTAAGGCAACCTAACATCTCGGATGTAATATTTTACAACATTCCTGGCATGTCGGTCCCTACTTCTCGGTGGGAACATTATATACGTCTATAACGATATATATTCTAGCCTAAGGCAACCTAACATGTCGAATGTAATATTTTACAACATTCCTGGCGTGTCGTCGCCTGCTTCTCGATGGGGACATTATATACGTCTATAACGTTGTATATTCTAACCTAACGCAACGTAACATCTGGGATGTTATATTTTACAACATTCCTGGCGTGTCGTCGCCTACTTCTGGATGGGGACATTATATACATCTATAACGTCATATATCCTAACCTAAGGGAACCTAACATCTCGGGTGTAATATTTTACAACATTCCTGGCGTGTCGTCGCCTACTTCTCGATGGGGACATTATATACGTCTATAACGTTGTATATCCTAACCTAAGGCAACCTAACATCTCGGATGTAATATTTTACAACATTCCTGGCATGTCGGTCCCTACTTCTCGGTGGGAACATTATATACGTCTATAACGATATATATTCTAGCCTAAGGCAACCTAACATGTCGAATGTAATATTTTACAACATTCCTGGCGTGTCGTCGCCTACTTCTCGATGGGGATATTATATACGTCTATAACGTTGTATATCCTAACGTAAGGCAACCTAACATCTCGGATGTAATATTTTACAACATTCTGGCGTGTCGTCGCCTGCTTCTCGATGGGAACATTATATACGTCTATAACCTTGTATATACTAACCTAACGCAACCTAACATCTGGGATGTAATATTTTACAACATTCCTGGCATGTCGGTCCCTACGTCTCCGTGGGTACATTATATACGTCTATAACGTTGTATATCCTAACCTAACGCAACCTAACATCTGGGATGTAATATTTTAAAACATTCCTGGCATGTCGGTCCCTACGTCTCGGTGGAAACAATGTATACGTCTATAACGATATATATGCTAGCCTAAGGCAACCCAACATGTAGAATGTAATATTTTACAACATTCCTGGCGTGTCGTCGCCTACTTCTCGATGGGGACATTATATACATCTATAACGTTGTATATCCTAACCTAAGGCAACCTAACATCTCGGATGTAATATTTTACAACATTCCTGGCATGTCGGTCCCTACTTCTCGGTGGGAACATTGTATACGTCTATAACGATATATATTCTAGCCTAAGGCAACCTAACATGTCGAATGTAATATTTTACAACATTCCTGTCGTGTCGTCGCCTGCTTCTCGATGTTGACATTATATACGTCTATAACGTTGTATATTCTAACCTAACGCAACCTAACATCTGGGATGTCATATTTTACAACATTCCTGGCGTGTCGTCGCCTACTTCTGGATGGGGACATTATATACATCTATAACGTCATATATCCTAACCTAAGGGAACCTAACATCTCGGGTGTAATATTTTACAACATTCCTGGCGTGTCGTCGCCTACTTCTCGATGGGGACATTATATACGTCTATAACGTTGTATATCCTAACCTAAGGCAACCTAACATCTCGGATGTAATATTTTACAACATTCCTGGCATGTCGGTCCCTACTTCTCGGTGGGAACATTATATACGTCTATAACGATATATATTCTAGCCTAAGGCAACCTAATATGTCGAATGTAATATTTTACAACATTCCTGTCGTGTCGTCGCCTGCTTCTCGATGGGGACATTATATACGTCTATAACGTTGTATATTCTAACCTAACGCAACCTAACATCTGGGATGTTATATTTTACAACATTCCTGGCGTGTCGTCGCCTACTTCTGGATGGGGACATTATATACATCTATAACGTCATATATCCTAACCTAAGGGAACCTAACATCTCGGGTGTAATATTTTACAACATTCCTGGCGTGTCGTCGCCTACTTCTCGATGGGGACATTATATACGTCTATAACGTTGTATATCCTAACCTAAGGCAACCTAACATCTCGGATGTAATATTTTACAACATTCCTGGCATGTCGGTCCCTACTTCTGGGTGGGAACATTATATACGTCTATAACGATATATATTCTAGCCTAAGGCAACCTAACATGTCGAATGTAATATTTTACAACATTCCTGGCGTGTCGTCGCCTGCTTCTCGATGGGGACATTATATACGTCTATAACGTTGTATATTCTAACCTAACGCAACGTAACATCTGGGATGTTATATTTTACAACATTCCTGGCGTGTCGTCGCCTACTTCTGGATGGGGACATTATATACATCTATAACGTCATATATCCTAACCTAAGGGAACCTAATATCTCGGGTGTAATATTTTACAACATTCCTGGCGTGTCGTCGCCTACTTCTCGATGGGGACATTATATACGTCTATAACGTTGTATATCCTAACCTAAGGCAACCTAACATCTCGGATGTAATATTTTACAACATTCCTGGCATGTCGGTCCCTACTTCTCGGTGGGAACATTATATACGTCTATAACGTTGTATATCCTAACCTAAGGCAACCTAACATCTCGGATGTAATATTTTACAACATTCCTGGCATGTCGGTCCCTACTTCTCGGTGGGAACATTATATACGTCTATAACGATATATATTCTAGCCTAAGGCAACCTAACATGTCGAATGTAATATTTTACAACATTCCTGTCGTGTCGTCGCCTGCTTCTCGATGGGGACATTATATACGTCTATAACGTTGTATATTCTAACCTAACGCAACCTAACATCTGGGATGTTATATTTTACAACATTCCTGGCGTGTCGTCGCCTACTTCTGGATGGGGACATTATATACATCTATAACGTCATATATCCTAACCTAAGGGAACCTAACATGTAGAATGTAATATTTTACAACATTCCTGGCGTGTCGTCGCCTACTTCTCGATGGGGACATTATATACGTCTATAACGTTGTATATCCTAACCTAAGGCAACCCAACATGTAGAATGTAATATTTTACAACATTCCTGGCGTGTCGTCGCCTACTTCTCGATGGGGACATTATATACATCTATAACGTTGTATATCCTAACCTAAGGCAACCTAACATCTCGGATGTAATATTTTACAACATTCCTGGCATGTCGGTCCCTACTTCTCGGTGGGAACATTGTATACGTCTATAACGATATATATTCTAGCCTAAGGCAACCTAACATGTCGAATTTAATATTTTACAACATTCCTGTCGTGTCGTCGCCTACTTCTGGATGGGGACATTATATACATCTATAACGTCATATATCCTAACCTAAGGGAACCTAACATCTCGGGTGTAATATTTTACAACATTCCTGGCGTGTCGTCGCCTACTTCTCGATGGGGACATTATATACGTCTATAACGTTGTATATCCTAACCTAAGGCAACCTAACATCTCGGATGTAATATTTTACAACATTCCTGGCATGTCGGTCCCTACTTCTCGGTGGGAACATTATATACGTCTATAACGATATATATTCTAGCCTAAGGCAACCTAACATGTCGAATGTAATATTTTACAACATTCCTGGCGTGTCGTCGCCTACTTCTCGATGGGGATATTATATACGTCTATAACGTTGTATATCCTAACCTAAGGCAACCTAACATCTCGGATGTAATATTTTACAACATTCTGGCGTGTCGTCGCCTGCTTCTCGATGGGAACATTATATACGTCTATAACCTTGTATATACTAACCTAACGCAACCTAACATCTGGGATGTAATATTTTACAACATTCCTGGCATGTCGGTCCCTACGTCTCCGTGGGTACATTATATACGTCTATAACGTTGTATATCCTAACCTAACGCAACCTAACATCTGGGATGTAATATTTTAAAACATTCCTGGCATGTCGGTCCCTACGTCTCGGTGGAAACAATGTATACGTCTATAACGATATATATGCTAGCCTAAGGCAACCCAACATGTAGAATGTAATATTTTACAACATTCCTGGCGTGTCGTCGCCTACTTCTCGATGGGGACATTATATACATCTATAACGTTGTATATCCTAACCTAAGGCAACCTAACATCTCGGATGTAATATTTTACAACATTCCTGGCATGTCGGTCCCTACTTCTCGGTGGGAACATTGTATACGTCTATAACGATATATATTCTAGCCTAAGGCAACCTAACATGTCGAATGTAATATTTTACAACATTCCTGTCGTGTCGTCGCCTGCTTCTCGATGGGGACATTATATACGTCTATAACGTTGTATATTCTAACCTAACGCAACCTAACATCTGGGATGTTATATTTTACAACATTCCTGGCGTGTCGTCGCCTACTTCTGGATGGGGACATTATATACATCTATAACGTCATATATCCTAACCTAAGGGAACCTAACATCTCGGGTGTAATATTTTACAACATTCCTGGCGTGTCGTCGCCTACTTCTCGATGGGGACATTATATACGTCTATAACGTTGTATATCCTAACCTAAGGCAACCTAACATCTCGGGTGTAATATTTTACAACATTCCTGGCGTGTCGTCGCCTACTTCTCGATGGGGACATTATATACGTCTATAACGTTGTATATCCTAACCTAAGGCAACCTAACATCTCGGATGTAATATTTTACAACATTCCTGGCATGTCGGTCCCTACTTCTCGGTGGGAACATTATATACGTCTATAACGATATATATTCTAGCCTAAGGCAACCTAACATGTCGAATGTAATATTTTACAACATTCCTGTCGTGTCGTCGCCTGCTTCTCGATGGGGACATTATATACGTCTATAACGTTGTATATTCTAACCTAACGCAACCTAACATCTGGGATGTTATATTTTACAACATTCCTGGCATGTCGGTCCCTACTTCTCGGTGGGAACATTGTATACGTCTATAACGATATATATTCTAGCCTAAGGCAACCTAACATGTCGAATGTAATATTTTACAACATTCCTGTCGTGTCGTCGCCTGCTTCTCGATGGGGACATTATATACGTCTATAACGTTGTATATTCTAACCTAACGCAACCCAACATCTGGGATGTTATATTTTACAACATTCCTGGCGTGTCGTCGCCTACTTCTGGATGGGGACATTATATACATCTATAACGTCATATATCCTAACCTAAGGGAACCTAACATCTCGGGTGTAATATTTTACAACATTCCTGGCGTGTCGTCGCCTACTTCTCGATGGGGACATTATATACGTCTATAACGTTGTATATCCTAACCTAAGGCAACCTAACATCTCGGATGTAATATTTTACAACATTCCTGGCATGTCGGTCCCTACTTCTCGGTGGGACCATTATATACGTCTATAACGATATATATTCTAGCCTAAGGCAACCTAACATGTCGAATGTAATATTTTACAACATTCCTGGCATGTCGGTCCCTACTTCTCGGTGGGAACATTATATACGTCTATAACGATATATATTCTAGCCTAAGGCAACCTAACATGTCGAATGTAATATTTTACAACATTCCTGGCGTGTCGTCGCCTACTTCTCGATGGGGATATTATATACGTCTATAACGTTGTATATCCTAACCTAAGGCAACCTAACATCTCGGATGTAATATTTTACAACATTCTGGCGTGTCGTCGCCTACTTCTGGATGGGGACATTATATACATCTATAACGTCATATATCCTAACCTAAGGGAACCTAACATCTCGGGTGTAATATTTTACAACATTCCTGGCGTGTCGTCGCCTACTTCTCGATGGGGACATTATATACGTCTATAACGTTGTATATCCTAACCTAAGGCAACCTAACATCTCGGATGTAATATTTTACAACATTCCTGGCATGTCGGTCCCTACTTCTCGGTGGGAACATTATATACGTCTATAACGATATATATTCTAGCCTAAGGCAACCTAACATGTCGAATGTAATATTTTACAACATTCCTGGCGTGTCGTCGCCTGCTTCTCGATGGGGACATTATATACGTCTATAACGTTGTATATTCTAACCTAACGCAACGTAACATCTGGGATGTTATATTTTACAACATTCCTGGCGTGTCGTCGCCTACTTCTGGATGGGGACATTATATACATCTATAACGTCATATATCCTAACCTAAGGGAACCTAACATCTCGGGTGTAATATTTTACAACATTCCTGGCGTGTCGTCGCCTACTTCTCGATGGGGACATTATATACGTCTATAACGTTGTATATCCTAACCTAAGGCAACCTAACATCTCGGATGTAATATTTTACAACATTCCTGGCATGTCGGTCCCTACTTCTCGGTGGGAACATTATATACGTCTATAACGATATATATTCTAGCCTAAGGCAACCTAACATGTCGAATGTAATATTTTACAACATTCCTGGCGTGTCGTCGCCTACTTCTCGATGGGGATATTATATACGTCTATAACGTTGTATATCCTAACCTAAGGCAACCTAACATCTCGGATGTAATATTTTACAACATTCTGGCGTGTCGTCGCCTGCTTCTCGATGGGAACATTATATACGTCTATAACCTTGTATATACTAACCTAACGCAACCTAACATCTGGGATGTAATATTTTACAACATTCCTGGCATGTCGGTCCCTACGTCTCCGTGGGTACATTATATACGTCTATAACGTTGTATATCCTAACCTAACGCAACCTAACATCTGGGATGTAATATTTTAAAACATTCCTGGCATGTCGGTCCCTACGTCTCGGTGGAAACAATGTATACGTCTATAACGATATATATGCTAGCCTAAGGCAACCCAACATGTAGAATGTAATATTTTACAACATTCCTGGCGTGTCGTCGCCTACTTCTCGATGGGGACATTATATACATCTATAACGTTGTATATCCTAACCTAAGGCAACCTAACATCTCGGATGTAATATTTTACAACATTCCTGGCATGTCGGTCCCTACTTCTCGGTGGGAACATTGTATACGTCTATAACGATATATATTCTAGCCTAAGGCAACCTAACATGTCGAATGTAATATTTTACAACATTCCTGTCGTGTCGTCGCCTGCTTCTCGATGGGGACATTATATACGTCTATAACGTTGTATATTCTAACCTAACGCAACCTAACATCTGGGATGTTATATTTTACAACATTCCTGGCGTGTCGTCGCCTACTTCTGGATGGGGACATTATATACATCTATAACGTCATATATCGTAACCTAAGGGAACCTAACATCTCGGGTGTAATATTTTACAACATTCCTGGCGTGTCGTCGCCTACTTCTCGATGGGGACATTATATACATCTATAACGTTGTATATCCTAACCTAAGGCAACCTAACATCTCGGATGTAATATTTTACAACATTCCTGGCATGTCGGTCCCTACTTCTCGGTGGGAACATTGTATACGTCTATAACGATATATATTCTAGCCTAAGGCAACCTAACATGTCGAATGTAATATTTTACAACATTCCTGTCGTGTCGTCGCCTGCTTCTCGATGGGGACATTATATACGTCTATAACGTTGTATATTCTAACCTAACGCAACCTAACATCTGGGATGTTATATTTTACAACATTCCTGGCGTGTCGTCGCCTACTTCTGGATGGGGACATTATATACATCTATAACGTCATATATCCTAACCTAAGGGAACCTAACATCTCGGGTGTAATATTTTACAACATTCCTGGCGTGTCGTCGCCTACTTCTCGATGGGGACATTATATACGTCTATAACGTTGTATATCCTAACCTAAGGCAACCTAACATCTCGGGTGTAATATTTTACAACATTCCTTGCGTGTCGTCGCCTACTTCTCGATGGGGACATTATATACGTCTATAACGTTGTATATCCTAACCTAAGGCAACCTAACATCTCGGATGTAATATTTTACAACATTCCTGGCATGTCGGTCCCTACTTCTCGGTGGGAACATTATATACGTCTATAACGATATATATTCTAGCCTAAGGCAACCTAACATGTCGAATGTAATATTTTACAACATTCCTGTCGTGTCGTCGCCTGCTTCTCGATGGGGACATTATATACGTCTATAACGTTGTATATTCTAACCTAACGCAACCTAACATCTGGGATGTTATATTTTACAACATTCCTGGCATGTCGGTCCCTACTTCTCGGTGGGAACATTGTATACGTCTATAACGATATATATTCTAGCCTAAGGCAACCTAACATGTCGAATGTAATATTTTACAACATTCCTGTCGTGTCGTCGCCTGCTTCTCGATGGGGACATTATATACGTCTATAACGTTGTATATTCTAACCTAACGCAACCTAACATCTGGGATGTTATATTTTACAACATTCCTGGCGTGTCGTCGCCTACTTCTGGATGGGGACATTATATACATCTATAACGTCATATATCCTAACCTAAGGGAACCTAACATCTCGGGTGTAATATTTTACAACATTCCTGGCGTGTCGTCGCCTACTTCTCGATGGGGACATTATATACGTCTATAACGTTGTATATCCTAACCTAAGGCAACCTAACATCTCGGATGTAATATTTTACAACATTCCTGGCATGTCGGTCCCTACTTCTCGGTGGGAACATTATATACGTCTATAACGATATATATTCTAGCCTAAGGCAACCTAACATGTCGAATGTAATATTTTACAACATTCCTGGCATGTCGGTCCCTACTTCTCGGTGGGAACATTATATACGTCTATAACGATATATATTCTAGCCTAAGGCAACCTAACATGTCGAATGTAATATTTTACAACATTCCTGGCGTGTCGTCGCCTACTTCTCGATGGGGATATTATATACGTCTATAACGTTGTATATCCTAACCTAAGGCAACCTAACATCTCGGATGTAATATTTTACAACATTCTGGCGTGTCGTCGCCTACTTCTGGATGGGGACATTATATACATCTATAACGTCATATATCCTAACCTAAGGGAACCTAACATCTCGGGTGTAATATTTTACAACATTCCTGGCGTGTCGTCGCCTACTTCTCGATGGGGACATTATATACGTCTATAACGTTGTATATCCTAACCTAAGGCAACCTAACATCTCGGATGTAATATTTTACAACATTCCTGGCATGTCGGTCCCTACTTCTCGGTGGGAACATTATATACGTCTATAACGATATATATTCTAGCCTAAGGCAACCTAACATGTCGAATGTAATATTTTACAACATTCCTGGCGTGTCGTCGCCTGCTTCTCGATGGGGACATTATATACGTCTATAACGTTGTATATTCTAACCTAACGCAACGTAACATCTGGGATGTTATATTTTACAACATTCCTGGCGTGTCGTCGCCTACTTCTGGATGGGGACATTATATACATCTATAACGTCATATATCCTAACCTAAGGGAACCTAACATCTCGGGTGTAATATTTTACAACATTCCTGGCGTGTCGTCGCCTACTTCTCGATGGGGACATTATATACGTCTATAACGTTGTATATCCTAACCTAAGGCAACCTAACATCTCGGATGTAATATTTTACAACATTCCTGGCATGTCGGTCCCTACTTCTCGGTGGGAACATTATATACGTCTATAACGATATATATTCTAGCCTAAGGCAACCTAACATGTCGAATGTAATATTTTACAACATTCCTGGCGTGTCGTCGCCTACTTCTCGATGGGGATATTATATACGTCTATAACGTTGTATATCCTAACCTAAGGCAACCTAACATCTCGGATGTAATATTTTACAACATTCTGGCGTGTCGTCGCCTGCTTCTCGATGGGAACATTATATACGTCTATAACCTTGTATATACTAACCTAACGCAACCTAACATCTGGGATGTAATATTTTACAACATTCCTGGCATGTCGGTCCCTACGTCTCCGTGGGTACATTATATACGTCTATAACGTTGTATATCCTAACCTAACGCAACCTAACATCTGGGATGTAATATTTTAAAACATTCCTGGCATGTCGGTCCCTACGTCTCGGTGGAAACAATGTATACGTCTATAACGATATATATGCTAGCCTAAGGCAACCCAACATGTAGAATGTAATATTTTACAACATTCCTGGCGTGTCGTCGCCTACTTCTCGATGGGGACATTATATACATCTATAACGTTGTATATCCTAACCTAAGGCAACCTAACATCTCGGATGTAATATTTTACAACATTCCTGGCATGTCGGTCCCTACTTCTCGGTGGGAACATTGTATACGTCTATAACGATATATATTCTAGCCTAAGGCAACCTAACATGTCGAATTTAATATTTTACAACATTCCTGTCGTGTCGTCGCCTACTTCTGGATGGGGACATTATATACATCTATAACGTCATATATCCTAACCTAAGGGAACCTAACATCTCGGGTGTAATATTTTACAACATTCCTGGCGTGTCGTCGCCTACTTCTCGATGGGGACATTATATACGTCTATAACGTTGTATATCCTAACCTAAGGCAACCTAACATCTCGGATGTAATATTTTACAACATTCCTGGCATGTCGGTCCCTACTTCTCGGTGGGAACATTATATACGTCTATAACGATATATATTCTAGCCTAAGGCAACCTAACATGTCGAATGTAATATTTTACAACATTCCTGGCGTGTCGTCGCCTACTTCTCGATGGGGATATTATATACGTCTATAACGTTGTATATCCTAACCTAAGGCAACCTAACATCTCGGATGTAATATTTTACAACATTCTGGCGTGTCGTCGCCTGCTTCTCGATGGGAACATTATATACGTCTATAACCTTGTATATACTAACCTAACGCAACCTAACATCTGGGATGTAATATTTTACAACATTCCTGGCATGTCGGTCCCTACGTCTCCGTGGGTACATTATATACGTCTATAACGTTGTATATCCTAACCTAACGCAACCTAACATCTGGGATGTAATATTTTAAAACATTCCTGGCATGTCGGTCCCTACGTCTCGGTGGAAACAATGTATACGTCTATAACGATATATATGCTAGCCTAAGGCAACCCAACATGTAGAATGTAATATTTTACAACATTCCTGGCGTGTCGTCGCCTACTTCTCGATGGGGACATTATATACATCTATAACGTTGTATATCCTAACCTAAGGCAACCTAACATCTCGGATGTAATATTTTACAACATTCCTGGCATGTCGGTCCCTACTTCTCGGTGGGAACATTGTATACGTCTATAACGATATATATTCTAGCCTAAGGCAACCTAACATGTCGAATGTAATATTTTACAACATTCCTGTCGTGTCGTCGCCTGCTTCTCGATGGGGACATTATATACGTCTATAACGTTGTATATTCTAACCTAACGCAACCTAACATCTGGGATGTTATATTTTACAACATTCCTGGCGTGTCGTCGCCTACTTCTGGATGGGGACATTATATACATCTATAACGTCATATATCGTAACCTAAGGGAACCTAACATCTCGGGTGTAATATTTTACAACATTCCTGGCGTGTCGTCGCCTACTTCTCGATGGGGACATTATATACGTCTATAACGTTGTATATCCTAACCTAAGGCAACCTAACATCTCGGGTGTAATATTTTACAACATTCCTGGCGTGTCGTCGCCTACTTCTCGATGGGGACATTATATACGTCTATAACGTTGTATATCCTAACCTAAGGCAACCTAACATCTCGGATGTAATATTTTACAACATTCCTGGCATGTCGGTCCCTACTTCTCGGTGGGAACATTATATACGTCTATAACGATATATATTCTAGCCTAAGGCAACCTAACATGTCGAATGTAATATTTTACAACATTCCTGTCGTGTCGTCGCCTGCTTCTCGATGGGGACATTATATACGTCTATAACGTTGTATATTCTAACCTAACGCAACCTAACATCTGGGATGTTATATTTTACAACATTCCTGGCATGTCGGTCCCTACTTCTCGGTGGGAACATTGTATACGTCTATAACGATATATATTCTAGCCTAAGGCAACCTAACATGTCGAATGTAATATTTTACAACATTCCTGTCGTGTCGTCGCCTGCTTCTCGATGGGGACATTATATACGTCTATAACGTTGTATATTCTAACCTAACGCAACCTAACATCTGGGATGTTATATTTTACAACATTCCTGGCGTGTCGTCGCCTACTTCTGGATGGGGACATTATATACATCTATAACGTCATATATCCTAACCTAAGGGAACCTAACATCTCGGGTGTAATATTTTACAACATTCCTGGCGTGTCGTCGCCTACTTCTCGATGGGGACATTATATACGTCTATAACGTTGTATATCCTAACCTAAGGCAACCTAACATCTCGGATGTAATATTTTACAACATTCCTGGCATGTCGGTCCCTACTTCTCGGTGGGAACATTATATACGTCTATAACGATATATATTCTAGCCTAAGGCAACCTAACATGTCGAATGTAATATTTTACAACATTCCTGGCGTGTCGTCGCCTACTTCTCGATGGGGATATTATATACGTCTATAACGTTGTATATCCTAACCTAAGGCAACCTAACATCTCGGATGTAATATTTTACAACATTCTGGCGTGTCGTCGCCTGCTTCTCGATGGGAACATTATATACGTCTATAACCTTGTATATACTAACCTAACGCAACCTAACATCTGGGATGTAATATTTTACAACATTCCTGGCATGTCGGTCCCTACGTCTCCGTGGGAACATTATATACGTCTATAACCTTGTATATACTAACCTAACGCAACCTAACATCTGGGATGTAATATTTTACAACATTCCTGGCATGTCGGTCCCTACGTCTCCGTGGGTACATTATATACGTCTATAACGTTGTATATCCTAACCTAACGCAACCTAACATCTGGGATGTAATATTTTAAAACATTCCTGGCATGTCGGTCCCTACGTCTCGGTGGAAACAATGTATACGTCTATAACGATATATATGCTAGCCTAAGGCAACCCAACATGTAGAATGTAATATTTTACAACATTCCTGGCGTGTCGTCGCCTACTTCTCGATGGGGACATTATATACATCTATAACGTTGTATATCCTAACCTAAGGCAACCTAACATCTCGGATGTAATATTTTACAACATTCCTGGCATGTCGGTCCCTACTTCTCGGTGGGAACATTGTATACGTCTATAACGATATATATTCTAGCCTAAGGCAACCTAACATGTCGAATGTAATATTTTACAACATTCCTGTCGTGTCGTCGCCTGCTTCTCGATGGGGACATTATATACGTCTATAACGTTGTATATTCTAACCTAACGCAACCTAACATCTGGGATGTTATATTTTACAACATTCCTGGCGTGTCGTCGCCTACTTCTGGATGGGGACATTATATACATCTATAACGTCATATATCCTAACCTAAGGGAACCTAACATCTCGGGTGTAATATTTTACAACATTCCTGGCGTGTCGTCGCCTACTTCTCGATGGGGACATTATATACGTCTATAACGTTGTATATCCTAACCTAAGGCAACCTAACATCTCGGATGTAATATTTTACAACATTCCTGGCATGTCGGTCCCTACTTCTCGGTGGGAACATTATATACGTCTATAACGATATATATTCTAGCCTAAGGCAACCTAACATGTCGAATGTAATATTTTACAACATTCCTGGCGTGTCGTCGCCTGCTTCTCGATGGGGACATTATATACGTCTATAACGTTGTATATTCTAACCTAACGCAACGTAACATCTGGGATGTTATATTTTACAACATTCCTGGCGTGTCGTCGCCTACTTCTGGATGGGGACATTATATACATCTATAACGTCATATATCCTAACCTAAGGGAACCTAACGTCTCGGGTGTAATATTTTACAACATTCCTGGCGTGTCGTCGCCTACTTCTCGATGGGGACATTATATACGTCTATAACGTTGTATATCCTAACCTAAGGCAACCTAACATCTCGGATGTAATATTTTACAACATTCCTGGCATGTCGGTCCCTACTTCTCGGTGGGAACATTATATACGTCTATAACGATATATATTCTAGCCTAAGGCAACCTAACATGTCGAATGTAATATTTTACAACATTCCTGGCGTGTCGTCGCCTACTTCTCGATGGGGATATTATATACGTCTATAACGTTGTATATCCTAACCTAAGGCAACCTAACATCTCGGATGTAATATTTTACAACATTCTGGCGTGTCGTCGCCTGCTTCTCGATGGGAACATTATATACGTCTATAACCTTGTATATACTAACCTAACGCAACCTAACATCTGGGATGTAATATTTTACAACATTCCTGGCATGTCGGTCCCTACGTCTCCGTGGGTACATTATATACGTCTATAACGTTGTATATCCTAACCTAACGCAACCTAACATCTGGGATGTAATATTTTAAAACATTCCTGGCATGTCGGTCCCTACGTCTCGGTGGAAACAATGTATACGTCTATAACGATATATATGCTAGCCTAAGGCAACCCAACATGTAGAATGTAATATTTTACAACATTCCTGGCGTGTCGTCGCCTACTTCTCGATGGGGACATTATATACATCTATAACGTTGTATATCCTAACCTAAGGCAACCTAACATCTCGGATGTAATATTTTACAACATTCCTGGCATGTCGGTCCCTACTTCTCGGTGGGAACATTGTATACGTCTATAACGATATATATTCTAGCCTAAGGCAACCTAACATGTCGAATGTAATATTTTACAACATTCCTGTCGTGTCGTCGCCTGCTTCTCGATGGGGACATTATATACGTCTATAACGTTGTATATTCTAACCTAACGCAACCTAACATCTGGGATGTTATATTTTACAACATTCCTGGCGTGTCGTCGCCTACTTCTGGATGGGGACATTATATACATCTATAACGTCATATATCCTAACCTAAGGGAACCTAACATCTCGGGTGTAATATTTTACAACATTCCTGGCGTGTCGTCGCCTACTTCTCGATGGGGACATTATATACGTCTATAACGTTGTATATCCTAACCTAAGGCAACCTAACATCTCGGATGTAATATTTTACAACATTCCTGGCATGTCGGTCCCTACTTCTCGGTGGGAACATTATATACGTCTATAACGATATATATTCTAGCCTAAGGCAACCTAACATGTCGAATGTAATATTTTACAACATTCCTGGCGTGTCGTCGCCTGCTTCTCGATGGGGACATTATATACGTCTATAACGTTGTATATTCTAACCTAACGTAACGTAACATCTGGGATGTTATATTTTACAACATTCCTGGCGTGTCGTCGCCTACTTCTGGATGGGGACATTATATACATCTATAACGTCATATATCCTAACCTAAGGGAACCTAACATCTCGGGTGTAATATTTTACAACATTCCTGGCGTGTCGTCGCCTACTTCTCGATGGGGACATTATATACGTCTATAACGTTGTATATCCTAACCTAAGGCAACCTAACATCTCGGATGTAATATTTTACAACATTCCTGGCATGTCGGTCCCTACTTCTCGGTGGGAACATTATATACGTCTATAACGATATATATTCTAGCCTAAGGCAACCTAACATGTCGAATGTAATATTTTACAACATTCCTGGCGTGTCGTCGCCTACTTCTCGATGGGGATATTATATACGTCTATAACGTTGTATATCCTAACCTAAGGCAACCTAACATCTCGGATGTAATATTTTACAACATTCTGGCGTGTCGTCGCCTGCTTCTCGATGGGAACATTATATACGTCTATAACCTTGTATATACTAACCTAACGCAACCTAACATCTGGGATGTAATATTTTACAACATTCCTGGCATGTCGGTCCCTACGTCTCCGTGGGTACATTATATACGTCTATAACGTTGTATATCCTAACCTAACGCAACCTAACATCTGGGATGTAATATTTTAAAACATTCCTGGCATGTCGGTCCCTACGTCTCGGTGGAAACAATGTATACGTCTATAACGATATATATGCTAGCCTAAGGCAACCCAACATGTAGAATGTAATATTTTACAACATTCCTGGCGTGTCGTCGCCTACTTCTCGATGGGGACATTATATACATCTATAACGTTGTATATCCTAACCTAAGGCAACCTAACATCTCGGATGTAATATTTTACAACATTCCTGGCATGTCGGTCCCTACTTCTCGGTGGGAACATTGTATACGTCTATAACGATATATATTCTAGCCTAAGGCAACCTAACATGTCGAATGTAATATTTTACAACATTCCTGTCGTGTCGTCGCCTGCTTCTCGATGGGGACATTATATACGTCTATAACGTTGTATATTCTAACCTAACGCAACCTAACATCTGGGATGTTATATTTTACAACATTCCTGGCGTGTCGTAGCCTACTTCTGGATGGGGACATTATATACATCTATAACGTCATATATCCTAACCTAAGGGAACCTAACATCTCGGGTGTAATATTTTACAACATTCCTGGCGTGTCGTCGCCTACTTCTCGATGGGGACATTATATACGTCTATAACGTTGTATATCCTAACCTAAGGCAACCTAACATCTCGGATGTAATATTTTACAACATTCCTGGCATGTCGGTCCCTACTTCTCGGTGGGAACATTATATACGTCTATAACGATATATATTCTAGCCTAAGGCAACCTAACATGTCGAATGTAATATTTTACAACATTCCTGGCGTGTCGTCGCCTGCTTCTCGATGGGGACATTATATACGTCTATAACGTTGTATATTCTAACCTAACGCAACGTAACATCTGGGATGTTATATTTTACAACATTCCTGGCGTGTCGTCGCCTACTTCTGGATGGGGACATTATATACATCTATAACGTCATATATCCTAACCTAAGGGAACCTAACGTCTCGGGTGTAATATTTTACAACATTCCTGGCGTGTCGTCGCCTACTTCTCGATGGGGACATTATATACGTCTATAACGTTGTATATCCTAACCTAAGGCAACCTAACATCTCGGATGTAATATTTTACAACATTCCTGGCATGTCGGTCCCTACTTCTCGGTGGGAACATTATATACGTCTATAACGATATATATTCTAGCCTAAGGCAACCTAACATGTCGAATGTAATATTTTACAACATTCCTGGCGTGTCGTCGCCTACTTCTCGATGGGGATATTATATACGTCTATAACGTTGTATATCCTAACCTAAGGCAACCTAACATCTCGGATGTAATATTTTACAACATTCTGGCGTGTCGTCGCCTGCTTCTCGATGGGAACATTATATACGTCTATAACCTTGTATATACTAACCTAACGCAACCTAACATCTGGGATGTAATATTTTACAACATTCCTGGCATGTCGGTCCCTACGTCTCCGTGGGTACATTATATACGTCTATAACGTTGTATATCCTAACCTAACGCAACCTAACATCTGGGATGTAATATTTTAAAACATTCCTGGCATGTCGGTCCCTACGTCTCGGTGGAAACAATGTATACGTCTATAACGATATATATGCTATCCTAAGGCAACCCAACATGTAGAATGTAATATTTTACAACATTCCTGGCGTGTCGTCGCCTACTTCTCGATGGGGACATTATATACATCTATAACGTTGTATATCCTAACCTAAGGCAACCTAACATCTCGGATGTAATATTTTACAACATTCCTGGCATGTCGGTCCCTACTTCTCGGTGGGAACATTGTATACGTCTATAACGATATATATTCTATCCTAAGGCAACCTAACATGTCGAATGCAATATTTTACAACATTCCTGTCGTGTCGTCGCCTGCTTCTCGATGGGGACATTATATACGTCTATAACGTTGTATATTCTAACCTAACGCAACCTAACATCTGGGATGTTATATTTTACAACATTCCTGGCGTGTCGTCGCCTACTTCTGGATGGGGACATTATATACATCTATAACGTCATATATCCTAACCTAAGGGAACCTAACATCTCGGGTGTAATATTTTACAACATTCCTGGCGTGTCGTCGCCTACTTCTCGATGGGGACATTATATACGTCTATAACGTTGTATATCCTAACCTAAGGCAACCTAACATCTCGGATGTAATATTTTACAACATTCCTGGCATGTCGGTCCCTACTTCTCGGTGGGAACATTATATACGTCTATAACGATATATATTCTAGCCTAAGGCAACCTAACATGTCGAATGTAATATTTTACAACATTCCTGGCGTGTCGTCGCCTGCTTCTCGATGGGGACATTATATACGTCTATAACGTTGTATATTCTAACCTAACGCAACGTAACATCTGGGATGTTATATTTTACAACATTCCTGGCGTGTCGTCGCCTACTTCTGGATGGGGACATTATATACATCTATAACGTCATATATCCTAACCTAAGGGAACCTAACATCTCGGGTGTAATATTTTACAACATTCCTGGCGTGTCGTCGCCTACTTCTCGATGGGGACATTATATACGTCTATAACGTTGTATATCCTAACCTAAGGCAACCTAACATCTCGGATGTAATATTTTACAACATTCCTGGCATGTCGGTCCCTACTTCTCGGTGGGAACATTATATACGTCTATAACGATATATATTCTAGCCTAAGGCAACCTAACATGTCGAATGTAATATTTTACAACATTCCTGGCGTGTCGTCGCCTACTTCTCGATGGGGATATTATATACGTCTATAACGTTGTATATCCTAACCTAAGGCAACCTAACATCTCGGATGTAATATTTAACAACATTCTGGCGTGTCGTCGCCTGCTTCTCGATGGGAACATTATATACGTCTATAACCTTGTATATACTAACCTAACGCAACCTAACATCTGGGATGTAATATTTTACAACATTCCTGGCATGTCGGTCCCTACGTCTCCGTGGGTACATTATATACGTCTATAACGTTGTATATCCTAACCTAACGCAACCTAACATCTGGGATGTAATATTTTAAAACATTCCTGGCATGTCGGTCCCTACGTCTCGGTGGAAACAATGTATACGTCTATAACGATATATATGCTAGCCTAAGGCAACCCAACATGTAGAATGTAATATTTTACAACATTCCTGGCGTGTCGTCGCCTACTTCTCGATGGGGACATTATATACATCTATAACGTTGTATATCCTAACCTAAGGCAACCTAACATCTCGGATGTAATATTTTACAACATTCCTGGCATGTCGGTCCCTACTTCTCGGTGGGAACATTGTATACGTCTATAACGATATATATTCTAGCCTAAGGCAACCTAACATGTCGAATGTAATATTTTACAACATTCCTGTCGTGTCGTCGCCTGCTTCTCGATGGGGACATTATATACGTCTATAACGTTGTATATTCTAACCTAACGCAACCTAACATCTGGGATGTTATATTTTACAACATTCCTGGCGTGTCGTCGCCTACTTCTGGATGGGGACATTATATACATCTATAACGTCATATATCCTAACCTCAGGGAACCTAACATCTCGGGTGTAATATTTTACAACATTCCTGGCGTGTCGTCGCCTACTTCTCGATGGGGACATTATATACGTCTATAACGTTGTATATCCTAACCTAAGGCAACCTAACATCTCGGATGTAATATTTTACAACATTCCTGGCATGTCGGTCCCTACTTCTCGGTGGGAACATTATATACGTCTATAACGATATATATTCTAGCCTAAGGCAACCTAACATGTCGAATGTAATATTTTACAACATTCCTGGCGTGTCGTCGCCTGCTTCTCGATGGGGACATTATATACGTCTATAACGTTGTATATTCTAACCTAACGCAACGTAACATCTGGGATGTTATATTTTACAACATTCCTGGCGTGTCGTCGCCTACTTCTGGATGGGGACATTATATACATCTATAACGTCATATATCCTAACCTAAGGGAACCTAACATCTCGGGTGTAATATTTTACAACATTCCTGGCGTGTCGTCGCCTACTTCTCGATGGGGACATTATATACGTCTATAACGTTGTATATCCTAACCTAAGGCAACCTAACATCTCGGATGTAATATTTTACAACATTCCTGGCATGTCGGTCCCTACTTCTCGGTGGGAACATTATATACGTCTATAACGATATATATTCTAGCCTAAGGCAACCTAACATGTCGAATGTAATATTTTACAACATTCCTGGCGTGTCGTCGCCTACTTCTCGATGGGGATATTATATACGTCTATAACGTTGTATATCCTAACCTAAGGCAACCTAACATCTCGGATGTAATATTTTACAACATTCTGGCGTGTCGTCGCGTGCTTCTCGATGGGAACATTATATACGTCTATAACCTTGTATATACTAACCTAACGCAACCTAACATCTGGGATGTAATATTTTACAACATTCCTGGCATGTCGGTCCCTACGTCTCCGTGGGTACATTATATACGTCTATAACGTTGTATATCCTAACCTAACGCAACCTAACATCTGGGATGTAATATTTTAAAACATTCCTGGCATGTCGGTCCCTACGTCTCGGTGGAAACAATGTATACGTCTATAACGATATATATGCTAGCCTAAGGCAACCCAACATGTAGAATGTAATATTTTACAACATTCCTGGCGTGTCGTCGCCTACTTCTCGATGGGGACATTATATACATCTATAACGTTGTATATCCTAACCTAAGGCAACCTAACATCTCGGATGTAATATTTTACAACATTCCTGGCATGTCGGTCCCTACTTCTCGGTGGGAACATTGTATACGTCTATAACGATATATATTCTAGCCTAAGGCAACCTAACATGTCGAATGTAATATTTTGCAACATTCCTGTCGTGTCGTCGCCTGCTTCTCGATGGGGACATTATATACGTCTATAACGTTGTATATTCTAACCTAACGCAACCTAACATCTGGGATGTTATATTTTACAACATTCCTGGCGTGTCGTCGCCTACTTCTGGATGGGGACATTATATACATCTATAACGTCATATATCCTAACCTAAGGGAACCTAACATCTCGGGTGTAATATTTTACAACATTCCTGGCGTGTCGTCGCCTACTTCTCGATGGGGACATTATATACGTCTATAACGTTGTATATCCTAACCTAAGGCAACCTAACATCTCGGATGTAATATTTTACAACATTCCTGGCATGTCGGTCCCTACTTCTCGGTGGGAACATTATATACGTCTATAACGATATATATTCTAGCCTAAGGCAACCTAACATGTCGAATGTAATATTTTACAACATTCCTGTCGTGTCGTCGCCTGCTTCTCGATGGGGACATTATATACGTCTATAACGTTGTATATTCTAACCTAACGCAACCTAACATCTGGGATGTTATATTTTACAACATTCCTGGCGTGTCGTCGCCTACTTCTGGATGGGGACATTATATACATCTATAACGTCATATATCCTAACCTAAGGGAACCTAACATCTCGGGTGTAATATTTTACAACATTCCTGGCGTGTCGTCGCCTACTTCTCGATGGGGACATTATATACGTCTATAACGTTGTATATCCTAACCTAAGGCAACATAACATCTCGGATGTAATATTTTACAACATTCCTGGCATGTCGGTCCCTACTTCTCGGTGGGAACATTATATACGTCTATAACGATATATATTCTAGCCTAAGGCAACCTAACATGTCGAATGTAATATTTTACAACATTCCTGGCGTGTCGTCGCCTGCTTCTCGATGGGGACATTATATACGTCTATAACGTTGTATATTCTAACCTAACG
Source organism: Xylocopa violacea (assembly GCA_963969225.1). Taxonomy (NCBI): domain Eukaryota; kingdom Metazoa; phylum Arthropoda; class Insecta; order Hymenoptera; family Apidae; genus Xylocopa; species Xylocopa violacea. The sequence goes on along the minus strand of CAXAJV010000263.1, from coordinate 304,988 downwards.
CAACGTAACATCTGGGATGTTATATTTTACAACATTCCTGGCGTGTCGTCGCCTACTTCTGGATGGGGACATTATATACATCTATAACGTCATATATCCTAACCTAAGGGAACCTAACATCTCGGGTGTAATATTTTACAACATTCCTGGCGTGTCGTCGCCTACTTCTCGATGGGGACATTATATACGTCTATAACGTTGTATATCCTAACCTAAGGCAACCTAACATCTCGGATGTAATATTTTACAACATTCCTGGCATGTCGGTCCCTACTTCTCGGTGGGAACATTATATACGTCTATAACGATATATATTCTAGCCTAAGGCAACCTAACATGTCGAATGTAATATTTTACAACATTCCTGGCGTGTCGTCGCCTACTTCTCGATGGGGATATTATATACGTCTATAACGTTGTATATCCTAACCTAAGGCAACCTAACATCTCGGATGTAATATTTTACAACATTCTGGCGTGTCGTCGCCTGCTTCTCGATGGGAACATTATATACGTCTATAACCTTGTATATACTAACCTAACGCAACCTAACATCTGGGATGTAATATTTTACAACATTCCTGGCATGTCGGTCCCTACGTCTCCGTGGGTACATTATATACGTCTATAACGTTGTATATCCTAACCTAACGCAACCTAACATCTGGGATGTAATATTTTAAAACATTCCTGGCATGTCGGTCCCTACGTCTCGGTGGAAACAATGTATACGTCTATAACGATATATATGCTAGCCTAAGGCAACCCAACATGTAGAATGTAATATTTTACAACATTCCTGGCGTGTCGTCGCCTACTTCTCGATGGGGACATTATATACATTTATAACGTTGTATATCCTAACCTAAGGCAACCTAACATCTCGGATGTAATATTTTACAACATTCCTGGCATGTCGGTCCCTACTTCTCGGTGGGAACATTGTATACGTCTATAACGATATATATTCTAGCCTAAGGCAACCTAACATGTCGAATGTAATATTTTACAACATTCCTGTCGTGTCGTCGCCTGCTTCTCGATGGGGACATTATATACGTCTATAACGTTGTATATTCTAACCTAACGCAACCTAACATCTGGGATGTTATATTTTACAACATTCCTGGCGTGTCGTCGCCTACTTCTGGATGGGGACATTATATACATCTATAACGTCATATATCCTAACCTAAGGGAACCTAACATCTCGGGTGTAATATTTTACAACATTCCTGGCGTGTCGTCGCCTACTTCTCGATGGGGACATTATATACGTCTATAACGTTGTATATCCTAACCTAAGGCAACCTAACATCTCGGATGTAATATTTTACAACATTCCTGGCATGTCGGTCCCTACTTCTCGGTGGGAACATTATATACGTCTATAACGATATATATTCTAGCCTAAGGCAACCTAACATGTCGAATGTAATATTTTACAACATTCCTGGCGTGTCGTCGCCTGCTTCTCGATGGGGACATTATATACGTCTATAACGTTGTATATTCTAACCTAACGCAACGTAACATCTGGGATGTTATATTTTACAACATTCCTGGCGTGTCGTCGCCTACTTCTGGATGGGGACATTATATACATCTATAACGTCATATATCCTAACCTAAGGGAACCTAACATCTCGGGTGTAATATTTTACAACATTCCTGGCGTGTCGTCGCCTACTTCTCGATGGGGACATTATATACGTCTATAACGTTGTATATCCTAACCTAAGGCAACCTAACATCTCGGATGTAATATTTTACAACATTCCTGGCATGTCGGTCCCTACTTCTCGGTGGGAACATTATATACGTCTATAACGATATATATTCTAGCCTAAGGCAACCTAACATGTCGAATGTAATATTTTACAACATTCCTGGCGTGTCGTCGCCTACTTCTCGATGGGGATATTATATACGTCTATAACGTTGTATATCCTAACCTAAGGCAACCTAACATCTCGGATGTAATATTTTACAACATTCCTGGCATGTCGGTCCCTACTTCTCGGTGGGAACATTATATACGTCTATAACGATATATATTCTAGCCTAAGGCAACCTAACATGTCGAATGTAATATTTTACAACATTCCTGGCATGTCGGTCCCTACGTCTCCGTGGGTACATTATATACGTCTATAACGTTGTATATCCTAACCTAACGCAACCTAACATCTGGGATGTAATATTTTAAAACATTCCTGGCATGTCGGTCCCTACGTCTCGGTGGAAACAATGTATACGTCTATAACGATATATATGCTATCCTAAGGCAACCCAACATGTAGAATGTAATATTTTACAACATTCCTGGCGTGTCGTCGCCTACTTCTCGATGGGGACATTATATACATCTATAACGTTGTATATCCTAACCTAAGGCAACCTAACATCTCGGATGTAATATTTTACAACATTCCTGGCATGTCGGTCCCTACTTCTCGGTGGGAACATTGTATACGTCTATAACGATATATATTCTAGCCTAAGGCAACCTAACATGTCGAATGTAATATTTTACAACATTCCTGTCGTGTCGTCGCCTGCTTCTCGATGGGGACATTATATACGTCTATAACGTTGTATATTCTAACCTAACGCAACCTAACATCTGGGATGTTATATTTTACAACATTCCTGGCGTGTCGTCGCCTACTTCTGGATGGGGACATTATATACATCTATAACGTCATATATCCTAACCTAAGGGAACCTAACATCTCGGGTGTAATATTTTACAACATTCCTGGCGTGTCGTCGCCTACTTCTCGATGGGGACATTATATACATCTATAACGTTGTATATCCTAACCTAAGGCAACCTAACATCTCGGATGTAATATTTTACAACATTCCTGGCATGTCGGTCCCTACTTCTCGGTGGGAACATTATATACGTCTATAACGATATATATTCTAGCCTAAGGCATCCTAACATGTCGAATGTAATATTTTACAACATTCCTGGCGTGTCGTCGCCTACTTCTCGATGGGGATATTATATACGTCTATAACGTTGTATATCCTAACCTAAGGCAACCTAACATCTCGGATGTAATATTTTACAACATTCTGGCGTGTCGTCGCCTGCTTCTCGATGGGAACATTATATACATCTATAACCTTGTATATACTAACCTAACGCAACCTAACATCTGGGATGTAATATTTTACAACATTCCTGGCATGTCGGTCCCTACGTCTCCGTGGGTACATTATATACGTCTATAACGTTGTATATCCTAACCTAACGCAACCTGATATCTGGGATGTTATATTTTACAACATTCCTGGCGTGTCGTCGCCTACTTCTGGATGGGGACATTATATACATCTATAACGTCATATATCCTAACCTAAGGGAACCTAACATCTCGGGTGTAATATTTTACAACATTCCTGGCGTGTCGTCGCCTACTTCTCGATGGGGACATTATATACGTCTATAACGTTGTATATCCTAACCTAAGGCAACCTAACATCTCGGATGTAATATTTTACAACATTCCTGGCATGTCGGTCCCTACTTCTCGGTGGGAACATTATATACGTCTATAACGATATATATTCTAGCCTAAGGCAACCTAACATGTCGAATGTAATATTTTACAACATTCCTGTCGTGTCGTCGCCTGCTTCTCGATGGGGACATTATATACGTCTATAACGTTGTATATTCTAACCTAACGCAACCTAACATCTGGGATGTTATATTTTACAACATTCCTGGCGTGTCGTCGCCTACTTCTGGATGGGGACATTATATACATCTATAACGTCATATATCCTAACCTAAGGGAACCTAACATCTCGGGTGTAATATTTTACAACATTCCTGGCGTGTCGTCGCCTACTTCTCGATGGGGACATTATATACGTCTATAACGTTGTATATCCTAACCTAAGGCAACCTAACATCTCGGATGTAATATTTTACAACATTCCTGGCATGTCGGTCCCTACTTCTCGGTGGGAACATTATATACGTCTATAACGATATATATTCTAGCCTAAGGCAACCTAACATGTCGAATGTAATATTTTACAACATTCCTGGCGTATCGTCGCCTGCTTCTCGATGGGGACATTATATACGTCTATAACGTTGTATATTCTAACCTAACGCAACGTAACATCTGGGATGTTATATTTTACAACATTCCTGGCGTGTCGTCGCCTACTTCTGGATGGGGACATTATATACATCTATAACGTCATATATCCTAACCTAAGGGAACCTAACATCTCGGGTGTAATATTTTACAACATTCCTGGCGTGTCGTCGCCTACTTCTCGATGGGGACATTATATACGTCTATAACGTTGTATATCCTAACCTAAGGCAACCTAACATCTCGGATGTAATATTTTACAACATTCCTGGCATGTCGGTCCCTACTTCTCGGTGGGAACATTATATACGTCTATAACGATATATATTCTAGCCTAAGGCAACCTAACATGTCGAATGTAATATTTTACAACATTCCTGGCGTGTCGTCGCCTACTTCTCGATGGGGATATTATATACGTCTATAACGTTGTATATCCTAACCTAAGGCAACCTAACATCTCGGATGTAATATTTTACAACATTCTGGCGTGTCGTCGCCTGCTTCTCGATGGGAACATTATATACGTCTATAACCTTGTATATACTAACCTAACGCAACCTAACATCTGGGATGTAATATTTTACAACATTCCTGGCATGTCGGTCCCTACGTCTCCGTGGGTACATTATATACGTCTATAACGTTGTATATCCTAACCTAACGCAACCTAACATCTGGGATGTAATATTTTAAAACATTCCTGGCATGTCGGTCCCTACGTCTCGGTGGAAACAATGTATACGTCTATAACGATATATATGCTATCCTAAGGCAACCCAACATGTAGAATGTAATATTTTACAACATTCCTGGCGTGTCGTCGCCTACTTCTCGATGGGGACATTATATACATCTATAACGTTGTATATCCTAACCTAAGGCAACCTAACATCTCGGATGTAATATTTTACAACATTCCTGGCATGTCGGTCCCTACTTCTCGGTGGGAACATTGTATACGTCTATAACGATATATATTCTAGCCTAAGGCAACCTAACATGTCGAATGTAATATTTTACAACATTCCTGTCGTGTCGTCGCCTGCTTCTCGATGGGGACATTATATACGTCTATAACGTTGTATATTCTAACCTAACGCAACCTAACATCTGGGATGTTATATTTTACAACATTCCTGGCGTGTCGTCGCCTACTTCTGGATGGGGACATTATATACATCTATAACGTCATATATCCTAACCTAAGGGAACCTAACATCTCGGGTGTAATATTTTACAACATTCCTGGCGTGTCGTCGCCTACTTCTCGATGGGGACATTATATACATCTATAACGTTGTATATCCTAACCTAAGGCAACCTAACATCTCGGATGTAATATTTTACAACATTCCTGGCATGTCGGTCCCTACTTCTCGGTGGGAACATTATATACGTCTATAACGATATATATTCTAGCCTAAGGCAACCTAACATGTCGAATGTAATATTTTACAACATTCCTGGCGTGTCGTCGCCTACTTCTCGATGGGGATATTATATACGTCTATAACGTTGTATATCCTAACCTAAGGCAACCTAACATCTCGGATGTAATATTTTACAACATTCTGGCGTGTCGTCGCCTGCTTCTCGATGGGAACATTATATACATCTATAACCTTGTATATACTAACCTAACGCAACCTAACATCTGGGATGTAATATTTTACAACATTCCTGGCATGTCGGTCCCTACGTCTCCGTGGGTACATTATATACGTCTATAACGTTGTATATCCTAACCTAACGCAACCTGACATCTGGGATGTAATATTTTAAAACATTCCTGGCATGTCGGTCCCTACGTCTCGGTGGGAACATTATATACGTCTATAACGATATATATCCTAACCTAAGGCAACCTAACATCTCGGATGTAATATTTTACAACATTCCTGGCGCTTCGGCTGCTACTTTTCGGTCGGAACATTATATACGCCTACAACGTTATATATACTAGCCTAAGGCAACGTGACATCTCCGATGTAATATTTGACAACATTTCTGGCGTGTGAGCGCGTACTTCTCGGTGGGAACATCATATACGTCCGTAACGTTATATATCCTGTCGTAAGGCAACATAACATCTCGGATGTAATATTTTACAACATTCCTGGTGGGTCGTCGCCCGCTTCTCGATGGGGACATTATATACGCCTATAACGTTGAATATCCTAACCTAAAGCAACCTAACATCTGGGATGTAATATTTTACAAGATCCCTGGTATGTCGGTCCCCACGTCTCGGTGGGAACATTATATACGTCTATAACGATATATATCCTAACCTAAGGCAACCTAACATCTCGGATGTAATATTTTACAACATTCCTGGCGCTTCCGCTGCTACTTTTCGGTGGGAACATTATATACGTCTATAACGTTATATATCCTAACGTATGGCAACATAACATCTCGGACGTTATATTTTACAACATTCCTGGCGTGTCGTCGCCTGCTTCTCGATGGGGACATTATATACGTCTATAACGTTGTATATTCTAACCTAACGCAACGTAACATCTGGGATGTTATATTTTACAACATTCCTGGCGTGTCGTCGCCTACTTCTGGATGGGGACATTATATACATCTATAACGTCATATATCCTAACCTAAGGGAACCTAACATCTGGGATGTAATATTTTAAAACATTCCTGGCAAGTCAGTCCCTACGTCTCGGTGGGAACATTATATACGTCTATAACGATATATATCCTAACCTAAGGCAACCTAACATCTCGGATGTAATATTGTACAAGATCCCTGGTATGTCGGTCCCCACGTCTCGGTGGGAACATTATATACGTCTATAACGATATATATCCTAACCTAAGGCAACCTAACATCTCGGATGTAATATTTTACAACATTCCTGGCGCTTCGGCTGCTACTTTTCGGTCGGAACATTATATACGCCTACAACGTTATATATACTAGCCTAAGGCAACGTGACATCTCCGATGTAATATTTGACAACATTTCTGGCGTGTGAGCGCGTACTTCTCGGTGGGAACATCATATACGTCCGTAACGTTATATATCCTGTCGTAAGGCAACATAACATCTCGGATGTAATATTTTACAACATTCCTGGTGGGTCGTCGCCCGCTTCTCAATGGGGACATTATATACGCCTATAACGTTGAATATCCTAACCTAAAGCAACCTAACATCTGGGATGTAATATTTTACAAGATCCCTGGTATGTCGGTCCCCACGTCTCGGTGGGAACATTATATACGTCTATAACGATATATATCCTAACCTAAGGCAACCTAACATCTCGGATGTAATATTTTACAACATTCCTGGCGCTTCCGCTGCTACTTTTCGGTGGGAACATTATATACGTCTATAACGTTATATATCCTAACGTATGGCAACATAACATCTCGGACGTTATATTTTACAACATTCCTGGCGTGTCGTCGCCTGCTTCTCGATGGGGACATTATATACGTCTATAACGTTGTATATTCTAACCTAACGCAACGTAACATCTGGGATGTTATATTTTACAACATTCCTGGCGTGTCGTCGCCTACTTCTGGATGGGGACATTATATACATCTATAACGTCATATATCCTAACCTAAGGGAACCTAACATCTGGGATGTAATATTTTAAAACATTCCTGGCAAGTCGGTCCCTACGTCTCGGTGGGAACATTATATACGTCTATAACGATATATATCCTAACCTAAGGCAACCTAACATCTCGGATGTAATATTGTACAAGATCCCTGGTATGTCGGTCCCCACGTCTCGGTGGGAACATTATATACGTCTATAACGATATATATCCTAACCTAAGGCAACCTAACATCTCGGATGTAATATTTTACAACATTCCTGGCGCTTCGGCTGCTACTTTTCGGTCGGAACATTATATACGCCTACAACGTTATATATACTAGCCTAAGGCAACGTGACATCTCCGATGTAATATTTGACAACATTTCTGGCGTGTGAGCGCGTACTTCTCGGTGGGAACATCATATACGTCCGTAACGTTATATATCCTGTCGTAAGGCAACATAACATCTCGGATGTAATATTTTACAACATTCCTGGTGGGTCGTCGCCCGCTTCTCGATGGGGACATTATATACGCCTATAACGTTGAATATCCTAACCTAAAGCAACCTAACATCTGGGATGTAATATTTTACAAGATCCCTGGTATGTCGGTCCCCACGTCTCGGTGGGAACATTATATACGTCTATAACGATATATATCCTAACCTAAGGCAACCTAACATCTCGGATGTAATATTTTACAACATTCCTGGCGCTTCCGCTGCTACTTTTCGGTGGGAACATTATATACGTCTACAACGTTATATATCCTAACGTATGGCAACATAACATCTCGGACGTTATATTTTACAACATTCCTGGCGTGTCGTCGCCTGCTTCTCGATGGGGACATTATATACGTCTATAACGTTGTATATTCTAACCTAACGCAACGTAACATCTGGGATGTTATATTTTACAACATTCCTGGCGTGTCGTCGCCTACTTCTGGATGGGGACATTATATACATCTATAACGTCATATATCCTAACCTAAGGGAACCTAACATCTGGGATGTAATATTTTAAAACATTCCTGGCAAGTCGGTCCCTACGTCTCGGTGGGAACATTATATACGTCTATAACGATATATATCCTAACCTAAGGCAACCTAACATCTCGGATGTAATATTGTACAAGATCCCTGGTATGTCGGTCCCCACGTCTCGGTGGGAACATTATATACGTCTATAACGATATATATCCTAACCTAAGGCAACCTAACATCTCGGATGTAATATTTTACAACATTCCTGGCGCTTCGGCTGCTACTTTTCGGTCGGAACATTATATACGCCTACAACGTTATATATACTAGCCTAAGGCAACGTGACATCTCCGATGTAATATTTGACAACATTTCTGGCGTGTGAGCGCGTACTTCTCGGTGGGAACATCATATACGTCCGTAACGTTATATATCCTGTCGTAAGGCAACATAACATCTCGGATGTAATATTTTACAACATTCCTGGTGGGTCGTCGCCCGCTTCTCGATGGGGACATTATATACGCCTATAACGTTGAATATCCTAACCTAAAGCAACCTAACATCTGGGATGTAATATTTTACAAGATCCCTGGTATGTCGGTCCCCACGTCTCGGTGGGAACATTATATACGTCTATAACGATATATATCCTAACCTAAGGCAACCTAACATCTCGGATGTAATATTTTACAACATTCCTGGCGCTTCCGCTGCTACTTTACGGTGGGAACATTATATACGTCTATAACGTTATATATCCTAACGTGTGGCAACATAACATCTCGGATGTTATATTTTACAACATTCCTGGCGTGTCGTCGCCTGCTTCTCGATGGGGACATTATATACGTCTATAACGTTGTATATTCTAACCTAACGCAACGTAACATCTGGGATGTTATATTTTACAACATTCCTGGCGTGTCGTCGCCTACTTCTGGATGGGGACATTATATACATCTATAACGTCATATATCCTAACCTAAGGGAACCTAACATCTGGGATGTAATATTTTAAAACATTCCTGGCATGTCGGTCCCTACGTCTCGGTGGGAACATTATATACGTCTATAACGATATATATCCTAACCTAAGGCAACCTAACATCTCGGATGTAATATTGTACAAGATCCCTGGTATGTCGGTCCCCACGTCTCGGTGGGAACATTATATACGTCTATAACGATATATATCCTAACCTAAGGCAACCTAACATCTCGGATGTAATATTTTACAACATTCCTGGCGCTTCCGCTGCTACTTTTCGGTGGGAACATTATATACGTCTATAACGTTATATATCCTAACGTATGGCAACATAACATCTCGGATGTTATATTTTACAACATTCCTGGCGTGTCGTCGCCTGCTTCTCGATGGGGACATTATATACGTCTATAACGTTGTATATTCTAACCTAACGCAACGTAACATCTGGGATGTTATATTTTACAACATTCCTGGCGTGTCGTCGCCTGCTTCTGGATGGGGACATTATATACATCTATAACGTCATATATCCTAACCTAAGGGAACCTAACATCTCGGGTGTAATATTTTACAACATTCCTGGCGTGTCGTCGCCTACTTCTCGATGGGGACATTATATACGTCTATAACGTTGTATATCCTAACCTAAGGCAACCTAACATCTCGGATGTAATATTTTACAACATTCCTGGCATGTCGGTCCCTACTTCTCGGTGGGAACATTATATACGTCTATAACGATATATATTCTAGCCTAAGGCAACCTAACATGTCGAATGTAATATTTTACAACATTCCTGGCGTGTCGTCGCCTACTTCTCGATGGGGATATTATATACGTCTATAACGTTGTATATCCTAACCTAAGGCAACCTAACATCTCGGATGTAATATTTTACAACATTCTGGCGTGTCGTCGCCTGCTTCTCGATGGGAACATTATATACGTCTATAACCTTGTATATACTAACCTAACGCAACCTAACATCTGGGATGTAATATTTTACAACATTCCTGGCATGTCGGTCCCTACGTCTCCGTGGGTACATTATATACGTCTATAACGTTGTATATCCTAACCTAACGCAACCTAACATCTGGGATGTAATATTTTAAAACATTCCTGGCATGTCGGTCCCTACGTCTCGGTGGGAACATTATATACGTCTATAACGATATATATCCTAACCTAAGGCAACCTAACATCTCGGATGTAATATTTTACAACATTCCTGGCGCTTCGGCTGCTACTTTTCGGTCGGAACATTATATACGCCTACAACGTTATATATACTAGCCTAAGGCAACGTGACATCTCCGATGTAATATTTGACAACATTTCTGGCGTGTGAGCGCGTACTTCTCGGTGGGAACATCATATACGTCCGTAACGTTATATATCCTGTCGTAAGGCAACATAACATCTCGGATGTAATATTTTACAACATTCCTGGTGGGTCGTCGCCCGCTTCTCGATGGGGACATTATATACGCCTATAACGTTGAATATCCTAACCTAAAGCAACCTAACATCTGGGATGTAATATTTTACAAGATCCCTGGTATGTCGGTCCCCACGTCTCGGTGGGAACATTATATACGTCTATAACGATATATATCCTAACCTAAGGCAACCTAACATCTCGGATGTAATATTTTACAACATTCCTGGCGCTTCCGCTGCTACTTTACGGTGGGAACATTATATACGTCTATAACGTTATATATCCTAACGTGTGGCAACATAACATCTCGGATGTTATATTTTACAACATTCCTGGCGTGTCGTCGCCTGCTTCTCGATGGGGACATTATATACGTCTATAACGTTGTATATTCTAACCTAACGCAACGTAACATCTGGGATGTTATATTTTACAACATTCCTGGCGTGTCGTCGCCTACTTCTGGATGGGGACATTATATACATCTATAACGTCATATATCCTAACCTAAGGGAACCTAACATCTGGGATGTAATATTTTAAAACATTCCTGGCATGTCGGTCCCTACGTCTCGGTGGGAACATTATATACGTCTATAACGATATATATCCTAACCTAAGGCAACCTAACATCTCGGATGTAATATTGTACAAGATCCCTGGTATGTCGGTCCCCACGTCTCGGTGGGAACATTATATACGTCTATAACGATATATATCCTAACCTAAGGCAACCTAACATCTCGGATGTAATATTTTACAACATTCCTGGCGCTTCCGCTGCTACTTTTCGGTGGGAACATTATATACGTCTATAACGTTATATATCCTAACGTATGGCAACATAACATCTCGGATGTTATATTTTACAACATTCCTGGCGTGTCGTCGGCTGCTTCTCGATGGGGACATTATATACGTCTATAACGTTGTATATTCTAACCTAACGCAACGTAACATCTGGGATGTTATATTTTACAACATTCCTGGCGTGTCGTCGCCTGCTTCTGGATGGGGACATTATATACATCTATAACGTCATATATCCTAACCTAAGGGAACCTAACATCTCGGGTGTAATATTTTACAACATTCCTGGCGTGTCGTCGCCTACTTCTCGATGGGGACATTATATACGTCTATAACGTTGTATATCCTAACCTAAGGCAACCTAACATCTCGGATGTAATATTTTACAACATTCCTGGCATGTCGGTCCCTACTTCTCGGTGGGAACATTATATACGTCTATAACGATATATATTCTAGCCTAAGGCAACCTAACATGTCGAATGTAATATTTTACAACATTCCTGGCGTGTCGTCGCCTACTTCTCGATGGGGATATTATATACGTCTATAACGTTGTATATCCTAACCTAAGGCAACCTAACATCTCGGATGTAATATTTTACAACATTCTGGCGTGTCGTCGCCTGCTTCTCGATGGGAACATTATATACGTCTATAACCTTGTATATACTAACCTAACGCAACCTAACATCTGGGATGTAATATTTTACAACATTCCTGGCATGTCGGTCCCTACGTCTCCGTGGGTACATTATATACGTCTATAACGTTGTATATCCTAACCTAACGCAACCTAACATCTGGGATGTAATATTTTAAAACATTCCTGGCATGTCGGTCCCTACGTCTCGGTGGGAACATTATATACGTCTATAACGATATATATCCTAACCTAAGGCAACCTAACATCTCGGATGTAATATTTTACAACATTCCTGGCGCTTCCGCTGCTACTTTTCGGTCGGAACATTATATACGTCTATAACGTTATATATCCTAACGTGTGGCAACATAACATCTCGGATGTTATATTTTACAACATTCCTGGCGTGTCGTCGCCTGCTTCTCGATGGGGACATTATATACGTCTATAACGTTGTATATTCTAACCTAAGGCAACCTAACATCTCGGATGTAATATTTTACAACATTCCTGGCGTGTCGTCGCCTACTTCTGGATGGGGACATTATATACATCTATAACGTCATATATCCTAACCTAAGGGAACCTAACATCTGGGATGTAATATTTTAAAACATTCCTGGCATGTCGGTCCCTACGTCTCGGTGGGAACATTATATACGTCTATAACGATATATATCCTAACCTAAGGCAACCTAACTTCTCGGATGTAATATTGTACAAGATCCCTGGTATGTCGGTCCCCACGTCTCGGTGGGAACATTATATACGTCTATAACGATATATATCCTAACCTAAGGCAACCTAACATCTCGGATGTAATATTTTACAACATTCCTGGCGCTTCGGCTGCTACTTTTCGGTCGGAACATTATATACGCCTACAACGTTATATATACTAGCCTAAGGCAACGTGACATCTCCGATGTAATATTTGACAACATTTCTGGCGTGTGAGCGCGTACTTCTCGGTGGGAACATCATATACGTCCGTAACGTTATATATCCTGTCGTAAGGCAACATAACATCTCGGATGTAATATTTTACAACATTCCTGGTGGGTCGTCGCCCGCTTCTCGATGGGGACATTATATACGCCTATAACGTTGAATATCCTAACCTAAAGCAACCTAACATCTGGGATGTAATATTTTACAAGATCCCTGGTATGTCGGTCCCCACGTCTCGGTGGGAACATTATATACGTCTATAACGATATATATCCTAACCTAAGGCAACCTAACATCTCGGATGTAATATTTTACAACATTCCTGGCGCTTCCGCTGCTACTTTTCGGTGGGAACATTATATACGTCTATAACGTTATATATCCTAACGTGTGGCAACATAACATCTCGGATGTTATATTTTACAACATTCCTGGCGTGTCGTCGCCTGCTTCTCGATGGGGACATTATATACGTCTATAACGTTGTATATTCTAACCTAACGCAACGTAACATCTGGGATGTTATATTTTACAACATTCCTGGCGTGTCGTCGCCTACTTCTGGATGGGGACATTATATACATCTATAACGTCATATATCCTAACCTAAGGGAACCTAACATCTGGGATGTAATATTTTAAAACATTCCTGGCATGTCGGTCCCTACGTCTCGGTGGGAACATTATATACGTCTATAACGATATATATCCTAACCTAAGGCAACCTAACATCTCGGATGTAATATTGTACAAGATCCCTGGTATGTCGGTCCCCACGTCTCGGTGGGAACATTATATACGTCTATAACGATATATATCCTAACCTAAGGCAACCTAACATCTCGGATGTAATATTTTACAACATTCCTGGCGCTTCGGCTGCTACTTTTCGGTCGGAACATTATATACGCCTACAACGTTATATATACTAGCCTAAGGCAACGTGACATCTCCGATGTAATATTTGACAACATTTCTGGCGTGTGAGCGCGTACTTCTCGGTGGGAACATCATATACGTCCGTAACGTTATATATCCTGTCGTAAGGCAACATAACATCTCGGATGTAATATTTTACAACATTCCTGGTGGGTCGTCGCCCGCTTCTCGATGGGGACATTATATACGCCTATAACGTTGAATATCCTAACCTAAAGCAACCTAACATCTGGGATGTAATATTTTACAAGATCCCTGGTATGTCGGTCCCCACGTCTCGGTGGGAACATTATATACGTCTATAACGATATATATCCTAACCTAAGGCAACCTAACATCTCGGATGTAATATTTTACAACATTCCTGGCGCTTCCGCTGCTACTTTTCGGTGGGAACATTATATACGTCTATAACGTTATATATCCTAACGTGTGGCAACATAACATCTCGGATGTTATATTTTACAACATTCCTGGCGTGTCGTCGCCTGCTTCTCGATGGGGACATTATATACGTCTATAACGTTGTATATTCTAACCTAACGCAACGTAACATCTGGGATGTTATATTTTACAACATTCCTTGCGTGTCGTCGCCTACTTCTGGATGGGGACATTATATACATCTATAACGTCATATATCCTAACCTAAGGGAACCTAACATCTGGGATGTAATATTTTAAAACATTCCTGGCATGTCGGTCCCTACGTCTCGGTGGGAACATTATATACGTCTATAACGATATATATCCTAACCTAAGGCAACCTAACATCTCGGATGTAATATTGTACAAGATCCCTGGTATGTCGGTCCCCACGTCTCGGTGGGAACATTATATACGTCTATAACGATATATATCCTAACCTAAGGCAACCTAACATCTCGGATGTAATATTTTACAACATTCCTGGCGCTTCCGCTGCTACTTTTCGGTGGGAACATTATATACGTCTATAACGTTATATATCCTAACGTATGGCAACATAACATCTCGGATGTTATATTTTACAACATTCCTGGCGTGTCGTCGCCTGCTTCTCGATGGGGACATTATATACGTCTATAACGTTGTATATTCTAACCTAACGCAACGTAACATCTGGGATGTTATATTTTACAACATTCCTGGCGTGTCGGTCCCTACGTCTCGGTGGGAACATTATATACGTCTATAACGATATATATCCTAACCTAAGGCAACCTAACATCTCGGATGTAATATTGTACAAGATCCCTGGTATGTCGGTCCCCACGTCTCGGTGGGAACATTATATACGTCTATAACGATATATATCCTAACCTAAGGCAACCTAACATCTCGGATGTAATATTTTACAACATTCCTGGCGCTTCGGCTGCTACTTTTCGGTCGGAACATTATATACGCCTACAACGTTATATATACTAGCCTAAGGCAACGTGACATCTCCGATGTAATATTTGACAACATTTCTGGCGTGTGAGCGCGTACTTCTCGGTGGGAACATCATATACGTCCGTAACGTTATATATCCTGTCGTAAGGCAACATAACATCTCGGATGTAATATTTTACAACATTCCTGGTGGGTCGTCGCCCGCTTCTCGATGGGGACATTATATACGCCTATAACGTTGAATATCCTAACCTAAAGCAACCTAACATCTGGGATGTAATATTTTACAAGATCCCTGGTATGTCGGTCCCCACGTCTCGGTGGGAACATTATATACGTCTATAACGATATATATCCTAACCTAAGGCAACCTAACATCTCGGATGTAATATTTTACAACATTCCTGGCGCTTCCGCTGCTACTTTTCGGTGGGAACATTATATACGTCTATAACGTTATATATCCTAACGTGTGGCAACATAACATCTCGGATGTTATATTTTACAACATTCCTGGCGTGTCGTCGCCTGCTTCTCGATGGGGACATTATATACGTCTATAACGTTGTATATTCTAACCTAACGCAACGTAACATCTGGGATGTTATATTTTACAACATTCCTGGCGTGTCGTCGCCTACTTCTGGATGGGGACATTATATACATCTATAACGTCATATATCCTAACCTAAGGGAACCTAACATCTGGGATGTAATATTTTAAAACATTCCTGGCATGTCGGTCCCTACGTCTCGGTGGGAACATTATATACGTCTATAACGATATATATCCTAACCTAAGGCAACCTAACATCTCGGATGTAATATTGTACAAGATCCCTGGTATGTCGGTCCCCACGTCTCGGTGGGAACATTATATACGTCTATAACGATATATATCCTAACCTAAGGCAACCTAACATCTCGGATGTAATATTTTACAACATTCCTGGCGCTTCGGCTGCTACTTTTCGGTCGGAACATTATATACGCCTACAACGTTATATATACTAGCCTAAGGCAACGTGACATCTCCGATGTAATATTTGACAACATTTCTGGCGTGTGAGCGCGTACTTCTCGGTGGGAACATCATATACGTCCGTAACGTTATATATCCTGTCGTAAGGCAACATAACATCTCGGATGTAATATTTTACAACATTCCTGGTGGGTCGTCGCCCGCTTCTCGATGGGGACATTATATACGCCTATAACGTTGAATATCCTAACCTAAAGCAACCTAACATCTGGGATGTAATATTTTACAAGATCCCTGGTATGTCGGTCCCCACGTCTCGGTGGGAACATTATATACGTCTATAACGATATATATCCTAACCTAAGGCAACCTAACATCTCGGATGTAATATTTTACAACATTCCTGGCGCTTCCGCTGCTACTTTTCGGTGGGAACATTATATACGTCTATAACGTTATATATCCTAACGTGTGGCAACATAACATCTCGGATGTTATATTTTACAACATTCCTGGCGTGTCGTCGCCTGCTTCTCGATGGGGACATTATATACGTCTATAACGTTGTATATTCTAACCTAACGCAACGTAACATCTGGGATGTTATATTTTACAACATTCCTTGCGTGTCGTCGCCTACTTCTGGATGGGGACATTATATACATCTATAACGTCATATATCCTAACCTAAGGGAACCTAACATCTGGGATGTAATATTTTAAAACATTCCTGGCATGTCGGTCCCTACGTCTCGGTGGGAACATTATATACGTCTATAACGATATATATCCTAACCTAAGGCAACCTAACATCTCGGATGTAATATTGTACAAGATCCCTGGTATGTCGGTCCCCACGTCTCGGTGGGAACATTATATACGTCTATAACGATATATATCCTAACCTAAGGCAACCTAACATCTCGGATGTAATATTTTACAACATTCCTGGCGCTTCCGCTGCTACTTTTCGGTGGGAACATTATATACGTCTATAACGTTATATATCCTAACGTATGGCAACATAACATCTCGGATGTTATATTTTACAACATTCCTGGCGTGTCGTCGCCTGCTTCTCGATGGGGACATTATATACGTCTATAACGTTGTATATTCTAACCTAACGCAACGTAACATCTGGGATGTTATATTTTACAACATTCCTGGCGTGTCGTCGCCTACTTCTGGATGGGGACATTATATACATCTATAACGTCATATATCCTAACCTAAGGGAACCTAACATCTCGGGTGTAATATTTTACGACATTCCTGGCGTGTCGTCGCCTACTTCTCGATGGGGACATTATATACGTCTATAACGTTGTATATCCTAACCTAAGGCAACCTAACATCTCGGATGTAATATTTTACAACATTCCTGACATGTCGGTCCCTACTTCTCGGTGGGAACATTGTATACGTCTATAACGATATATATCCTAGCCTAAGGCAACCTAACATGTCGAATGTAATATTTTACAACATTCCTGTCGCGTCGTCGCCTGCTTCTCGATGGGGACATTATATACGACTATAACGTTGTATATCCTAACCTAACGGAACCTAACATCTCGGATGTAATATTGTACAAGATCCCTGGTATGTCGGTCCCCACGTCTCGGTGGGAACATTATATACGTCTATAACGATATATATCCTAACCTAAGGCAACCTAACATCTCGGATGTAATATTTTACAACATTCCTGGCGCTTCGGCTGCTACTTTTCGGTCGGAACATTATATACGCCTACAACGTTATATATACTAGCCTAAGGCAACGTGACATCTCCGATGTAATATTTGACAACATTTCTGGCGTGTGAGCGCGTACTTCTCGGTGGGAACATCATATACGTCCGTAACGTTATATATCCTGTCGTAAGGCAACATAACATCTCGGATGTAATATTTTACAACATTCCTGGTGGGTCGTCGCCCGCTTCTCGATGGGGACATTATATACGCCTATAACGTTGAATATCCTAACCTAAAGCAACCTAACATCTGGGATGTAATATTTTACAAGATCCCTGGTATGTCGGTCCCCACGTCTCGGTGGGAACATTATATACGTCTATAACGATATATATCCTAACCTAAGGCAACCTAACATCTCGGATGTAATATTTTACAACATTCCTGGCGCTTCCGCTGCTACTTTTCGGTGGGAACATTATATACGTCTATAACGTTATATATCCTAACGTGTGGCAACATAACATCTCGGATGTTATATTTTACAACATTCCTGGCGTGTCGTCGCCTGCTTCTCGATGGGGACATTATATACGTCTATAACGTTGTATATTCTAACCTAACGCAACGTAACATCTGGGATGTTATATTTTACAACATTCCTTGCGTGTCGTCGCCTACTTCTGGATGGGGACATTATATACATCTATAACGTCATATATCCTAACCTAAGGGAACCTAACATCTGGGATGTAATATTTTAAAACATTCCTGGCATGTCGGTCCCTACGTCTCGGTGGGAACATTATATACGTCTATAACGATATATATCCTAACCTAAGGCAACCTAACATCTCGGATGTAATATTGTACAAGATCCCTGGTATGTCGGTCCCCACGTCTCGGTGGGAACATTATATACGTCTATAACGATATATATCCTAACCTAAGGCAACCTAACATCTCGGATGTAATATTTTACAACATTCCTGGCGCTTCCGCTGCTACTTTTCGGTGGGAACATTATATACGACTATAACGTTATATATCCTAACGTATGGCAACATAACATCTCGGATGTTATATTTTACAACATTCCTGGCGTGTCGTCGCCTGCTTCTCGATGGGGACATTATATACGTCTATAACGTTGTATATTCTAACCTAACGCAACGTAACATCTGGGATGTTATATTTTACAACATTCCTGGCGTGTCGTCGCCTACTTCTGGATGGGGACATTATATACATCTATAACGTCATATATCCTAACCTAAGGGAACCTAACATCTCGGGTGTAATATTTTACGACATTCCTGGCGTGTCGTCGCCTACTTCTCGATGGGGACATTATATACGTCTATAACGTTGTATATCCTAACCTAAGGCAACCTAACATCTCGGATGTAATATTTTACAACATTCCTGACATGTCGGTCCCTACTTCTCGGTGGGAACATTGTATACGTCTATAACGATATATATCCTAGCCTAAGGCAACCTAACATGTCGAATGTAATATTTTACAACATTCCTGTCGCGTCGTCGCCTGCTTCTCGATGGGGACATTATATACGACTATAACGTTGTATATCCTAACCTAACGGAACCTAACATCTCGGGTGTAATATTATACAACATTCCTGGCGTGTCGTCGCCTACTTCTCGATGGGGACATTATATACATCCATAACGTTGTATATCCTAACCTAAGGCAACCTAACATCTCGGATGTAATATTTTACAACATTCCTGGCATGTCGGTCCCTACTTCTCGGTGGAAACAATGTATACGTCTATAACGATATATATGCTAGCCTAAGGCAACCCAACATGTAGAATGTAATATTTTACAACATTCGTGGCGTGTAGTCGCCTACTTCTCGATGGGGACATTATATACATCTATAACGTTGTATATCCTAACCTAAGGCAACCTAACATCTCGGATGTAATATCTTACAACATTCCTGGCATGTCGGTCCCTACTTCTCGGTGGGAACATTGTATACGTCTATAACGATATATATTCTAGCCTAAGGCAACCTAACATGTCGAATGTAATATTTTACAACATTCCGGTCGTGTCGTCGCCTGCTTCTCGATGGGGACATTATATACGTCTATAACGTTGTATATTCTAACCTAACGCAACCTAACATCTGGGATGTTATATTTTACAACATTCCTGGCGTGTCGTCGCCTACTTCTGGATGGGGACATTATATACATCTATAACGTCATATATCCTAACCTAAGGGAACCTAACATCTCGGGTGTAATATTTTACAACATTCCTGGCGTGTCGTCGCCTACTTCTCGATGGGGACATTATATACGTCTATAACGTTGTATATCCTAACCTAAGGCAACCTAACATCTCGGATGTAATATTTTACAACATTCTGGCGTGTCGTCGCCTGCTTCTCGATGGGAACATTATATACGTCTATAACCTTGTATATACTAACCTAACGCAACCTAACATCTGGGATGTAATATTTTACAACATTCCTGGCATGTCGGTCCCTACGTCTCCGTGGGTACATTATATACGTCTATAACGTTGTATATCCTAACCTAACGCAACCTAACATCTGGGATGTAATATTTTAAAACATTCCTGGCATGTCGGTCCCTACGTCTCGGTGGAAACAATGTATACGTCTATAACGATATATATGCTAGCCTAAGGCAACCCAACATGTAGAATGTAATATTTTACAACATTCCTGGCGTGTCGTCGCCTACTTCTCGATGGGGACATTATATACGTCTATAACGTTGTATATCCTAACCTAAGGCAACCTAACATCTCGGATGTAATATTTTACAACATTCCTGGCATGTCGGTCCCTACTTCTCGGTGGAAACATTATATACGTCTATAACGATATATATTCTAGCCTAAGGCAACCTAACATGTCGAATGTAATATTTTACAGCATTCCTGTCGTGTCGTCGCCTGCTTCTCGATGGGGACATTATATACGTCTATAACGTTGTATATTCTAACCTAACGCAACCTAACATCTGGGATGTTATATTTTACAACATTCCTGGCGTGTCGTCGCCTACTTCTGGATGGGGACATTATATACATCTATAACGTCATATATCCTAACCTAAGGGAACCTAACATCTCGGGTGTAATATTTTACAACATTCCTGGTGTGTCGTCGCCTACTTCTCGATGGGGACATTATATACAACTATAACGTTGTATATCCTAACCTAAGGCAACCTAACATCTCGGATGTAATATTTTACAACATTCCTGGCATGTCGGTCCCTACTTCTCGGTGGGAACATTATATACATCTATAACGTCATATATCCTAACCTAAGGGAACCTAACATCTCGGGTGTAATATTTTACAACATTCCTGGTGTGTCGTCGCCTACTTCTCGATGGGGACATTATATACATCTATAACGTTGTATATCCTAACCTAAGGCAACCTAACATCTCGGATGTAATGTTTTACAACATTCCTGGCATGTCGGTCCCTACTTCTCGGTGGGAACATTCTATACGTCTATAACGTTGTATATCCTAACCTAAGGGAACCTAACATCTCGGGTGTAATATTTTACAACATTGCTGACGCGTCGGCCCCTATTTCTCCGTGGGAACTTTCTATACGTCTATAACGTTGTATATCATAACCTAAGGGAACCTAACTTGTAGAATGTAATATTTTGCAACATTCCTGGCGTGTCGTGGCCTACTTCTGGATGGGGACATTATATACATCTATAACGTCATATATCCTAACCTAACGGAACCTAACATCTCGGGTGTAATATTTTACAACATTCCTGTCATGTCGGTCCCTACTTCTCGGTGGGAACATTGTATACGTCTATAACGATATATATCCTAGCCTAAGGCAACCTAACATGTCGAATGTAATATTTTACAACATTCCTGTCGTGTCGTCGCCTGCTTCTCGATGGGGACATTATGTACGTCTATAACGTTGTATATTCTAGCCTAAGGCAACCTAACATCTGGGATGTTATATTTTACAACATTCCTGGCGTGTCGTCGCCTACTTCTGGATGGGGACATTATATACATCTATAACGTCATATATCCTAACCTAAGGGAACCTAACATCTCGGGTGTAATATTTTACAACATTCCTGGCGTGTCGTCGCCTACTTCTCGATGGGGACATTATATACGTCTATAACGTTGTATATCCTAACCTAAGGCAACCTAACATCTCGGATGTAATATTTTACAACATTCCTGGCATGTCGGTCCCTACTTCTCGGTGGAAACATTATATACGTCTATAACGATATATATTCTAGCCTAAGGCAACCTAACATGTCGAATGTAATATTTTACAACATTCCTGTCGTGTCGTCGCCTGCTTCTCGATGGGGACATTGTATACGTCTATAACGTTGTATATTCTAACCTAACGCAACCTAACATCTGGGATGTTATATTTTACAACATTCCTGGCGTGTCGTCGCCTACTTCTGGATGGGGACATTATATACATCTATAACGTCATATATCCTATCCTAAGGGAACCTAACATCTCGGGTGTAATATTTTACAACATTCCTGGCGTGTCGTCGCCTACTTCTCGATGGGGACATTATATACGTCTATAACGTTGTATATCCTAACCTAAGGCAACCTAACATCTCGGATGTAATATTTTACAACATTCCTGGCATGTCGGTCCCTACTTCTCGGTGGAAACATTATATACGTCTATAACGATATATATTCTAGCCTAAGGCAACCTAACATGTCGAATGTAATATTTTACAACATTCCTGTCGTGTCGTCGCCTGCTTCTCGATGGGGACATTATATACGTCTATAACGTTGTATATTCTAACCTAACGCAACCTAACATCTGGGATGTTATATTTTACAACATTCCTGGCGTGTCGTCGCCTACTTCTGGATGGGGACATTATATACATCTATAACGTCATATATCCTAACCTAAGGGAACCTAACATCTCGGGTGTAATATTTTACAACATTCCTGGCGTGTCGTCGCCTACTTCTCGATGGGGACATTATATACGTCTATAACGTTGTATATCCTAACCTAAGGCAACCTAACATCTCGGATGTAATATTTTACAACATTCTGGCGTGTCGTCGCCTGCTTCTCGATGGGAACATTATATACGTCTATAACCTTGTATATACTAACCTAACGCAACCTAACATCTGGGATGTAATATTTTACAACATTCCTGGCATGTCGGTCCCTACGTCTCCGTGGGTACATTATATACGTCTATAACGTTGTATATCCTAACCTAACGCAACCTAACATCTGGGATGTAATATTTTAAAACATTCCTGGCATGTCGGTCCCTACGTCTCGGTGGAAACAATGTATACGTCTATAACGATATATATGCTAGCCTAAGGCAACCCAACATGTAGAATGTAATATTTTACAACATTCCTGGCGTGTCGTCGCCTACTTCTCGATGGGGACATTATATACATCTATAACGTCATATATCCTAACCTAAGGGAACCTAACATCTCGGGTGTAATATTTTACAACATTCCTGGCGTGTCGTCGCCTACTTCTCGATGGGGACATTATATACGTCTATAACGTTGTATATCCTAACCTAAGGCAACCTAACATCTCGGATGTAATATTTTACAACATTCTGGCGTGTCGTCGCCTGCTTCTCGATGGGAACATTATATACGTCTATAACCTTGTATATACTAACCTAACGCAACCTAACATCTGGGATGTAATATTTTACAACATTCCTGGCATGTCGGTCCCTACGTCTCCGTGGGTACATTATATACGTCTATAACGTTGTATATCCTAACCTAACGCAACCTAACATCTGGGATGTAATATTTTAAAACATTCCTGGCATGTCGGTCCCTACGTCTCGGTGGAAACAATGTATACGTCTATAACGATATATATGCTAGCCTAAGGCAACCCAACATGTAGAATGTAATATTTTACAACATTCCTGGCGTGTCGTCGCCTACTTCTCGATGGGGACATTATATACATCTATAACGTTGTATATCCTAACCTAAGGCAACCTAACATCTCGGATGTAATATTTTACAACATTCCTGGCATGTCGGTCCCTACTTCTCGGTGGGAACATTGTATACGTCTATAACGATATATATTCTAGCCTAAGGCAACCTAACATGTCGAATGTAATATTTTACAACATTCCTGTCGTGTCGTCGCCTGCTTCTCGATGGGGACATTATATACGTCTATAACGTTGTATATTCTAACCTAACGCAACCTAACATCTGGGATGTTATATTTTACAACATTCCTGGCCTGTCGTCGCCTACTTCTGGATGGGGACATTATATACATCTATAACGTCATATATCCTAACCTAAGGGAACCTAACATCTCGGGTGTAATATTTTACAACATTCCTGGCGTGTCGTCGCCTACTTCTCGATGGGGACATTATATACATCTATAACGTTGTATATCCTAATCTAAGGCAACCTAACATCTCGGATGTAATATTTTACAACATTCTGGCGTGTCGTCGCCTGCTTCTCAATGGGGACATTATATACGTCTATAACATTGTATATACTAACCTAACGCAACCTAACATCTGGGATGTAATATTTTAGAACATTCCTGGTGGGTCGTCGCCCGCTTCTCGATGGGGACATTATATACGTCTATAACGTTGAATATCCTAACCTAAAGCAACCTAAATCTGGGATGTAATATTTTACAAGATCCCTGGCATGTCGGTCCCCACGTCTCGGTGGGAACATTATATACGTCTATAACGATATATATCCTAACCTAAGGCAACCTAACATCTCTGATGTAATATTTTACAACATTCCTGGCATGTCGGTCCCCACTTCTCGGTGGAAACAATGTATACGTCTATAACGATATATATTCTAGCCTAAGGCAACCTAACATGTCGAATGTAATATTTTACAACATTCCTGTCGTGTCGTCGCCTGCTTCTCGATGGGGACATTATATACGTCTATAACGTTGTATATTCTAACCTAACGCAACCTAACATCTGGGATGTTATATTTTACAACATTCCTGGCGTGTCGTCGCCTACTTCTGGATGGGGACATTATATACATCTATAACGTCATATATCCTAACCTAAGGGAACCTAACATCTCGGGTGTAATATTTTACAACATTCCTGGCGTGTCGTCGCCTACTTCTCGATGGGGACATTATATACGTCTATAACGTTGTATATCCTAACCTAAGGCAACCTAACATTTCGGATGTAATATTTTACAACATTCCTGGCATGTCGGTCCCTACTTCTCGGTGGAAACATTATATACGTCTATAACGACATATATTCTAGCCTAAGGCAACCTAACATGTCGAATGTAATATTTTACAACATTCTTGTCGTGTCGTCGCCTGCTTCTCGATGGGGACATTATATACGTCTATAACGTTGTATATTCTAACCTAACGCAACCTAACATCTGGGATGTTATATTTTACAACATTCCTGGCGTGTCGGTCCCTACGTCTCCGTGGGTACATTATATACGTCTATAACGTTGTATATCCTAACATAACGCAACCTAACATCTGGGATGTAATATTTTAAAACATTCCTGGAATGTCGGTCCCTACGTCTCGGTGGGAACAATGTATACGTCTATAACGATATATATGCTAGCCTAAGGCAACCCAACATGTAGAATGTAATATTTTACAACATTCCTGGCGTGTGGTCGCCTACTTCTCGATGGGGACATTATATACATCTATAACGTTGTATATCCTAACCTAAGGCAACCTAACATCTCGGATGTAATATTTTACAACATTCCTGGCATGTCGGTCCCTACTTCTCGGTGGGAACATTGTATACGTCTATAACGATATATATTCTAGCCTAAGGCAACCTAACATGTCGGATGTAATATTTTACAACATTCCTGTCGTGTCGTGGCCTGCTTCTCGATGGGGACATTATATACGTCTATAACGTTGTATATTCTAACCTAACGCAACCTAACATCTGGGATGTTATATTTTACAACATTCCTGGCGTGTCGTCGCCTACTTCTGGATGGGGACATTATATACATCTATAACGTCATATGTCCTAACCTAGGGGAACCTAACATCTCGGGTGTAATATTTTACTACATTCCTGGCGTGTCGTCGCCTACTTCTCGATGGGGACATTATATACGTCTATAACGTTGTATATCCTAACCTAAGGAAACCAAACATCTCGGATGTAATATTTTACAACATTCCTGGCATGTCGGTCCCAACTTCTCGGTGGAAACATTATATACGTCTATAACGATATATATTCTAGCCTAAGGCAACCTAACATGTCGAATGTAATATTTTACAGCATTCCTGTCGTGTCGTCGCCTGCTTCTCGATGGGGACATTATATACGTCTATAACGTTGTATATTCTAACCTAACGCAACCTAACATCTGGGATGTTATATTTTACAACATTCCTGGCGTGTCGTCGCCTACTTCTGGATGGGGACATTATATACATCTATAACGTCATATATCCTAACCTAAGGGAACCTAACATCTCGGGTGTAATATTTTACAACATTCCTGGTGTGTCGTCGCCTACTTCTCGATGGGGACATTATATACATCTATAGCGTTGTATATCCTAACCTAAGGCAACCTAACATCTCGGATGTAATATTTTACAACATTCCTGGCATGTCGGTCCCTACTTCTCGGTGGGAACATTATATACATCTATAACGTCATATATCCTAACCTAAGGGAACCTAACATCTCGGGTGTAATATTTTACAACATTCCTGGTGTGTCGTCGCCTACTTCTCGATGGGGACATTATATACATCTATAACGTTGTATATCCTAACCTAAGGCAACCTAACATCTCGGATGTAATGTTTTACAACATTCCTGGCATGTCGGTCCCTACTTCTCGGTGGGAACATTCTATACGTCTATAACGTTGTATATCCTAACCTAAGGGAACCTAACATCTCGGGTGTAATATTTTACAACATTGCTGACGCGTCGGCCCCTATTTCTCCGTGGGAACTTTCTATACGTCTATAACGTTGTATATCATAACCTAAGGGAACCTAACTTGTAGAATGTAATATTTTGCAACATTCCTGGCGTGTCGTGGCCTACTTCTGGATGGGGACATTATATACATCTATAACGTCATATATCCTAACCTAACGGAACCTAACATCTCGGGTGTAATATTTTACAACATTCCTGTCATGTCGGTCCCTACTTCTCGGTGGGAACATTGTATACGTCTATAACGATATATATCCTAGCCTAAGGCAACCTAACATGTCGAATGTAATATTTTACAACATTCCTGTCGTGTCGTCGCCTGCTTCTCGATGGGGACATTATGTACGTCTATAACGTTGTATATTCTAGCCTAAGGCAACCTAACATCTGGGATGTTATATTTTACAACATTCCTGGCGTGTCGTCGCCTACTTCTGGATGGGGACATTATATACATCTATAACGTCATATATCCTAACCTAAGGGAACCTAACATCTCGGGTGTAATATTTTACAACATTCCTGGCGTGTCGTCGCCTACTTCTCGATGGGGACATTATATACGTCTATAACGTTGTATATCCTAACCTAAGGCAACCTAACATCTCGGATGTAATATTTTACAACATTCCTGGCATGTCGGTCCCTACTTCTCGGTGGAAACATTATAAACGTCTATAACGATATATATTCTAGCCTAAGGCAACCTAACATGTCGAATGTAATATTTTACAACATTCCTGTCGTGTCGTCGCCTGCTTCTCGATGGGGACATTGTATACGTCTATAACGTTGTATATTCTAACCTAACGCAACCTAACATCTGGGATGTTATATTTTACAACATTCCTGGCGTGTCGTCGCCTACTTCTGGATGGGGACATTATATACATCTATAACGTCATATATCCTATCCTAAGGGAACCTAACATCTCGGGTGTAATATTTTACAACATTCCTGGCGTGTCGTCGCCTACTTCTCGATGGGGACATTATATACGTCTATAACGTTGTATATCCTAACCTAAGGCAACCTAACATCTCGGATGTAATATTTTACAACATTCCTGGCATGTCGGTCCCTACTTCTCGGTGGAAACATTATATACGTCTATAACGATATATATTCTAGCCTAAGGCAACCTAACATGTCGAATGTAATATTTTACAACATTCCTGTCGTGTCGTCGCCTGCTTCTCGATGGGGACATTATATACGTCTATAACGTTGTATATTCTAACCTAACGCAACCTAACATCTGGGATGTTATATTTTACAACATTCCTGGCGTGTCGTCGCCTACTTCTGGATGGGGACATTATATACATCTATAACGTCATATATCCTAACCTAAGGGAACCTAACATCTCGGGTGTAATATTTTACAACATTCCTGGTGTGTCGTCGCCTACTTCTCGATGGGGACATTATATACATCTATAACGTTGTATATCCTAACCTAAGGCAACCTAACATCTCGGATGTAATATTTTACAACATTCCTGGCATGTCGGTCCCTACTTCTCGGTGGGAACATTCTATACGTCTATAACGTTGTATATCCTAACCTAAGGGAACGTAACATCTCGGGTGTAATATTTTACAACATTGCTGACGCGTCGGCCCCTATTTCTCCGTGGGAACTTTCTATACGTCTATAACGTTGTATATCATAACCTAAGGGAACCTAACTTGTAGAATGTAATATTTTGCAACATTCCTGGCGTGTCGTGGCCTACTTCTGGATGGGGACATTATATACATCTATAACGTCATATATCCTAACCTAACGGAACATAACATCTCGGGTGTAATATTTTACAACATTCCTGTCATGTCGGTCCCTACTTCTCGGTGGGAACATTGTATACGTCTATAACGATATATATCCTAGCCAAAGGCAACCTAACATGTCGAATGTAATATTTTACAACATTCCTGTCGTGTCGTCGCCTGCTTCTCGATGGGGACATTATATACGTCTATAACGTTGTATATCCTAACCTAAGGCAACCTAACATCTCGGATGTAATATTTTACAACATTCCTGGCATGTCGGTCCCTACTTCTCGGTGGAAACATTATATACGTCTATAACGATATATATTCTAGCCTAAGGCAACCTAACATGTCGAATGTAATATTTTACAACATTCCTGTCGTGTCGTCGCCTGCTTCTCGATGGGGACATTGTATACGTCTATAACGTCGTATATTCTAACCTAACGCAACCTAACATCTGGGATGTTATATTTTACAACATTCCTGGCGTGTCGTCGCCTACTTCTGGATGGGGACATTATATACATCTATAACGTCATATATCCTATCCTAAGGGAACCTAACATCTCGGGTGTAATATTTTACAACATTCCTGGCGTGTCGTCGCCTACTTCTCGATGGGGACATTATATACGTCTATAACGTTGTATATCCTAACCTAAGGCAACCTAACATCTCGGATGTAATATTTTACAACATTCCTGGCATGTCGGTCCCTACTTCTCGGTGGAAACATTATATACGTCTATAACGATATATATTCTAGCCTAAGGCAACCTAACATGTCGAATGTAATATTTTACAACATTCCTGTCGTGTCGTCGCCTGCTTCTCGATGGGGACATTATATACGTCTATAACGTTGTATATTCTAACCTAACGCAACCTAACATCTGGGATGTTATATTTTACAACATTCCTGGCGTGTCGTCGCCTACTTCTGGATGGGGACATTATATACATCTATAACGTCATATATCCTAACCTAAGGGAACCTAACATCTCGGGTGTAATATTTTACAACATTCCTGGCGTGTCGTCGCCTACTTCTCGATGGGGACATTATATACGTCTATAACGTTGTATATCCTAACCTAAGGCAACCTAACATCTCGGATGTAATATTTTACAACATTCCTGGCATGTCGGTCCCTACTTCTCGGTGGAAACATTATATACGTCTATAACGATATATATTCTAGCCTAAGGCAACCTAACATGTCGAATGTAATATTTTACAACATTCCTGTCGTGTCGTCGCCTGCTTCTCGATGGGGACATTGTATACGTCTATAACGTTGTATATTCTAACCTAACGCAACCTAACATCTGGGATGTTATATTTTACAACATTCCTGGCGTGTCGTCGCCTACTTCTGGATGGGGACATTATATACATCTATAACGTCTTATATCCTATCCTAAGGGAACCTAACATCTCGGGTGTAATATTTTACAACATTCCTGGCGTGTCGTCGTCTACTTCTCGATGGGGACATTATATACGTCTATAACGTTGTATATCCTAACCTAAGGCAACCTAACATCTCGGATGTAATATTTTACAACATTCCTGGCATGTCGGTCCCTACTTCTCGGTGGAAACATTATATACGTCTATAACGATATATATTCTAGCCTAAGGCAACCTAACATGTCGAATGTAATATTTTACAACATTCCTGTCGTGTCGTCGCCTGCTTCTCGATGGGGACATTATATACGTCTATAACGTTGTATATTCTAACCTAACGCAACCTAACATCTGGGATGTTATATTTTACAACATTCCTGGCGTGTCGTCGCCTACTTCTGGATGGGGACATTATATACATGTATAACGTCATATATCCTAACCTAAGGGAACCTAACATCTCGGGTGTAATATTTTACAACATTCCTGGTGTGTCGTCGCCTACTTCTCGATGGGGACATTATATACATCTATAACGTTGTATATCCTAACCTAAGG
Source organism: Xylocopa violacea (assembly GCA_963969225.1). Lineage (NCBI taxonomy): Eukaryota > Metazoa > Arthropoda > Insecta > Hymenoptera > Apidae > Xylocopa > Xylocopa violacea. The sequence goes on along the minus strand of CAXAJV010000263.1, from coordinate 273,607 downwards.
CAACCTAACATCTCGGATGTAATATTTTACAACATTCCTGGCATGTCGGTCCCTACTTCTCGGTGGGAACATTCTATACGTCTATAACGTTGTATATCCTAACCTAAGGGAACGTAACATCTCGGGTGTAATATTTTACAACATTGCTGACGCGTCGGCCCCTATTTCTCCGTGGGAACTTTCTATACGTCTATAACGTTGTATATCATAACCTAAGGGAACCTAACTTGTAGAATGTAATATTTTGCAACATTCCTGGCGTGTCGTGGCCTACTTCTGGATGGGGACATTATATACATCTATAACGTCATATATCCTAACCTAACGGAACATAACATCTCGGGTGTAATATTTTACAACATTCCTGTCATGTCGGTCCCTACTTCTCGGTGGGAACATTGTATACGTCTATAACGATATATATCCTAGCCTAAGGCAACCTAACATGTCGAATGTAATATTTTACAACATTCCTGTCGTGTCGTCGCCTGCTTCTCGATGGGGACATTATATAAGTCTATAACGTTGTATATTCTAGCCTAAGGCAACCTAACATCTGGGATGTTATATTTTACAACATTCCTGGCGTGTCGTCGCCTACTTCTGGATGGGGACATTATATACATCTATAACGTCATATATCCTAACCTAAGGGAACATAACATCTCGGGTGTAATATTTTACAACATTCCTGGCGTGTCATCGCCTACTTCTCGATGGGGACATTATATACGTCTATAACGTTGTATATTCTAACCTAACGCAACCTAACATCTGGGATGTAATATTTTACAACATTCCTGGCGTGTCGTCGCCTACTTCTGGATGGGGCATTATATACATCTATAACGTCATATATCCTAACCTAAGGGAACCTAACATCTCGGGTGTAATTTTTTACAACATTCCTGGCGTGTCGTCGCCTACTTCTCGATGGGGACATTATATACATCTATAACCTTGTATATACTAACCTAACGCAACCTAACATCTGGGATGTAATATTTTACAACATTCCTGGCATGTCGGTCCCTACGTCTCCGTGGGTACATTGTATACGTCTATAACGTTGTATATCCTAACCTAACGCAACCTAACATCTGGGATGTAATATTTTAAAACATTCCTGGCATGTCGGTCCCTACGTCTCGGTGGGAACATTATATACGTCTATAACGATATATATCCTAACCTAAGGCAACCTAACATCTCGGATGTAATATTTTACAACATTCCTGGCGCTCCCGCTGCTACTTTTCGGTGGGAACATTATATACGTCTATAACGTTACATATCCTAACGTATGGCAACATAACATCTCGGATGTTATATTTTACAACATTCCTGGCGTGTCGTCGTCTGCTTCTCGATGGGGACTTTATGTACGTCTAGAACGTTGTATATCCTAACCTAACGCAACCTAACATCTGGGATGTAATATTTTACAACATTCCTGGCATGTCGGTCCCTACGTCTCGGGGGGAACGTTATATACGTCTATAACGGTATATATCCTAACCTAAGGGAACCTTACATCTCGGATGTAATATTTTACAACATTCCTGGCATGTCGGTCCCTACTTGTCGGTGGAAACAATGTATACGTCTATAACGATATATATCCTAGCCTAAGGCAACCCAACATGTAGAATGTAATATTTTACAACATTCCTGGCGTGTCGTCGTCTACTTCTAGATGGGGACATTATATACATCTGTAACGTTGTATATTCTAACCTAACGCAACCTAACATCTGGGATGTAATATTTTACAACATTCCTGGCGTGTCGTCGCCTACTTCTGGATTGGGACATTATATACATCTATAACGTCATATATCCTAACCTAAGGGAACCTAACATCCCGGGTGTAATATTTTACAACATTCCTGACGCGTCGGCCGCTATTTCTCGGTGGGAATATTGTATACGTCTATAACGTTATATATCCTAGCCTAAGGCAACCTAACATCTCGGATGTAATATTTCACAACGTTCCTGGCGTGTTAACCCGCACTTCTCGGTGGGAATATCATATACGTCTATAGCGATATATATCCTAGCCTAAGGCGACCTAACATGTCGAATGTAATATTTTACATCATTCCTGACGTGTCGGCCCGTAGTTCACGGTGGTAAAATTATATACGCCTACAACGTTATATATACTAGCCTAAGGCAACCTGACATCTCGGATGTAATATTTGACAACATTTCTGGCGTGTGAGCGCGTACTTCTCGGTGGGAACATCATATACGTCTGTAACGTTATATATCCCGTCGTAAGGCAACATAACATCTGGGATGTAATATTTTACAACATTCCTGGTGGGTCGTCGCCCGATTCTCGATGGGGACATTATATACGTCTATAACGTTGAATATCCTAACCTAAAGCAACCTAACATCTGGGATGTAATATTTTACAAGATCCCTGGCATGTCGGTCCCCACGTCTCGGTGGGTACATTATATACGTCTATAACGATATATATCATAACCTAAAGCAACCTAACATCTCGTATGTAATATTTTACAACATTCCTGGCATGTCGGTCCCTACTTCTCGGTGGAAACAATATATACGTCTATAACGACATATATCCTAGCCTAAGGCAACCCAACATGTCGAATGTAATATTTTACAACATTCCTGTCGTGTCGTCGCCTGCTTCTCGATGGGGACATTATATACGTCTATAACGTTGTATATTCTAACCTAACGCAACCTAACATCTGGGATGTAATATTTTACAACATTCCTGGCATGTCGGTCCCTACGTCTCCGTGGGTACATTATATACGTCTATAACGTTGTATATCCTAACCTAACGCAACCTAACATCTGGGATGTAATATTTTAAAACATTCCTGGCATGTCGGTCCCTACGTCTCGGTGGGAACATTATATACGTCTATAACGATATATATCCTAACCTAACGCAACCTAACATCTGGGATGTAATATTTTACAGCATTCCTGGCGTGTCGTCGCCTGCTTCTCGATGGGGACTTTATGTACGTCTATAACGTTGAATATCCTAACCTAAAGCAACCTAACATCTGGGATGTAATATTTTACAAGATTCCTGGCATGTCGGTCCCCACGTCTCGGTGGGAACATTATATACGTCTATAACGATATATATCATAACCTAAAGCAACCTAACATCTCGGACGTAATATTTTACAACATTCCTGGCATGTCTGACCCTACTTCTCGGTGGGAACATTCTATACGTCTATAACGTTTTATATCCTAACCTAAGGGAACCTAACATGTCGAATGTAATATTTTACAACATTGCTGACGCGTCGGCCCCTATTTCTCGGTGGGAACATTCTATACGTCTATAACGTTGTATATCATAACCTAAGGGAACCTAACTTGTAGAATGTAATATTTTACCACATTCCTGGCGTGTCGTCGCCTACTTCTCGATGGGGACTTTATGTACATCTATAACGTTGAATATCCTAACCTAAGGCAACCTAACATCTCGGATGTAATATTTTACAGCATTCCTGGCATGTAGGTCCCTACTTCTCGGTGGGAACATTCTATACGTCTATAACGTTGTATATCATAACCTAAGGGAACCTAACTTGTAGAATGTAATATTTTACCACATTCCTGGCGTGTCGTCGCCTACTTCTCGATGGGGACATTATATACATCTATAACGTTGTATATCCTAACCTAAGTCAACCTAGCATCTCGGATGTAATATTTTACAACATTCCTGGCATGTAGGTCCCTACTTCTCGGTGGGAACATTCTATACGTCTATAACGATATATATCCTAACCTAAGGCAACCTAACATCTCGGATGTAATATTTTACAACATTCCTGGCGCTTCGGCTGCTACTTTTCGGTGGGAACATTATATACGTCTATAACGTTACATATCCTAACGTATGGCAACATAATATCTCGGATGTTATATATTACAACATTCCTGGCGTGTCGTCGCCTGCTTCTCGATGGGGACTTTATGTACGTCTATAACGTTGAATATCCTAACCTAAAGCAACCTAACATCTGGGATGTAATATTTTACAAGATCCCTGGCATGTCGGTCCCCACGTCTCGGTGGGAACATTATATACGTCTATAACGATATAAATCATAACCTAAAGCAACCTAGCATCTCGGATGTAATATTTTACAACATTCCTGGCATGTCGGTCCCTACGTCTCGGTGGGAACATTATATACGTCTATAACGATATATATCCTAACCTACGGCAACCTAACATATCGGATGTAATATTTTACAACATTCCTGGCGCTTCGGCTGCTACTATTCGGTGGGAACATTATATACGTCTATAACGATATATATCCTAGCCTAAGAAAACCTAACATGTCGAATGTAATATTTTACTACATTCCTGTCGTGTCGTCGCCTGCTTCTCGATGGGGACATTATATACGTCTATAACGTTGTATATTCTAACCTATCGCAACCTAACATCAGGGATGTAATATTTTACAACAGTCCTGGCGTGTCGTCACCTACTTCTGGATGGGGACATTATATACATCTATAATGTCATATATCCTAACCTAAGGGAACCTAACATCTCGGGTGTAATATTTTACAACATTCCTGGTGTGTCGTTGCCTACTTCTCGATGGGGACATTATATACATCTATAACGTTGTATATCCTAACCTAAGGCAACCTAACATCTCGGATGTAATATTTTACAACATTCTGGCGTGTCGCCGCCTGCTTCTCGATGGGGACATTATATACGTCTATAACGTTGTATATACTAACCTAACGCAACCTAACATCTGGGATGTAATATTTTACAACATTCCTGGCATGTCGGTCCCTACGTCTCCGTGGGTACATTATATACGTCTGTAACGTTGTATAGCCTAACCTAACGCAACCTAACGTCTGGGATGTAATATTTTAAAACATTCCTGGCATGTCGGTACCTACGTCTCGGTGGGAACATTATATACGTCTATAACGATATATATCCTAACCCAAGGCAACCTACCATCTCGGATGTAATATTTGACAACATTCCTGGCGTGTTAGCGCGTACTTCTCGATGGGGACATTATATACATCTATAACGTTGTATATCCTAACCTAAGGCAACCTGACATCTCGGATGTAATATTTTACAACATTCTGGCGTGTCGTCGCCTGCTTCTCGATGGGGACATTATATACGTCTATAACCTTGTATATACTAACATAACGCAACCTAACATCTGGGATGTAATATTTTACAATATTCCTGGCATGTCGGTCCCTACGTCTCCGTGGGTACATTATATACGTCTATAACGTTGTATATCCTAACCTAACGCAACCTAACATCTGGGATGTAATATTCTAAAACATTCCTGGCATGTCGGTCCCTACGTCTCGGTGGGAACGTTATATACGTCTATAACGATATATATCCTAACCTAAGGGTACCTTACATCTCGGATGTAATTTTTTACAACATTCCTGGTATGTCGGGCCCTACTTCTCGGTGGGAACATTGTATACGTCTATAACGATATATATCCTAGCCTAAGGCAACCTAATATGAAGGAATGTAATATTTTACAACTTTCCTGTCGTGTCGTCGCCTGCTTCTCGATGGGGACATTCTATACGTCTATAACGTTGTATATCCTAACCTAAGGGAACCTAACATCTCGGGTGTAATATTTTAGAACATTCCTGACGCGTCAGTCCCTATTTCTCGGTGGGAACATTATATACGTCTATAACGTTATATATCCTAGCCTAAGGCAACCCAACTTGTAGAATGTAATATTTTACAACATTCCTGGCGTGTCGTCGCCTACTTCTCGATGGGGACATTATATACATCTATAACGTTGTATATCATAACCTAATGCAACCTAACACCTCGGATGTAATATTTTACAACATTCCTGGCATGTCGGTCCCTACTTCTCGGTGGGAGCATACTATATGTCTATAACGTTGTATATCCTAACCTAAGGGAACCTAACATCTCGGATGTAATATTTTAAAACTTTCCTGGCATGTCGGTCCCTACGTCTCGGTGGGATCATTATATACGTCTATAACGATATATATCCTAACCTAAGGCAACCCAACATCTCGGATGTAATATTTTACAACATTCCTGGCATGTCGGTCACTAGGTCTCGGTGGGAACATTCTATACGTCTGTAACGATAAATACCCTAACCTAAGGCAACCTAACATCTCGGATTTAATATTTTACAACATTCCTGGCATGTAGGTCCCTACTTCTCGGTGGGAACATTATATACGTCTATAACGTTATATATCCTAGCCTACGGCAACCTAACTTGTCGAATGTAATATTTTACAACATTCCTGGCGTGTCGTCGCCTACTTCTCGATGGGGACATTATATACATCTATAACGTTGTATATCCTAACCTAAGGCAACCTAAGATCTCGGATGTAATATTTTACAACATTCTGGCGTGTCGCCGCCTGCTTCTCGATGGGGACATTATATACGTCTGTAACGTTGTATATACTAACCTAACGCAACCTAACATCTGGGATGTAATATTTTACAACATTCCTGGCATGTCGGTCCCTACCTCCGTGGGTACATTATATACGTCTGTAACGTTGTATATCCTAACCTAACGCAACCTAACGTCTGGGATGTAATATCTTAAAACATTCCTGGCATGTCGGTCCCTACGTCTCGGTGGGAACATTATATACGTCTATAACGATATATATCCTAACCTAAGGCAACCTAACATCTCGGATGTAATATTTGACAACATTCCTGGCGTGTTAACCCGCACATCTCGGTGGGAACATCATATACGTCTATAGCGATATATATCCTAGCCTAAGGCGACCTAACATGTCGAATGTAATATTTTACATCATTCCTGACGTGTCGGCCCCTATTTCTCGGTGGGAACATTATATACGTCTATAACGTTATATATGCTAGCCTAAGGCAACCTAACATGTCGAATGTAATATTTTACAACATTCCTGACGTGTCGGCCCGTAGTGCACGGTGGTAACATTATACACGCCTACAACGTTATATATACTAGCCTAAGGCAACCTGACATCTCGGATGTAATATTTGACAACATTCCTGGCGTGTTAGCGCGTACTTCTCGGTGGGAACATCATGTACATCTATAACGTTATATATCCTGTCGTAAGGCAACATAACATCTCGGATATAATATTTTACAACATTCCTGGTGGGTCGTCGCCCGCTTCTAGATGGGGACATTATATACGTCTATAACGTTGAATGTCCTAACCTAAAGCAACCTAACATCTGGGATGTAATATTTTACAAGATCCCTGGCATGTCGGTCCCCACGTCTCGGTGGGAACATTATATACGTCTATAACGATATATATCATAACCTAAAGCAACCTAACATCTCGGACGTAATATTTTACAACATTCCTGGCATGTCGGTCCCTACTTCTCGGTGGAAACAATGTATACGTCTATAACGATAAATATCCTAGCCTAAGGCAACCCAACATGTAGAATGTAATATTTTACAACATTCCTGGCGTTTCGTCGCCTACATCTCGATGGGGACATTATATACATCTACAACGTTGTATATCCTAACCTAAGGCAACCTAACATCTCGGATGTAATATTTTACAACATTCCTGGCATGTCGGTCCCTACTTCTCGGTGGGAACATTCTATACGTCTATAACGTTTTATATCCTAACCTAAGGGAACCTAACATGTCGAATGTAATATTTTACAACATTGCTGACGCGTCGGCCCCTATTTCTCGGTGGGAACATTCTATACGTCTATAACGATATATATCCTAACCTAACGCAACCTAACATCTGGGATGTAATATTTTACAGCATTCCTGGCGTGTCGTCGCCTGCTTCTCGATGGGGACTTTATGTACGTCTATAACGTTGAATATCCTAACCTAAAGCAACCTAACATCTGGGATGTAATATTTTACAAGATCCCTGGCATGTCGGTCCCCACGTCTCGGTGGGAACATTATATACGTCTATAACGATATATATCATAACCTAAAGCAACCTAACATCTCGGACGTAATATTGTACAACATTCCTGGCATGTCGGACCCTACTTCTCGGTGGAAACAATGTATACGTCTATAACGATATATATCCTAGCCTAAGGCAACCCAACATGTAGAATGTAATATTTTACAACATTCCTGGCGTTTCGTCGCCTACATCTCGATGGGGACATTATATACATCTACAACGTTGTATATCCTAACCTAAGGCAACCTAGCATCTCGGATGTAATATTTTACAACATTCCTGGCATGTAGGTCCCTACTTCTCGGTGGGAACATTCTATACGTCTATAACGATATATATCCTAACCTAAGGCAACCTAACATCTCGGATGTAATATTTTACAACATTCCTGGCGCTTCGGCTGCTACTTTTCGGTGGGAACATTATATACGTCTATAACGTTACATATCCTAACGTATGGCAACATAATATCTCGGATGTTATATATTACAACATTCCTGGCGTGTCGTCGCCTGCTTCTCGATGGGGACTTTATGTACGTCTATAACGTTGAATATCCTAACCTAAAGCAACCTAACATCTGGGATGTAATATTTTACAAGATCCCTGGCATGTCGGTCCCCACGTCTCGGTGGGAACATTATATACGTCTATAACGATATAAATCATAACCTAAAGCAACCTAGCATCTCGGATGTAATATTTTACAACATTCCTGGCATGTCGGTCCCTACGTCTCGGTGGGAACATTATATACGTCTATAACGATATATATCCTAACCTACGGCAACCTAACATATCGGATGTAATATTTTACAGCATTCCTGGCGCTTCGGCTGCTACTATTCGGTGGGAACATTATATACGTCTATAACGATATATATCCTAGCCTAAGGAAACCTAACATGTCGAATGTAATATTTTACTACATTCCTGTCGTGTCGTCGCCTGCTTCTCGATGGGGACATTATATACGTCTATAACGTTGTATATTCTAACCTATCGCAACCTAACATCAGGGATGTAATATTTTACAACAGTCCTGGCGTGTCGTCACCTACTTCTGGATGGGGACATTATATACATCTATAATGTCATATATCCTAACCTAAGGGAACCTAACATCTCGGGTGTAATATTTTACAACATTCCTGGTGTGTCGTTGCCTACTTCTCGATGGGGACATTATATACATCTATAACGTTGTATATCCTAACCTAAGGCAACCTAACATCTCGGATGTAATATTTTACAACATTCTGGCGTGTCGCCGCCTGCTTCTCGATGGGGACATTATATACGTCTATAACGTTGTATATACTAACCTAACGCAACCTAACATCTGGGATGTAATATTTTACAACATTCCTGGCATGTCGGTCCCTACGTCTCCGTGGGTACATTATATACGTCTGTAACGTTGTATAGCCTAACCTAACGCAACCTAACGTCTGGGATGTAATATTTTAAAACATTCCTGGCATGTCGGTACCTACGTCTCGGTGGGAACATTATATACGTCTATAACGATATATATCCTAACCCAAGGCAACCTACCATCTCGGATGTAATATTTGACAACATTCCTGGCGTGTTAGCGCGTACTTCTCGATGGGGACATTATATACATCTATAACGTTGTATATCCTAACCTAAGGCAACCTGACATCTCGGATGTAATATTTTACAACATTCTGGCGTGTCGTCGCCTGCTTCTCGATGGGGACATTATATACGTCTATAATCTTGTATATACTAACCTAACGCAACCTAACATCTGGGATGTAATATTTTACAATATTCCTGGCATGTCGGTCCCTACGTCTCCGTGGGTACAGTATATACGTCTATAACGTTGTATATCCTAACCTAACGCAACCTAACATCTGGGATGTAATATTCTAAAACATTCCTGGCATGTCGGTCCCTACGTCTCGGTGGGAACGTTATATACGTCTATAACGATATATATCCTAACCTAAGGGTACCTTACATCTCGGATGTAATTTTTTACAACATTCCTGGTATGTCGGGCCCTACTTCTCGGTGGGAACATTGTATACGTCTATAACGATATATATCCTAGCCTAAGGCAACCTAATATGAAGGGATGTAATATTTTACAACTTTCCTGTCGTGTCGTCGCCTGCTTCTCGATGGGGACATTCTATACGTCTATAACGTTGTATATCCTAACCTAAGGGAACCTAACATCTCGGGTGTAATATTTTAGAACATTCCTGACGCGTCAGTCCCTATTTCTCGGTGGGAACATTATATACGTCTATAACGTTATATATCCTAGCCTAAGGCAACCCAACTTGTAGAATGTAATATTTTACAACATTCCTGGCGTTTCGTCGCCTACTTCTCGATGGGGACATTATATACATCTATAACGTTGTATATCATAACCTAATGCAACCTAACACCTCGGATGTAATATTTTACAACATTCCTGGCATGTCGGTCCCTACTTCTCGGTGGGAGCATACTATATGTCTATAACGTTGTATATCCTAACCTAAGGGAACCTAACATCTCGGATGTAATATTTTAAAACTTTCCTGGCATGTCGGTCCCTACGTCTCGGTGGGATCATTATATACGTCTATAACGATATATATCCTAACCTAAGGCAACCCAACATCTCGGATGTAATATTTTACAACATTCCTGGCATGTCGGTCACTAGGTCTCGGTGGGAACATTCTATACGTCTGTAACGATAAATACCCTAACCTAAGGCAACCTAACATCACGGATTTAATATTTTACAACATTCCTGGCATGTAGGTCCCTACTTCTCGGTGGGAACATTATATACGTCTATAACGTTATATATCCTAGCCTACGGCAACCTAACTTGTCGAATGTAATATTTTACAACATTCCTGGCGTGTCGTCGCCTACTTCTCGATGGGGACATTATATACATCTATAACGTTGTATATCCTAACCTAAGGCAACCTAACATCTCGGATGTAATATTTTACAACATTCTGGCGTGTCGCCGCCTGCTTCTCGATGGGGACATTATATACGTCTGTAACGTTGTATATACTAACCTAACGCAACCTAACATCTGGGATGTAATATTTTACAACATTCCTGGCATGTCGGTCCCTACCTCCGTGGGTACATTATATACGTCTGTAACGTTGTATATCCTAACCTAACGCAACCTAACGTCTGGGATGTAATATCTTAAAACATTCCTGGCATGTCGGTCCCTACGTCTCGGTGGGAACATTATATACGTCTATAACGATATATATCCTAACCTAAGGCAACCTAACATCTCGGATGTAATATTTGACAACATTCCTGGCGTGTTAACCCGCACATCTCGGTGGGAACATCATATACGTCTATAGCGATATATATCCTAGCCTAAGGCGACCTAACATGTCGAATGTAATATTTTACATCATTCCTGACGTGTCGGCCCCTATTTCTCGGTGGGAACATTATATACGTCTATAACGTTATATATGCTAGCCTAAGGCAACCTAACATGTCGAATGTAATATTTTACAACATTCCTGACGTGTCGGCCCGTAGTGCACGGTGGTAACATTATACACGCCTACAACGTTATATATACTAGCCTAAGGCAACCTGACATCTCGGATGTAATATTTGACAACATTCCTGGCGTGTTAGCGCGTACTTCTCGGTGGCAACATCATGTACATCTATAACGTTATATATCCTGTCGTAAGGCAACATAACATCTCGGATATAATATTTTACAACATTCCTGGTGGGTCGTCGCCCGCTTCTAGATGGGGACATTATATACGTCTATAACGTTGAATGTCCTAACCTAAAGCAACCTAACATCTGGGATGTAATATTTTACAAGATCCCTGGCATGTCGGTCCCCACGTCTCGGTGGGAACATTATATACGTCTATAACGATATATATCATAACCTAAAGCAACCTAACATCTCGGACGTAATATTTTACAACATTCCTGGCATGTCGGTCCCTACTTCTCGGTGGAAACAATGTATACGTCTATAACGATAAATATCCTAGCCTAAGGCAACCCAACATGTAGACTGTAATATTTTACAACATTCCTGGCGTTTCGTCGCCTACATCTCGATGGGGACATTATATACATCTACAACGTTGTATATCCTAACCTAAGGCAACCTAACATCTCGGATGTAATATTTTACAACATTCCTGGCATGTCGGTCCCTACTTCTCGGTGGGAACATTCTATACGTCTATAACGTTTTATATCCTAACCTAAGGGAACCTAACATGTCGAATGTAATATTTTACAACATTGCTGACATGTCGGCCCCTATTTCTCGGTGGGAACATTCTATACGTCTATAACGATATATATCCTAACCTAACGCAACCTAACATCTGGGATGTAATATTTTACAGCATTCCTGGCGTGTCGTCGCCTGCTTCTCGATGGGGACTTTATGTACGTCTATAACGTTGAATATCCTAACCTAAAGCAACCTAACATCTGGGATGTAATATTTTACAAGATCCCTGGCATGTCGGTCCCCACGTCTCGGTGGGAACATTATATACGTCTATAACGATATATATCATAACCTAAAGCAACCTAACATCTCGGACGTAATATTGTACAACATTCCTGGCATGTCGGACCCTACTTCTCGGTGGAAACAATGTATACGTCTATAACGATATATATCCTAGCCTAGGGCAACCCAACATGTAGAATGTAATATTTTACAACATTCCTGGCGTTTCGTCGCCTACATCTCGATGGGGACATTATATACATCTACAACGTTGTATATCCTAACCTAAGGCAACCTAACATCTCGGATGTAATATTTTACGACATTCCTGGCATGTCGGTCCCTACTTCTCGGTGGGAACATTCTATACGTCTATAACGTTTTATATCCTAACCTAAGGGAACCTAACATGTCGAATGTAATATTTTACAACATTGCTGACGCGTCGGCCCCTATTTCTCGGTGGGAACATTCTATACGTCTATAACGTTGTATATCCTAACCTAAGGGAACCTAACATGTCGAATGTAATGTTTTACAACATTGCTGACGCGTCGGCCCCTATTTCTCGGTGGGAACATTCTATACGTCTATAACGTTGTATATCATAACCTAAGGGAACCTAACTTGTAGAATGTAATATTTTACCACATTCCTGGCGTGTCGTCGCCTACTTCTCGATGGGGACATTATATACATCTATAACGTTGTATATCCTAACCTAAGGCAACCTAGCATCTCGGATGTAATATTTTACAACATTCCTGGCATGTAGGTCCCTACTTCTCGGTGGGAACATTCTATACGTCTATAACGATATATATCCTAACCTAAGGCAACCTAACATCTCGGATGTAATATTTTACAACATTCCTGGCGCTTCGGCTGCTACTTTTCGGTGGGAACATTATATACGTCTATAACGTTACATATCCTAACGTATGGCAACATAATATCTCGGATGTTATATATTACAACATTCCTGGCGTGTCGTCGCCTGCTTCTCGATGGGGACTTTATGTACGTCTATAACGTTGAATATCCTAACCTAAAGCAACCTAACATCTGGGATGTAATATTTTACAAGATCCCTGGCATGTCGGTCCCCACGTCTCGGTGGGAACATTATATACGTCTATAACGATATAAATCATAACCTAAAGCAACCTAGCATCTCGGATGTAATATTTTACAACATTCCTGGCATGTCGGTCCCTACGTCTCGGTGGGAACATTATATACGTCTATAACGATATATATCCTAACCTACGGCAACCTAACATATCGGATGTAATATTTTACAACATTCCTGGCGCTTCGGCTGCTACTATTCGGTGGGAACATTATATACGTCTATAACGATATATATCCTAGCCTAAGGAAACCTAACATGTCGAATGTAATATTTTACAACATTCTGGCGTGTTGTCGCCTGCTTCTCCATGGGGACATTATATACGTCTATAACCTTGTATATACTAACCTAACGCAACCTAACATCTGGGATGTAATATTTTACAACAGTCCTGGCGTGTCGTCACCTACTTCTGGATGGGGACATTATATACATCTATAACGTCATGTATCCTAACCTAAGGGAACCTAACATCTCGGGTGTAATATTTTACAACATTCCTGGTGTGTCGTTGCCTACTTCTCGATGGGGACATTATATACATCTATAACGTTGTATATCCTAACCTAAGGCAACCTAACATCTCGGATGTAATATTTTACAACATTCTGGCGTGTCGCCGCCTGCTTCTCGATGGGGACATTATATACGTCTATAACGTTGTATATACTAACCTAACGCAACCTAACATCTGGGATGTAATATTTTACAACATTCCTGGCATGTCGGTCCCTACGTCTCCGTGGGTACATTATATACTTCTGTAACGTTGTATAGCCTAACCTAACGCAACCTAACGTCTGGGATGTAATATTTTAAAACATTCCTGGCATGTCGGTACCTACGTCTCGGTGGGAACATTATATACGTCTATAACGATATATATCCTAACCTAAGGCAACCTACCATCTCGGATGTAATATTTGACAACATTCCTGGCGTGTTAGCGCGTACTTCTCGATGGGGACATTATATACATCTATAACGTTGTATATCCTAACCTAAGGCAACCTGACATCTCGGATGTAATATTTTACAACATTCTGGCGTGTCGTCGCCTGCTTCTCGATGGGGACATTATATACGTCTATAACCTTGTATATACTAACCTAACGCAACCTAACATCTGGGATGTAATATTTTACAATATTCCTGGCATGTCGGTCCCTACGTCTCCGTGGGTACATTATATACGTCTATAACGTTGTATATCCTAACCTAACGCAACGTAACATCTGGGATGTAATATTCTAAAACATTCCTGGCATGTCGGTCCCTACGTCTCGGTGGGAACGTTATATACGTCTATAACGATATATATCATAACCTAAAGCAACCTAACATCTCGGACGTAATATTTTACAACATTCCTGGCATGTCGGTCCCTACTTCTCGGTGGAAACAATGTATACGTCTATAACGATAAATATCCTAGCCTAAGGCAACCCAACATGTAGAATGTAATATTTTACAACATTCCTGGCGTTTCGTCGCCTACATCTCGATGGGGACATTATATACATCTACAACGTTGTATATCCTAACCTAAGGCAACCTAACATCTCGGATGTAATATTTTACAACATTCCTGGCATGTCGGTCCCTACTTCTCGGTGGGAACATTCTATACGTCTATAACGTTTTATATCCTAACCTAAGGAAACCTAACATGTCGAATGTAATATTTTACAACATTCTGGCGTGTTGTCGCCTGCTTCTCCATGGGGACATTATATACGTCTATAACCTTGTATATACTAACCTAACGCAACCTAACATCTGGGATGTAACATTTTACAACATTCCTGGCGTGTCGTCGCCTACTTCTGGATGGGGACATTATACACATCTATAACGTCATATATCCTAACCTAAGGGAACCTAACATCTCGGGTGTAATATTTTAGGACATTCCTGACGCGTCAGTCCCTATTTCTCGGTGGAAACATTATATACGTCTATAACGTTATATATCCTAGCCTATGGCAACCTAACTTGTAGAATGTAATATTTTACAACATTCCTGGCGTGTCGTCGCCTACTTCTCGATGGGGACAATATATACATCTATAACGTTGTATATCCTAACCTAAGGCAACCTAACATCTCGGATGTAGTATTTTACAACATTCCTGGCATGTCGGTCCCTACTTCTCGGTGGGAACATTGTGTACGTCTATAACGATATATATCCTAGCCTAAGGCAACCTAACATGTCGAATGTAATATTTTACTACATTCCTGTCGTGTCGTCGCCTGCTTCTCGATGGGGACATTATATACGTCTATAACGTTGTATATTCTAACCTATCGCAACCTAACATCAGGGATGTAATATTTTACAACAGTCCTGGCGTGTCGTCGCCTACTTCTGGATGGGGACATTATATACATCTATAACGTCATATATCCTAACCTAAGGGAACCTAACATCTCGGGTGTAATATTTTACAACATTCCTGGTGTGTCGTTGCCTACTTCTCGATGGGGACATTATATACATCTATAACGTTGTATATCCTAACCTAAGGCAACCTAACATCTCGGATGTAATATTTTACAACATTCTGGCGTGTCGCCGCCTGCTTCTCGATGGGGACATTATATACGTCTATAACGTTGTATATACTAACCTAACGCAACCTAACATCTGGGATGTAATATTTTACAACATTCCTGGCATGTCGGTCCATACGTCTCGGTGGGAACATTATATACGTCTATAACGATATATATCCTAACCTAAGGCAACCTACCATCTCGGATGTAATATTTGACAACATTCCTGGCGTGTTAGCGCGTACTTCTCGATGGGGACATTATATACATCTATAACGTTGTATATCCTAACCTAAGGCAACCTGACATCTCGGATGTAATATTTTACAACATTCTGGCGTGTCGTCGCCTGCTTCTCGATGGGGACATTATATACGTCTATAACCTTGTATATACTAACCTAAGGCAACCTAACATCTCGGATTTAATATTTTACAACATTCCTGGCATGTAGGTCCCTACGTCTCCGTGGGTACATTATATACGTCATTAACGTTGTATATCCTAACCTAAGGCAACCTAACATCTCGGATGTAATTTTTTACAACATTCCTGGTATGTCGGGCCCTACTTCACGGTGGGCACATTATATACGTCTATAACGTAATATAACCTAACCTAAACCATCTAGCCCCTCGCTGGAACTGTTTTACAGAATCACGGTCGTGTCGGTCCCAACTTCTCGGTGGGAACATTATATACGTCTATAACGTTATATATCCTAACGTAAGGCAACCTAACATCTCGGATGTAGTATTTTCCAACATTCCTGGCGGGTCGGCATCTACTTCTCGGTGGTATCATTATATACGTCTATAACCTAATATAACCTATCCTAATCCATCTAGGCTCTCGCTGGTAATGTTTTACAGAATCAACCACGCTCCGCTGGTAATGTTTTACAGAATCCCGGTCGTGTCGGCCGTACTTCTCGTTGGGTATATTATATACGTCTGTAACATTATATATTCTAATCTAAGGCAAACTAACATCTCGGATGCAGTATTTTGCAACATTCCGGGCGGGTCGGCCCCACTTCTCGGTGGGAACATTACATACGTCTATAACTTAATATAACCTAATCTAATCCATCTAGCCCCTCGCTGGTAATGTTTCACAGAATCCCGTTCGTGTCGTCCCGTACGTCTCGGTGCGGGCATTATATACGTCTATAACGTTACATATCCTTACCTAAGGCAACCTAACATCTCGATTGTGGTATTTCCCAACACTTCTGGCGGGTCGGTCCCTATTTCTCGGTGGGAACATTATATACGACCATAACGTAATATAACCTAACCTAACCCGTCTAGACCCTCGCTGGTAATGTTTTACAGAATCCCGTTCGTGTCTACCCGTACGTCTCGTTGCGGACCTTGTATACGTCTATAACGTTATATATCCTAACCTAAGGCATCCTAACATCTCGGATGTAGTAGTTTCGAACATTCATGGCGGGTCGGCCGCTACTTCTCGGTGGGAACATTATATACGTCTATAACGTAACAGATCCTAACCTAACCCATCTATAGCCTCGCTGGTAATGTTTTACAGAATCCCGTTCGTGTCGTCCCGTACGTCTCGGTGCGGACATTATATACGTCTATAACGTTATATTTCCTATCCTAAGGCAACCTAACATCTCGAATGTAGTATTTTCCAACATTTCTGGCGGGTCGGCCCCTACTTCTCGGTGGGAACATTATAAACCTCTATAACGTAATATAACCTAACCTAACCCAGCTAGACCGTCGCTGGTAATGTTTCACAGAATCCCGTTCGTGTCGTCCCGTACATCACGGCGCGGACATTATATACGTCTATAAGGTTATATATCCTATCCTAAGGCAACCTAACATCTCGGATGTAGTTTTTTCCAACATTTCTGGCGGGTCGGCCCCTACTTCTCGGTGGGAACATTATATACTTTTATAACGTAATGAAATCTAACCTAACCCATCTAGACCCTCGCTGGTAATGTTTTACAGAATCTCGTTCGTGTCGCCCCGTACGTCTCTGTGCGGACATTATATGCGTCTATATTGTTATATATCCTAACCTAAGGCATCCTAACATCTCGGATGTAGTAGTTTCCAACATTCATGGCGGGTCGGCCGCTACTTCTCGGTGGGAACATTATATACGTCTATAACGTAACAGATCCTAACCTAACCCATCTATAGCCTCGCTGGTAATGTTTTACAGAATCCCGTTCGTGTCGTCCCGTACGTCTCGGTGCGGACATTATATACGTCTATAACGTTATATTTCCTATCCTAAGGCAACCTAACATCTCGAATGTAGTATTTTCCAACATTTCTGGCGGGTCGGCCCCTACTTCTCGGTGGGAACATTATAAACCTCTATAACGTAATATAACCTAACCTAACCCAGCTAGACCGTCGCTGGTAATGTTTCACAGAATCCCGTTCGTGTCGTCCCGTACATCACGGCGCGGACATTATATACGTCTATAAGGTTATATATCCTATCCTAAGGCAACCTAACATCTCGGATGTAGTATTTTCCAACATTTCTGGCGGGTCGGCCCCTACTTCTCGGTGGGAACATTATATACTTTTATAACGTAATGTAACCTAACCTAACCCATCTAGACCCTCGCTGGTAATGTTTTACAGAATCTCGTTCGTGTCGCACCCTACGTCTCTGTGCGGACATTATATGCGTCTGTATCGTTATATATCCTAACCTAAGGCAACCTAACATGTCGAACGTTGTATTTTACTACATTCCAGGCGGGTCGGCCGCTACTTCTTGGTGGGAACATTATATACGTCTACAACGTAATAGATCCTAACCTAACCCATCTAGACCCTCGCTGGAAATGTTTTACAGAATCCCGTTCGTGTCGTCCCGTACGTCTCGGTGCGGGCATTATATACGTCTATAACGTTACATATCCTTACCTAAGGCAACCTAACATCTCGATTGTAGTATTTCCCAACACTTCTGGCGGGTCGGTCCCTATTTCTCGGTGGGAACATTATATACGACCATAACGTAATATAACCTAACCTAACCCATCTAGACCCTCGCTGGTAATGTTTTACAGAATCCCGTTCGTGTCTACCCGTACGTCTCGTTGCGGACCTTGTATACGTCTATAACGTTATATATCCTAACCTAAGGCATCCTAACATCTCGGATGTAGTAGTTTCCAACATTCATGGCGGGTTGGCCGCTACTTCTCGGTGGGAACATTATATACGTCTATAACGTAACAGATCCTAACCTAACCCATCTATAGCCTCGCTGGTAATGTTTTACAGAATCCCGTTCGTGTCGTCCCGTACGTCTCGGTGCGGACATTATATACGTCTATAACGTTATATTTCCTATCCTAAGGCAACCTAACATCTCGAATGTAGTATTTTCCAACATTTCTGGCGGGTCGGCCCCTACTTCTCGGTGGGAACATTATAAACCTCTATAACGTAATATAACCTAACCTAACCCATCTAGACCCTCGCTGGTAAGGTGTGACAGAATCCCGTTCGTGTCGTGCCCTACGTCTCGGTGCGGACATTATATACGTCTATAACGTTATTTTTCCTATCCTAAGGCAACCTAACATCTCGAATGTAGTATTTTCCAACATTTCTGGCGGGTCGGTCCCTACATCTCGGTGGGAACATTATAAACCTCTATACCGTAATATAACCTAACCTAACCCAGCTAGACTGTCGCTGGTAATGTTTCCCAGAATCCCGTTCGTGTCGTCCCGTACATCACGGCGCGGACATTATATACGTCTATAAGGTTATATATCCTATCCTAAGGCAACCTAACATCTCGGATGTAGTATTTTCCAACATTTCTGGCGGGTCGGCCCCTACTTCTCGGTGGGAACATTATATACTTTTATAACGTAATGAAACCTAACCTAACCCATCTAGACCCTCGCTGGTAATGTTTTACAGAATCTCGTTCGTGTCGCCCCGTACGTCTCTGTGCGGACATTATATGCGTCTATATTGTTATATATCCTAACCTAAGGCATCCTAACATCTCGGATGTAGTAGTTTCCAACATTCCTGGCGGGTCGGTCCCTACTTCTCGGTGGGAACATTAGATACGTCTATAACGTAATAGAACCTAACCTAATCCATCTAGACCCTCGGTGGTAATATTTTACAGAATCCCGGGCGTGTGGGCCCGTACTTCTCGGTGGGGACATTATGTACGTCTACTATGTTATATATCCTAACCTAAGACAACTTAACATCTCGAATGTAGTATTTCACAACATTTCTGGCGGGTCGGCACCTACTTCTCGGTGGGAACATTATATACTTTTATAACGTAATGTAACCTAACCTAACCCATCTAGACCCTCGCTGGTAATGTTTTACAGAATCTCGTTCTTGTCGCACCCTACGTCTCTGTGCGGACATTATATGCGTCTGTATGGTTATATATCCTAACCTAAGGCAACCTAACATCTCGAACGTTGTATTTTACTACATTCCAGGCGGGTCGGCCGCTACTTCTTGGTGGGAACATTATATACGTCTATAACGTAATAGATCCTAACCTAACCCATCTAGACCCTCGCTGGAAATGTTTTACAGAATCCCGTTCGTGTCGTCCCGTACGTCTCGGTGCGGGCATTATATACGTCTATAACGTTATTTTTCCTATCCTAAGGCAACCTAACATCTCGATTGTAGTATTTCCCAACATTTCTGGCGGGTCGGTCCCTATTTCTCGGTGGGAACATTATATACGACCATAACGTAATATAACCTAACCTGACCCATCTAGACCATCGCTGGTAATGTTTTACAGAATCCCGTTCGTGTCGTGCCCTACGTCTCGGTGCGGACATTATATACGTCTATAACGTTGTATATCCATACCTACGGCAACCTAAAATCTTGATTGTGGTACTTTAGACTTTCCAGGCGCGTCGGGCCCTACTTCTCGGTGGGAACATTATATACTTCTATAACTTTATATATCGCAACCTAAGGCATCCTAACATCTCGGATGTAGTATTTTCCAACATTCCTGGCGGGTCGGCCCCTACTTCTCGGTGGGAACATTATATACGTCTATAACGTAATAGATCCTAACCTAACCCATCTAGACCCTCGCTGGTACGGTGTGACAGAATCCCGTTCGTGTCGTGCCCTACGTCTCGGTGCGGACCTTGTATACGTCTATAACGTTATATATCCTAACCTAAGGCATCCTAACATCTCGGATGTAGTAGTTTCCAACATTCATGGCGGGTTGGCCGCTACTTCTCGGTGGGAACATTATATACGTCTATAACGTAAAATAACCTAACCTAACCCAGCTAGACCGTCGCTGGTAATGTTTCACAGAATCCCGTTCGTGTCGTCCCGTACATCACGGCGCGGACATTATATACGTCTATAAGGTTATATATCCTATCCTAAGGCAACCTAACATCTCGGATGTAGTATTTTCCAACATTTCTGGCGGGTCGGCCCCGACTTCTCGGTGGGAACATTATATACTTTTATAACGTAATGAAACCTAACCTAACCGATCTAGACCCTCGCTGGTAATGTTTTACAGAATCTCGTTCGTGTCGCCCCGTACGTCCCTGTGCGGACATTATATGCGTCTATATTGTTATATATCCTAACCTAAGGCATCCTAACATCTCGGATGTAGTAGTTTCCAACATTCATGGCGGGTCGGCCGCTACTTCTCGGTGGGAACATTATATACGTCTATAACGTAATAGATCCTAACCTAACCCACCTATACCCTCGGTGGTAATGTTTTACAGAATCCCGTTCGTGTCGTCCCGTACGTCTTGCGGCGGACATTATATACGTCTATAACGTTATATTTCCTATCCTAAGGCAACCTAACATCTCGAATGTAGTATTTTCCAACATTTCTGGCGGGTCGGTCCCTACATCTCGGTGGGAACATTATAAACCTCTATACCGTAATATAACCTAACCTAACCCAGCTAGACTGTCGCTGGTAATGTTTCCCAGAATCCCGTTCGTGTCGTCCCGTACATCACGGCGCGGACATTATATACGTCTATAAGGTTATATATCCTATCCTAAGGCAACCTAACATCTCGGATGTAGTATTTTCCAACATTTCTGGCGGGTCGGCCCCTACTTCTCGGTGGGAACATTATATACTTTTATAACGTAATGAAACCTAACCTAACCCATCTAGACCCTCGCTGGTAATGTTTTACAGAATCTCGTTCGTGTCGCCCCGTACGTCTCTGTGCGGACATTATATGCGTCTATATTGTTATATATCCTAACCTAAGGCATCCTAACATCTCGGATGTAGTAGTTTCCAACATTCCTGGCGGGTCGGTCCCTACTTCTCGGTGGGAACATTAGATACGTCTATAACGTAATAGAACCTAACCTAATCCATCTAGACCCTCGGTGGTAATATTTTACAGAATCCCGGGCGTGTGGGCCCGTACTTCTCGGTGGGGACATTATGTACGTCTACTATGTTATATATCCTAACCTAAGACAACTTAACATCTCGAATGTAGTATTTCACAACATTTCTGGCGGGTCGGCACCTACTTCTCGGTGGGAACATTATATACTTTTATAACGTAATGTAACCTAACCTAACCCATCTAGACCCTCGCTGGTAATGTTTTACAGAATCTCGTTCTTGTCGCACCCTACGTCTCTGTGCGGACATTATATGCGTCTGTACCGTTATATATCCTAACCTAAGGCAACCTAACATCTCGAACGTTGTATTTTACTACATTCCAGGCGGGTCGGCCGCTACTTCTTGATGGGAACATTATATACGTCTATAACGTAATAGATCCTAACCTAACCCATCTAGACCCTCGCTGGAAATGTTTTACAGAATCCCGTTCGTGTCGTCCCGTACGTCTCGGTGCGGGCATTATATACGTCTATAACGTTATTTTTCCTATCCTAAGGCAACCTAACATCTCGATTGTAGTATTTCCCAACATTTCTGGCGGGTCGGTCCCTATTTCTCGGTGGGAACATTATATACGACCATAACGTAATATAACCTAACCTGACCCATCTAGACCATCGCTGGTAATGTTTTACAGAATCCCGTTCGTGTCGTGCCCTACGTCTCGGTGCGGACATTATATACGTCTATAACGTTGTATATCCATACCTACGGCAACCTAAAATCTTGATTGTGGTACTTTAGACTTTCCAGGCGCGTCGGGCCCTACTTCTCGGTGGGAACATTATATACTTCTATAACTTTATATATCGCAACCTAAGGCATCCTAACATCTCGGATGTAGTATTTTCCAACATTCCTGGCGGGTCGGCCCCTACTTCTCGGTGGGAACATTATATACGTCTATAACGTAATAGATCCTAACCTAACCCATCTAGACCCTCGCTGGTACGGTGTGACAGAATCCCGTTCGTGTCGTGCCCTACGTCTCGGTGCGGACATTATATACGTCTATAACGTTATATTTCCTATCCTAAGGCAACCTAACATCTCGAATGTAGTATTTTCCAACATTTCTGGCGGGTCGGCCCCTACTTCTCGGTGGGAACATTATAAACCTCTATAACGTAAAATAACCTAACCTAACCCAGCTAGACCGTCGCTGGTAATGTTTCACAGAATCCCGTTCGTGTCGTCCCGTACATCACGGAGCGGACATTATATACGTCTATAAGGTTATATATCCTATCCTAAGGCAACCTAACATCTCGGATGTAGTATTTTCCAACATTTCTGGCGGGTCGGCCCCGACTTCTCGGTGGGAACATTATATACTTTTATAACGTAATGAAACCTAACCTAACCGATCTAGACCCTCGCTGGTAATGTTTTACAGAATCTCGTTCGTGTCGCCCCGTACGTCCCTGTGCGGACATTATATGCGTCTATATTGTTATATATCCTAACCTAAGGCATCCTAACATCTCGGATGTAGTAGTTTCCAACATTCATGGCGGGTCGGCCGCTACTTCTCGGTGGGAACATTATATACGTCTATAACGTAATAGATCCTAACCTAACCCACCTATACCCTCGGTGGTAATGTTTTACAGAATCCCGTTCGTGTCGTCCCGTACGTCTTGCGGCGGACATTATATACGTCTATAACGTTATATTTCCTATCCTAAGGCAACCTAACATCTCGAATGTAGTATTTTCCAACATTTCTGGCGGGTCGGTCCCTACATCTCGGTGGGAACATTATAAACCTCTATAACGTAATATAACCTAACCTAACCCAGCTAGACTGTCGCTGGTAATGTTTCCCAGAATCCCGTTCGTGTCGTCCCGTACATCACGGCGCGGACATTATATACGTCTATAAGGTTATATATCCTATCCTAAGGCAACCTAACATCTCGTATGTAGTATTTTCCAACATTTCTGGCGGGTCGGCCCCTACTTCTCGGTGGGAACATTATATACTTTTATAACGTAATGAAACCTAACCTAACCCATCTAGACCCTCGCTGGTAATGTTTTACAGAATCTCGTTCGTGTCGCCCCGTACGTCTCTGTGCGGACATTATATGCGTCTATATTGTTATATATCCTAACCTAAGGCATCCTAACATCTCGGATGTAGTAGTTTCCAACATTCCTGGCGGGTCGGTCCCTACTTCTCGGTGGGAACATTAGATACGTCTATAACGTAATAGAACCTAACCTAATCCATCTAGACCCTCGGTGGTAATATTTTACAGAATCCCGGGCGTGTCGGCCCGTACTTCTCGGTGGGGACATTATGTACGTCTACTACGTTATATATCCTAACCTAAGACAACTTAACATCTCGAATGTAGTATTTCACAACATTTCTGGCGGGTCGGCCCCTACTTCTCGGTGGGAACATTATATACTTTTATAACGTAATGTAACCTAACCTAACCCATCTAGACCCTCGCTGGTAATGTTTTACAGAATCTCGTTCGTGTCGCACCCTACGTCTCTGTGCGGACATTATATGCGTCTGTACCGTTATATATCCTAACCTAAGGCAACCTAACATCTCGAACGTTGTATTTTACTACATTCCAGGCGGGTCGGCCGCTACTTCTTGATGGGAACATTATATACGTCTATAACGTAATAGATCCTAACCTAACCCATCTAGACCCTCGCTGGAAATGTTTTACAGAATCCCGTTCGTGTCGTCCCGTACGTCTCGGTGCGGGCATTATATACGTCTATAACGTTACATATCCTTACCTAAGGCAACCTAACATCTCGATTGTAGTATTTCCCAACATTTCTGGCGGGTCGGTCCCTATTTCTCGGTGGGAACATTATATACGACCATAACGTAATATAACCTAACCTGACCCATCTAGACCCTCGCTGGTAATGTTTTACAGAATCCCGTTCGTGTCGTGCCCTGCGTCTCGGTGCGGACATTATATACGTCTATAACGTTGTATATCCTTACCTACGGCAACCTAAAATCTTGATTGTGGTACTTTAAACTTTCCAGGCGCGTCGGGCCCTACTTCTCCGTGGGAACATTATATACTTCTATAACTTTATATATCGCAACCTAAGGCATCCTAACATCTCGGATGTAGTATTTTCCAACATTCCTGGCGGGTCGGCCCCTACTTCTCGGTGGGAGCATTATATACGTCTATAACGTAATAGATCCTAACCTAACCCATCTAGACCCTCGCTGGTAAGGTGTGACAGAATCCCGTTCGTGTCGTGCCCTACGTCTCGGTGCGGACATTATATACGTCTATAATGTTATTTTTCCTATCCTAAGGCAACCTAACATCTCGAATGTAGTATTTTCCAACATTTCTGGCGGGTCGGTCCCTACATCTCGGTGGGAACATTATAAACCTCTATAACGTAATATAACCTAACCTAACCCAGCTAGACTGTCGCTGGTAATGTTTCCCAGAATCCCGTTCGTGTCGTCCCGTACATTACGGCGCGGACATTATATACGTCTATAAGGTTATATATCCTATCCTAAGGCAACCTAACATCTCGGATGTAGTATTTTCCAACATTTCTGGCGGGTCGGCCCCTACTTCTCGGTGGGAACATTATATACTTTTATAACGTAATGAAACCTAACCTAACCCATCTAGACCCTCGCTGGTAATGTTTTACAGAATCTCGTTCGTGTCGCCCCGTACGTCTCTGTGCGGACATTATATGCGTCTATATTGTTATATATCCTAACCTAAGGCATCCTAACATCTCGGATGTAGTAGTTTCCAACATTCATGGCGGGTCGGCCGCTACTTCTCGGTGGGAACATTATATACGTCTATAACGTAATAGATCCTAACCTAACCCACCTATACCCTCGGTGGTAATGTTTTACAGAATCCCGTTCGTGTCGTCCCGTACGTCTTGCGGCGGACATTATATACGTCTATAAGGTTATATATCCTATCCTAAGGCAACCTAACATCTCGGATGTAGTAGTTTCCAACATTCCTGGCGGGTCGGTCCCTACTTCTCGGTGGGAACATTAGATACGTCTATAACGTAATAGAACCTAACCTAATCCATCTAGACCCTCGGTGGTAATATTTTACAGAATCCCGGGCGTGTCGGCCCGTACTTCTCGGTGGGGACATTATGTACGTCTACTACGTTATATATCCTAACCTAAGACAACTTAACATCTCGAATGTAGTATTTCACAACATTTCTGGCGGGTCGGCCCCTACTTCTCGGTGGGAACATTATATACTTTTATAACGTAATGTAACCTAACCTAACCCATCTAGACCCTCGCTGGTAATGTTTTACAGAATCTCGTTCGTGTCGCACCCTACGTCTCTGTGCGGACATTATATGCGTCTGTATCGTTATATATCCTAACCTAAGGCAACCTAACATCTCGAACGTTGTATTTTACTACATTCCAGGCGGGTCGGCCGCTACTTCTTGGTGGGAACATTATATACGTCTATAACGTAATAGATCCTAACCTAACCCATCTAGACCCTCGCTGGAAATGTTTTACAGAATCCCGTTCGTGTCGTCCCGTACGTCTCGGTGCGGGCATTATATACGTCTATAACGTTATTTTTCCTATCCTAAGGCAACCTAACATCTCGATTGTAGTATTTCCCAACATTTCTGGCGGGTCGGTCCCTATTTCTCGGTGGGAACATTATATACGACCATAACGTAATATAACCTAACCTGACCCATCTAGACCCTCGCTGGTAATGTTTTACAGAATCCCGTTCGTGTCGTGCCCTACGTCTCGGTGCGCACATTATATACGTCTATAACGTTGTATATCCTTACCTACGGCAACCTAAAATCTTGATTGTGGTACTTTAAACTTTCCAGGCGCGTCGGGCCCTACTTCTCGGTGGGAACATTATATACTTCTATAACTTTATATATCGCAACCTAAGGCATCCTAACATCTCGGATGTAGTATTTTCCAACATTCCTGGCGGGTCGGCCCCTACTTCTCGGTGGGAACATTATATACGTCTATAACGTAATAGATCCTAACCTAACCCATCTAGACCCTCGCTGGTAAGGTGTGACAGAATCCCGTTCGTGTCGTGCCCTACGTCTCGGTGCGGACATTATATACGTCTATAACGTTATTTTTCCTATCCTAAGGCAACCTAACATCTCGAATGTAGTATTTTCCAACATTTCTGGCGGGTCGGTCCCTACATCTCGGTGGGAACATAATAAACCTCTATAACGTAATATAACCTAACCTAACCCAGCTAGACTGTCGCTGGTAATGTTTCCCAGAATCCCGTTCGTGTCGTCCCGTACATTACGGCGCGGACATTATATACGTCTATAAGGTTATATATCCTATCCTAAGGCAACCTAACATCTCGGATGTAGTATTTTCCAACATTTCTGGCGGGTCGGCCCCTACTTCTCGGTGGGAACATTATATACTTTTATAACGTAATGAAACCTAACCTAACCCATCTAGACCCTCGCTGGTAATGTTTTACAGAATCTCGTTCGTGTCGCCCCGTACGTCTCTGTGCGGACATTATATGCGTCTATATTGTTATATATCCTAACCTAAGGCATCCTAACATCTCGGATGTAGTAGTTTCCAACATTCATGGCGGGTCGGCCGCTACTTCTCGGTGGGAACATTATATACGTCTATAACGTAATAGATCCTAACCTAACCCACCTATACGCTCGGTGGTAATGTTTTACAGAATCCCGTTCGTGTCGTCCCGTACGTCTTGCGGCGGACATTATATACGTCTATAGCGTTATATTTCCTATCCTAAGGCAACCTAACATCTCGAATGTAGTATTTTCCAACATTTCTGGCGGGTCGGTCCCTACATCTCGGTGGGAACAATATAAACCTCTATAACGTAATATAACCTAACCTAACCCAGCTAGACCGTCGCTGGTAATGTTTCCCAGAATCCCGTTCGTGTCGTCCCGTACATCACGGCGCGGACATTATATACGTCTATAAGGTTATATATCCTATCCTAAGGCAACCTAACATCTCGGATGTAGTATTTTCCAACATTTCTGGCGGGTCGGCCCCTACTTCTCGGTGGGCACATTATATACGTCTATATCGTAATATAGCCTAACCTAACCAATCTAGATCCTAGCTGGTAATGTTTTACAGAATCCCGTTCGTGTCGTCCCGTACGTCTTGCGGCGGACATTATATACGTCTATAACGTTATATTTCCTATCCTAAGGCAACCTAACATCTAGAATGTAGTATTTTCCAACATTTCTGGCGGGTCGGTCCCTACATCTCGGTGGGAACATTATAAACCTCTATAACGTAATATAACCTAACCTAACCCAGCTAGACTGTCGCTGGTAATGTTTCCCAGAATCCCGTTCGTGTCGTCCCGTACATCACGGCGCGGACATTATATACGTCTATAAGGTTATATATCCTATCCTAAGGCAACCTAACATCTCCGATGTAGTATTTTCCAACATTTCTGGCGGGTCGGCCCCTACTTCTCGGTGGGAACATTATATACTTTTATAACGTAATGAAACCTAACCTAACCCATCTAGACCCTCGCTGGTAATGTTTTACAGAATCTCGTTCGTGTCGCACCCTACGTCTTGCGGCGGACATTATATACGTCTATAACGTTATATTTCCTATCCTAAGGCAACCTAACATCTAGAATGTAGTATTTTCCAACATTTCTGGCGGGTCGGTCCCTACATCTCGGTGGGAACATTATAAACCTCTATAACGTAATATAACCTAACCTAACCCAGCTAGACTGTCGCTGGTAATGTTTCCCAGAATCCCGTTCGTGTCGTCCCGTACATCACGGCGCGGACATTATATACGTCTATAAGGTTATATATCCTATCCTAAGGCAACCTAACATCTCCGATGTAGTATTTTCCAACATTTCTGGCGGGTCGGCCCCTACTTCTCGGTGGGAACATTATATACTTTTATAACGTAATGAAACCTAACCTAACCCATCTAGACCCTCGCTGGTAATGTTTTACAGAATCTCGTTCGTGTCGCACCCTACGTCTCTGTGCGGACATTATATGCGTCTGTATCGTTATATATCCTAACCTAAGGCAACCTAACATCTCGAACGTTGTATTTTACTACATTCCAGGCGGGTCGACCGCTACTTCTTGGTGGGAACATTATATACGTCTACAACGTAATAGATCCTAACCTAACCCATCTAGACCCTCGCTGGAAATGTTTTACAGAATCCCGTTCGTGTCGTCCCGTACGTCTCGGTGCGGGCATTATATACGTCTATAACGTTACATATCCTTACCTAAGGCAACCTAACATCTCGATTGTAGTATTTCCCAACATTTCTGGCGGGTCGGTCCCTATTTCTCGGTGGGAACATTATATACGACCATAACGTAATATAACCTAACCTGACCCATCTAGACCCTCGCTGGTAATGTTTTACAGAATCCCGTTCGTGTCGTGCCCTGCGTCTCGGTGCGGACATTATATACGTCTATAACGTTGTATATCCTTACCTACGGCAACCTAAAATCTTGATTGTGGTACTTTAAACTTTCCAGGCGCGTCGGGCCCTACTTCTCCGTGGGAACATTATATACTTCTATAACTTTATATATCGCAACCTAAGGCATCCTAACATCTCGGATGTAGTATTTTCCAACATTCCTGGCGGGTCGGCCCCTACTTCTCGGTGGGAGCATTATATACGTCTATAACGTAATAGATCCTAACCTAACCCATCTAGACCCTCGCTGGTAAGGTGTGACAGAATCCCGTTCGTGTCGTGCCCTACGTCTCGCTGCGGACATTATATACGTCTATAATGTTATTTTTCCTATCCTAAGGCAACCTAACATCTCGAATGTAGTATTTTCCAACATTTCTGGCGGGTCGGTCCCTACATCTCGGTGGGAACATTATAAACCTCTATAACGTAATATAACCTAACCCAACCCAGCTAGACTGTCGCTGGTAATGTTTCCCAGAATCCCGTTCGTGTCGTCCCGTACATCACGGCGCGGACATTATATACGTCTATAAGGTTATATATCCTATCCTAAGGCAACCTAACATCTCGGATGTAGTATTTTCCAACATTTCTGGCGGGTCGGCCCCTACTTCTCGGTGGGAACATTATATACTTTTATAACGTAATGAAACCTAACCTAACCCATCTAGACCCTCGCTGGTAATGTTTTACAGAATCTCGTTCGTGTCGCCCCGTACGTCTCCGTGCGGACATTATATGCGTCTATATTGTTATATATCCTAACCTAAGGCATCCTAACATCTCGGATGTAGTAGTTTCCAACATTCCTGGCGGGTCGGTCCCTACTTCTCGGTGGGAACATTAGATACGTCTATAACGTAATAGAACCTAACCTAATCCATCTAGACCCTCGGTGGTAATATTTTACAGAATCCCGGGCGTGTCGGCCCGTACTTCTCGGTGGGGACATTATGTACGTCTACTACGTTATATATCCTAACCTAAGACAACTTAACATCTCGAATGTAGTATTTCACAACATTTCTGGCGGGTCGGCCCCTACTTCTCGGTGGGAACATTATATACTTTTATAACGTAATGTAACCTAACCTAACCCATCTAGACCCTCGCTGGTAATGTTTTACAGAATCTCATTCGTGTCGCACCCTACGTCTCTGTGCGGACATTATATGCGTCTGTATCGTTATATATCTTAACCTAAGGCAACCTAACATCTCGAACGTTGTATTTTACTACAATCCAGGCGGGTCGGCCGCTACTTCTTGGTGGGTACATTATATACGTCTATAACGTAATAGATCCTAACCTAACCCATCTAGACCCTCGCTGGAAATGTTTTACAGAATCCCGTTCGTGTCGTCCCGTACGTCTCGGTGCGGGCATTATATACGTCTATAACGTTATTTTTCCTATCCTAAGGCAACCTAACATCTCGATTGTAGTATTTCCCAACATTTCTGGCGGGTCGGTCCCTATTTCTCGGTGGGAACATTATATACGACCATAACGTAATATAACCTAACCTGACCCATCTAGACCCTCGCTGGTAATGTTTTACAGAATCCCGTTCGTGTCGTGCCCTACGTCTCGGTGCGGACATTATATACGTCTATAACGTTGTATATCCTTACCTACGGCAACCTAAAATCTTGATTGTGGTACTTTAAACTTTCCAGGCGCGTCGGGCCCTACTTCTCGGTGGGAACATTATATACTTCTATAACTTTATATATCGCAACCTAAGGCATCCTAACATCTCGGATGTAGTATTTTCCAACATTCCTGGCGGGTCGGCCCCTACTTCTCGGTGGGAACATTATATACGTCTATAACGTAATAGATCCTAACCTAACCCATCTAGACCCTCCTTGGTAAGGTGTGACAGAATCCCGTTCGTGTCGTGCCCTACGTCTCGGTGCGGACATTATATACGTCTATAACGTTATTTTTCCTATCCTAAGGCAACCTAACATCTCGAATGTAGTATTTTCCAACATTTCTGGCGGGTCGGTCCCTACATCTCGGTGGGAACATTATAAACCTCTATAACGTAATATAACCTAACCTAACCCAGCTAGACTGTCGCTGGTAATGTTTCCCAGAATCCCGTTCGTGTCGTCCCGTACATCACGGCGCGGACATTATATACGTCTATAAGGTTATATATCCTATCCTAAGGCAACCTAACATCTCGGATGTAGTATTTTCCAACATTTCTGGCGGGTCGGCCCCTACTTCTCGGTGGGAACATTATATACTTTTATAACGTAATGAAACCTAACCTAACCCATCTAGACCCTCGCTGGTAATGTTTTACAGAATCTCGTTCGTGTCGCCCCGTACGTCTCTGTGCGGACATTATATGCGTCTATATTTTTATATATCCTAACCTAAGGCATCCTAACATCTCGGATGTAGTAGTTTCCAACATTCATGGCGGGTCGGCCGCTACTTCTCGGTGGGAACATTATATACGTCTATAACGTAATATAACCTAACCTAACCCAGCTAGACTGTCGCTGGTAATGTTTCCCAGAATCCCGTTCGTGTCGTCCCGTACATCACGGCGCGGACATTATATACGTCTATAAGGTTATATATCCTATCCTAAGGCAACCTAACATCTCGAATGTAGTATTTTCCAACATTTCTGGCGGGTCGGTCCCTACATCTCGGTGGGAACATTATAAACCTCTATAACGTAATATAACCTAACCTAACCCAGCTAGACTGTCGCTGGTAATGTTTCCCAGAATCACGTTCGTGTCGTCCCGTACATTACGGCGCGGACATTATATACGGCTATAAGGTTATATATCCTATCCTAAGGCAACCTAACATCTCGGATGTAGTATTTTCCAACATTTCTGGCGGGTCGGCCCCTACTTCTCGGTGGGACCATTATATACTTTTATAACGTAATGAAACCTAACCTAACCCATCTAGACCCTCGCTGGTAATGTTTTACAGAATCTCGTTCGTGTCGCCCCGTACGTCTCTGTGCGGACATTATATGCGTCTATATTGTTATATATCCTAACCTAAGGCATCCTAACATCTCGGATGTAGTAGTTTCCAACATTCATGGCGGGTCGGCCGCTACTTCTCGGTGGGAACATTATATACGTCTATAACGTAATAGATCCTAACCTAACCCACCTATACCCTCGGTGGTAATGTTTTACAGAATCCCGTTCGTGTCGTCCCGTACGTTTTGCGGCGGACATTATATACGTCTATAACGTTATATTTCCTATCCTAAGGCAACCTAACATCTCGAATGTAGTATTTTCCAACATTTCTGGCGGGTCGGACCCTACATCTCGGTGGGAACATTATAAACCTCTATAACGTAATATAACCTAACCTAACCCAGCTAGACTGTCGCTGGTAATGTTTCCCAGAATCCCGTTCGTGTCGTCCCGTACATCACGGCGCGGACATTATATACGTCTATAAGGTTATATATCCTATCCTAAGGCAACCTAACATCTCGGATGTAGTATTTTCCAACATTTCTGGCGGGTCGGTCCCTACTTCTCGGTGGGAACATTATATACTTTTATAACGTAATGAAACCTAACCTAACACATCTAGACCTTCGCTCGTAATGTTTTACAGAATCTCGTTCGTGTCGCCCCGTACGTCTCTGTGCGGACATTATATGCGTCTATATTGTTATATATCCTAACCTAAGGCATCCTAACATCTCGGATGTAGTAGTTTCCAACATTCATGGCGGGTCGGCCGCTACTTCTCGGTGGGAACATTATATACGTCTATAACGTAATAGATCCTAACCTAACCCACCTATACCCTCGCTGGTAATGTTTTACAGAATCCCGTTCGTGTCGTCCCGTACGTCTTGCGGCGGACATTATATACGTCTATAACGTTATATTTCCTATCCTAAGGCAACCTAACATCTCGAATGTAGTATTTTCCAACATTTCTGGCGGGTCGGTCCCTACATCTCGGTGGGAACATTATAAACCTCTATAACGTAATATAACCTAACCTAACCCAGCTAGACCGTCGCTGGTAATGTTTCCCAGAATCCCGTTCGTGTCGTCCCGTACGTCTTGCGGCGGACATTATATACGTCTATAACGTTATATTTCCTATCCTAAGGCAACCTAACATCTAGAATGTAGTATTTTCCAACATTTCTGGCGGGTCGGTCCCTACATCTCGGTGGGAACATTATAAACCTCTATAACGTAATATAACCTAACCTAACCCAGCTAGACTGTCGCTGGTAATGTTTCCCAGAATCCCGTTCGTGTCGTCCCGTACATCACGGCGCGGACATTATATACGTCTATAAGGTTATATATCCTATCCTAAGGCAACCTAACATCTCCGATGTAGTATTTTCCAACATTTCTGGCGGGTCGGACCCTACTTCTCGGTGGGAACATTATATACTTTTATAACGTAATGAAACCTAACCTAACCCATCTAGACCCTCGCTGGTAATGTTTTACAGAATCTCGTTCGTGTCGCCCCGTACGTCTCTGTGCGGACATTATATGCGTCTATATTGTTATATATCCTAACCTAAGGCATCCTAACATCTCGGATGTAGTAGTTTCCAACATTCATGGCGGGTCGGCCGCTACTTCTCGGTGGGAACATTATATACGTCTATAACGTAATAGATCCTAACCTAACCCACCTATACCCTCGGTGGTAATGTTTTACAGAATCCCGTTCGTGTCGTCCCGTACGTCTTGCGGCGGACATTATATACGTCTATAACGTTATATTTCCTATCCTAAGGCAACCTAACATCTCGAATGTAATATTTTCCAACATTTCTGGCGGGTCGGACCCTACATCTCGGTGGGAACATTATAAACCTCTATAACGTAATATAACCTAACCTAACCCAGCTAGACTGTCGCTGGTAATGTTTCCCAGAATCCCGTTCGTGTCGTCCCGTACATCACGGCGCGGACATTATATACGTCTATAAGGTTATATATCCTATCCTAAGGCAACCTAACATCTCGGATGTAGTATTTTCCAACATTTCTGGCGGGTCGGTCCCTACTTCTCGGTGGGCACATTATTTACGTCTATAACGTAATATAACTTAACCTAACCCATCTAGCCCCTCGCTGGTAATGTTTTACTGAATCCCGGTCGTGTCGTCCCGTACGTCTCGGTGGGTACATTATTTACGTCTACAACGTTATATATCCTAACCTAGGGCAGCTTAACATCTCGGATGTAGTATTTTCCATCATTCATGGCGTGTCGGCCGCTACGTCTCGGTGGGCACATTATATGTGTCCATAACGTAATATAACCTAACCTGACCCATCTAGACCCTCGCTGGTAGTGTTTTACAGAATCCCGTTCCGTGTCTACCCGTACGTCTTGGTGCGGACATTATATACGTCTATAACGTTATATATCCTAACCTAAGGCATCCTAATATCTCCTATGTAGTATTTTCCAACATTCCTGGCGGGTCGGTCCCTACTTCTCGGTGGGAACATTAGATACGTCTATAACGTAATAGAACCTAACCTAATCCATCTAGACCCTCGGTGGTAATATCTTACAGAATCCCGGGCGTGTCGGCCCGTACTTCTCGGTGGGGACATTATGTACGTCTACTACGTTATATATCCTAACCTAAGACAACTTAACATCTCGAATGTAGTATTTCACAACATTTCTGGCGGGTCGGCCCCTACTTCTCGGTGGGAACATTATATACTTTTATAACGTAATGTAACCTAACCTAACCCATCTAGACCCTCGCTGGTAATGTTTTACAGAATCTCGTTCGTGTCGCCCCGTACGTCTCTGTGCGGACATTATATGCATCTGTATCGTTATATATCCTAACCTAAGGCAACCTAACATCTCGAATGTTGTATTTTACTACATTCCAGGCGGGTCGGCCGCTACTTCTTGGTGGGAACATTATATACGTCTATAACGTAATAGATCCTAACCTAACCCATCTAGACCCTCGCTGGAAATGTTTTACAGAATCCCGTTCGTGTCGTCCCGTACGTCTCGGTGCGGGCATTATATACGTCTATAGCGTTACATATCCTTACCTAAGGCAACCTAACATCTCGATTGTAGTATATCCCAACATTTCTGGCGGGTCGGTCCTATTTCTCGGTGGGAACATTATATACGACCATAACGTAATATAACCTAACCTGACCCATCTAGACCCTCGCTGGAAATGTTTTACAGAATCCCGTTCGTGTCGTGCCCTACGTCTCGGTGCGGACATTATATACGTCTATAACGTTGTATATCCTTACCTACGGCAACCTAAAATCTTGATTGTGGTACTTTAAACTTTCCAGGCGCGTCGGGCCCTACTTCTCGGTGGGAACACTATATACTTCTATAACTTTATATATCGCAACCTAAGGCATTCTAACATCTCGGATGTAGTATTTTCCAACATTCCTGGCTGGTCGGCCCCTACTTCTCGGTGGGAACATTATATACGTCTATAACGTAATAGATCCTAACCTAACCCATCTAGACCCTCGCTGGTAATGTGTGACAGAATCCCGTTCGTGTCGTGCCCTACGTCTCGGTGCAGACATTATATACGTCTATAACGTTATTTGTCCTATCCTAAGGCAACCTAACCTCTCGAATGTAGTATTTTCCAACATTTCTGGGGGGTCGGCCCCTACTTCTCGGTGGGAACATTATATACTTTTATAACGTAATGAAACCTAACCTAACACATCTAGACCTTCGCTCGTAATGTTTTACAGAATCTCGTTCGTGTCGCCCCGTACGTCTCTGTGCGGACATTATATGCGTCTATATTGTTATATATCCTAACCTAAGGCATCCTAACATCTCGGATGTAGTAGTTTCCAACATTCATGGCGGGTCGGCCGCTACTTCTCGGTGGGAACATTATATACGTCTATAACGTAATAGATCCTAACCTAACCCACCTATACCCTCGCTGGTAATGTTTTACAGAATCCCGTTCGTGTCGTCCCGTACGTCTTGCGGCGGACATTATATACGTCTATAACGTTATATTTCCTATCCTAAGGCAACCTAACATCTCGAATGTAGTATTTTCCAACATTTCTGGCGGGTCGGTCCCTACATCTCGGTGGGAACATTATAAACCTCTATAACGTAATATAACCTAACCTAACCCAGCTAGACTGTCGCTGGTAATGTTTCCCAGAATCCCGTTCGTGTCGTCCCGTACATCACGGCGCGGACATTATATACGTCTATAAGGTTATATATCCTATCCTAAGGCAACCTAACATCTCGGATGTAGTATTTTCCAACATTTCTGGGGGGTCGGCCCCTACTTCTCGGTGGGAACATTATATACTTTTATAACGTAATGAAACCTAACCTAACACATCTAGACCTTCGCTCGTAATGTTTTACAGAATCTCGTTCGTGTCGCCCCGTACGTCTCTGTGCGGACATTATATGCGTCTATATTGTTATATATCCTAACCTAAGGCATCCTAACATCTCGGATGTAGTAGTTTCCAACATTCATGGCGGGTCGGCCGCTACTTCTCGGTGGGAACATTATATACGTCTATAACGTAATAGATCCTAACCTAACCCACCTATACCCTCGCTGGTAATGTTTTACAGAATCCCGTTCGTGTCGTCCCGTACGTCTTGCGGCGGACATTATATACGTCTATAACGTTATATTTCCTATCCTAAGGCAACCTAACATCTCGAATGTAGTATTTTCCAACATTTCTGGCGGGTCGGTCCCTACATCTCGGTGGGAACATTATAAACCTCTATAACGTAATATAACCTAACCTAACCCAGCTAGACTGTCGCTGGTAATGTTTCCCAGAATCCCGTTCGTGTCGTCCCGTACATCACGGCGCGGACATTATATACGTCTATAAGGTTATATATCCTATCCTAAGGCAACCTAACATCTCGGATGTAGTATTTTCCAACATTTCTGGCGGGTCGGCCCCTACTTCTCGGTGGGCACATTATATACGTCTATATCGTAATATAGCCTAACCTAACCAATCTAGATCCTAGCTGGTAATGTTTTACAGAATCCCGTTCGTGTCGTCCCGTACGTCTTGCGGCGGACATTATATACGTCTATAACGTTATATTTCCTATCCTAAGGCAACCTAACATCTAGAATGTAGTATTTTCCAACATTTCTGGCGGGTCGGTCCCTACATCTCGGTGGGAACATTATAAACCTCTATAACGTAATATAACCTAACCTAACCCAGCTAGACTGTCGCTGGTAATGTTTCCCAGAATCCCGTTCGTGTCGTCCCGTACATCACGGCGCGGACATTATATACGTCTATAAGGTTATATATCCTATCCTAAGGCAACCTAACATCTCCGATGTAGTATTTTCCAACATTTCTGGCGGGTCGGCCCCTACTTCTCGGTGGGAACATTATATACTTTTATAACGTAATGAAACCTAACCTAACCCATCTAGACCCTCGCTGGTAATGTTTTACAGAATCTCGTTCGTGTCGCCCCGTACGTCTCTGTGCGGACATTATATGCATCTGTATCGTTATATATCCTAACCTAAGGCAACCTAACATCTCGAATGTTGTATTTTACTACATTCCAGGCGGGTCGGCCGCTACTTCTTGGTGGGAACATTATATACGTCTATAACGTAATAGATCCTAACCTAACCCATCTAGACCCTCGCTGGAAATGTTTTACAGAATCCCGTTCGTGTCGTCCCGTACGTCTCGGTGCGGGCATTATATACGTCTATAGCGTTACATATCCTTACCTAAGGCAACCTAACATCTCGATTGTAGTATATCCCAACATTTCTGGCGGGTCGGTCCTATTTCTCGGTGGGAACATTATATACGACCATAACGTAATATAACCTAACCTGACCCATCTAGACCCTCGCTGGTAATGTTTTACAGAATCCCGTTCGTGTCGTGCCCTACGTCTCGGTGCGGACATTATATACGTCTATAACGTTGTATATCCTTACCTACGGCAACCTAAAATCTTGATTGTGGTACTTTAAACTTTCCAGGCGCGTCGGGCCCTACTTCTCGGTGGGAACACTATATACTTCTATAACTTTATATATCGCAACCTAAGGCATTCTAACATCTCGGATGTAGTATTTTCCAACATTCCTGGCTGGTCGGCCCCTACTTCTCGGTGGGAACATTATATACGTCTATAACGTAATAGATCCTAACCTAACCCATCTAGACCCTCGCTGGTAATGTGTGACAGAATCCCGTTCGTGTCGTGCCCTACGTCTCGGTGCAGACATTATATACGTCTATAACGTTATTTCTCCTATCCTAAGGCAACCTAACCTCTCGAATGTAGTATTTTCCAACATTTCTGGGGGGTCGGCCCCTACTTCTCGGTGGGAACATTATATACTTTTATAACATAATGAAACCTAACCTAACACATCTAGACCTTCGCTCGTAATGTTTTACAGAATCTCGTTCGTGTCGCCCCGTACGTCTCTGTGCGGACATTATATGCGTCTATATTGTTATATATCCTAACCTAAGGCATCCTAACATCTCGGATGTAGTAGTTTCCAACATTCATGGCGGGTCGGCCGCTACTTCTCGGTGGGAACATTATATACGTCTATAACGTAATAGATCCTAACCTAACCCACCTATACCCTCGCTGGTAATGTTTTACAGAATCCCGTTCGTGTCGTCCCGTACGTCTTGCGGCGGACATTATATACGTCTATAACGTTATATTTCCTATCCTAAGGCAACCTAACATCTCGAATGTAGTATTTTCCAACATTTCTGGCGGGTCGGTCCCTACATCTCGGTGGGAACATTATAAACCTCTATAACGTAATATAACCTAACCTAACCCAGCTAGACTGTCGCTGGTAATGTTTCCCAGAATCCCGTTCGTGTCGTCCCGTACATCACGGCGCGGACATTATATACGTCTATAAGGTTATATATCCTATCCTAAGGCAACCTAACATCTCGGATGTAGTATTTTCCAACATTTCTGGCGGGTCGGCCCCTACTTCTCGGTGGGCACATTATATACGTCTATATCGTAATATAGCCTAACCTAACCAATCTAGATCCTAGCTGGTAATGTTTTACAGAATCCCGTTCGTGTCGTCCCGTACGTCTTGCGGCGGACATTATATACGTCTATAACGTTATATTTCCTATCCTAAGGCAACCTAACATCTAGAATGTAGTATTTTCCAACATTTCTGGCGGGTCGGTCCCTACATCTCGGTGGGAACATTATAAACCTCTATAACGTAATATAACCTAACCTAACCCAGCTAGACTGTCGCTGGTAATGTTTCCCAGAATCCCGTTCGTGTCGTCCCGTACATCACGGCGCGGACATTATATACGTCTATAAGGTTATATATCCTATCCTAAGGCAACCTAACATCTCCGATGTAGTATTTTCCAACATTTCTGGCGGGTCGGCCCCTACTTCTCGGTGGGAACATTATATACTTTTATAACGTAATGAAACCTAACCTAACCCATCTAGACCCTCGCTGGTAATGTTTTACAGAATCTCGTTCGTGTCGCCCCGTACGTCTCTGTGCGGACATTATATGCATCTGTATCGTTATATATCCTAACCTAAGGCAACCTAACATCTCGAATGTTGTATTTTACTACATTCCAGGCGGGTCGGCCGCTACTTCTTGGTGGGAACATTATATACGTCTATAACGTAATAGATCCTAACCTAACCCATCTAGACCCTCGCTGGAAATGTTTTACAGAATCCCGTTCGTGTCGTCCCGTACGTCTCGGTGCGGGCATTATATACGTCTATAGCGTTACATATCCTTACCTAAGGCAACCTAACATCTCGATTGTAGTATATCCCAACATTTCTGGCGGGTCGGTCCTATTTCTCGGTGGGAACATTATATACGACCATAACGTAATATAACCTAACCTGACCCATCTAGACCCTCGCTGGTAATGTTTTACAGAATCCCGTTCGTGTCGTGCCCTACGTCTCGGTGCGGACATTATATACGTCTATAACGTTGTATATCCTTACCTACGGCAACCTAAAATCTTGATTGTGGTACTTTAAACTTTCCAGGCGCGTCGGGCCCTACTTCTCGGTGGGAACACTATATACTTCTATAACTTTATATATCGCAACCTAAGGCATTCTAACATCTCGGATGTAGTATTTTCCAACATTCCTGGCTGGTCGGCCCCTACTTCTCGGTGGGAACATTATATACGTCTATAACGTAATAGATCCTAACCTAACCCATCTAGACCCTCGCTGGTAATGTGTGACAGAATCCCGTTCGTGTCGTGCCCTACGTCTCGGTGCAGACATTATATACGTCTATAACGTTATTTCTCCTATCCTAAGGCAACCTAACCTCTCGAATGTAGTATTTTCCAACATTTCTGGGGGGTCGGCCCCTACTTCTCGGTGGGAACATTATATACTTTTATAACATAATGAAACCTAACCTAACACATCTAGACCTTCGCTCGTAATGTTTTACAGAATCTCGTTCGTGTCGCCCCGTACGTCTCTGTGCGGACATTATATGCGTCTATATTGTTATATATCCTAACCTAAGGCATCCTAACATCTCGGATGTAGTAGTTTCCAACATTCATGGCGGGTCGGCCGCTACTTCTCGGTGGGAACATTATATACGTCTATAACGTAATAGATCCTAACCTAACCCACCTATACCCTCGCTGGTAATGTTTTACAGAATCCCGTTCGTGTCGTCCCGTACGTCTTGCGGCGGACATTATATACGTCTATAACGTTATATTTCCTATCCTAAGGCAACCTAACATCTCGAATGTAGTATTTTCCAACATTTCTGGCGGGTCGGTCCCTACATCTCGGTGGGAACATTATAAACCTCTATAACGTAATATAACCTAACCTAACCCAGCTAGACTGTCGCTGGTAATGTTTCCCAGAATCCCGTTCGTGTCGTCCCGTACATCACGGCGCGGACATTATATACGTCTATAAGGTTATATATCCTATCCTAAGGCAACCTAACATCTCGGATGTAGTATTTTCCAACATTTCTGGCGGGTCGGCCCCTACTTCTCGGTGGGCACATTATATACGTCTATATCGTAATATAGCCTAACCTAACCAATCTAGATCCTAGCTGGTAATGTTTTACAGAATCCCGTTCGTGTCGTCCCGTACGTCTTGCGGCGGACATTATATACGTCTATAACGTTATATTTCCTATCCTAAGGCAACCTAACATCTAGAATGTAGTATTTTCCAACATTTCTGGCGGGTCGGTCCCTACATCTCGGTGGGAACATTATAAACCTCTATAACGTAATATAACCTAACCTAACCCAGCTAGACTGTCGCTGGTAATGTTTCCCAGAATCCCGTTCGTGTCGTCCCGTACATCACGGCGCGGACATTATATACGTCTATAAGGTTATATATCCTATCCTAAGGCAACCTAACATCTCCGATGTAGTATTTTC
Source organism: Xylocopa violacea (assembly GCA_963969225.1). Classification (NCBI taxonomy): domain Eukaryota; kingdom Metazoa; phylum Arthropoda; class Insecta; order Hymenoptera; family Apidae; genus Xylocopa; species Xylocopa violacea. The sequence continues at coordinate 230,851 of CAXAJV010000263.1, read as the reverse complement.
CAACATTTCTGGCGGGTCGGCCCCTACTTCTCAGTGGGAACATTATATACTTTTATAACGTAATGAAACCTAACCTAACCCATCTAGACCCTCGCTGGTAATGTTTTACAGAATCTCGTTCGTGTCGCCCCGTACGTCTCTGTGCGGACATTATATGCGTCTATATTGTTATATATCCTAACCTAAGGCATCCTAACATCTCGGATGTAGTAGTTTCCAACATTCATGGCGGGTCGGCCGCCACATCTCGGTGGGAATATTATATACGTCTATAACGCTATATATCCTAGCTTAAGGCAACATAACATGTCGAATGTAATATTTTACAACATTCCCGCCGCTTCGGTCCCAACTTCTCTGTGGAAACATTATATACGTCTATAACGTTATATATACTAGCCTAAGGCAATCTAACATCTCGGATGTAATATTTTACTACACTACTGGCGCGTCGGCACCTACTTCTCGCTGGGAACACTATATACGTCTATAGCGTTGTATATCCTAACCTGAGGGAAAATATCGTCTCGGATGTAATGTTTTACAACATTCCTGGCCTGTCGGCGCCTACATCTCGGTGGGGACTTTATATACGTCTATAACGTTATATATCCTAACCTAAGGCAACCTAACACCTCGGATGTAATGTTTAACAACATTCCTGTCTCGTCGGCCCCTACTTCTCGGTGGCAACATTATATACGTCTATAACGTTATATATCCTAACCTAAGGCAACCTAACATGTCGAACGTAATATTTTACAACATTCCTGGCATGCAAGTCCCTACTTCTCTGTGGTAACATTATATACGGCTATAACGTTATATATCCTAGCCTAAGGAAACCTAACATCTCGGATGTAATATGTTACAACATTCCCCGCGCGTCGGCCCCTACTTCTTTGTCGGAACATTGTATACGTCTATAACGTTATATATCCTAACCTAAGGCAACCTAACACCTCGGATGTAATGTTTAACAACATTCCTGGCTCGTCGGCCCCTACTTCTCGGTGGGAACATTATATACGTATATAACGTTATATATCCTAACCTAAGGCAACCTAACATGTCGAACGTAATATTTTACAACATTCCTGGCTCAGGGGCCCCTAATTCTCGACGGGAACAATATACACGTCTATAACGTTATATATCCTAACCTATGGCAACCTAACACCTCGGATGGTACGTTTTACAACATTCCTGGCTCATCAGCCCCTACTTCTCGGTGGCAACACTATATACGTCTATAACGTTATATATACTAACCTAAAGATACCTAACATGTCGGATGTAATATTTTACAACATTCCTGGCTCATCGGCCCCTACTTCTCGGTGGGAACAATATATACGTCTATAACGTCATATACCCTAACCTAAGGCAACCTAACACCTCGGATGTAATATTTTACTACATTCCTGGCACGTCGGGCCCTACTTCTCGGTGGGGATATTATATACGCCTATAACGCTATATATCCTAGCCTAAGGTAACCTAACATGTCGAACGTAATATTTTACAACATTCCTGGCTCATCGGCCCCTACTTCTCGGTGGGAACAATATATACGTCTGTAATGTTATATATCCTAGCCTGGGGCAACCTAACACATCGGATGTAATATTTTACAACATTCCTGGCTCATCGGCCCCTACTTCTCGGTGGGAACAATATATACGTCTATAACGTTATATATCCTAACGTAAGGCAACCTAACACCTCGGATGTAATGTTTAACAACATTCCTGGCTCATCGGCCCCTACTTCTCGGTGGCAACGCTATATACGTCTATAACGTTATATATCCTAACCTAAGGCAACCTAACATCTCGGATGTAATATTTTACTACATTCCTGGCACGTCGGGCCCTACTTCTCGGTGGGGACATTATATACGTCTATAACGCTATATATCCTAGCCCAAGGTAACCTAACATGTCGAGCGTAATGTTCTACAACATTCCTGGCTCATCGGCCCCTCCTTCTCGGTGGCAACACTATATACGTCTATAACGTTATATATACTAACTTAAGGCAACCTAACATCTCTACCGTAATATTTTACAACATTCCTGGCATGCAAGTCCCTACTTCTCTGTGGTAACATTATATACGGCTATAACGTTATATATCCTAGCCTAAGGAAACCTAACATCTCGGATGTAATATGTTACAACATTCCCCGCGCGTCGGCCCCTACTTCTTTGTCGGAACATTGTACACGTCTATAACGCAATATATCCTAGCTTAGGGTAACCTAACATGTCGAGCGTAATATTTTACAACATTCCTGGCTCGTCGGCCCCTACTTCTCCGTGGGAACATTATATACGTCTATAACGTTATATATCCTAACCTAAGGCAACCTAACATGTCGAACGTAATATTTTACAACATTCCTGGCTCATCGGCCCCTACTTCTCGGTGGGAACAATATATACGTCTATAACGTCATATACCCTAACCTAAGGCAACCTAACACCTCGGATGTAATATTTTACTACATTCCTGGCACGTCGGGCCCTACTTCTCGGTGGGGACATTATATACGCCTATAACGCTATATATCCTAGCCTAAGGTAACCTAACATGTCGAGCGTAATGTTCTACAACATTCCTGGCTCATCGGCCCCTCCTTCTCGGTGGCAACACTATATACGTCTATAAAGTTATATATACTAACTTAAGGCAACCTAACATGTCTAACGTAATATTTTACAACATTCCTGGCATGCAAGTCCCTACTTCTCTGTGGTAACATTATATACGGCTATAACGTTATATATCCTAGCCTAAGGAAACCTAACATCTCGGATGTAATATGTTACAACATTCCCCGCGCGTCGGCCCCTACTTCTTTGTCGGAACATTGTACACGTCTATAACGCTATATATCCTAGCTTAGGGTAACCTAACATGTCGAGCGTAATATTTTACAACATTCCTGGCTCATCGGCCCCTACTTCTCGGTGGGAACAATATATACGTCTATAACGTTATATATCCTAGCCTAAGGCAACCTAACATGTCGGATGTAATATTTTACTACATTCCTGGCACGTCGGCCCCTACCTCTCGGTCGGAACATTATATACGTCTATAACGATATATATGCAAGCCTAAGGCAATCCTAACATGTCGAATGTAATATTTTCCAACATTCCTGGCGCGTCGGCCCCTACTTCTCGGTGGGAACATTATATACGCATATAACGTTATATATCCTAGCCTGAGGCAACCTAACATCTCGGATGTAATATTTTACAACATTCCTGGCTCATCGGCGCCTACTTCTCAGTGGGAACAATATATACGTCTATAACGTTATATATCCTAACCTAAGGCAACCTAACACCTCGGATGTAATGTTTAACAACATTCCTGGCTCGTCGGCCCCTACTTCTCGGTGGGAACATTATATACGTATATAACGTTATATATCCTAACCTAAGGCAACCTAACATGTCGAACGTAATATTTTACAACATTCCTGGCTCAGGGGCCCCTAATTCTCGGCGGGAACAATATACACGTCTATAACGTTATATATCCTAACCTATGGCAACCTAACTCCTCGGATGGTACGTTTTACAACATTCCTGGCTCATCAGCCCCTACTTCTCGGTGGCAACACTATATACGTCTATAACGTTATATATACTAACCTAAAGATACCTAACATGTCGGATGTAATATTTTACTACATTCCTGGCACGTCGGCCCCTACTTCTCGGTGGGAACATTATATACGTCTATAACGTTATATACGCAAGCCTAAGGCAATCCTAACATGTCGAATGTAATATTTTCCAACATTCCTGGCGCCTCGGCCCCTACTTCTCGGTGGGAACATTATATACGTATATAACGTTATATATCCTAGCCTGAGGCAACCTAACATCTCGGATATAATATTTTACTACATTCCTGGCACGTCGGCCCCTACCTCTCGGTGGGAACATTATATACGTCTATAACGCTATATATGCAAGCCAAAGGCAATCCTAACATGTCGAATATAATATTTTCCAACATTCCTGGCGCGTCGGCCCCTACTTCTCGGTGGGAACATTATATACGTCTATAACGTTATATATCCTAGCCTGAGGCAACCTAACATCTCGGATGTAATATTTTACAACATTCCTGGCTCATCGGCCCCTACTTCTCGGTGGGAACAATATATACGTCTATAACGTCATATACCCTAACCTAAGGCAACCTAACACCTCGGATGTAATATTTTACTACATTCCCGGCACGTCGGGCCCTACTTCTCGGTGGGGACATTATATACGTCTATAACGCTATATATCCTAGCTTAGGGTAACCTAATATGTCGAGCGTAATATTTTACAACATTCCTGGCTCGTCGGCCCCTACTTCTCGGTGGGAACATTATATACGTCTATAACGTTATATATGCAAGCCTAAGGCAATCCTAACATGTCGAATGTAATATTTTCCAACATTCGTGGCGCCTCGGCCCCTACTTCTCGGTGGGAACATTATATACGTCTATAACGTTATATATCCTAGCCTGAGGCAACCTAACATCTCGGATGTAATATTTTACAACATTCCTGGCTCATCGGCCCCTACTTCTCGGTGGGAACAATATATACGTCTGTAACGTTATATATCCTAGCCTGGGGCAACCTAACACCTCGGATGTAATATTTTACAACATTCCTGGCTCATCGGCCCCTACTTCTCGGTGGGAACAATATATACGTCTACAACGTTATATATCCTAACCTAAGGCAACCTAACACCTCGGATGTAATGTTTAACAACATTCCTGGCTCATCGGCCCCTACTTCTCGGTGGCAACGCTATATACGTCTATAACGTTATATATCCTAACCTAAGGCAACCTAACATCTCGGATGTAATATTTTACTACATTCCTGGCACGTCGGGCCCTACTTCTCGGTGGGGACATTATATACGTCTATAACGCTATATATCCTAGCCTAAGGTAACCTAACATGTCGAGCGTAATGTTCTACAACATTCCTGGCTCATCGGCCCCTCCTTCTCGGTGGCAACACTATATACGTCTATAACGTTATATATACTAACTTAAGGCAACCTAACATCTCTACCGTAATATTTTACAACATTCCTGGCATGCAAGTCCCTACTTCTCTGTGGTAACATTATATACGGCTATAACGTTATATATCCTAGCCTAAGGAAACCTAACATCTCGGATGTAATATGTTACAACATTCCCCGCGCGTCGGCCCCTACTTCTTTGTCGGAACATTGTACACGTCTATAATGCTATATATCCTAGCTTAGGGTAACCTAACATGTCGAGCGTAATATTTTACAACATTCCTGGCTCGTCGGCCCCTACATCTCGGTGGGGACTTTATATACGTCTATAACGTTATATATCCTAACCTAAGGCAACCTAACACCTCGGATGTAATGTTTAACAACATTCCTGTCTCGTCGGCCCCTACTTCTCGGTGGCAACATTATATACGTCTATAACGTTATATATCCTAACCTAAGGCAACCTAACATGTCGAACGTAATATTTTACAACATTCCTGGCATGCAAGTCCCTACTTCTCTGTGGTAACATTATATACGGCTATAACGTTATATATCCTAGCCTAAGGAAACCTAACATCTCGGATGTAATATGTTACAACATTCCCCGCGCGTCGGCCCCTACTTCTTTGTCGGAACATTGTATACGTCTATAACGCTATATATCCTAGCTTATGGTAAACTAACATGTCGAGTGTAATATTTTACAACATTCCTGGCTCGTCGGCCCCTACTGCTCGGTGGGAACATTATATACGTCTTTAACGTTATATATGCAGGCCTAAGGCAATCCTAACATGTCGAATGTAATATTTTCCAACATTCCTGGCGCCTCGGCCCCTACTTCTCGGTGGGAACAATATATACGTCTGTAACGTTATATATCCTATCCTAAGGCAACCTAACATGTCGGATGTAATATTTTACTACATTCCTGGCTACATCGGCCCCTACCTCTCTGTGGGAACATTATATACGTCTATAACGCTATATATGCAAGCCTAAGGCAATCCTAACATGTCGAATGTAATATTTTCCAACATTCCTGGCGCGTCGGCCCCTACTTCTCGGTGGGAACATTATATACGCATATAACGTTATATATCCTAGCCTGAGGCAACCTAACATCTCGGATGTAATATTTTACAACATTCCTGGCTCATCGGCGCCTACTTCTCAGTGGGAACAATATATACGTCTATAACGTTATATATCCTAACCTAAGGCAACCTAACACCTCGGATGTAATGTTTAACAACATTCCTGGCTCGTCGGCCCCTACTTCTCGGTGGGAACATTATATACGTATATAACGTTATATATCCTAACCTAAGGCAACCTAACATGTCGAACGTAATATTTTACAACATTCCTGGCTCAGGGGCCCCTAATTCTCGGCGGGAACAATATACACGTCTATAACGTTATATATCCTAACCTATGGCAACCTAACACCTCGGATGGTACGTTTTACAACATTCCTGGCTCATCAGCCCCTACTTCTCGGTGGCAACACTATATACGTCTATAACGTTATATATACTAACCTAAAGATACCTAACATGTCGGATGTAATATTTTACAACATTCCTGGCTCATCGGCCCCTACTTCTCGGTGGGAACAATATATACGTCTATAACGTCATATACCCTAACCTAAGGCAACCTAACACCTCGGATGTAATATTTTACTACATTCCTGGCACGTCGGGCCCTACTTCTCGGTGGGGACATTATATACGCCTATAACGCTATATATCCTAGCCTAAGGTAACCTAACATGTCGAACGTAATATTTTACAACATTCCTGGCTCATCGGCCCCTACTTCTCGGTGGGAACAATATATACGTCTGTAATGTTATATATCCTAGCCTGGGGCAACCTAACACATCGGATGTAATATTTTACAACATTCCTGGCTCATCGGCCCCTACTTCTCGGTGGGAACAATATATACGTCTATAACGTTATATATCCTAACGTAAGGCAACCTAACACCTCGGATGTAATGTTTAACAACATTCCTGGCTCATCGGCCCCTACTTCTCGGTGGCAACGCTATATACGTCTATAACGTTATATATCCTAACCTAAGGCAACCTAACATCTCGGATGTAATATTTTACTACATTCCTGGCACGTCGGGCCCTACTTCTCGGTGGGGACATTATATACGTCTATAACGCTATATATCCTAGCCCAAGGTAACCTAACATGTCGAGCGTAATGTTCTACAACATTCCTGGCTCATCGGCCCCTCCTTCTCGGTGGCAACACTATATACGTCTATAACGTTATATATACTAACTTAAGGCAACCTAACATCTCTACCGTAATATTTTACAACATTCCTGGCATGCAAGTCCCTACTTCTCTGTGGTAACATTATATACGGCTATAACGTTATATATCCTAGCCTAAGGAAACCTAACATCTCGGATGTAATATGTTACAACATTCCCCGCGCGTCGGCCCCTACTTCTTTGTCGGAACATTGTACACGTCTATAACGCAATATATCCTAGCTTAGGGTAACCTAACATGTCGAGCGTAATATTTTACAACATTCCTGGCTCGTCGGCCCCTACTTCTCCGTGGGAACATTATATACGTCTATAACGTTATATATCCTAACCTAAGGCAACCTAACATGTCGAACGTAATATTTTACAACATTCCTGGCTCATCGGCCCCTACTTCTCGGTGGGAACAATATATACGTCTATAACGTCATATACCCTAACCTAAGGCAACCTAACACCTCGGATGTAATATTTTACTACATTCCTGGCACGTCGGGCCCTACTTCTCGGTGGGGACATTATATACGCCTATAACGCTATATATCCTAGCCTAAGGTAACCTAACATGTCGAGCGTAATGTTCTACAACATTCCTGGCTCATCGGCCCCTCCTTCTCGGTGGCAACACTATATACGTCTATAAAGTTATATATACTAACTTAAGGCAACCTAACATGTCTAACGTAATATTTTACAACATTCCTGGCATGCAAGTCCCTACTTCTCTGTGGTAACATTATATACGGCTATAACGTTATATATCCTAGCCTAAGGAAACCTAACATCTCGGATGTAATATGTTACAACATTCCCCGCGCGTCGGCCCCTACTTCTTTGTCGGAACATTGTACACGTCTATAACGCTATATATCCTAGCTTAGGGTAACCTAACATGTCGAGCGTAATATTTTACAACATTCCTGGCTCATCGGCCCCTACTTCTCGGTGGGAACAATATATACGTCTATAACGTTATATATCCTAGCCTAAGGCAACCTAACATGTCGGATGTAATATTTTACTACATTCCTGGCACGTCGGCCCCTACCTCTCGGTCGGAACATTATATACGTCTATAACGATATATATGCAAGCCTAAGGCAATCCTAACATGTCGAATGTAATATTTTCCAACATTCCTGGCGCGTCGGCCCCTACTTCTCGGTGGGAACATTATATACGCATATAACGTTATATATCCTAGCCTGAGGCAACCTAACATCTCGGATGTAATATTTTACAACATTCCTGGCTCATCGGCGCCTACTTCTCAGTGGGAACAATATATACGTCTATAACGTTATATATCCTAACCTAAGGCAACCTAACACCTCGGATGTAATGTTTAACAACATTCCTGGCTCGTCGGCCCCTACTTCTCGGTGGGAACATTATATACGTATATAACGTTATATATCCTAACCTAAGGCAACCTAACATGTCGAACGTAATATTTTACAACATTCCTGGCTCAGGGGCCCCTAATTCTCGGCGGGAACAATATACACGTCTATAACGTTATATATCCTAACCTATGGCAACCTAACTCCTCGGATGGTACGTTTTACAACATTCCTGGCTCATCAGCCCCTACTTCTCGGTGGCAACACTATATACGTCTATAACGTTATATATACTAACCTAAAGATACCTAACATGTCGGATGTAATATTTTACTACATTCCTGGCACGTCGGCCCCTACTTCTCGGTGGGAACATTATATACGTCTATAACGTTATATACGCAAGCCTAAGGCAATCCTAACATGTCGAATGTAATATTTTCCAACATTCCTGGCGCCTCGGCCCCTACTTCTCGGTGGGAACATTATATACGTATATAACGTTATATATCCTAGCCTGAGGCAACCTAACATCTCGGATATAATATTTTACTACATTCCTGGCACGTCGGCCCCTACCTCTCGGTGGGAACATTATATACGTCTATAACGCTATATATGCAAGCCAAAGGCAATCCTAACATGTCGAATATAATATTTTCCAACATTCCTGGCGCGTCGGCCCCTACTTCTCGGTGGGAACATTATATACGTCTATAACGTTATATATCCTAGCCTGAGGCAACCTAACATCTCGGATGTAATATTTTACAACATTCCTGGCTCATCGGCCCCTACTTCTCGGTGGGAACAATATATACGTCTATAACGTCATATACCCTAACCTAAGGCAACCTAACACCTCGGATGTAATATTTTACTACATTCCCGGCACGTCGGGCCCTACTTCTCGGTGGGGACATTATATACGTCTATAACGCTATATATCCTAGCTTAGGGTAACCTAATATGTCGAGCGTAATATTTTACAACATTCCTGGCTCGTCGGCCCCTACTTCTCGGTGGGAACATTATATACGTCTATAACGTTATATATGCAAGCCTAAGGCAATCCTAACATGTCGAATGTAATATTTTCCAACATTCGTGGCGCCTCGGCCCCTACTTCTCGGTGGGAACATTATATACGTCTATAACGTTATATATCCTAGCCTGAGGCAACCTAACATCTCGGATGTAATATTTTACAACATTCCTGGCTCATCGGCCCCTACTTCTCGGTGGGAACAATATATACGTCTGTAACGTTATATATCCTAGCCTGGGGCAACCTAACACCTCGGATGTAATATTTTACAACATTCCTGGCTCATCGGCCCCTACTTCTCGGTGGGAACAATATATACGTCTACAACGTTATATATCCTAACCTAAGGCAACCTAACACCTCGGATGTAATGTTTAACAACATTCCTGGCTCATCGGCCCCTACTTCTCGGTGGCAACGCTATATACGTCTATAACGTTATATATCCTAACCTAAGGCAACCTAACATCTCGGATGTAATATTTTACTACATTCCTGGCACGTCGGGCCCTACTTCTCGGTGGGGACATTATATACGTCTATAACGCTATATATCCTAGCCTAAGGTAACCTAACATGTCGAGCGTAATGTTCTACAACATTCCTGGCTCATCGGCCCCTCCTTCTCGGTGGCAACACTATATACGTCTATAACGTTATATATACTAACTTAAGGCAACCTAACATCTCTACCGTAATATTTTACAACATTCCTGGCATGCAAGTCCCTACTTCTCTGTGGTAACATTATATACGGCTATAACGTTATATATCCTAGCCTAAGGAAACCTAACATCTCGGATGTAATATGTTACAACATTCCCCGCGCGTCGGCCCCTACTTCTTTGTCGGAACATTGTACACGTCTATAATGCTATATATCCTAGCTTAGGGTAACCTAACATGTCGAGCGTAATATTTTACAACATTCCTGGCTCGTCGGCCCCTACTTCTCGGTGGGAACATTATATACGTCTATAACGTTATATATCCTAACCTAAGGCAACCTAACATGTCGAACGTAATATTTTACAACATTCCTGGCTCATCGGCCCCTCCTTCTCGGTGGCAACACTATATACGTCTATAACGTTATATATACTAACTTAAGGCAACCTAACATCTCTGCCGTAATATTTTACAACATTCCTGGCATGCAAGTCCCTACTTCTCTGTGGTAACATTATATACGGCTATAACGTTATATATCCTAGCCTAAGGAAACCTAACATCTCGGATGTAATATGTTACAACATTCCCCGCGCGTCGGCCCCTAGTTCTTTGTCGGAACATTGTATACGTCTATAACGCTATATATCCTAGCTTAGGGTAACCTAACATGTCGAGCGTAATATTTTACAACATTCCTGGCTCGTCGGCCCCTACTTCTCGGTGGGAACATTATATACGTCTATAACGTTATATATCCTAGCCTGAGGCAACCTAACATCTCGGATGTAATATTTTACAACATTCCTGGCTCATCGGCCCCTACTTCTCGGTGGGAACAATATATACGTCTATAACGTCATATACCCTAACCTAAGGCAACCTAACACCTCGGATGTAATATTTTACTACATTCCTGGCACGTCGGGCCCTACTTCTCGGTGGGGACATTATATACGCCTATAACGCTATATATCCTAGCCTAAGGTAACCTAACATGTCGAGCGTAATGTTCTACAACATTCCTGGCTCATAGGCCCCTCCTTCTCGGTGGCAACACTATATACGTCTATAAAGTTATATATACTAACTTAAGGCAACCTAACATCTCTACCGTAATATTTTACAACATTCCTGGTATGCAAGTCCCTACTTCTCTGTGGTAACATTATATACGGCTATAACGTTATATATCCTAGCCTAAGGAAACCTAACATCTCGGATGTAATATGTTACAACATTCCCCGCGCGTCGGCCCCTACTTACTTGTCGGAACATTGTACACGTCTATAACGCTATATATCCTAGCTTAGGGTAACCTAACATGTCGAGCGTAATATTTTACAACATTCCTGGCTCGTCGGCCCCTACTTCTCGGTGGGAACATTATATACGTCTATAAAGTTATACATCCTAACCTAAGGCAACCTAACATGTCGAACGTAATATTTTACAACATTCCTGGCTCATCGGCCCCTCCTTCTCGGTGGCAACACTATATACGTCTATAACGTTATATATACTAACTTAAGGCAACCTAACATCTCTACCGTAATATATTACAACATTCCTGGCATGCAAGTCCCTACTTCTCTGTGGTAACATTATATACGGCTATAACGTTATATATCCTAGCCTAAGGAAACCTAACATTTCGGATGTAATATGTTACAACATTCCCCGCGCGTTGGCCCCTACTTCTTTGTCGGAACATTGTATACGTCTATAACGCTATATATCCTAGCTTAGGGTAAGCTAACATGTCGAGCGTAATATTTTACAACATTCCTGGCTCGTCGGCCCCTACCTCTCGGTGGGAACATTATATACGTCTATAACGTTATATATGCAAGCCTAAGGCAATCCTAACATGTCGAATGTAATATTTTCCAACATTCGTGGCGCCTCGGCCCCTACTTCTCGGTGGGAACATTATATACGTCTATAACGTTATATATCCTAGCCTGAGGCAACCTAACATCTCGGATGTAATATTTTACAACATTCCTGGCTCATCGGCCCCTACTTCTCGGTGGGAACAATATATACGTCTGTAACGTTATATATCCTAGCCTGGGGCAACCTAACACCTCGGATGTAATATTTTACAACATTCCTGGCTCATCGGCCCCTACTTCTCGGTGGGAACAATATATACGTCTACAACGTTATATATCCTAACCTAAGGCAACCTAACACCTCGGATGTAATGTTTAACAACATTCCTGGCTCATCGGCCCCTACTTCTCGGTGGCAACGCTATATACGTCTATAACGTTATATATCCTAACCTAAGGCAACCTAACATCTCGGATGTAATATTTTACTACATTCCTGGCACGTCGGGCCCTACTTCTCGGTGGGGACATTATATACGTCTATAACGCTATATATCCTAGCCTAAGGTAACCTAACATGTCGAGCGTAATGTTCTACAACATTCCTGGCTCATCGGCCCCTCCTTCTCGGTGGCAACACTATATACGTCTATAACGTTATATATACTAACTTAAGGCAACCTAACATCTCTACCGTAATATTTTACAACATTCCTGGCATGCAAGTCCCTACTTCTCTGTGGTAACATTATATACGGCTATAACGTTATATATCCTAGCCTAAGGAAACCTAACATCTCGGATGTAATATGTTACAACATTCCCCGCGCGTCGGCCCCTACTTCTTTGTCGGAACATTGTACACGTCTATAATGCTATATATCCTAGCTTAGGGTAACCTAACATGTCGAGCGTAATATTTTACAACATTCCTGGCTCGTCGGCCCCTACTTCTCGGTGGGAACATTATATACGTCTATAACGTTATATATCCTAACCTAAGGCAACCTAACATGTCGAACGTAATATTTTACAACATTCCTGGCTCATCGGCCCCTCCTTCTCGGTGGCAACACTATATACGTCTATAACGTTATATATACTAACTTAAGGCAACCTAACATCTCTGCCGTAATATTTTACAACATTCCTGGCATGCAAGTCCCTACTTCTCTGTGGTAACATTATATACGGCTATAACGTTATATATCCTAGCCTAAGGAAACCTAACATCTCGGATGTAATATGTTACAACATTCCCCGCGCGTCGGCCCCTACTTCTTTGTCGGAACATTGTATACGTCTATAACGCTATATATCCTAGCTTAGGGTAACCTAACATGTCGAGCGTAATATTTTACAACATTCCTGGCTCGTCGGCCCCTACTTCTCGGTGGGAACATTATATACGTCTATAACGTTATATATCCTAGCCTGAGGCAACCTAACATCTCGGATGTAATATTTTACAACATTCCTGGCTCATCGGCCCCTACTTCTCGGTGGGAACAATATATACGTCTATAACGTCATATACCCTAACCTAAGGCAACCTAACACCTCGGATGTAATATTTTACTACATTCCTGGCACGTCGGGCCCTACTTCTCGGTGGGGACATTATATACGCCTATAACGCTATATATCCTAGCCTAAGGTAACCTAACATGTCGAGCGTAATGTTCTACAACATTCCTGGCTCATAGGCCCCTCCTTCTCGGTGGCAACACTATATACGTCTATAAAGTTATATATACTAACTTAAGGCAACCTAACATCTCTACCGTAATATTTTACAACATTCCTGGTATGCAAGTCCCTACTTCTCTGTGGTAACATTATATACGGCTATAACGTTATATATCCTAGCCTAAGGAAACCTAACATCTCGGATGTAATATGTTACAACATTCCCCGCGCGTCGGCCCCTACTTACTTGTCGGAACATTGTACACGTCTATAACGCTATATATCCTAGCTTAGGGTAACCTAACATGTCGAGCGTAATATTTTACAACATTCCTGGCTCGTCGGCCCCTACTTCTCGGTGGGAACATTATATACGTCTATAAAGTTATACATCCTAACCTAAGGCAACCTAACATGTCGAACGTAATATTTTACAACATTCCTGGCTCATCGGCCCCTCCTTCTCGGTGGCAACACTATATACGTCTATAACGTTATATATACTAACTTAAGGCAACCTAACATCTCTACCGTAATATATTACAACATTCCTGGCATGCAAGTCCCTACTTCTCTGTGGTAACATTATATACGGCTATAACGTTATATATCCTAGCCTAAGGAAACCTAACATTTCGGATGTAATATGTTACAACATTCCCCGCGCGTTGGCCCCTACTTCTTTGTCGGAACATTGTATACGTCTATAACGCTATATATCCTAGCTTAGGGTAAGCTAACATGTCGAGCGTAATATTTTACAACATTCCTGGCTCGTCGGCCCCTACCTCTCGGTGGGAACATTATATACGTCTATAACGTTATATATGCAAGCCTAAGGCAATCCTAACATGTCGAATGTAATATTTTCCAACATTCGTGGCGCCTCGGCCCCTACTTCTCGGTGGGAACATTATATACGTCTATAACGTTATATATCCTAGCCTGAGGCAACCTAACATCTCGGATGTAATATTTTACAACATTCCTGGGTCATCGGCCCCTACTTCTCGGTGGGAACAATATATACGTCTGTAATGTTATATATCCTAGCCTGGGGCAACCTAACACATCGGATGTAATATTTTACAACATTCCTGACTCATCGGCCCCTACTTCTCGGTGGGAACAATATATAAGTCTATAACGTTATATATCCTAACCTAAGGCAACCTAACACCTCGGATGTAATGTTTAACAACATTCCTGGCTCATCGGCCCCTACTTCTCGGTGGCAACGCTATATACGTCTATAACGTTATATATCCTAACCTAAGGCAACCTAACATCTCGGATGTAATATTTTACTACATTCCTGGCACGTCGGGCCCTACTTCTCGGTGGGGACATTATATACGTCTATAACGCTATATATCCTAGCCTAAGGTAACCTAACATGTCGAGCGTAATGTTCTACAACATTCCTGGCTCATCGGCCCCTCCTTCTCGGTGGCAACACTATATACGTCTATAACGTTATATATACTAACTTAAGGCAATCTAACATCTCTACAGTAATATTTTACAACATTCCTGGCATGCAAGTCCCTACTTCTCTGTGGTAACATTATATACGGCTATAACGTTATATATCCTAGCCTAAGGAAACCTAACATCTCGGATGTAATATGTTACAACATTCCCCGCGCGTCGGCCCCTACTTCTTTGTCGGAACATTGTACACGTCTATAACGCTATATATCCTAGCTTAGGGTAACCTAACATGTCGAGCGTAATATTTTACAACATTCCTGGCTCGTCGGCCCCTACTTCTCCGTGGGAACATTATATACGTCTATAACGTTACATATCCTAACCTAAGGCAACCTAACATGTCGAACGTAATATTTTACAACATTCCTGGCTCATCGGCCCCTACTTCTCGGTGGGAACAATATATACGTCTATAACGTCATATACCCTAACCTAAGGCAACCTAACACCTCGGATGTAATATTTTACTACATTCCTGGCACGTCGGGCCCTACTTCTCGGTGGGGACATTATATACGCCTATAACGCTATATATCCTAGCCTAAGGTAACCTAACATGTCGAGCGTAATGTTCTACAACATTCCTGGCTCATAGGCCCCTCCTTCTCGGTGGCAACACTATATACGTCTATAAAGTTATATATACTAACTTGAGGCAACCTAACATCTCTACCGTAATATTTTACAACATTCCTGGTATGCAAGTCCCTACTTCTCTGTGGTAACATTATATACGGCTATAACGTTATATATCCTAGCCTAAGGAAACCTAACATCTCGGATGTAATATGTTACAACATTCCCCGCGCGTCGGCCCCTACTTACTTGTCGGAACATTGTACACGTCTATAACGCTATATATCCTAGCTTAGGGTAACCTAACATGTCGAGCGTAATATTTTACAACATTCCTGGCTCGTCGGCCCCTACTTCTCGGTGGGAACATTATATACGTCTATAAAGTTATACATCCTAACCTAAGGCAACCTAACATGTCGAACGTAATATTTTACAACATTCCTGGCTCATCGGCCCCTCCTTCTCGGTGGCAACACTATATACGTCTATAACGTTATATATACTAACTTAAGGCAACCTAACATCTCTACCGTAATATATTACAACATTCCTGGCATGCAAGTCCCTACTTCTCTGTGGTAACATTATATACGGCTATAACGTTATATATCCTAGCCTAAGGAAACCTAACATTTCGGATGTAATATGTTACAACATTCCCCGCGCGTCGGCCCCTACTTCTTTGTCGGAACATTGTATACGTCTATAACGCTATATATCCTAGCTTAGGGTAACCTAACATGTCGAGCGTAATATTTTACAACATTCCTGGCTCGTCGGCCCCTACCTCTCGGTGGGAACATTATATACGTCTATAACGTTATATATGCAAGCCTAAGGCAATCCTAACATGTCGAATGTAATATTTTCCAACATTCGTGGCGCCTCGGCCCCTACTTCTCGGTGGGAACATTATATACGTCTATAACGTTATATATCCTAGCCTGAGGCAACCTAACATCTCGGATGTAATATTTTACAACATTCCTGGCTCATCGGCCCCTACTTCTCGGTGGGAACAATATATACGTCTGTAATGTTATATATCCTAGCCTGGGGCAACCTAACACATCGGATGTAATATTTTACAACATTCCTGACTCATCGGCCCCTACTTCTCGGTGGGAACAATATATAAGTCTATAACGTTATATATCCTAACCTAAGGCAACCTAACACCTCGGATGTAATGTTTAACAACATTCCTGGCTCATCGGCCCCTACTTCTCGGTGGCAACGCTATATACGTCTATAACGTTATATATCCTAACCTAAGGCAACCTAACATCTCGGATGTAATATTTTACTACATTCCTGGCACGTCGGGCCCTACTTCTCGGTGGGGACATTATATACGTCTATAACGCTATATATCCTAGCCTAAGGTAACCTAACATGTCGAGCGTAATGTTCTACAACATTCCTGGCTCATCGGCCCCTCCTTCTCGGTGGCAACACTATATACGTCTATAACGTTATATATACTAACTTAAGGCAATCTAACATCTCTACAGTAATATTTTACAACATTCCTGGCATGCAAGTCCCTACTTCTCTGTGGTAACATTATATACGGCTATAACGTTATATATCCTAGCCTAAGGAAACCTAACATCTCGGATGTAATATGTTACAACATTCCCCGCGCGTCGGCCCCTACTTCTTTGTCGGAACATTGTACACGTCTATAACGCTATATATCCTAGCTTAGGGTAACCTAACATGTCGAGCGTAATATTTTACAACATTCCTGGCTCGTCGGCCCCTACTTCTCCGTGGGAACATTATATACGTCTATAACGTTATATATCCTAACCTAAGGCAACCTAACATGTCGAACGTAATATTTTACAACATTCCTGGCTCATCGGCCCCTACTTCTCGGTGGGAACAATATATACGTCTATAACGTCATATACCCTAACCTAAGGCAACCTAACACCTCGGATGTAATATTTTACTACATTCCTGGCACGTCGGGCCCTACTTCTCGGTGGGGACATTATATACGCCTATAACGCTATATATCCTAGCCTAAGGTAACCTAACATGTCGAGCGTAATGTTCTACAACATTCCTGGCTCATCGGCCCCTCCTTCTCGGTGGCAACACTATATACGTCTATAAAGTTATATATACTAACTTAAGGCAACCTAACATGTCTACCGTAATATTTTACAACATTCCTGGCATGCAAGTCCCTACTTCTCTGTGGTAACATTATATACGGCTATAACGTTATATATCCTAGCCTAAGGAAACCTAACATCTCGGATGTAATATGTTACAACATTCCCCGCGCGTCGGCCCCTACTTCTTTGTCGGAACATTGTACACGTCTATAACGCTATATATCCTAGCCTAAGGAAACCTAACATCTCGGATGTAATATGTTACAACATTCCCCGCGCGTCGGCCCCTACTTCTTTGTCGGAACATTGTACACGTCTATAACGCTATATATCCTAGCTTAGGGTAACCTAACATGTCGAGCGTAATATTTTACAACATTCCTGGCTCGTCGGCCCCTACTTCTCCGTGGGAACATTATATACGTCTATAACGTTACATATCCTAACCTAAGGCAACCTAACATGTCGAACGTAATATTTTACAACATTCCTGGCTCATCGGCCCCTACTTCTCGGTGGGAACAATATATACGTCTATAACGTCATATACCCTAACCTAAGGCAACCTAACACCTCGGATGTAATATTTTACTACATTCCTGGCACGTCGGGCCCTACTTCTCGGTGGGGACATTATATACGCCTATAACGCTATATATCCTAGCCTAAGGTAACCTAACATGTCGAGCGTAATGTTCTACAACATTCCTGGCTCATCGGCCCCTCCTTCTCGGTGGGAACATTATATACGTCTATAACGTTATATATGCAAGCCTAAGGCAATCCTAACATGTCGAATGTAATATTTTCCAACATTCGTGGCGCCTCGGCCCCTACTTCTCGGTGGGATCATTATATACGTCTATAACGTTATATATCCTAGCCTGAGGCAACCTAACATCTCGGATGTAATATTTTACAACATTCCTGGCTCATCGGCCCCTACTTCTCGGTGGGAACAATATATACGTCTGTAACGTTATATATCCTAGCCTGGGGCAACCTAACACATCGGATGTAATATTTTACAACATTCCTGGCTCATCAGCCCCTACTTCTCGGTGGGAACAATATATACGTCTATAACGTTATATATCCTAACCTAAGGCAACCTAACACCTCGGATGTAATGTTTAACAACATTCCTGGCTCATCGGCCCCTACTTCTCGGTGGCAACACTATATACGTCTATAACGTTATATATCCTAACCTAAGGCAACCTAACATCTCGGATGTAATATTTTACTACATTCCTGGCACGTCGGGCCCTACTTCTCGGTGGGGACATTATATACGTCTATAACGCTATATATCCTAGCCTAAGGTAACCTAACATGTCGAGCGTAATGTTCTACAACATTCCTGGCTCATCGGCCCCTCCTTCTCGGTGGCAACACTATATACGTCTATAACGTTATATATACTAACTTAAGGCAACCTAACATCTCTACCGTAATATTTTACAACATTCCTGGCATGCAAGTCCCTACTTCTCTGTGGTAACATTATATAAGGCTATAACGTTATATATCCTAGCCTAAGGAAACCTAACATCTCGGATGTAATATGTTACAACATTCCCCGCGCGTCGGCCCCTACTTCTTTGTCGGAACATTGTACACGTCTATAACGCTATATATCCTAGCTTAGGGTAACCTAACATGTCGAGCGTAATATTTTACAACATTCCTGGCTCGTCGGCCCCTATTTCTCCGTGGGAACATTATATACGTCTATAACGTTATATATCCTAACCTAAGGCAACCTAACATGTCGAACGTAACATTTTACAACATTCCTGGCTCATCGGCCCCTACTTCTCGGTGGGAACAATATATACGTCTATAACGTCATATACCCTAACCTAAGGCAACCTAACACCTCGGATGTAATATTTTACTACATTCCTGGCACGTCGGGCCCTACTTCTCGGTGGGGACATTATATACGCCTATAACGCTATATATCCTAGCCTAAGGTAACCTAACATGTCGAGCGTAATGTTCTACAACATTCCTGGCTCATCGGCCCCTCCTTCTCGGTGGCAACACTATATACGTCTATAACGTTGTATATACTAACTTAAGGCAACCTAACATCTCTACCGTAATATTTTACAACATTCCTGGCATGCAAGTCCCTCCTTCTCTGTGGTAACATTATATAAGGCTATAACGTTATATATCCTAGCCTAAGGAAACCTAACATCTCGGATGTAATATGTTACAACATTCCCCGCGCGTCGGCCCCTACTTCTTTGTCGGAACATTGTACACGTCTATAACGCTATATATCCTAGCTTAGGGTAACCTAACATGTCGAGCGTAATATTTTACAACATTCCTGGCTCGTCGGCCCCTACTTCTCGGTGGGAACATTATATACGTCTATAACGTTATATATCCTAACTTAAGGCAACCTAACATGTCGAACGTAATATTTTACAACATTCCTGGCTCATCGGCCCCTCCTTCTCGGTGGCAACACTATATACGTCTATAACGTTATATATACTAACTTAAGGCAACCTAACATCTCTACCGTAATATCTTACAACATTCCTGGCATGCAAGTCCCTACTTCTCTGTGGTAACATTATATACGGCTATAACGTTATATATCCTAGCCTAAGGAAACCTAACATCTCGGATGTAATATGTTACAACATTCCCCGCGCGTCGGCCCCTACTTCTTTGTCGGAACATTGTACACGTCTATAACGCTATATATCCTAGCTTAGGGTAACCTAACATGTCGAGCGTAATATTTTACAACATTCCTGGCTCGTCGGCCCCTATTTCTCCGTGGGAACATTATATACGTCTATAACGTTATATATCCTAACCTAAGGCAACCTAACATGTCGAACGTAACATTTTACAACATTCCTGGCTCATCGGCCCCTACTTCTCGGTGGGAACAATATATACGTCTATAACGTCATATACCCTAACCTAAGGCAACCTAACACCTCGGATGTAATATTTTACTACATTCCTGGCACGTCGGGCCCTACTTCTCGGTGGGGACATTATATACGCCTATAACGCTATATATCCTAGCCTAAGGTAACCTAACATGTCGAGCGTAATGTTCTACAACATTCCTGGCTCATCGGCCCCTCCTTCTCGGTGGCAACACTATATACGTCTATAACGTTGTATATACTAACTTAAGGCAACCTAACATCTCTACCGTAATATTTTACAACATTCCTGGCATGCAAGTCCCTACTTCTCTGTGGTAACATTATATAAGGCTATAACGTTATATATCCTAGCCTAAGGAAACCTAACATCTCGGATGTAATATGTTACAACATTCCCCGCGCGTCGGCCTCTACTTCTTTGTCGGAACATTGTACACGTCTATAACGCTATATATCCTAGCTTAGGGTAACCTAACATGTCGAGCGTAATATTTTACAACATTCCTGGCTCGTCGGCCCCTACTTCTCGGTGGGAACATTATATACGTCTATAACGTTATATATCCTAACTTAAGGCAACCTAACATGTCGAACGTAATATTTTACAACATTCCTGGCTCATCGGCCCCTCCTTCTCGGTGGCAACACTATATACGTCTATAACGTTATATATACTAACTTAAGGCAACCTAACATCTCTACCGTAATATTTTACAACATTCCTGGCATGCAAGTCCCTACTTCTCTGTGGTAACATTATATACGGCTATAACGTTATATATCCTAACCTAAGGAAACCTAACATCTCGGATGTAATATGTTACAACATTCCCCGCGCGTCGGCCCCTACTTCTTTGTCGGAACATTGTACACGTCTATAACGCTATATATCCTAGCTTAGGGTAACCTAACATGTCGAGCGTAATATTTTACAACATTCCTGGCTCGTCGGCCCCTACTTCTCGGTGGGAACATTATATACGTCTATAATGTTATACATCCTAACCTAAGGCAACCTAACATGTCGAACGTAATATTTTACAACATTCCTGGCTCATCGGCCCCTCCTTCTCGGTGGCAACACTATATACGTCTATAACGTTATATATACTAACTTAAGGCAACCTAACATCTCTACCGTAATATTTTACAACATTCCTGGCATGCAAGTCCCTACTTCTCTGTGGTAACATTATATACGGCTATAACGTTATATATCCTAGCCTAAGGAAACCTAACATTTCGGATGTAATATGTTACAACATTCCCCGCGCGTCGGCCCCTACTTCTTTGTCGGAACATTGTATACGTCTATAACGCTATATATCCTAGCTTAGGGTAACCTAACATGTCGAGCGTAATATTTTACAACATTCCTGGCTCGTCGGCCCCTACTTCTCGGTGGGAACATTATATACGTCTATAACGTTATATATGCAAGCCTAAGGCAATCCTAACATGTCGAATGTAATATTTTCCAACATTCGTGGCGCCTCCGCCCCTACTTCTCGGTGGGAACATTATATACGTCTATAACGTTATATATCCTAGCCTGAGGCAACCTAACATCTCGGATGTAATATTTTACAACATTCCTGGCTCATCGGCCCCTACTTCTCGGTGGGAACAATATATACGTCTGTAACGTTATATATCCTAGCCTGGGGCAACCTAACACATCGGATGTAATATTTTACAACATTCCTGGCTCATCGGCCCCTACTTCTCGGTGGGAACAATATATACGTCTATAACGTTATATATCCTAACCTAAGGCAACCTAACACCTCGGATGTAATGTTTAACAACATTCCTGGCTCACCGGCCCCTACTTCTCGGTGGCAACACTATATACGTCTATAACGTTATATATCCTAACCTAAGGCAACCTAACATGTCGAGCGTAATATTTTACAACATTCCTGGCTCGTCGGCCCCTACTTCTCGGTGGGAACATTATATACGTCTATAAAGTTATACATCCTAACCTAAGGCAACCTAACATGTCGAACGTAATATTTTACAACATTCCTGGCTCATCGGCCCCTCCTTCTCGGTGGCAACACTATATACGTCTATAACGTTATATATACTAACTTAAGGCAACCTAACATCTCTACCGTAATATTTTACAACATTCCTGGCATGCAAGTCCCTACTTCTCTGTGGTAACATTATATACGGCTATAACGTTATATATCCTAGCCTAAGGAAACCTAACATTTCGGATGTAATATGTTACAACATTCCCCGCGCGTCGGCCCCTACTTCTTTGTCGGAACATTGTATACGTCTATAACGCTATATATCCTAGCTTAGGGTAACCTAACATGTCGAGCGTAATATTTTACAACATTCCTGGCTCGTCGGCCCCTACTTCTCGGTGGGAACATTATATACGTCTATAACGTTATATATGCAAGCCTAAGGCAATCCTAACATGTCGAATGTAATATTTTCCAACATTCGTGGCGCCTCGGCCCCTACTTCTCGGTGGGAACATTATATACGTCTATAACGTTATATATCCTAGCCTGAGGCAACCTAACATCTCGGATGTAATATTTTACAACATTCCTGGCTCATCGGCCCCTACTTTTCGGTGGGAACAATATATACGTCTGTAACGTTATATATCCTAGCCTGGGGCAACCTAACACATCGGATGTAATATTTTACAACATTCCTGGCTCATCGGCCCCTACTTCTCGGTGGGAACAATATATACGTCTATAACGTTATATATCCTAACCTAAGGCAACCTAACACCTCGGATGTAATGTTTAACAACATTCCTGGCTCATCGGCCCCTACTTCTCGGTGGCAACACTATATACGTCTATAACGTTATATATCCTAACCTAAGGCAACCTAACATCTCGGATGTAATATTTTACTACATTCCTGGCACGTCGGGCCCTACTTCTCGGTGGGGACATTATATACGTCTATAACGCTATATATCCTAGCCTAAGGTAACCTAACATGTCGGATGTAATATTTTACTACATTCCTGGCACGTCGGCCCCTACCTCTCGATGGGAACATTATATACGTCTATAACGCTATATATGCAAGCCTAAGGCAATCCTAACATGTCGAGTGTAATATTTTCCAACATTTCTGGCGCGTCGGCCCCTACTTGTCGGTGGGAACATTATATACGCATATAACGTTATATATCCTAGCCTGAGGCAACCTAACATCTCGGATGTAATATTTTACAACATTCCTGGCTCATCGGCCCCTACTTCTCGGTGGGAACAATATATACGTCTATAACGTTATATATCCTAACCTAAGGCAACCAAACACCTCGGATGTAATGTTTAACATCATTCCTGGCTCGTCGGCCCCTACTTCTCGGTGGGAACATTATATACGTCTATAACGTTATTTATCCTAACCTAAGGCAACCTAACATGTCGAACGTAATATTTTACAACATTTCTGGCTCAGGGGCCCCTAATTCTCGGCGGGAACAATATACACGTCTATAACGTTATATATCCTAACCTATGGCAACCTAACACCTCGGATGGTACGTTTTACAACATTCCTGGCTCATCAGCCCCTACTTCTCGGTGGCAACACTATATACGTCTATAACGTTATATATACTAACCTAAAGATACCTAACATGTCGGATGTAATATTTTACTACATTCCTGGCACGTCGGCCCCTACTTCTCGGTGGGAACATTATATACGTCTATAACGTTATATATGCAAGCCTAAGGCAATCCTAACATGTCGAATGTAATATTTTCCAACATTCCTGGCGCGTCGGCCCCTACTTCTCGGTGGGAACATTATATACGTCTATAACGTTATATATCCTAGCCTGGGGCAACCTAACATCTGGGATGTAATATTTTACTACATTCCTGGCACGTCGGCCCCTACTTCTCTTTGGGAACATTATATACGTCTATAACGCTATATATCCTAGCCTAAGGCAACCTAATATTTCGAATGTAATATTTTATAACATTCCTGGCTAGTCGGCCCCCACTTCTCGGTGGGAACATTATATACATCTATAACGTAATATAACATAACCTAACCCATCTAGCCCCTCGCTGGTAATGTTTTACAGAAACTCCGTCGTGTCTGACCGTACCTCTCCGTAGGAACATTATATACGTCTATAACGTTATATATCCTAACCTAAGGCAACCTCACACCTCGGATGTAGTATTTTACAACATTCCAGGCGGGTCGGCCCCTACTTCTCGGTGGGCACATTATATACGTCTATTACGTAATATAACCTAACCTAACCCATCTGGAACCTCGCCGTTAATGTTTTACAGAATCCCGTTCGTGTCGTCCCCTATGTCTCGGTGGGGACATAATATACGTCTATAACGTTATACATCCTAACCTAAGGCAACCTTACGTGTCAGGTGTATTATTTTACACCACTCCTGGCGTGTCGGCCCCTACTTCTCGAGGGGAGCATTATATACGTCTATAATGTAACATAACCTAACCTAAACCATCTAGTCCCTCGCTGGTAATGTTTTTCAGAATCCCGTTCGTGTCGCCCCATACGCCTCGGTTGGTAAATTATGTATGTCTATAATGTTATATAGCCTAACTTAAGGCAACCTAACGTCTCGAATGCAGTATTTTACAACATATCTGGCAGGTTGGCCCATACCTCTCTGTTCGAACATTACATACGTCTATAACGTAATATAACCTAGCCTAACCCATCTAGCCTTTCGCTGGTAATGATTTACAGAATCCCGGTCGTGTCGGCCCGTACGTCTCTGTTGGGACATTATATACGTCTATACAGTTATATACCCTAACCTAAGGCAGCCTAACACCTCGGATGTAGTATCTTACAACTATACTGGCATGTCGGCCCCTACTTCTCGGTGGGGACACTATATACGTCTATAACGTTATATATCCCAACCTAAGGCAACCTAACATCTCGAATGTAATATTTTACTACATTCCTGTCACGTCGGCCCCTACTTCTCGGTGGGAACATTATATAAGTCAATAACGTTGTATGTCCTAACTTGAGGCAACATAACATCTGGGATGTAATATTCCTGGCGTGTCGTCGCCTACTTCTGGATGGGGACATTATATACATCTATAATGATATTCATCCTGACCTAAGGGAACCTAACATCTCGGGTGTAATATTTTACAACATTCCTGAAGCGTCGGCCCCTATTTCTCGTTGGAAATATTATATACGTCTATAACATTATATATCCTAGCCTAAGGCAACCTAACATGTCGAATGTAATATTTTACAACATTCTGGCGTGTCGTCGCCGGCTTTTCGAAGGTGACATTATATACGTCTATAACGTCTTATATCCTAACCTAACGCAACCTAACATCTGGGATGTAATATTTTACAACATTCCTGGCATGTCGGACCCTATGTCTCGGTGGGTACATTATATACGTCTATAACGTTGTATATACTCACCTAACGGAATCTAACATCTGGGATGTAATATTTTACAACATTCCTGGCATGCAAGTCCCTACTTCTCTGTGGTAACATTATATACGGCTATAACGTTATATATCCTAGCCTAAGGAAACCTAACATCTCGGATGTAATATGTTATAACATTCCCCGCGCGTCGGCCCCTACTTCTTTGTCGGAACATTGTATACGTCTATAACGCTATATATCCTAGCTTAGGGTAACCTAACATGTCGAGCGTAATATTTTACAACATTCCTGGCTCGTCGGCCCCTACTTCTCGGTGCGAACATTATATACGTCTATAACGTTATATATCCTAACCTAAGGCAACCTAACATGTCGAACGTAATATTTTACAACATTCCTGGCTCAGGGGCCCCTAATTCTCGGTGGGAACAATATACACGTCTATAACGTTATATATCCTAACCTATGGCAACCTAACACCTCGGATGGAACGTTTTACAACATTCCTGGCTCATCAGCCCTTACTTCTCGGTGGCAACACTATATACGTCTATAACGTTATATATACTAACTTAAAGATACCTAACATCTCGGATGTAATATTTTACTACATTCCTGGCACGTCGGCCCCTACTTCTCGGTGGGAACATTATATACGTCTATAACGTAATATAACATAACCTAACCCATCTAGCCCCTCGCTGGTAATGTTTTGCAGAAACTCGGCCGTGTCGGACCGTACCTCTCCGTAGGAACATTATATACGTCTATAACGTTATATATCCTAACCTAAGGCAACCTCACACCTCGGATGTAGTATTTTACAACATTCCAGGCGGATCGGCCCCTACTTCTCGGTGGACACATTATATACGTCTATTACGTAATATAACCTAACCTAACCCATCTGGAACCTCGCCGTTAATGTTTTACAGAATCCCGTTCGTGTCGTCCCCTATGTCTCGGTGGGGACATAATATACGTCTATAACGTTGTACATCCTAACCTAAGGCAACCTTACGTGTCAGGTGTATTATTTTACACCATTCCTGGCGTGTCGGCCCCTACTTCTCGGGGGGAGCACTATATACGTCTATAACGTAATATAACATAACCTAACCCATCTAGCCCCTCGCTGGTAATGTTTTGCAGAAACTCGGCCGTGTCGGACCGTACCTCTCCGTAGGAACATTATATACGTCTATAACGTTATATATCCTAACCTAAGGCAACCTCACACCTCGGATGTAGTATTTTACAACATTCCAGGCGGGTCGGCCCCTACTTCTCGGTGGGCACATTATATACGTCTATTACGTAATATAACCTAACCTAACCCATCTGGAACCTCGCCGTTAATGTTTTACAGAATCCCGTTCGTGTCGTCCCCTATGTCTCGGTGGGGACATAATATACGTCTATAACGTTGTACATCCTAACCTAAGGCAACCTTACGTGTCAGGTGTATTATTTTACACCATTCCTGGCGTGTCGGCCCCTACTTCTCGAGGGGAGCATTATATACGTCTATAATGTAACATAACCTAACCTAAACCATCTAGTCCCTCGCTGGTAATGTTTTTCAGAATCCCGTTCGTGTCGCCCCATACGCCTCGGTTGGTAAATTATGTATGTCTATAATGTTATATAGCCTAACTTAAGGCAACCTAACGTCTCGAATGCAGTATTTTACAACATATCTGGCAGGTTGGCCCATACCTCTCTGTTCGAACTATACATACGTCTATAACGTAATATAACCTAGCCTAACCCATCTAGCCTTTCGCTGATAATGATTTACAGAATCCCGGTCGTGTCGGCCCGTACGTCTCTGTTGGG
The DNA here is from genome assembly GCA_963969225.1 of Xylocopa violacea. Classification (NCBI taxonomy): domain Eukaryota; kingdom Metazoa; phylum Arthropoda; class Insecta; order Hymenoptera; family Apidae; genus Xylocopa; species Xylocopa violacea. The sequence continues at coordinate 202,475 of CAXAJV010000263.1, read as the reverse complement.
ACATTATATACGTCTATACAGTTATATACCCTAACCTAAGGCAGCCTAACACCTCGGATGTAGTATCTTACAACTATACTGGCATGTCGGCCCCTACTTCTCGGTGGGGACACTATATACGTCTATAACGTTATATATCCCAACCTAAGGCAACCTAACATCTCGAATGTAATATTTTACTACATTCCTGTCACGTCGGCCCCTACTTCTCGGTGGGAACATTATATAAGTCAATAACGTTGTATGTCCTAACTTGAGGCAACATAACATCTGGGATGTAATATTCCTGGCGTGTCGTCGCCTACTTCTGGATGGGGACATTATATACATCTATAATGTTATTCATCCTAACCTGAGGAACCTAACATCTCGGGTGTAATATTTTACAACATTCCTGAAGCGTCGGCCCCTATTTCTCGTTGGAAATATTATATACGTCTATAACATTATATATCCTAGCCTAAGGCAACCTAACATGTCGAATGTAATATTTTACAACATTCTGGCGTGTCGTCGCCGGCTTTTCGAAGGTGACATTATATACGTCTATAACGTCTTATATCCTAACCTAACGCAACCTAACATCTGGGATGTAATATTTTACAACATTCCTGGCATGTCGGACCCTATGTCTCGGTGGGTACATTATATACGTCTATAACGTTGTATATACTCACCTAACGGAATCTAACATCTGGGATGTAATATTTTACAACATTCCTGGCATGCAAGTCCCTACTTCTCTGTGGTAACATTATATACGGCTATAACGTTATATATCCTAGCCTAAGGAAACCTAACATCTCGGATGTAATATTTTACAAAATTCTAGTCGTGTCGGCCTGTAGTTCTCGGTGGTAACATTATATACGTCTATAACGTTATAAATCCTAACCTAAGGCAACATTACATCTCGGATGTAATGTTTTATAACATTCCTGGCGTGTCGGCTCTTAGTTCTCGGTGGGAACATTATATATGTCTATAACGTCATATATCCTAACCTAAGGCAACCTAACATCTCGAATGTAGTATTTTACAACATTCCTGGCGCGTCGGCCCCTACTTCTCGGTGAGAACATTATATAAGTCAATAACGTTGTATATCCTAACCTGAGGCAACATAACATCTGGGATGTAATATTTTACTACATTCCTGTCACGTCGGCCCCTACTTCTCGGTGGGAACATTATATACGTCTATAACGCTATATATCCTAGCTTAAGACAACCTAACGTGTCGAATGTAATATTTTACAACATTCTTGGCTCGTCGGCACCTACTTCTCGGTGGGAACAATATATAAGTCAATAACGTTATATATCCTAACCTAAGGCAACCTAACATTTCGGGTGTAATATTTAACTACATTCCTGGCACGTCGGCCCCTACTTCTCGGTGGGAACATTGTATACGTCTATAACGCTATATATCCTAGCCTAAGGCAACCTAATATTTCGAATGTAATATTTTATAACATTCCTGGCTTGTCGGCCCCCACTTCTCGGTGGGAACATTATATACGTCTATAACGGTATATATCCTAGCCTAGGGTAACCTAACATGTTGACCGCAATATTTTACAACATTCCAGGCACGTCGGCTCCTACATCTCGGTGGGTACATTATATACGTCTATAACTTTATATATCCTAACGTAAGGCAACCTAACATCTCGTATGTAATATTTTACTACATTCCTGACCCGTCGGCCCCTACTTCTCGGTGGGAACATTATATACGTCTATAACGCTATATATCCTAGCCTAAGGCAACCTGACATGTCGAATGTAATATTTTACAACATTCCTGGCGCGTCGGCACCTAGTTCTCGGTGGGAACAGTATATACGTCTATAACGTTATATATCGTAAACTAAGGCAACCTATCATCCCTACCGTAATATTTTACAACATTCCTGGCATGCAAGTGTCTAGTTCTCTGTGGTAACATTATATACGTTTATAACGTTATATATCCTAACCTAAGGCAACCTAACATCTCTACCGTAATATTTTACAACATTCCTGGCGCGTCGGCACCTCCTTCTCGGTGGGAACAGTATATACGTCTATAACGTTATATATCCTAAACTAAGGCAACATAATATCTGGATGTAATGTTTTACAACATTCCTGGCGTGACGGTACCTACTTCCCGATGGGGACATTATATACGTCTATAACGTTGTATATCCAAACCTAAGGGAACCTAACATCTCGGGTGTAATATTTTACAAAATTCTAGACGTGTCGGCCTGTAGTTCTCGGTGGTAACATTATATACGTCTATAACGTTATAAATCCTAACCTAAGGCAACCTAACATCTCGGATGTAATATTTTACAACATTCCTGGCGTGTCGTCGCCTGCTTCTCGATAGCGACATTATATACATCTGTAAGGTTGTATATGCTAACCTAAGGCAACCTAACGTCTCGGATGTAATATTTTACAACATTCCTGACAAGTCGGCCCCTATTCCTCGGTGGGAACACTATATACGTCTATAACGTTATATATCCTAGCCTAAGGCGACCTAACATGTCGAATGTAATATTTTACAACATTCCTGACGCGTCGGCCCCTACTTCTCGGTGGGAATATTATATACGTCTATAACGCTATATATCCTGACTTAAGGCAACCTAACATGTCGAATGTGATATTTTACAAGATTCCTGGCGCGTAGGCACCTACTTCTCGGTGGGAACAGTATATACGTCTATAACGTTATATATCCTAAACTAAGGCAACCTATCATCTCTACCGTAATATTTTACAACATTCCTGGCATGCAAGTTCCTAGTTCTCTGTGGTAACAATATATACGTCTATAACGCTATATATCCTAGCCTAAGGCAACCTAACTCGTCGAATGTAATATTTTACAACATTCCTGGCGTGTCGTCGCCTGCTTCTAGATGGGGACATTATATACGTCTATAACGCTATATATCCCAGCCTAAGGCAACCTAACATCACGGATGTAATATTTTACTACATTCCTGGCGCGCCGGCCCCTACTTCTAGCTGGGAACACTATATTCGTCTATAACGTTACAGATCCTAGCCTAAGGCAACCTAACATCTCGGATGTAGTATTTTACTACATTCCTGGCGCGCCGGCCCCTACTTCTCGGTGGGAACATTTTATATAACTATATCGCTATATATCATAACGTAAGGCAACCTAACATGTCGAGCATAATATTTCACAACATTGCTGGCGCGTCGGCATCTACTTCTCGGAGGGGACAGTATATAAGTCTATAACGTTATATATCCTAGCCTAAGGCAACCTAACTTCTCGGATGTAATATTTTACTACATTCCCGGCGCGCCGGCCCCTACTTCTCGGTGGGAACATTATATACGTCTATAACGTTATATATCCTAGCCTAAGGCAAGCCTAACATCTCGGATGTAATATTTTTCAACATTCCTGGCGCGTTGGCACCTACTTATCGCTGGGAACAGTATATAAGTCTATAACGTTATATATCCCAACCTAAGGCAACCTAACATCGCGGATGTAATATTTTACTACATTCCTTGCTCGTCGGCCCCTACTTCTCGGTGGGAACATTATACATGTCTATAACATTACTTATCCTAGCCTAAGGCAACCTAACATCTCGGATGTTATATTTTAATACATTCCCGGCGCGCCGGCCCCTACTTCTCGGTGGGAACATTATATACGTCTATAACGCTATATATCCTAGCCTAAGGCAACCTAACATCTCGGATGTAATATTTTACTACATTCCTGGCGCGCCGGCCCCTACTTCTCGCTGGGAACACTATATTCGTCTATAACGTTACACATCCAAGCCTAAGGCAACCTAACATCTCGGATGTACTATTTTACTACATTCCTGGCACGTCGGCCACTACTTCTCGGTGGGAACATTATATAAGTCTATAACGGTATATATCCTAGCCTAAGGCAAAATATCATGTCGAATGTAATATTTTCAAACATTCCCGTCACTTCGGCACCTACTTCTCGGTGAGAACATTATATACGTCTATAACGTTATATATCCTAGCCTAAGGCGGCCTAACATGTCGAATGTAATATTTTACATCATTCATGGCGTGTCGTCGCCTGCTTCTCGATGGGGACTTTATATACGTCTATAACGTTGTATATCCTAACCTAACGCAACCTAACATCTGGGACGTAATATTCCTGGCGTGTCGTCGCCTACTTCTGGATGGGGACATTATATACATCTATAATGTTATTCATCCTAACCTAAGGGAACCTAACATCTCGGGTGTAATATTTTACAACATTCCTGAAGCGTCGGCCCCTATTTCTCGTTGGAAATATTATATACGTCTATAACGTTATATATCCTAGCCTAAGGCAACCTAACATGTCGAATGTAATATTTTGCAACATTCTGGCGTGACGTCGCCTGCTTTTCGAAGGTCACATTATATACGTCTATAACGTCTTATATCCTAACGTAACGCAACCTAACATCTGGGATGTAATATTTTACAACATTCCTGGCATGTCGGACCCTATGTCTCGGTGGGTACATTATATACGTCTATAACGTTGTATATACTCACCTAACGCAACCTAACATCTCGAATGTAATATTTTGCAACATTCCTGCAATGTCGGTACCTACTTCTCTGTGGGATCATTGTATAAGTCTATAACGATATATGTCCTAGCCTAATGCAACCTAACATATCGGATGTAATATTTTACAACATTCTGGCTTGTCGGTCCCCACGTCTCGATCTGGACATTATATACGTCTATAACGTTATACATCCTAACCTAAGGGTACCTAACATGTCGAATGTAATATTTTACAAGATTCCTGGCGCGTAGGCACCTACTTCTCGGTGGGAACAGTATATACGTCTATAACGTTATATATCCTAAACTAAGGCAACCTATCATCTCTACCGTAATATTTTACAACATTCCTGGCATGCAAGTTCCTAGTTCTCTGTGGTAACAATATATACGTCTATAACGCTATATATCCTAGCCTAAGGCAACCTAACTCGGCGAATGTAATATTTTACAACATTCCTGGCGTGTCGTCGCCTGCTTCTCGATGGGGACATTATATACATCTATAACGTTATATATCCTAACCTAAGGGAACCTATCACTTCGGGTGTAATATTTTACAACATTCCTGACGCGTCGGCCGCTATTTCTCGGTGGGAACATTCTATACGTCTATAACGTTGTATATCCTAATCTAACGCAACCTAACATCTGGGATGTAATATTTTAAAACATTCCTGGCATGTCGGTCCCTACATCTCGGTGGGAACATTATATACGTCTATAACGATATATATCCTAACCAAATGCAACCCAACATCTCGGATGTAATATTTTACAACATTCCTGGCGCTTCGGCTGCTACTTTTCGGTGGGAACATTATATACGTCTATAACGTTACATATCATAACGTATGGCAACATAACATCTCGGATGTTATATTTTACAACATTCCTGGCGTGTCGTCGCCTGCTTCTCGATGGGGACTTTATATACGTCTATAACGTTGTATATTCTAACCTAACGTAACCTAACATCTGGGATGTAATATTTTACAACATTCCTTGCGTGTCGTCGCCTACTTCTGGATGGGGACATTATATACATCTCTAACGTTATATATACTAACCTAAGGGAACCTAACATCTCGGGTGTAATATTTTACAACATTCCTGACGAGTCGGCCGCTATTTCTCGGTGGGAATATTGTATACGTCTATAACGTTGTATATCCTAACCTAACGCAACCTAACATCTGGGATGTAATATTATACAACATTCCAGGCATGTCGGTCCCTACTTCTCGGTGGGAACATTCTAGACGTCTATAACGTTGTATATCCTAACGTAAGGGAACCTAACATCTCGGGTGTAATATTTTACAACATTCCTCACGCGTTGGCCCCTATTTCTCGGTGGGAACATTATATACGTCTATAACGTTATATATCCTAGCCTAAGGCAACCTAACATGTCGAATGTAATATTTTGCAACATTCTGGCGTGACGTCGCCTGCTTTTCGAAGGTCACATTATATACGTCTATAACGTCTTATATCCTAACGTAACGCAACCTAACATCTGGGATGTAATATTTTACAACATTCCTGGCATGTCGGACCCTATGTCTCGGTGGGTGCATTATATACGTCTATAACGTTGTATATACTCACCTAACGCAATCTAACATCTGGGATGTAATATTTTAAAGCATTCCTGGCATGTCGGTCCCTACGTGTCGGTGGGAACATTATATACGTCTATAACGATATATATCCTAACCTAAGACAACCTTACATCTCGGATCTAATATTTTACAACATTCCTGGCGTGTCGTCGCCTGCTTCTCGATTGGGACATTATATACGTCTATAACGATGTATATGCTAACCTAAGGCAACCTAACATCTCGAATGTAATATTTTACAACATTCCTGCAATGTCGGTACCTACTTCTATGTGGGATCATTGTATAAGTCTATAACGATATATGTCCTAGCCTAATGCAACCTAACATATCGGATGTAATATTTTACAACATTCTGGCTTGTCGGTCCCCACGTCTCGATCTGGACATTATATACGTCTATAACGTTATACATCCTAACCTAAGGGTACCTAACATCTCGGGTGTAATATTTTACAACATTCCTGGAATTTCGGCCCGTAGTTCTCGGTGGTAATATTATATACATCTATAACGTTATATATCCTAGCCTAAGGCAACCTAACATCTCGGATGTAATATTTGACAACATTCCTGGCGTGTTAGCCCGTACTTCTCGGTGGGAACATCATACACGTCTATAGCGATATATATACTAACCGAAGGCAACCTAATACCTCGGATGTAATATTTTGCAACATTCCTGGCGCGTCGGCTCCTACTTTTCTGTGGGAACATTATATACGTCTATAACGTTACATATCATAACGTATGGCAACATAACATCTCGGATGTTATATTTTATAACATTCCTGGCGTGTCGTCGCCTGCTTCTCGATGGGGACTTTATATACGTCTATAACGTTGTATATTCTAACCTAACGTAACCTAACATCTGGGATGTAATATTTTACAACATTCCTTGCGTGTCGTCGCCTACTTCTGGATGGGGACATTATATACATCTCTAACGTTATATATCCTAACCTAAGGGAACCTAACATCTCGGGTGTAATATTTTACAACATTCCTGACGCGTCGGCCGCTATTTCTCGGTGGGAATATTGTATACGTCTATAACGTTGTATATCCTAACCTAACGCAACCTAACATCTGGGATGTAATATTATACAACATTCCAGGCATGTCGGTCCCTACTTCTCGGTGGGAACATTCTAGACGTCTATAACGTTGTATATCCTAACGTAAGGGAACCTAACATCTCGGGTGTAATATTTTACAACATTCCTCACGCGTTGGCCCCTATTTCTCGGTGGGAACATTATATACGTCTATAACGTTATATATCCTAGCCTAAGGCGACCTAAAATGTCGAACGTAATGTTTTACATCATTCCCGCTGTGTCGGCCCGTAGTTCTCGGTGGTAACAATACATACGACTATAACGGTATATATCCTAGCCTAAGTCAACCTAACATGTCGAATGTATTATTTTACCACATTCCTGGCTCGTTGGCCCCTACTTCTCGGTGGGAACATTATATATGTCTATAACGCTGTATGTCCTAGCCTGATACAACATAACATGTCGAATATAATATTTTACAATATTCCTGGCGCGTCGGCAACTACTTCTCGGTGGGAACTGTATATACGTCTATAACGTTATATATCCTAACCTAAGACAACCTAACATGTCGAATGTATTATTTTACCACATTCCTGGCTCGTTGGCCCCTACTTCTCGGTGGGAACATTATATACGTCTATAAAGTTATATCTCCTAACCTAAGGGAACCTAACGTCACGGATGTAATATTTTACTACATTCCTGGCTCGTCGGCCCCTACTTCTCGGTGGGAACATTATATACGTCTATAACGTTATTTATCCTAGCCTAAGGCAACCTAACATCTCGGATGTAATATTTTACAACATTCCTGGCGCGTCGGCATCTACTTCTCGGTGGGAACAGTATATAAGTCTATAACGTTACTTATCCTAGCCTAAGGCAACCTAACATCTCGGATGTAATATTTTACTACATTCCTGGCGCGCCGGCCCCTACTTCTCGCTGGGAACACTATATTCGTCTATACCGTTACACATCCTAGCCTAAGGCAACCTCACATCTCGGATGTAATATTTTACTACATTCCTGGCACGCCGGCCCCTACTTCTCGGTGGGAACATTATATACGTCTATAACGTTATATATCCTAGCCTAAGGCAAGCCTAACATCTCGGATGTAATATTTTTCAACATTCCTGGCGCGTCGGCACCTACTTATCGCTGGGAACAGTATATAAGTCTATAACGTTATATATCCCAACCTAAGGCAACCTAACATCGCGGATGTAATATTTTACTACATTCCTTGCTCGTCGGCCCCTACTTCTCGGTGGGAACATTATATATGTCTATAACATTACTTATCCTAGCCTAAGGCAACCTAACATCTCGGATGTTATATTTTACTACATTCCCGGCGCGCCGGCCCCTACTTCTCGGTGGGAACATTATATACGTCTAGAACGCTATATATCCTAGCCTAAGGCAAGCCTAACATCTCGTATGTAATATTTTTCAACATTCCTGGCGCGTCGGCACCTACTTTTCGGTGGGAACAGTATATAAGTCTATAACGTTATATATCCTAACCTAAGGCAACCTAACATCACGGATGTAATATTTTAATACATTCCTGGCTCGTCGGCCCCTACTTCTCGGTGGGAACATTATATACGTCTATAACGCTATATATCCTAGCCTAAGGCAACCTAACATCTCGGATGTAATGTTTTACTACATTCCTGGCGCGCCGGCCCCTACTTCTAGCTGGGAACACTATATTCGTCTATAACGTTACACATCCTAGCCTAAGGCAACCTAACATCTCGGATGTAGTATTTTACTACATTCCTGGCGCGCCGGCCCCTACTTCTCGGTGGGAACATTTTATATATCTATATCGCTATATATCATATCGTAAGGCAACCTAACATGTCGAGCATAATATTTTACTACATTCCTGGCGCGCCGGCCCCTACTTCTAGCTGGGAACACTATATTCGTCTATAACGTTACAGATCCTAGCCTAAGGCAACCTAACATCTCGGATGTAGTATTTTACTACATTCCTGGCACGTCGGCCACTACTTCTCGGTGGGAACATTATATAAGTCTATAACGCTATATATCCTAGCCTAAGGCAAAATATCATGTCGAATGTAATATTTTCAAACATTCCCGTCACTTCGGCACCTACTTCTCGGTGAGAACATTATATACGTCTATAACGTTATATATCCTAGCCTAAGGCGGCCTAACATGTCGAATGTAATATTTTACATCATTCATGGCGTGTCGTCGCCTGCTTCTCGATGGGGACTTTATATACGTCTATAACGTTGTATATCCTAACCTAACGCAACCTAACATCTGGGACGTAATATTCCTGGCGTGTCGTCGCCTACTTCTGGATGGGGACATTATATACATCTATAATGTTATTCATCCTAACCTAAGGGAACCTAACATCTCGGGTGTAATATTTTACAACATTCCTGAAGCGTCGGCCCCTATTTCTCGTTGGAAATATTATATACGTCTATAACGTTATATATCCTAGCCTAAGGCAACCTAACATGTCGAATGTAATATTATGCAACATTCTGGCGTGACGTCGCCTGCTTTTCGAAGGTCACATTATATACGTCTATAACGTCTTATATCCTAACGTAACGCAACCTAACATCTGGGATGTAATATTTTACAACATTCCTGGCATGTCGGACTCTATGTCTCGGTGGGTACATTATATACGTCTATAACGTTGTATATACTCACCTAACGCAATCTAACATCTGGGATGTAATATTTTAAAGCATTCCTGGCATGTCGGTCCCTACGTGTCGGTGGGAACATTATATACGTCTATAACGATATATATCCTAACCTAAGACAACCTTACATCTCGGATCTAATATTTTACAACATTCCTGGCGTGTCGTCGCCTGCTTCTCGATTGGGACATTATATACGTCTATAACGATGTATATGCTAACCTAAGGCAACCTAACATCTCGAATGTAATATTTTACAACATTCCTGCAATGTCGGTACCTACTTCTCTGTGGGATCATTGTATAAGTCTATAACGATATATGTCCTAGCCTAATGCAACCTAACATATCGGATGTAATATTTTACAACATTCTGGCTTGTCGGTCCCCACGTCTCGATCTGGACATTATATACGTCTATAACGTTATACATCCTAACCTAAGGGTACCTAACATCTCGGGTGTAATATTTTACAACATTCCTGGAATTTCGGCCCGTAGTTCTCGGTGGTAATATTATATACATCTATAACGTTATATATCCTAGCCTAAGGCAACCTAACATCTCGGATGTAATATTTGACAACATTCCTGGCGTGTTAGCCCGTACTTCTCGGTGGGAACATCATACACGTCTATAGCGATATATATACTAACCGAAGGCAACCTAATACCTCGGATGTAATATTTTGCAACATTCCTGGCGCGTCGGCTCCTACTTTTCGGTGGGAACATTATATACGTCTATAACGTTATATATCCTAACGTAAGGCAACATAACATCTCGGATGTAATATTTTACAACATTCCTGGCGTGTCGTCGCCTGCTTCTCGATAGCGACATTATATACATCTGTAAGGTTGTATATGCTAACCTAAGGCAACCTAACGCCTCGGATGTAATATTTTACAACATTCCTGACAAGTCGGCCCCTATTCCTCGGTGGGAACACTATATACGTCTATAACGTTATATATCCTAGCCTAAGGCGACCTAACATGTCGAATGTAATATTTTACAACATTCCTGACGCGTCGGCTCCTATTTCTCGCTGGGAACGTTATATAAGACTATAACGTTATATATCCTAACCTGTGGCAACCTAACATCTCGGATGTAATATTTTACTACATTCCTGGCACGTCGGCTCATACATCTCGGTGGGAACATTATATACGTCTATAACATTATATATCCTAACGTAAGGCAACCTAACATCTCTACCGTAATATTTTACAACATTCCTGGCATGCAAGTGCCTAGTTCTCTATGGTAACATTATATACGTCTATAACGTTATATATCCTATCCTAAGGCAACCTAACATCTCGGATGTAATATTTTACTACATTCCTGGCAGGCCGGGCCCTACTCCTCGGTGGGAACATTATATACTTATATAACGCTATATATCCTAGCCTAAGGCAACCTAACATGTCGAATGTAATATTTTACAAGATTCCTGGCGCGTAGGCACCTACTTCTCGGTGGGAACAGTATATACGTCTATAACGTTATATATCCTAAACTAAGGCAACCTATCATCTCTACCGTAATATTTTACAACATTCCTGGCCTGCAAGTTCCTAGTTCTCTGTGGTAACAATATATACGTCTATAACGCTATATATCCTAGCCTAAGGCAACCTAACTCGTCGAATGTAATATTTTACAACATTCCTGGCGTGTCGTCGCCTACTTCTGGATGGGGACATTATATACATCTATAACGTTATATATCCTAACCTAAGGGAACCTATCACTTCGGGTGTAATATTTTACAACATTCCTGACGCGTCGGCCGCTATTTCTCGGTGGGAACATTCTATACGTCTATAACGTTGTATATCCTAATCTAACGCAACCTAACATCTGGGATGTAATATTTTAAAACATTCCTGGCATGTCGGTCCCTACATCTCGGTGGGAACATTATATACGTCTATAACGATATATATCCTAACCTAATGCAACCCAACATCTCGGATGTAATATTTTACAACATTCCTGGCGCTTCGGCTGCTACTTTTCTGTGGGAACATTATATACGTCTATAACGTTACATATCATAACGTATGGCAACATAACATCTCGGATGTTATATTTTACAACATTCCTGGCGTGTCGTCGCCTGCTTCTCGATGGGGACTTTATATACGTCTATAACGTTGTATATTCTAACCTAACGTAACCTAACATCTGGGATGTAATATTTTACAACATTCCTTGCGTGTCGTCGCCTACTTCTGGATGGGGACATTATATACATATCTAACGTTATATATCCTAACCTAAGGGAACCTAACATCTCGGGTGTAATATTTTACAACATTCCTGACGCGTCGGCCGCTATTTCTCGGTGGGAATATTGTATACGTCTATAACGTTATATATCCTAGCCTAAGGCAACCTAACATCTCGGATGTAATATTTGACAAGATTCCTGGCGTGTTAGCCCGCACTTCTCGGTGGGAACATCGTATACGTCTGTAGCGATATATATCCTGTCGTAAGGCAACATAACATCTCGGATGTAATATTTTACAACATTCCTGGCGGGTCGTCGCCTACTTCTCGATGGGGATATTATATACATCTATAACGTTGTATATCCTAACCTAGGGCAACCTAACACCTCGGATGTAATATTTTACAACATTCCTGGCATGTCGGACCCTACTTCTCGGTGGGAACATTCTATACGTCTATAACGTTGTATATCCTAACCTAAGGGAACCTAACATCTCGGGTGTAATATTTCAGAACATTCCTGACGCGTCGGTCCCTATTTCTCGGTGGGAACATTATATACGTCTATAACGTTATATATCCTAGTCTAAGGCAACCTAACTTGTAGAATGTAATATTTTACAACATTCCTGGCGTGTCGTCGCCTACTTCTCGATGGGGACATTATATCCATCGATAACGTTGTATATCCTAACTTAAGGCAACCTAACATCTCGGATGTAATATTTTACAACATTCCTGGCATGTCGGTCCCTACTTCTCGCTGGGAACACTATATTCGTCTATAACGTTGTATATCCTAACCTAACGCAACCTAACATCTGGGATGTAATATTATACAACATTCCAGGCATGTCGGTCCCTACTTCTCGGTGGGAACATTCTAGACGTCTATAACGTTGTATATCCTAACGTAAGGGAACCTAACATCTCGGGTGTAATATTTTACAACATTCCTCACGCGTTGGCCCCTATTTCTCGGTGGGAACATTATATACGTCTATAACGTTATATATCCTAGCCTAAGGCGACCTAAAATGTCGAACGTAATGTTTTACATCATTCCCGCTGTGTAGGCCCGTAGTTCTCGGTGGTAACAATACATACGACTATAACGGTATATATCCTAGCCTAAGTCAACCTAACATGTCGAATGTATTATTTTACCACATTCCTGGCTCGTTGGCCCCTACTTCTCGGTGGGAACATTATATATGTCTATAACGCTGTATGTCCTAGCCTGAGACAACCTAACATGTCGAATATAATATTTTACAATATTCCTGGCGCGTCGGCAACTACTTCTCGGTGGGAACTGTATATACGTCTATAACGTTATATATCCTAACCTAAGACAACCTAACATGTCGAATGTATTATTTTACCATATTCCTGGCTCGTTGGCCCCTACTTCTCGGTGGGAACATTATATACGTCTATAAAGTTATATCTCCTAACCTAAGGGAACCTAACATCACGGATGTAATATTTTACTACATTCCTGGCTCGTCGGCCCCTACTTCTCGGTGGGAACATTATATACGTCTATAACGTTACTTATCCTAGCCTAAGGCAACCTAACATCTCGGATGTAATATTTTACGACATTCCTGGCGCGTCGGCATCTACTTCTCGGTGGGAACAGTATATAAGTCTATAACGTTACTTATCCTAGCCTAAGGCAACCTAACATCTCGGATGTTATATTTTACTACATTCCCGGCGCGCCGGCCCCTACTTCTCGGTGGGAACATTATATACGTCTAGAACGCTATATATCCTAGCCTAAGGCAAGCCTAACATCTCGGATGTAATATTTTTCAACATTCCTGGCGCGTCGGCACCTACTTTTCGGTGGGAACAGTATATAAGTCTATAACGTTATATATCCTAACCTAAGGCAACCTAACATCACGGATGTAATATTTTAATACATTCCTGGCTCGTCGGCCCCTACTTCTCGGTGTGAACATTATATACGTCTATAACGCTATATATCCTAGCCTAAGGCAACCTAACATCTCGGATGTAATATTTTACTACATTGCTGGCGCGCCGGCCCCTACTTCTAGCTGGGAACACTATATTCGTCTATAACGTTACACATCCTAGCCTAAGGCAACCTAACATCTCGGATGTAGTATTTTACTACATTCCTGGCGCGCCGGCCCCTACTTCTCGGTGGGAACATTTTATATATCTATATCGCTATATATCATAACGTAAGGCAACCTAACATGTCGAGCATAATATTTCACAACATTGCTGGCGCGTCGGCATCTACTTCTCGGAGGGGACAGTATATAAGTCTATAACGTTATATATCCTAGCCTAAGGCAACCTAACTTCTCGGATGTAATATTTTACTACATTCCCGGCGCGCCGGCCCCTACTTCTCGGTGGGAACATTATATACGTCTATAACGTTATATATCCTAGCCTAAGGCAAGCCTAACATCTCGGATGTAATATTTTTCAACATTCCTGGCGCGTCGGCACCTACTTATCGCTGGGAACAGTATATAAGTCTATAACGTTATATATCCTAGCCTAAGGCAACCTAACATGTCGAATGTAATATTTTACAACATTCCTGGGGCGCCGGCCCCTACTTCTCGGTGGCAACATTATATACGTCTATATCGCTATATATCATACCGTAAGGCAACCTAACATGTCGAGCGTAATATTTTACTACATTCCTGGCACGTCTGCCCCTACTTTTCGGTGGGAACATTATATACGTCTATAACGCCATATATCCTAACCTAAGGCAACCAAAAATGTCGAGCGTAATATTTTATAACATTCCTGACTCGTAGGACCCTACTTCTCGGTGGGAACATTATATACGTCTATAACGTTATATATCCTAACCTAAGAGAACCTAACATCTCGGATGTAATATTTGACAACATTCCTGGCGTGTAGGCCCGTACTTCTCGGTGGGAATATCATATACGTCTATAACGTTATACATCCTAGCGTAAGGCAATCCTAACATGTCGAATGTAATATTTTACAGCAATCCTGGCGCGTCGGCCCCTACTTCTCGGTGGCAACATTATATATGTCTATAACGCTATATATCCTAGCCTAAGGCAACCTAACACCTCGGATGTAATGTTTTACAACATTCCTGGCGTGTCGGCCCCTATTTCTCGGTGGGAACATTATATACGTCTATAACGTGATATATCCTAGCCTAAGGCAATCCTAACATCTCGGAAGTAATATTTTACAACATTCCTGGCGCGTCGGCATCTACTTCTCGGTGGAAACATTATATACGTCTAAAACACTATATATCCTAGCTTAAGGCAACCTAACATGTCGAGCGTAATATTTTACTACATTCCTGGCACGTCTGCTCCTACTTTTCGGTGGGAACATTATATACGTCTATAACGCCATATATCCTAACCTAAGGCAACCAAAAATGTCGAGCGTAATATTTTATAACATTCCTGACTCGTAGGACCCTACTTCTCGGTGGGAAAATTATATACGTCTATAACGTTATATATCCTAACCTAAGAGAACCTAACATGTCGAATGTAATATTTTACAGCAATCCTGGCGCGTCGGCCCCTACTTCTCGGTGGGAACATTATATACGTCTATAACGCTATATATCCTAGCCTAAGGCAACCTAACACCTCGGATGTAATGTTTTACAACATTCCTGGCGTGTCTGCCCCTATTTCTGGGTGGGAACATTATATACGTCTATAACGCCATATATCCTAACCTAAGGCAACCAAAAATGTCGAGCGTAATATTTTATAACATTCCTGACTCGTAGGACCCTACTTCTCGGTGGGAAAATTATATACGTCTATAACGTTATATATCCTAACCTAAGAGAACCTAACATGTCGAATGTAATATTTTACAGCAATCCTGGCGCGTCGGCCCCTACTTCTCGGTGGGAACATTATATACGTCTATAACGCTATATATCCTAGCCTAAGGCAACCTAACACCTCGGATGTAATGTTTTACAACATTCCTGGCGTGTCTGCCCCTATTTCTGGGTGGGAACATTATATACGTCTATAACGTGATATATCCTAGCCTATGGCAATCCTAACATCTCGGAAGTAATATTTTATAACATTCCTGGCGCGCCGGCCCATACTTCTCGGTGGGAACATTATACACGTCTATATCGCTATATATCATAACGTAAGGCAACCTAACATGTCGAGCGTAATATTTTACAACATTCCTGGCTCGTCGGCCCCTACTTCTCAGTGGGAACATTATATACGTCTATAACGTTATATATCCTAGCCTAAGGCAACCTAACTTCTCGGATGTAATATTCTACTACATTCCCGGCACGCCGGCCCCTACTTCTCGGTGGGAACATTATATACGTCTATAACGTTATATATCCTAGCCTAAGGCAAGCCTAACATCTCGGATGTAATATTTTTCAACATTCCTGGCGCGTCGGCACCTACTTATCGCTGGGAACAGTATATAAGTCTATAACGTTATATATCCCAACCTAAGGCAACCTAACATCGCGGATGTAATATTTTACTACATTCCTTGCTCGTCGGCCCCTACTTCTCGGTGGGAACATTATACATGTCTATAACATTACTTATCCTAGCCTAAGGCAACCTAACATCTCGGATGTTATATTTTACTACATTCCTGGCGCGTCGGCATCTACTTCTCGGTGGGAGCAGTATATAAGTCTATAACGTTATATATCCTAACCTAAGGCAACCTAACATCACGGATGTAATATTTTAATGCATTCCTGGCTCGTCGGCACCTACTTCACGGTGGGAACATTATATACGTCTATAACGCTATATATCCTAGCCTAAGGCAACCTAACATCTCGGATGTAATATTTTAATACATTCCTGGCGCGCCGGCCCCTACTTCTCGCTGGGAACACTATATTCGTCTATAACGTTACACATCCTAGCCTAAGGCAACCTAACATCTCGGATGTAGTATTTTACTACATTGCTGGCACGTCGGCCACTACTTCTCGGTGGGAACATTATATAAGTCTATAACGCTATACATCCTAGCCTAAGGCAAAATATCATGTCGAATGTAATATTTTCAAACATTCCCGTCACTTCGGCACCTACTTCTCGGTGAGAACATTATATACGTCTATAACGTTATATATCCTAGCCTAAGGCAACCTAACATCTCGGATGTAATATTTTACTATATTCCTGGCGCGCCTTCCCCTACTTCTCGCTGGGAACATTATATACGTCTAGAACGCTATATATCCTACCCTAAGGCAACCTAACATCTCGGATGTGATATTTTACTACATTCCTGGCGCGCCGGCCCCTACTTCTCGCTGGGAACACTATATTCGTCTGTAACGTTACACATCCTAGCCTAAGGCAACCTAACATCTCGGATGTAACATTTTACTATATTCCTGGCGCGCCGGCCCCTACTTCTCGGTGGGAACATTATATACGTCTATAACTTTATATATCCTAGCCTAAGGCAATCCTAACATCTCGGATATAATATTTTACAACATTCCTGGCGCGTCGGCACCTACTTCTCGGTGGGAACAGTATATAAGTCTATAACGTTATATATCCTAACCTAAGGCAACCTAACATCACGGATGTAATATTTTACTACATTCCTGGCTCATCGGCGCCTACTACTCGGTGGGAACATTATATACGTCTATAACGTTACTTATCCTAGCCTAAGGCAACCTAACATCTCGGATGTAATATTTTACTACATTCCTGGCGGGCCGGCCCCTACTTCTCGGTGGGAACATTATATACGTCTATAATGCTACATATCCTTGCCTAAGGCAACCTAACATGTCGGATGTAATATTTTACTACATTCCTGGCGCGCCTGCCCCTACTTCTCGGTGGGAACATTATATACGTCTATAATGCTACATATCCTTGCCTACGGCAACCTAACATCTCGGATGTAATATTTTACTACATTCCTGGCGCGCCGGCCCCTACTTCTCGGTGGGAACATTTTATATATCTATATCCCTATATATCATAACGTAAGGCAACCTAACATGTCGAGCATAATATTTCACAACATTGCTGGCGCGTCGGCATCTACTTCTCGGAGGGGACAGTATATAAGTCTATAACGTTATATATCCTAGCCTAAGGCAGCCTAACTTCTCGGATGTAATATTTTACTACATTCCCGGCGCGCCGGCCCCTACTTCTCGGTGGGAACATTATATACGTCTATAACGTTATATATCCTAGCCTAAGGCAAGCCTAACATCTCGGATGTAATATTTTTCAACATTCCTGGTGCGTCGGCACCTACTTATCGCTGGGAACAGTATATAAGTCTATAACGTTATATATCCTAGCCTAAGGCAACCTAACATGTCGAATGTAATATTTTACAACATTCCTGGCGCGCCGGCCCCTACTTCTCGGTGGCAACATTATATACGTCTATATCGCTATATATCATACCGTAAGGCAACCTAACATGTCGAGCGTAATATTTTACTACATTCCTGGCACGTCTGCCCCTACTTTTCGGTGGGAACATTATATACGTCTATAACGCCATATATCCTAACCTAAGGCAACCAAAAATGTCGAGCGTAATATTTTATAACATTCCTGACTCGTAGGACCCTACTTCTCGGTGGGAACATTATATACGTCTATAACGTTATATATCCTAACCTAAGAGAACCTAACATGTCGAATGTAATATTTTACAGCAATCCTGGCGCGTCGGCCCCTACTTCTCGGTGGGAACATTATATACGTCTATAACGCTATATATCCTAGCCTAAGGCAACCTAACACCTCGGATGTAATGTTTTACAGCATTCCTGGCGTGTCTGCCCCTATTTCTGGGTGGGAACATTATATACGTCTATAACGTGATATATCCTAGCCTATGGCAATCCTAACATCTCGGATGTAATATTTGACAACATTCCTGGCGTGTAGGCCCGTACTTCTCGGTGGGAATATCATATACGTCTATAACGTTATACATCCTAGCGTAAGGCAATCCTAACATGTCGAATGTAATATTTTACAGCAATCCTGGCGCGTCGGCCCCTACTTCTCGGTGGGAACATTATATACGTCTATAACGCTATATATCCTAGCCTAAGGCAACCTAACACCTCGGATGTAATGTTTTACAACATTCCTGGCGTGTCTGCCCCTATTTCTGGGTGGGAACATTATATACGTCTATAACGTGATATATCCTAGCCTATGGCAATCCTAACATCTCGGAAGTAATATTTTATAACATTCCTGGCGCGCCGGCCCATACTTCTCGGTGGGAACATTATATACGTCTATATCGCTATATATCATAACGTAAGGCAACCTAACATGTCGAGCGTAATATTTTACAACATTCCTGGCTCGTCGGCCCCTACTTCTCAGTGGGAACATTATATACGTCTATAACGTTATATATCCTAACCTAAGAGAACCTAACATCTCGGATGTAATATTTGACAACATTCCTGGCGTGTAGGCCCGTACTTCTCGGTGGGAATATCATATACGTCTATAACGTTATACATCCTAGCGTAAGGCAATCCTAACGTGTCGAATGTAATATTTTACAGCAATCCTGGCGCGTCGGCCCCTACTTCTCGGTGGCAACATTATATATGTCTATAACGCTATATATCCTAGCCTAAGGCAACCTAACACCTCGGATGTAATGTTTTACAACATTCCTGGCGTGTCGGCCCCTATTTCTCGGTGGGAACACTATATACGTCTATAACGTGATATATCCTAGCCTAAGGCAATCCTAACATCTCGGAAGTAATATTTTACAACATTCCTGGCGCTTCGGCATCTACTTCTCGGTGGAAACATTATATACGTCTAAAACACTATATATCCTAGCTTAAGGCAACCTAACATGTCGAATGTAATATTTTACAACATTCCTGGCGCATCGGCACCTACTTCTCGGTGGGAACAGTATATACGTCTATAACGTTATGTATCCTAGCCTAAGGCAATTCTAACATCTCGGATGTAATATTTTACAACACTCCTGGCGCGTCGGCACCTACTTCTCGGAGGGAACAGTATATAAATCTATAACGTTATATATCCTAGCCTAAGGCAACCTAACATGTCGAATGTAATATTTTACAACATTCCTGGCGCGTCGGCACCTACTTCTCGGTGGGAACAGTATATACGTCTATAACGTTATATATCCTAGCCTAAGGCAAACCTAACATGTCAAATGTAAAATTTTACAACATTCCTGGCGCGTCGGTCCCTATTTCTCGGTGGGAACATTATATAAGTCAATAACGTTATATATCCTAACCTAATGCAACCTAACATCTCGGATGTAATATTTTACAGTAATCCTGGCGCGTCGGCCCCTACTTCTCGGTGGGAACATTATATACGTCTATAACGCTATATATCCTAGCCTAAGGCAACCTAACACCTCGGATGTAATGTTTTACAACATTCCTGGCGTGTCGGCCCCTATTTCTGGGTGGGAACATTATATACGTCTATAACGTGATACATCCTAGCCTATGGCAATCCTAACATCTCGGAAGTAATATTCTATAACATTCCTGGCGCGCCGGCCCCTACTTCTCGGTGGGAACATTATATACTTCTATAACGTAATGTAACCTAACCTAACCCAGCTAGACCCTCGCTGGTAATGTTTCAGAGAATCCCGGTCGTGCCGTCCCGTACGTCTTGGTGTGGACATTATATACGTTTATAACGTTATATATCCTAACCTAAGGCAACCTAACTTCTCGGATGTAGTATTTTCCAACATTCCTGGCGGGTTGGCCCCTACTCCTCGGTGGGAACATTATAAACGTCTATAACGTTATAGAGCCTAATCTAACCCATCTAGATCCTCGCTGGTAATGTTTCACAGAGTCCCGTTCGTGTCGTCCCGTACATCCCGGCGCGGACATTATATACGTCTATAACGTTATATATCCTAACCTAAGGCAACATAACATCTCGAATGTAGTATTTTCCAACATTCCAGGCGGGGCGGCCACTACTTCTCGGTGGGCACATTATATACGACCATAACGTAATATAACCTAATCTGACCCATGCAGACCCTCGCTGGTAGTGTTTTACAGAATCCCGTTCGTGTCTACCCGTACGTTTCGATGCGGACATTATATACGTCTATAACGTTATATTTCCTATTCTAATGCAACTTAACATCTCGAATGTAGTATTTTCCAACATTTCTGGCGTGTCGGCCCGTACTTCTCGGTGGGAACATTATATACGTCTATAACGTAATAGATACTAACCTAACCCATCTAGAGCCTCGCCGGTAATGTTTTACAGAATCCCGTTCGTGTCGTCCCGTACATCTCGACGCGGATATTATATACGTCTACTACGTTATATATCCTAACCTAAGGCAACTTAACATCTCGGATGTAGTATTTTCCAACATTCCTGGCGTGTCGGCCCCTACTTCTCGGTGGGGACATTATATACGACCATAACGTAATATAACCTAACCTGACCCATCTAGACCCTCGCTGGTAATGTTTTACAGTATCCCGTACCTGTCTAACCGTACGTCTCGGTGCGGACATTATATACGTCTATAACGTTATATATTCTAACCTAAGACATCCTAACATCTCGGATGTAGTATTTTCCAACATATCTGGCGGGTCGGCCCCTACTTCTCTGTGGGAACTTTATATACGTCTATAACGTAATATAACCTAACCTAACCCATCTAGACCCTCGCTGGTAATGTTTCACAGAGTCCCGTTCGTGTCGTCCCGTACATCTCGGCGCGGACATTATATACGTCTATAACGTTATATATCCTAACCTACGGCAACATAACATATCGAATGTTGTATTTTACAACATTCCAGGCGGGGCGGCCACTACTTCTCGGTGGGCACATTATATACGACGATAACGTAATATAACCTAATCTGACCCATGCAGACCCTCGCTGGTAGTGCTTTACAGAATCGCGTTCGTGTCGTCCCGTACGTCTCGGTGCGGACATTGTATACGTCTATAACGTTATATATCCTATCCTAAGGCAACCTAACATCTCGGATGTAGTATTTTACAACATTCCAGGCGGGACGGCCCCTACTTCTCGGTGGGAACATTATATACTTCTATAACGTAATGTAACCTAACCTAACCCAGCTAGACCCTCGCTGGTAATGTTCCAGAGAATCCCGGTCGTGCCGTCCCGTACGTCTTGGTGTGGACATTATATACGTTTATAACGTTATATATCCTAACCTAAGGCAACCTAACTTCTCGGATGTAGTATTTTCCAACATTCCTGGCGGGTTGGCCCCTACTCCTCGGTGGGAACATTATAAACGTCTATAACGTTATAGAGCCTAATCTAACCCATCTAGATCCTCGCTGGTAATGTTTCACAGAGTCCCGTTCGTGTCGTCCCGTACATCCCAGCGCGGACATTATATACGTCTATAACGTTATATATCCTAACCTAAGGCAACATAACATCTCGAATGTTGTATTTTTACAACATTCCAGGCGGGGCGGCCACTACTTCTCGGTGGGCACATTATATACGACCATAACGTAATATAACCTAATCTGACCCATGCAGACCCTCGCTGGTAGTGTTTTACAGAATCCCGTTCGTGTCTACCCGTACGTTTCGATGCGGACATTATATACGTCTATAACGTTATATTTCCTATTCTAATGCAACTTAACATCTCGAATGTAGTATTTTCCAACATTTCTGGCGGGTCGGCCCCTACTTCTCGGTGGGAACATTATATACGTCTATAACGTAATAGATCCTAACCTAACCCATCTAGAGCCTCGCCGGTAATGTTTCACAGAATCCCGTTCGTGTCGTCCCGTACATCTCGACGCGGATATTATATACGTCTACTACGTTATATATCCTAACCTAAGGCAACTTAACATCTCGGATGTAGTATTTTCCAACATTCCTGGCGTGTCGGCCCCTACTTCTCGGTGGGGACATTATATACAACCATAACGTAATATAACCTAACCTGACCCATCTAGACCCTCGCTGGTAATGTTTTACAGTATCCCGTACCTGTCTACCCGTACGTCTCGGTGCGGACATTATATACGTCTATAACGTTATATATTCTAACCTAAGACATCCTAACATCTCGGATGTAGTATTTTCCAACATATCTGGCGGGTCGGCCCCTACTTCTCTGTGGGAACTTTATATACGTCTATAACGTAACATAACCTAACCTAACCCATCTAGACCCTCGCTGGTAATGTTTCACAGAGTCCCGTTCGTGTCGTCCCGTACATCTCGGCGCGGACATTATATACGTCTATAACGTTATATATCCTAACCTACGGCAACATAACATCTCGGATGTAATATTTTACTACATTCCTGGCACGTTGGCCTCTACTTCTCGGTGGGAGCATGATGTACGTCTATAACGCTGTATATCCTAGCCTAAGGCAACCAAACATGTCGCATGTAATATTTTACAACATTCCTGGCGCGTCGGCACCTACTTCTCGGTGGGAACATTATATACGTCTATAACGCTATATATCCTAGCCTAAGGCAACCTAACTTCTCGGATGTAGTATTTTCCAACATTCCTGGCGGGTTGGCCCCTACTCCTCGGTGGGAACATTATAAACGTCTATAACGTTATAGAGCCTAATCTAACCCATCTAGATCCTCGCTGGTAATGTTTCACAGAGTCCCGTTCGTGTCGTCCCGTACATCCCGGCGCGGACATTATATACGTCTATAACGTTATATATCCTAACCTAAAGCAACATAACATCTCGAATGTTGTATTTTTACAACATTTCTGGCGTGTCGGCCCCTACTTCTCGGTGGGGACATTATATACGACCATAACGTAATATAACCTAACCTGACCCATCTAGACCCTCGCTGGTAGTGTTTTACAGAATCCCGTTCGTGTCTACCCGTTCGTCTCGGTGCGGACATTATATACATCTATAACGTTATATATCCTAACCTAAGGCAACCTGACATATCGCATGTCGTATTTTACAACCTTCCCGGCGGGTCGGCCCCTACGTCTCGGTGGGAATATTATATATGTCTATAACGCTATATATCCTAGCCTAAGGCAACCTAACATGTCGAGCGTAATATTTTACTACATTCCTGGCACGTCTGCTCCTACTTTTCGGTGGGAACATTATATACGTCTATAACGCCATATATCCTAACCTAAGGCAACCAAAAATGTCGAGCGTAATATTTTATAACATTCCTGACTCGTAGGACCCTACTTCTCGGTGGGAAAATTATATACGTCTATAACGTTATATATCCTAACCTAAGAGAACCTAACATGTCGAATGTAATATTTTACAGCAATCCTGGCGCGTCGGCCCCTACTTCTCGGTGGGAACATTATATACGTCTATAACGCTATATATCCTAGCCTAAGGCAACCTAACACCTCGGATGTAATGTTTTACAACATTCCTGGCGTGTCTGCCCCTATTTCTGGGTGGGAACATTATATACGTCTATAACGCCATATATCCTAACCTAAGGCAACCAAAAATGTCGAGCGTAATATTTTATAACATTCCTGACTCGTAGGACCCTACTTCTCGGTGGGAAAATTATATACGTCTATAACGTTATATATCCTAACCTAAGAGAACCTAACATGTCGAATGTAATATTTTACAGCAATCCTGGCGCGTCGGCCCCTACTTCTCGGTGGGAACATTATATACGTCTATAACGCTATATATCCTAGCCTAAGGCAACCTAACACCTCGGATGTAATGTTTTACAACATTCCTGGCGTGTCTGCCCCTATTTCTGGGTGGGAACATTATATACGTCTATAACGTGATATATCCTAGCCTATGGCAATCCTAACATCTCGGAAGTAATATTTTATAACATTCCTGGCGCGCCGGCCCATACTTCTCGGTGGGAACATTATACACGTCTATATCGCTATATATCATAACGTAAGGCAACCTAACATGTCGAGCGTAATATTTTACAACATTCCTGGCTCGTCGGCCCCTACTTCTCAGTGGGAACATTATATACGTCTATAACGTTATATATCCTAGCCTAAGGCAACCTAACTTCTCGGATGTAATATTCTACTACATTCCCGGCACGCCGGCCCCTACTTCTCGGTGGGAACATTATATACGTCTATAACGTTATATATCCTAGCCTAAGGCAAGCCTAACATCTCGGATGTAATATTTTTCAACATTCCTGGCGCGTCGGCACCTACTTATCGCTGGGAACAGTATATAAGTCTATAACGTTATATATCCCAACCTAAGGCAACCTAACATCGCGGATGTAATATTTTACTACATTCCTTGCTCGTCGGCCCCTACTTCTCGGTGGGAACATTATACATGTCTATAACATTACTTATCCTAGCCTAAGGCAACCTAACATCTCGGATGTTATATTTTACTACATTCCCGGCGCGCCGGCCCCTACTTCTCGGTGGGAACATTATATACGTCTATAACGTTATATATCCTAGCCTAAGGCAAACCTAACATCTCGGATGTAATATTTTACAACATTCCTGGCGCGTCGGCATCTACTTCTCGGTGGGAGCAGTATATAAGTCTATAACGTTATATATCCTAACCTAAGGCAACCTAACATCACGGATGTAATATTTTAATGCATTCCTGGCTCGTCGGCACCTACTTCACGGTGGGAACATTATATACGTCTATAACGCTATATATCCTAGCCTAAGGCAACCTAACATCTCGGATGTAATATTTTAATACATTCCTGGCGCGCCGGCCCCTACTTCTCGCTGGGAACACTATATTCGTCTATAACGTTACACATCCTAGCCTAAGGCAACCTAACATCTCGGATGTAGTATTTTACTACATTGCTGGCACGTCGGCCACTACTTCTCGGTGGGAACATTATATAAGTCTATAACGCTATACATCCTAGCCTAAGGCAAAATATCATGTCGAATGTAATATTTTCAAACATTCCCGTCACTTCGGCACCTACTTCTCGGTGAGAACATTATATACGTCTATAACGTTATATATCCTAGCCTAAGGCAACCTAACATCTCGGATGTAATATTTTACTATATTCCTGGCGCGCCTTCCCCTACTTCTCGCTGGGAACATTATATACGTCTAGAACGCTATATATCCTACCCTAAGGCAACCTAACATCTCGGATGTGATATTTTACTACATTCCTGGCGCGCCGGCCCCTACTTCTCGCTGGGAACACTATATTCGTCTGTAACGTTACACATCCTAGCCTAAGGCAACCTAACATCTCGGATGTAACATTTTACTATATTCCTGGCGCGCCGGCCCCTACTTCTCGGTGGGAACATTATATACGTCTATAACTTTATATATCCTAGCCTAAGGCAATCCTAACATCTCGGATATAATATTTTACAACATTCCTGGCGCGTCGGCACCTACTTCTCGGTGGGAACAGTATATAAGTCTATAACGTTATATATCCTAACCTAAGGCAACCTAACATCACGGATGTAATATTTTACTACATTCCTGGCTCATCGGCGCCTACTACTCGGTGGGAACATTATATACGTCTATAACGTTACTTATCCTAGCCTAAGGCAACCTAACATCTCGGATGTAATATTTTACTACATTCCTGGCGGGCCGGCCCCTACTTCTCGGTGGGAACATTATATACGTCTATAATGCTACATATCCTTGCCTAAGGCAACCTAACATGTCGGATGTAATATTTTACTACATTCCTGGCGCGCCTGCCCCTACTTCTCGGTGGGAACATTATATACGTCTATAATGCTACATATCCTTGCCTACGGCAACCTAACATCTCGGATGTAATATTTTACTACATTCCTGGCGCGCCGGCCCCTACTTCTCGGTGGGAACATTTTATATATCTATATCCCTATATATCATAACGTAAGGCAACCTAACATGTCGAGCATAATATTTCACAACATTGCTGGCGCGTCGGCATCTACTTCTCGGAGGGGACAGTATATAAGTCTATAACGTTATATATCCTAGCCTAAGGCAGCCTAACTTCTCGGATGTAATATTTTACTACATTCCCGGCGCGCCGGCCCCTACTTCTCGGTGGGAACATTATATACGTCTATAACGTTATATATCCTAGCCTAAGGCAAGCCTAACATCTCGGATGTAATATTTTTCAACATTCCTGGTGCGTCGGCACCTACTTATCGCTGGGAACAGTATATAAGTCTATAACGTTATATATCCTAGCCTAAGGCAACCTAACATGTCGAATGTAATATTTTACAACATTCCTGGCGCGCCGGCCCCTACTTCTCGGTGGCAACATTATATACGTCTATATCGCTATATATCATACCGTAAGGCAACCTAACATGTCGAGCGTAATATTTTACTACATTCCTGGCACGTCTGCCCCTACTTTTCGGTGGGAACATTATATACGTCTATAACGCCATATATCCTAACCTAAGGCAACCAAAAATGTCGAGCGTAATATTTTATAACATTCCTGACTCGTAGGACCCTACTTCTCGGTGGGAACATTATATACGTCTATAACGTTATATATCCTAACCTAAGAGAACCTAACATGTCGAATGTAATATTTTACAGCAATCCTGGCGCGTCGGCCCCTACTTCTCGGTGGGAACATTATATACGTCTATAACGCTATATATCCTAGCCTAAGGCAACCTAACACCTCGGATGTAATGTTTTACAGCATTCCTGGCGTGTCTGCCCCTATTTCTGGGTGGGAACATTATATACGTCTATAACGTGATATATCCTAGCCTATGGCAATCCTAACATCTCGGATGTAATATTTGACAACATTCCTGGCGTGTAGGCCCGTACTTCTCGGTGGGAATATCATATACGTCTATAACGTTATACATCCTAGCGTAAGGCAATCCTAACATGTCGAATGTAATATTTTACAGCAATCCTGGC
The DNA here is from genome assembly GCA_963969225.1 of Xylocopa violacea. Lineage (NCBI taxonomy): Eukaryota > Metazoa > Arthropoda > Insecta > Hymenoptera > Apidae > Xylocopa > Xylocopa violacea. Next base: position 174,187 of record CAXAJV010000263.1, on the reverse strand, counting down.
GCGTCGGCCCCTACTTCTCGGTGGGAACATTATATACGTCTATAACGCTATATATCCTAGCCTAAGGCAACCTAACACCTCGGATGTAATGTTTTACAACATTCCTGGCGTGTCTGCCCCTATTTCTGGGTGGGAACATTATATACGTCTATAACGTGATATATCCTAGCCTATGGCAATCCTAACATCTCGGAAGTAATATTTTATAACATTCCTGGCGCGCCGGCCCATACTTCTCGGTGGGAACATTATATACGTCTATATCGCTATATATCATAACGTAAGGCAACCTAACATGTCGAGCGTAATATTTTACAACATTCCTGGCTCGTCGGCCCCTACTTCTCAGTGGGAACATTATATACGTCTATAACGTTATATATCCTAACCTAAGAGAACCTAACATCTCGGATGTAATATTTGACAACATTCCTGGCGTGTAGGCCCGTACTTCTCGGTGGGAATATCATATACGTCTATAACGTTATACATCCTAGCGTAAGGCAATCCTAACGTGTCGAATGTAATATTTTACAGCAATCCTGGCGCGTCGGCCCCTACTTCTCGGTGGCAACATTATATATGTCTATAACGCTATATATCCTAGCCTAAGGCAACCTAACACCTCGGATGTAATGTTTTACAACATTCCTGGCGTGTCGGCCCCTATTTCTCGGTGGGAACACTATATACGTCTATAACGTGATATATCCTAGCCTAAGGCAATCCTAACATCTCGGAAGTAATATTTTACAACATTCCTGGCGCTTCGGCATCTACTTCTCGGTGGAAACATTATATACGTCTAAAACACTATATATCCTAGCTTAAGGCAACCTAACATGTCGAATGTAATATTTTACAACATTCCTGGCGCATCGGCACCTACTTCTCGGTGGGAACAGTATATACGTCTATAACGTTATGTATCCTAGCCTAAGGCAATTCTAACATCTCGGATGTAATATTTTACAACACTCCTGGCGCGTCGGCACCTACTTCTCGGAGGGAACAGTATATAAATCTATAACGTTATATATCCTAGCCTAAGGCAACCTAACATGTCGAATGTAATATTTTACAACATTCCTGGCGCGTCGGCACCTACTTCTCGGTGGGAACAGTATATACGTCTATAACGTTATATATCCTAGCCTAAGGCAAACCTAACATGTCAAATGTAAAATTTTACAACATTCCTGGCGCGTCGGTCCCTATTTCTCGGTGGGAACATTATATAAGTCAATAACGTTATATATCCTAACCTAATGCAACCTAACATCTCGGATGTAATATTTTACAGTAATCCTGGCGCGTCGGCCCCTACTTCTCGGTGGGAACATTATATACGTCTATAACGCTATATATCCTAGCCTAAGGCAACCTAACACCTCGGATGTAATGTTTTACAACATTCCTGGCGTGTCGGCCCCTATTTCTGGGTGGGAACATTATATACGTCTATAACGTGATACATCCTAGCCTATGGCAATCCTAACATCTCGGAAGTAATATTCTATAACATTCCTGGCGCGCCGGCCCCTACTTCTCGGTGGGAACATTATATACTTCTATAACGTAATGTAACCTAACCTAACCCAGCTAGACCCTCGCTGGTAATGTTTCAGAGAATCCCGGTCGTGCCGTCCCGTACGTCTTGGTGTGGACATTATATACGTTTATAACGTTATATATCCTAACCTAAGGCAACCTAACTTCTCGGATGTAGTATTTTCCAACATTCCTGGCGGGTTGGCCCCTACTCCTCGGTGGGAACATTATAAACGTCTATAACGTTATAGAGCCTAATCTAACCCATCTAGATCCTCGCTGGTAATGTTTCACAGAGTCCCGTTCGTGTCGTCCCGTACATCCCGGCGCGGACATTATATACGTCTATAACGTTATATATCCTAACCTAAGGCAACATAACATCTCGAATGTAGTATTTTCCAACATTCCAGGCGGGGCGGCCACTACTTCTCGGTGGGCACATTATATACGACCATAACGTAATATAACCTAATCTGACCCATGCAGACCCTCGCTGGTAGTGTTTTACAGAATCCCGTTCGTGTCTACCCGTACGTTTCGATGCGGACATTATATACGTCTATAACGTTATATTTCCTATTCTAATGCAACTTAACATCTCGAATGTAGTATTTTCCAACATTTCTGGCGTGTCGGCCCGTACTTCTCGGTGGGAACATTATATACGTCTATAACGTAATAGATACTAACCTAACCCATCTAGAGCCTCGCCGGTAATGTTTTACAGAATCCCGTTCGTGTCGTCCCGTACATCTCGACGCGGATATTATATACGTCTACTACGTTATATATCCTAACCTAAGGCAACTTAACATCTCGGATGTAGTATTTTCCAACATTCCTGGCGTGTCGGCCCCTACTTCTCGGTGGGGACATTATATACGACCATAACGTAATATAACCTAACCTGACCCATCTAGACCCTCGCTGGTAATGTTTTACAGTATCCCGTACCTGTCTAACCGTACGTCTCGGTGCGGACATTATATACGTCTATAACGTTATATATTCTAACCTAAGACATCCTAACATCTCGGATGTAGTATTTTCCAACATATCTGGCGGGTCGGCCCCTACTTCTCTGTGGGAACTTTATATACGTCTATAACGTAATATAACCTAACCTAACCCATCTAGACCCTCGCTGGTAATGTTTCACAGAGTCCCGTTCGTGTCGTCCCGTACATCTCGGCGCGGACATTATATACGTCTATAACGTTATATATCCTAACCTACGGCAACATAACATATCGAATGTTGTATTTTACAACATTCCAGGCGGGGCGGCCACTACTTCTCGGTGGGCACATTATATACGACGATAACGTAATATAACCTAATCTGACCCATGCAGACCCTCGCTGGTAGTGCTTTACAGAATCCCGTTCGTGTCGTCCCGTACGTCTCGGTGCGGACATTGTATACGTCTATAACGTTATATATCCTATCCTAAGGCAACCTAACATCTCGGATGTAGTATTTTACAACATTCCAGGCGGGACGGCCCCTACTTCTCGGTGGGAACATTATATACTTCTATAACGTAATGTAACCTAACCTAACCCAGCTAGACCCTCGCTGGTAATGTTCCAGAGAATCCCGGTCGTGCCGTCCCGTACGTCTTGGTGTGGACATTATATACGTTTATAACGTTATATATCCTAACCTAAGGCAACCTAACTTCTCGGATGTAGTATTTTCCAACATTCCTGGCGGGTTGGCCCCTACTCCTCGGTGGGAACATTATAAACGTCTATAACGTTATAGAGCCTAATCTAACCCATCTAGATCCTCGCTGGTAATGTTTCACAGAGTCCCGTTCGTGTCGTCCCGTACATCCCAGCGCGGACATTATATACGTCTATAACGTTATATATCCTAACCTAAGGCAACATAACATCTCGAATGTTGTATTTTTACAACATTCCAGGCGGGGCGGCCACTACTTCTCGGTGGGCACATTATATACGACCATAACGTAATATAACCTAATCTGACCCATGCAGACCCTCGCTGGTAGTGTTTTACAGAATCCCGTTCGTGTCTACCCGTACGTTTCGATGCGGACATTATATACGTCTATAACGTTATATTTCCTATTCTAATGCAACTTAACATCTCGAATGTAGTATTTTCCAACATTTCTGGCGGGTCGGCCCCTACTTCTCGGTGGGAACATTATATACGTCTATAACGTAATAGATCCTAACCTAACCCATCTAGAGCCTCGCCGGTAATGTTTCACAGAATCCCGTTCGTGTCGTCCCGTACATCTCGACGCGGATATTATATACGTCTACTACGTTATATATCCTAACCTAAGGCAACTTAACATCTCGGATGTAGTATTTTCCAACATTCCTGGCGTGTCGGCCCCTACTTCTCGGTGGGGACATTATATACAACCATAACGTAATATAACCTAACCTGACCCATCTAGACCCTCGCTGGTAATGTTTTACAGTATCCCGTACCTGTCTACCCGTACGTCTCGGTGCGGACATTATATACGTCTATAACGTTATATATTCTAACCTAAGACATCCTAACATCTCGGATGTAGTATTTTCCAACATATCTGGCGGGTCGGCCCCTACTTCTCTGTGGGAACTTTATATACGTCTATAACGTAACATAACCTAACCTAACCCATCTAGACCCTCGCTGGTAATGTTTCACGAAGTCCCGTTCGTGTCGTCCCGTACATCTCGGCGCGGACATTATATACGTCTATAACGTTATATATCCTAACCTACGGCAACATAACATCTCGGATGTAATATTTTACTACATTCCTGGCACGTTGGCCTCTACTTCTCGGTGGGAGCATGATGTACGTCTATAACGCTGTATATCCTAGCCTAAGGCAACCAAACATGTCGCATGTAATATTTTACAACATTCCTGGCGCGTCGGCACCTACTTCTCGGTGGGAACATTATATACGTCTATAACGCTATATATCCTAGCCTAAGGCAACCTAACTTCTCGGATGTAGTATTTTCCAACATTCCTGGCGGGTTGGCCCCTACTCCTCGGTGGGAACATTATAAACGTCTATAACGTTATAGAGCCTAATCTAACCCATCTAGATCCTCGCTGGTAATGTTTCACAGAGTCCCGTTCGTGTCGTCCCGTACATCCCGGCGCGGACATTATATACGTCTATAACGTTATATATCCTAACCTAAAGCAACATAACATCTCGAATGTTGTATTTTTACAACATTTCTGGCGTGTCGGCCCCTACTTCTCGGTGGGGACATTATATACGACCATAACGTAATATAACCTAACCTGACCCATCTAGACCCTCGCTGGTAGTGTTTTACAGAATCCCGTTCGTGTCTACCCGTTCGTCTCGGTGCGGACATTATATACATCTATAACGTTATATATCCTAACCTAAGGCAACCTGACATATCGCATGTCGTATTTTACAACCTTCCCGGCGGGTCGGCCCCTACGTCTCGGTGGGAATATTATATATGTCTATAACGCTATATATCCTAGCCTAAGGCAACCTAACATGTCGAGCGTAATATTTTACAACATTCCTGGCTCGTCGGCCCCTGCTTCTCGGTGGTAACATTATGTACGTCTATAACGTTATATATCCCAGCCTAAGGCAATCTAACATCTGGCATGTAGTATTTTACAACATTCCTGGCGGGGCGGCCCCTATTTCTCGGTGGGAACATTATATACGTCTATAACGTAAGATAACCTAACCTAACCCATCTAGCCTCTCGATGGTAGTGTTTTACAAGATTCCAGGCGTGTCGGTTCCTTCATATCGGTGGGAACATAATCTCATGGTCTGAGATGCCATACCTATTACCTGCAGTGTTGGATTGAAGTAACCTCTTATTGGCTCTGGGGAATCTGTGCACAAATATATGGAGGAGGCCCGGCACTTAACATCGTTTGCATCAGCCCCACCACCCGCCCCCGCGCTGAGAGTCTCTGAATGTTTTCAGGAGACTCTCTTCTGGGCAGTGCACGCACTGGCATGTGGGAGATAGACGTGATCACCCGTTTATCTCCGCATCTCGCAATACGCGTGCAATGACTCAAAGGTTGATCCCGAATATTTTGAGTTTATGTGTTTTGTACGAGCATGATAATCTAAGTTCATTTCTTTTTTTTTTTTCTTTGAGTTACCCACCGTGGTTACAGTGTCTTCCGTCGTCGGTAACTTCTGTGTTTCCTCTGTCGTTTGGTTACATGGATCTTCTTGAGTTACCGACCTTGGTTATTAAACATTCAGATGTCGGTAACTCTCCGTCTACGTTTATTTTTCCTCTTCTTCATTTGTCGTCGACCAGTTACCGACCATTATGTATTCAGCAACTGTCTGCCACGCAATGTCTTCTTTCTTCATTTATTTATCCATTGCCAGTACCTTGCCTCGCTTTCGGTTGTCATTTTGCAAATGTTTGTCATGATGACTCCCGTACACGAAAACCTCGCGCATTCACACACACGAAATTCTCGCGCACTCACGCACACGAGATTGTTCGCGCCCGCACTATACGCATTGTTCACCACTTTCCTCTTGGGGTTTTTCTTCTTTCTTCGGTCTGTGGTTTCCAACGATGCAACTCTTCTGTGTATATATCATTGTTTTTGTCTTCAGCGAAGCTTCTTCTTCGTCTTCGCATGATCCGCGAAGATCGCGTCTCCATTGAGCTTGCCACTAGCGTCATGGTAGCAATGCAGGAGAAGACCAGCCTACCGAAAGGATCTTTGAAGCTGAACTGTCGTACCGTTTCAGGAAACAACAGCCCCCGCTCGCACGGTTGGACGCGGCAGACGTCTACGACGCCGACCACGCAGGACACGCCGGGCAGGGAATTCGCGCTCTTCCTCCTCCTTCCTCCTCCTTCCTCCTCCTTCCTTCCACTTCCTTCAAAGCCGTGACTTTATCACAAAACAAAGCCATTGCCTGCCAGGAACTCTGTTTTAGCATCATTTTATCAAAGATATTGCTCAGAGTTAAATCTGGCCCTACCTCGCTTACCAGAGCGCGCCGTGGCAGCTGCCGTGCTGGACAGCGCTGTAGCGTGTGACACCCGCTGTCGTACTCCTCTTCGCAATGGGGGCTCAATGACGTGTTTTCTTTGACTATCCGCTTCAGAAATGACGCAAAATATCCCGGTGAACATCTGCGTCATTCTGTACGTGAGCACGCCGCTTTTTCTTTCCGTCCATCTCATGATATTTTGACGAAGCAAACTTATCGTCTAATGGTTCGTGTGACGGCTCATGGCTTGCTTTCGTACGAGATCGTCCTGTATACTCTTATCGCATCCTCCCTCCACGGTCTACGCACCGTTTTCAAGTTCTTTTTACTCGCGACAAGAACTTCGCTCTATGGCATAATGTGGCTAAAATGTAGTGTCGCACTATCCAATCTGGGCGCCAATGCAAAATGCGACTCGAAATTCCACTTGCTATCGAGGTGAAGTCCAAGATATTTAATATCTTTTTTTACCTCAACAGTTGTATTCGCAATTTTTTTCATCTCTCGGCATTCAGCTCTTCTTTTATTGTCACGCGGGTCAATCAAGAGTAAAACTTCCGTTTTTTCCGCGGCAATCTGAAAGCCAAGTTCACGGAACTTCATCGTTACCGATACCACTCCCCCTTCTGCACGACAGATGGTCCTGCTTTCGTTGCTTCTAGTGGCAAGTACTAGCGTGTCATCGGCATAACATGTAATATGTACTCCTATCGGAAGTGGCTGAAAGATAGCTATGTTATATCCGATGTTCCACAGTAACGGTTCAAGAACCGATCCCTGCGGAACACCGCGATTGACCACCCTCTCAAAGTATCTGTCTTTTCCATTGTAAGTAATGGTTCTATCGCTCAGGTAGTTATTTATTACCATACGTAGGTATTCCGGAAAATCATTGCTCCACGTATGGCCGCCCACGAGAGGGAATTGAAGGCATTCTTCATGTCAAAAGATACCGCAAAAGCAATCCCCCCGTTTTTTGTGGCTGTTTCTGCAATCGACTTTACATTTCTTATCGCATCGATTACGGATCGACCTTCCCTGAAACCGTACTGGCAATCCGCTAAATCTCGTCCTCTCGTCGTAAAATGCTGAACGAGTCTCCGGTGAATTACTCTTTCGAAGATTTTTCCTATCTCGTCCAGCAGAACGATAGGACGATAAGCAGACGGATCTTCTTCCGGCCTTCCGGGCTTTTTCAGCAAGAACATTCTGCCAGATTTCCACTTTCTTAGAAATTTTCCGGTCTGCAAGCATTCCGTGAAGATCCTCTGCAGCCGTCGGGCAAAGAAACCTAGAATTCCTAGCCAAGTTCAGCCAGGAACTTCATTCCGGCCTGGCGCAGTGCTGTTTCTCTTAAGTTTTTGCACTGCGCGGGCGATCTCTGATTGCGCCATTTTCCTCTCGTGGAAATAGATTCTCAACAACCCGCTCCAGGAAGTTTGGTTGCATCGTTTCTGATATAGGAGGCGCCCATGGTCTTAGTTTGTCCATTACCATTTTGTATGGACGCCCCCACGGATCCTCTTGCAAGGTGGACATTAGTCGCTCCCGTGCCCGTGTCTTGGAGTCAGATATTGCGGACTGCAGCTTCTTTTTCTTATTTTTATAGCTTTCGTTGCACCGCAGGATGTTTTCTATGTTTCTCATGGACCGGCGACCCTTCTCCCTTTTGTACTGGTGGCGCGTTAGCGTACATGCTGCACAAATTCGCGATATTGTTTCGTTCCACCAATACACAGGTCGTCTTTGCACATTGGGTTTTGTACGTAGCATGCAAGCGTTGTACACCGCTGTCACGGTATCCATTAATTCTGCTATTTCCTCGTCCACATTCACTGGACCTTCTTTTTTCGAGTCCATGTTGCGGATAAAGCAGCAACCCGCATATAATCGTCGTTCAGCTTCTTAACGGCTCATTTTTTTACGTGGTGCTGCTATCAAGAATTTCTGAGGCGTTTTGCTTGGGCTGTGGATATCTGTATCCAAATACACTTATGGTCCGACAGATTGTCCATGTTGTCGACTTCTCAATTTTGCACTCTTTTCGCTGTGAGAGCATTTCCCACGGAGATATCTACTATGCTATCTCCTTGAAATCGCGAGCTCGTTGCTTCCGCTCCACGATTTAGGATCTGTAAGTTTGCAGCATTCGCCCACTTCAGCATCGAGTGACCGCGATCTATTGTGCTTTTCGAATGTCACATGACTGCATGCGCATTGAAATCTCCAAGTACAAATTCTGGGCGGTTCCAAATGTTTTTAATTGCGCTCCATATTTCGTCCAGTAAGCGCTCTTAATCGCTCAACGGCTAATTCAGCGGTGTGTACACACCCACCACCACGTATTCCGCCCAGTTCACCGCGATGTAGCTGTTTCCATTTGCTATTTTGGTTATAGGCTTGTATCCTCGATCCAATATTGACTCAATGGTATCCGATACGGTTCTGCGATGACTATAAGTTCCACCATGCTGCGCTTCATTTCGCTTATTACTAAGTCCTGTGCTTTGGCAGCATGGTGCACATTCACTTATAGTATTTGACACAGCAGGGTGAATTTTAAGTTTTGTCCATCGCCTCCTCCAGGCTAAATTCATTTTCATTTGAATCTCCTTCGATATCTAGGGCGGCAAACCTGTTTTCCACCGCCATTCCAACGATGGAGTGCTCTATTTTTTTGCCGCTTTCCGTCTTATTGGCGGTTTTACCGGTGTAAAAACTGCCAGCTTTGCTCTAATTTGAAACTCTCGCATTGATTGTTTGCATTTTCATCTGTTTAGGTACGTATGGTATTGTTTGCATCCTTCCCACTACGCACTTGTTACAAATCTTCTCTTCTCTTCTCTCAGCTTTATGCACCGTTAATTATCTTAGTACTTATTGCCTGTTTTAGGCACGCGTGGAGTGATTTATCCCCAACCCGCACGTAGGAACTGTATTCTAGACTCTCTATTTACAGAGGTATGATATGTTCGTTTTTTGGCATGTAAACAGATTGTATTTTCTTCTTCTTCTAACTCTTGAAATTCTTTCTTTTAGGTGTGCAATGAGCTTTATTCACACCAGGAGCTCCTTATTATTCGTTTTTCTATAGTACGCGTGAATCAGATTTCGTTTTCAGTATGTATTAAACAGCCTTTAACCTATCTTTGTTATGTCTGCTAGACACTTAGTTCTTTCTCTTCAGTTATAATTTCTCACTTCACAATATATATCTATATGTGCATTTTAATGAATGGTTCTTATAATTGTTTGTGTTACAGATATGGAGAGGATTACAAACACTCTAACCACGTCTTGGTCTTCTTAATATTACACACTTACTGCAGTTTGTTGAACAATATCTTTTATACCATTCACTTTAACTTTTTGTAATGCATGTAATATTTTTATTCTGTCTTTCTTTGTTTGGAATTGATTCTGTCGTATCTTCACTATGTTTGTTTCACTTATCATACATTTGCATGTAGAAAGTGTTTATTTACTTCACTGCAAACTGCACAGGATGTAAAGCTTCCGTATTTAACGAGCTTTTTAACCTGTTTTGACTTGTCGACATGCGTGCGACGCCGACGAGTGTTTACCCCCTCCACACTGTCTATTTATTGCCTTCCTGTCCTCCTTTTTTGTAGGTAAACAGGTTGGCACTTGAGAGGTAGGTCAGTGACAGTCGACTTTTGAGAACACTTTCCGCGGTGGGTCAAGAGCTCCCCTGCCGTGAAACACTTATCTGCCCGACCCCCTTCTGTCAGCGTGGGCACAAGTCTTTTTTCTTTTAACTTTTCATGTTTATTTTCACCCATCCGGTAGTTTTAATTTATTTATAATCAAAACTACTTTTATTGCACTTGATGTACGATTGTTATTTACAATTCTGTGTCATTCTGTTTACAGTGTGTGCTCGCACTCACTGCGCTTATTTGTTGTCTTTCTTCGGTGCGTTACGAATTTATTAGAGTTTTTATTTACTTTTAAATTCGTGACGTATCACGAATTATAATCATTATTGAGATGCTGTCTCTCTCGCACTACGGGTCCTTTATCACCGTGACAGATTGATACTTGCGATCTATTGTCTACTCGCTTACACCTCTGCACCTTTGTCCCTCGCGAAAGGTAAAGTTTACTGATAGTGAATGCACGTTGGCGCTCGGTCTACTATTTCAACTCTTTTTATCCTTGTTTTTGGCGATTAATATCCCGTTTTGTGAGTTATTATTACGCGCGCACGATAATTATCTTCACTTTCTACCGCACCACATCCCCTTCTTCCCGTTCTTTAATAGCTTTTTATCAGCACTTTCCGCACTTCTTACACTTCTTGAGGTGTTGACCGGTGTAGCTTCCGATATCCTCTTCCTCTTCAGTTCTCCCACGATGTCGTCAGCAGCCTCCACGACTCGAAATTAGATTTGGAAATGGCGAACGACCGCGCACGTGTCGTAACCGTGAAGGATAGCGAATCCGAGCACGAAATTCGCTATTATTCGACCCTAATACCGAAAGAATCCCAGATTTATACGTCTGGATTTCACGCGATACTTACCAAAATTCGATTAAGCCGTAGCTTGTATTCGAAATTTCAAGATTTCCATTCGAAAACTCGAAAATGCACGGAGCGATGTGAAATGTGTCTATACTCTTCCCCCAAATTCAACACCTAAGGGCGGATATACCGTATCTGGAGTCCATAAAATTGGATTCATTTAATCACTTATTGACACTGTGTTGATATTAACTGCGCCAAGCGTAATTGGCAATAAAATTTGTCAAATCCAGTAAAATGAAATCACCATTCACGTTTGAAACGAGCTAAAATTTCAAAAAAATCTCTCATAGACTTTATTAAACTTCCAGTTCAATTATTTTTCACGAATTCGAAAAGTATTACATTTTTTAAATTCTCCTCCTATAGTACGAATTTTAATCAAATATCAGAGATAAACGATTTATTTATTTAACATTTTTACTGGGGTAACCAGTTGATAATTTCATAGGATCAGGGTTGGTGTTACATCCTCGTTCGTACCATGAATTTTGATCAGCGCTATTCGCGGAATAACGCTCGACGTAACAAAATCGTTCTAGATGTAGCAATCGGAATGAATTTTTTTTTAACCGGTCAGAGGCAATAAAGTAGGAGGGATATGCAAGGAAAACGCCAGAATGCGTCGCGTTACCGCGTTTCGAATTTTAATGGCCCGGTGGAATGATAAAGCGGTAATTAATCGTTGTCCATTGCTGCCGTCGTGAGATTTCAATGGATGCGACGCTTGGCGTCTTTCCAAATAATTATTCCTTCCTTTTTCGCCAATTAATGTTCATATATTTTTCCTTTCGAGATAGTGTTCTCCTTTTTTAAATTCCTTGTTCCTTCTTCCTTTTATGACAAATTTTTCGTCGGCAGAGGAGAAATACAACTTTTACTTCAAATATCTATTGTTAGATTTGTATAATTTATTGCAGCGTGGAAAGGTATAGAAAGATAATTTGCTTCCTTTATATTCGATGTATTTTGACGAGCAACAAAAAAATCAATAATGTTTTTATCATTCGTGAAGCATGGAGATATAGTTGATGCTTGTTACTTGATTTTTATCAGTTTTCAATACAGAAAGTATAAGAGGATTCGTTTTATGTATAATTTCGAACGAAATTCCTGATCGTTTAGACAAAACTTTATCGTATCGGGTCATTCTGGCTAATGGAAGCGGAATTTTCAATCCTTTTCACCGATGCGAAATATTTTAATCGCATTTCAGCGAATAGAGGGCTTTCTTAACATTTTCTCTTCAAATTAATTCCTTTACCAATTTTCTTTTATTAGCAATTACACATTCTGTCCTCTCTCTCTCCCTCCCTCTCTCTCTCTCTCTCTCGATGAGGCTTGTAAAATGTCCGAGAAATATCGACATGTAAAGCGATAGAAGAATTAAAAGTAAAGTAATAATATTCCTTAGGAGCGAGACGCCATTCATTATGAATTATGGGACGTATAATGGACGCTCTCCCTGACAAATGAGTTAATGCTCCCTCGATGGACCTGTTTAAATCGTTAAGCACCATTAGCGACTTGAAAGTCTGATTCGTAATGGAAAAGAGTGCTGGCGGCAAGCCGGGCGCGTATCGCGACGGATTTTCGCGAAAATTCAAGGACTTAAGGAATTTTAATGTAACCGCGGAGGCAGCTACCGCGCGCAAGCCTGTTTAAATATCCACAGCAGCGAAGAAATAATTCAACAGCTCAGCCAAGACAAACACTGAGCGATGCGAGATATTTAGGTGAGGAACCGTGTTCGTTTTTACGAGACGCATACCGAAAACGTTGCTGGCCGGGTAAAATTCAGTTGCGCCAGTCTCATTTAGGTTTCCTACTACACTCAGAAAATACGACTGGCACTGATCAAATTACGCCGGAGCGTGCTTCGACTACGAACGAAGTTTAAAGGCCTGTGGGCGCAGTGTATTAAATCCAAAGGGAGACACTGGCTGCTTCAAAATAGCGGCTGTTATTTGAGCGAACGAAGTAAGTTTACGAATGAAGATTCCGCATAAATTAGAAATATATTTTTAATCGAAAATAAATGTGGAGTGTGATATCGAGTGAGAGAAATTGGGAAATTTTGGATAATTTTAACACGTGACAACAGTTTCATTAAATGAATTGAATAATTGGTTGATAGAGACCTAAATGCTTGTGAAGGCGCAAGGTAGAAAGGCGTAGCATGCTTTCAGTGGGGTGTGGGTTCCGTTGCAATTGGAGTCGAGTTACTAGGTAGTTTGAAATCGTAGTTGATCATTAAACATCGGCGTATCCCATAATTAGTTAATTGTAACGTTACATTGGTTACTTAACCGCTTACGTCGTAAAATTACTGTATGTTCGTACGTTTCAAGGATCTCGTAAAAAAATGGCCAAATACTAGCCTATTTAAATGAAGTAACAAAGAATAGAGAGTAATTCTACATTCAGTAATAGCACGATCGTTGTTACACTCAATTTTGTTCGTCGAAATATGATCTCATCCTGGTTTGCAACAAGAAATAATAAAAGAAGTAAAATTTATAGAATTTGTGGGTCAGGAACAAGTATATACATATGTATATCATTCCCTGACGAATCGATGGATAAATAATTGTTCATTGTTTTACGCTGCTCAGTTTGACATCATTATTATCCCCGTCAGTTGGCGTCATAATAGCTGTGAACGAGGATGATGTGGTCAGAGACCTGGAAAAGTCTGTAAATAATTTATGTTGCGTCACATCTACGTGCAAGCGTGAGTACGTTACTATAAGCAATTCTTCCGTTTCTATTTACATCAGTCCTTTGTGCGGTTTAATCGAATCTCTGGTGTCTATTCAGTGCGACTTTTAATTGCTCCTGGTCATCCCATAATGGGATGCAGAAGGGATGCAGTCCTGAATCTGTGGTGTCAAATCCTCTCTAATTCGAACGACTTTTGATAACGACTTGCGATAATGAATGAACGTAATCTCTTTTTCGAAAGTTGGCGAACTATTGAGGAGGGTTGGCTAATTATTCGGTGCGCTATTGATCGCAGACGCTATGAAGATTAATCGAATGTTTTTTGCAAACGAATACCTTACGCGAGCTTTTCACTATTATTTTTAAACGTAATTGAGCGTTGTCTGAAATTTGTCTAATTTCGTAATTCAGTCTCGACTCGATTCGATGGTGGTACACTAATTATTAGCTATAAGTGAAGGGATATGCTAATTGGGGAAAAGAGTTTTGTCGCGAAAGTTCTCGATGGTTCTCCAGCTGTCACTTCTGAACTAAATCTAATGGAAAATTGTGCTAATTATAGCAATCCTCTAGCTACCTCTGGTGCGTCGTAAAAGCTTAAAAGTTGACGACATCCTTTACGCATCTGTTCTCCAGTGGCGTGGTTTACTACACCGTGGTTTCGCGAAACTTGGCCGTTTCTCGGGCTGGATATTCATTTTAATACCAGGATAACTTCAGTGTCTACTACAACTTTTCCCCGCGACAAATGCGCGATATTGAATTAATGGACTTTAGAAGTCCATTTCCTCATGCTTCGTACGTACAGTTTCGCATTTAAGCTGTAACACTGAAACAATCTCATTGTTCGTTCTTTTCTGCCTTTTATTATACCCATGCATACCCATGCATACCCATGCATTATTTTTTCTTTCGTACGTTCTCCTTCTTTCCGTTCGTTCTCCCGTTAATTTCTGATTTTGTTCTCTGAATATTTCGTGAGCGCCGATTGTGAGGAACCAGAAAAACACAGAAAATAGAAATTCCAACAAACCCTTGTCGTTTCTCTTTCCCGTGATTCTATGTATCAGTGAAATTTCGTACTTCGCAAACAGGAAGGTCGTAAACGGCGTTTGGTCGTGATAATTTTGAAGCGAGCGATGCGCTGCCAGCATGATTATCTTCCCGTCCCGCTTTCACGGTTTATCGTCGCAACTGCAAGAAGCATCTGGGCTAACGATTCAGGAAGATTGTTAGGTTGTTTTAATATTGCGACTTTGCCGCGCGTCCCTCTCCATTAGCGCGCGAAGTAACACTCTGATTTATTAATATATGATGTTGTAATATATTTGTTTAATTGCTCAGCGGCAAACTGCAGGATTGTTCGAAAGTCGCTTTGATTCTTTTATTCTAAATCAGCTTTAGTCGCTTGTATATCGGCTGAACAAATATTCGGAATGCATAGGATACAGTCCATAAATTTCAATGCTGTTTTACAATGTTTACGAATCTCACGATTGAACGTAGCTTCATATAACTCGAGATAAAAGTTTTTCCTTTCTATTTGATTTTCTGCAAAAAAATGTGCGAAACAACAAATATCCATTATCAATCTATTTCCGCGTTCAAAATTCGACGGTCTCTCAAGGTTTTTAAAAATCACGACGAATTAATTCTCCAAGTCGACGGAAATATACTCGAGTTTCTGAGGGTGAACCGTTTTACCTTCTGCGCAACGCGCAGATCGTTAGCATACGAAAAAACGGAGAAAACGTAAGCTTAGCGACCTCGCTATTCTCAGTTACTCACCTCTTATGAAATCCACCGCCATCTCCAGACCGTACGTGTCCTTATCACAATCGTCAAGGATGTGCGCCCCGATTTTCACACCCGGCAGAATGCCCTCGCCCTCATTGAGGTTATCCAGGGTGTAAAGCCTCGCCTCCAATGCTTGTACTCCGCTCTACGGCATAACAGGGCCGCACGTGATCGGGTCCTCCCTCTCGTGCAACAGCATAAACCCTCCGAGGACGAGGTCGCCCTCGACGACCGCCTTCTTCTTCACTGGTCAGGCGACGAGAACCTGCGCGCTCGGGTCCATAGATCGGAACTATCTGCGGCCGTATCGAATCAGATGATGAGTTTCCGGGTTCTCGAACCGGAAGCCACGCTCGTGTCGCGCCCTCAAACGAGCGCGATCCCTTTCCGCGTCGATGGACCAGCCCGGGGTGGAAAGTCTCGGCGAAGTTCCTGATTAATTTTTTCACGATCGATCGACTCGCTATTGGAGTAATCGTCGCCGTCGTCGTCGAGTCGAACATGCTCGGAGCTCAATAACCATCTATCGCCCGGCTCGCTGTTGGCCGAGCACATGTATATCAGCACGGCAGGTAACAGAAGCTTCATGACTTCATAATTGTGAATGGTTGAGCTTGCGAACGGTTTCACACGTTGTCCTGTGTTTGCGTCGGGTGGTGGGTTCTTCAAGTCCATGGTTTCTAGTTACGTTGCGTTGCGGCGTTGGATGGTACATCGCGATGGTAGTCGATGGTGCCACGGCCTTTATGGGGCCACTGGAACCGGCTGTTTTGGAGCAAGAAAGTTCGATCCGTTTCACTTTCGCTGAGAGTTCCGCTGGTCTGATACTAATTGCTGAAGTTCTGCGATCGGGTAAAGAAACGAAGAGTGGAGGTTGACACGGCGCTGCGGAAGTTTAGAGTGATGAATGGGTGATCGTGGATGGTGACTTGTTTGCGGGGTAACCGGAGTAATCGTTCGTTCCACGTGGAACTGTTGATTCGTTTGGTAGTCTCGCGATATTCCGGATTTACTCGAATGTCATGGGAAATTTCTACCTAGCTTTGCTCCTCCCAAGAGAGCTCATCGGGAAGGAAAGTAAGCAACATTTGCTTTTGGCCACTGTTCGTTAGCAGTTACCCCTTTGTCGTCAGTGGTACGGTTCCTGTTTGCTTCTAAAACTTTTGTCACGATTACAAATGTTTCTCCTAGGCTTGGGATCCTTATTTTTCTTTCGCAAATATTCGCGAAATCGTCTATGTGTCGCGACTGCTTCTCGATAAAATTCCGAGTCGAACTTGAGGCAGGGCAATTTTCTTACGTTTACATGTCGACGAGATCGAAAGCCTATTTGAAAACGCCGCGCCAGCAGCCTCGGAACTATCGGGATTCTCTGATTGGATAATTTCGTCGGAGAATCTACAGGGCATGGACCAGTCGGTGCCATGACAGCAAAAGTGTAAATTGCTTTTGATTTGCAACGAGCCACTCGCGTTCCGATAGCGACCCGATCGCTTCGCGAACTAATTAAAAACTTTGACACGTCGCGCCCTTCTTGGTTCTCGTGTCTTCGGTGGCTGGTGGAGCTTCCTTTCTCCGTTCGAATTACCGTTTATCGCGCCCGCGATAATTCGTTACGAGGCGTACCTGTTGCTCCGCGGTGGTGGCCACGAAAATCTATTTCCATTTCATTATGCCTCCCTCCCTTTCTCGTCGCTGTGATTTTTCGACCGCTCCCCGTGTTTTTTCAAACGCGACGAACTGTTACGCAGCGCATTGTAACGAGGGATGTGGTCGCGTTACCTGTTGCGTCCCTCGACGAGGAACCGTTACCTGGTCTAGCGTAGTTTTGTCCGACTCTATCTGGAATTGGATCACGGATTGTCTAGGAACTAACTCGACAACGATCGATATTGAGAACGCGACGCCTTGCACCGATGCCACTCGATGGTTCCAAGTGGCGCTGGCGGACGTCTGGATGGCTACTCTGTCGAACGCCTGACGGAGAACGGACGTTCGTTTTGTGGGCGTTCGAGGATCTTTTCTACGAGATCTATTCTATTGGTCATTACTGATTTAGTTCAGGGAAGTCAACGATCAGAATTTCCAATCTCTACAGTTTTTAATTTGCATAATTATGATTAATAAAGTTTTTAATTCTCAAATTTTAACTCATAATTCATCGCGAAACACTTTTCAGGTTCGAACCGTGTACAATTTTGACAAAAGCTGTAGGTGTTGGCGAAACCTGTGTATAATAAATATAAATGACGCATTGAGTAATTAAATCCCACGTTCTGTAGTAATTGAGAATCAAGCCAAGGATGGTGGTTAATAATGCGATGAGTTCATGCTGTATTCAAATGGCACAAATGGCACTGTCTATTGCTGATGAAACTGTATGGTGTACAGTGGTATTTACATATTTTTTTGGATCTATTCTATTGGTCACTACTGATTTAGTTCAGGGAAGTCAATGATCAGAATTTCCAATCTCTACAGTTTTTAATTTGCATAATTATGATTAAGAAAGTTTTTAATTCCCAAATTTTAACTCATAATTCATCGCGAAACCACGATTGGAATCGATCAAATTGGAATAAACGGACGGATATTTTATTGTATCTGTTTGGTATTCGCTATTATTCTGTGGCTAAATGGAGATGGTGTATAATTAATGTAAAAAGTTCCCGAGAGAAAGTTTGCTGAAGCACTGTTAGTTTCTGTTTCAACCGCGATGAATAGAATATAATATTATATTACAATTTCGGAATGTCATTGAAAAACAAAGGAGCCTTTCCAGATAGCCATAGGCTTTTTTCTTTCATTCCATTTTGTCTGTCTGCCTAGTTTTTCCTTTTTCGTACAAAACTTCATCACGTTGAAAAAAATTCGCATATACTGTGGAGCATTACGAAACTTTTGACATGAAAATTTATATGACTTTCTAAATGATTCGGTTAAACGGACGTGAAAGAGAATAGAGCGTTGCAGTGTGCACGTATCAGTTTGTTTTTCCCTCGAAATTAATCTCAATTAAATTACAAATAAGTGAAGTCTTCTGTCAGTTAACAGCATTAATTGGTTGTGGGGAAACATTCGTATAATTTTTACTGGACTTCCTATTCCGCTAGAATTGCCAAATAATACATTTTTATCGCCAGAAAATATCTTTTAAAATGTAAACATTTGTTATTCGCATGATGGAGTATATTATATATCTTTTTCTTTTTATAAAAATTAATTTATCAAGCTAATGTGTGGTGGATTATTGGATACAGAATGGATTTGTTTCCTGAACCGACATAAACATTTTTCATCGTTACTTCCAGTAATTATCTTTGAGCATTCTGGAACGAGTGATTTATGAATGCGTTGAAAAATGTAAACCACAGGAATAACTGGTCCACGAGACACATCTGTTCATTTCTCTAAGTTTGGGGATTATTTTTTAATCTGATTTGCACGCTTTGTGTAGTGAGGGCCCGGTTCGCGGTGTTCCGACTTTGAAATTTACTTTTTTTAAACGGCTTCCTGAAAATGTTAATTACAAAAGGCATCGGCGATGATATGGAAGCTACGACTGGTTTCACCGCTTACTCGGTAATTAAATTTCTAATTAACAGATCTTACGCTCGAAGTCTCTAATCTGACCGATTACGGTCAACGACGGATAACATTTACTTTCCTTCATTCATTACCAGAAAATTGTACCGACGCGTGCTTCTGGTAACGCTATCTCGAAAATGTTACTCGAACCTACGAAAAAAGTTTTCAAACAGTCTCTTTTCTTTTTCCTTCATTTTCATTGAGACAATTATTCACTAGTTTACGGCGCAATTACTCCGGCGATAACGTTCTTGCGTGCGCGACAAGCACAGGATCGCGTAAATTGCTATAAAACCGCGGCAGCTGCCACTTAACGAACGTGGTATTTTTCAATCACCTCCGTCTCGTCAAGCTGTATTGCCAGAGAATTTCAGAAGTAATCTTCCAAACTGTTTCTCGTGTTATATCATGCGCTAAGCGTAATCGCATGGGGATTAGTTTCTCCCTTTCGCCATTGTTTCATTTTTGTTTTAAACGATTTTTGTTAAACAATGTGTTCATTCTTTACCCGCGAATGAATTTCCGTAGTTAATTTCTTTTTGCTCCTCGCTCGAATAATTTTGCCCCCCGTTTTATCCAATGGATCGATCGATTACACCCGTGTCTTCAATGTACTCTGTTATCAGAGAGATATTTTAACGATGCTTACGATTTTCACATCGGTGACGGAACACCACTGTGACAATAGCAATTTCATGGAATCGTTCAATAAAACGCCGAAAAACCGCGGCAGGATTCGTGGGAAACGAGCCGGTCGGTTTTTCGTCCACTTGTTTGACTCTTCGTACACATTTCTTCGGCCACAATAATCCAACGGCATCGTAGGACAGAGAGCCGTTGGAGTAGTTTGAGCACGCGCGCGCGGCCCCGTGTCGTAGCAGCTACTGACTGGCTCTGCGACTGTATCAACACTACCCTCCTGTGGAACGCATCAACCCTCCGCCACCCTCGAAGCCCTGCCTCGTTCCCTACTACCCTGCCTTCCTTCTCCCTCCCGTTCATTCTCTTCCTCGATCCTCCAAACCGTCTTACCCTGTCCCACGTCACGCCTCGCGAATCCTGTTCCTTTCATTTTGCCGCGTGCAACTGTTTAAATTGTCGATCATAATTCTCTCGCGGGTAGGAATTAAAGAAAGCCAGAACGAAATGTAAAGAAGAGAGGAACGGAAGAAGTGGAAGTTTTCTTTATTCCACCGGTTGTCAGCATTGGCACTTTTAGACTTGTAAGAAGTACTTTGATAAATTATTGTCGTCGTACGTAAGGAGCTAATCCCGTGATGGCGGGTATGCGCGTGTGCGCGTGTCCCATGTAGATGGTCTGGGAGCGAAAGGCGAGGAAAATAACGGGACTGGGGTTGTGTCTTTTATTTATTTCTCGAAGAGTTCCCGGAGGGAGGCCCGACGCGCCAGTCATGACGCTGGGACGGTACTTCGATGCGACTTCTTCTGCTTATCTGCTGTTTTCTTTGGTAATGTTCTTTAGATTGCTGCGAAAGTTGGTTCACGGGGAGGCTGGAGGTAATAAAAGACAAATTGTAGAATATTACGATTCGGTTAAGCGGAGCAGGTTACTTCTCGCAGAATGAAGCTGCAGAATTTTCCCTTCTTCGGTTCATAACTTCGGCTCTGTCACCGAGATAGAAGAAAAAATTTGACGAGTAATTATAAATTTCCAAGCCGTCACGTCGCGAGTTGGGAGTTTCATATCGAATCCACATTGAGCATTACTTACTACGCGTTTCGGCGTTGCTTTGTGTTTGCAACCAGCGCGGTTCTGTTTCGTTGTCCGAAAGTTTCGCGCATCGCGTTCTCATTAAATTCAAGCGTCGAAGTTAATCGGGTTCGTAGCGATTCCCGGAACAAGTTCCCGCAACAGGAACGAACAGTGAGGGAAAACTGATGCGAGCCATCCAATTATAGCGGCGGATCGTGTAGCTATGTCGGACAAGACGCGCGATTATCGGGTTTGTCAAATGGCGGACAGATTTATTTTTCGAAAAAGAATTTCCCTTTTGACGGGTGCGTGACAGTTATACGACACGTCGGATGCTTTTTCATGGAGCCAGCGCATCGATTCGGACCGCTTTTGGCTTTGTTTTACTTTAACGTTTCTCTTTTTTCGCTCGTTCCCCTTGTATTATTATTCCTTTCATTGCATCATGCCGGATCGCTCCTTCTATTGGAAACTTGTAATGGGTGCGGTAGGTTTGAAAGGATTCGAGACCAACATCGCAGGAAATGCCATAACGGTATTGCTCGGGCATTACGTCGCGTCGATGGTAGTGGTGTGCAGCGACATAAAAAAAATTCCCATGTTGCAAAAGGACGGAAATTACTTCAAAAGCGAGTTCAAGCTCCTCCTTCTTTGACCTCTCCGTCGAGACATTAATTTCGTTTTCCTTTTGGCTCGAGTAAAACGGCGATGTTTGGAATGGAACTTGGAACGAGATGGATACACTGGAATAAAAGTGAATGATGTGTAGTAAGCATCTGTGCGGATGAAGTATGCGATGCCGAAAAACATCATCGGCGACGTGAATTTCATTGGTTCCTCTAGACTCGATGAATCTCCATATCCCTTGCAGTCGATGGTGAAAAATAGGATGACACGTGCAAGCGTTAAACGTTCCTTCACTAAGTTCCGAGAACTGGGTGCCCAGAACTCGTTACGGAGTATCTTATTAACGAAAGCGTTCGCTTTTTGCCTACGATATCCTAACTGAATATTATCCCTCGCAACAAGCAGAGAGGCGTTATATTTACACGATAAGGAAAGTTTATGAGGCAATTTTCTTCACGAACAAGCCACAAACTTCTGCGTAATTTCAGTCCTTTCCTTTCAGTGGTTTCGTTCCTTCTTTTCCCCTAATTTTCCCGCCCCATTTTTTGATATTTATCGTCTAGTGGTAAAAAACCAGAAAATAAGTATCTACACCTGAGACATCTCTCTGGAAAAAGAAGAAATTTCGCGCGATCATTGTATCCCATTGAACGTTACCCTAAATAATTCGTGGATTGATGGTTAATTGAAAGTTTAATCGACCGTTTCCTTCAGTGGACAAGGTTGCTTGTATCTTATCTAGTCGGATTATCACAATTAAAACGAAATCCGATAAGGGCGATTCGATATTTCAGGATAATTGATTCGATGCGAATAATGGGAGGGCTTTCTAGACCGTTGAAAATTCCAGGTTTAAAATGTTACAGGCATTGTTGCATTATTCATCGAGGAAAATGCGATGAACGCGGGAAACGCGTAGTCTAATTTCAAAGAGCAAATATCTGCAGCTACGATCGAAGTTTCATCTTTTTGAAGAAACACTTTCATGTCGTAGAGGAGAGGTCAGAAAGTGGAGAGTGGCTGCGCATGAGCGGGCGTAGAGAATATTTTTTCAGACTGCTGTTGTTATCGCTAGGCGAATTAACTTTTTAATCGCCGCGTGATAAAAGAAGATAACGATGGATAAATTAAAATCTGCATTTTAACAGGTTATGAAATGACGTTGCTAATGAACAAGTTTGTATCTTATAAATATTGAAAATCGATAAACGCAGAGGCAGAAATGATACAACTTTCATTTTTTTTCTCACTTTCTCTCGAACAAAACGTATGCGGCGAAACCGACGAGTCTGTTCGATTTCGTCGGCACAAAGGGTGTATGATTGTGTTTGGTGGTTCGCTATAAATTGGTTACAACTACCTTTAAATATACCAGCATCGAAACATCGTCGATCGTTATACAATTCTCGAGTCGTATAGGAAATGCATATGAAGTCTATTATACTGGGCTTCCTCTATTACACTAGGCATCCTTTATGGTACGAATTTTCATATTTTCTTCATAGTTTGCAGCATGAAAATTTAATGCAGTCATTTCGAATTGGCTGCGAGGTGAAGAGGTGTATCATTTTAATTCGAAACGTTACATTTTTCAGTTAACAGGAACGTTGCTGAACCAGGATGCTTTAATTTTTCCATAATGAAATGTTGCTTCTTATTTTTGCCTCCTTTTAATTAAATTTTATTATTCTGTAACGAGGCGTCACTCGATTCCGTTCGTTGAAGCTGCACACCTCTACCTCTCGCACTTCCGGCTTGTGAGCGAATTTTTTCTCTCTTGTGTTGTTTAACGGGTGTTTATTAACATTCACTTGAGCTTCGCTGTTCGTTTTCAGCGTCACCTTAAAGTTCTCTCGAGATCTCGTCGTTCTGCTCCCAGCGGTTATGAGTACAAACTGCTCCTTCTTTTATTCTTCAGTTCCTTGAAAATCGAATAAATTCGCTATTTTTCCACCTCATCCGTTTCATAAATACAGAATACACCATGGTTCTTATTTTTATTTACATGACTGGCTACCTGGCCGTGTCAAGCGTCGACGGTTACACGAAAAATCGTCCAACAGAGGACGAGTCTTCCACCAGAAGAGATGCTTCCGCGTTTATGGAATATCTGAAGCATCGTTCACGAGTTAATGAGTGTGAACGAGAAATTTCTGTGTCGCTCTTCTTCATACTTTTTTTTTTCACTCCGTCTTAATTAATGATTAATTGACACTATCGTAGCGTCTCGTCTTCTTTGATATACTACGTGAAATATCTTTCCGTTTGAACAGGAAAATCGTGGACGGTGACACCTGATCCGCGCTCTTATTTGTAAATATTTTTGTCTAATGAATAAAAAAGAAGACACGTTAATATATTGCATGTTAATGCAATGAAATTGGAAATTCTTCTCGGAAGCGCGACTAAAAACATTTCCAAACACCAACGTAGTAGAAATTACGACACTGGGTTTGATCTGCAACGACTACAGTCGCAACAAATCGAGGAAGCTTTTCCATCAGGAAATTGCAATTTCTTCGTTCTGGAATTTCCGTTGACCCGAAACACGAATTCTTTCAAAGCTCCGTTTCATAATGAAATCGATAGCTCGATCCCAATTGTTTTACACGACGCCCCACGAGTTACAAAGTAAATTCCTAAAACGCTACGCGAGAGGGAATATTTTAAAAACCTAGCAGCCAACTTAATTTATCCTTTGCGAAATATTGCCAGCGTGCTTTTTAAGTAACGTAGGGAAACAGAGAGGGAGAGAGGGAGAGAGAGAATACGAGCAGGGGCGAAAAAATAGATAAATGCATCTAACAGAAATATGGAACTATTTCAAAGTCAGTTTACCAAAATATGTACGTATCAGAGAATCCGTAATTTTTTTCTCGTTTGCCATTTTAATCGATTTCAGTCTTTCAGAAATTACATTTACGTCGTCTGATATGGACACGCAAACGTACTGAAATTTTCAACCGGATAAACATTGTTTTTATCATATCAACAAGTTTTTACTAGATCGTGGCATTGCTTCGATTTTGTCATTATCACCCCCCCCCCCCAACTTGAGTTGGTCGCTTCATGAAAAATGGAGGTTCTAAACTGTTTGTCCGGAAGTAAGTCGTGACAAATTATCGCGTTCACTGTTCACAGTAGCGTTATCTACGCGTATTTACGTGCACCTTCTGGCCAGAAATTGATGTTTCCTCGCGGTGAAAATTAATGGAAATTTAATATCAATCCCCCGGTTGTACGCGAATAATAGAGCCGATATTCGCGTGGGAACGTCGCGAAAAGTATCCGCGTAATCGAGCGTCTACATTAGACGATATCAATTGGAAATTTCTGCGAAATAACGAAAATTCTCGTTAATTTATATGCGCGATTTCCCTGACTGTGTTTATACGAGAATATAAACGTTTCCAATTTAACTATATAATTATAAAAATCGTTCTCTAGGGATCGCTCGACGGTGCCGACATTTTTCTTTTCTGCGCAAATCGTAATTAAAATTGAAATGCGATTCGACTAATTTCAATGGGAAAGTTAATTATCCACGAACAGCTAGGACGAGGAAAACGAAAAAGCTGGAAGCCTTCACGTGCAAAAGGAGGTCAACGTGGTATTACAATAATCATATGCTAACTCAACTAGTTTGCCGTTATATTACATTCATTACCATCGGACTTTCGTGTAGTTATTAACTTCAACCTGTGTAATTTAATAAAATTCACGTTCAGTAAAGAGTTCATTTGCAAAGCAGCGTATTTGACGTGTTCCTTTATACAGAAGAATTTTATACAGCCAGTGCGCTGGGCACAAAAGTTTGTTCCTTTACGCGAATAAAGTACATAATTTTCATACCATGATTCCTTTTTCATCTCTCTGTTTTATTCAATTTTAGACGAGGTTTTCCTCGAACGCGTCACGATATCGTGGCCAACCAGTGGGTTATGAAAATTGTTGAAATATTTACGCTATGGAATTACGTATGTTCCCTACGTACGAATCTCCCGATACGTATACGTGTTCCACGTTCGCTGAGAAGCTTTAAAAGAAAAAGAAAAAAAGAGGAAAAAAGAGGACGTCGGAAAAAGAAAAAAGTGGAAAAGGCTAGGCGAGAGTGGAATAGCAACACCTCCACGTCCGATCTGCAGAATATCCGAGTGCACGCGTTTTAAGCACTGCCCATAAAAATATTAATAAAAACTCGAATACTACTTTGAATATCAACGAGATTGCGTCAGCAAGAGTAACTGGGTGGAGAAGCTTGGACGTTAAAAACTGTAACCCGCATTACACCTACCATTACTTTGTAGCGAGATTAAACGTTGAGGTTTGAATATTTAATTGAACAAGTAGTGAGGAACGGCATTGCACCGACGATAGACATTCGCGGAGTAATAAAGCGTGCTTCTTATTGAGCTCGTAAAATTTCTGCATTTATGGCTAGCGTGCTTCGTGTTTAGTTTATAATATAGGCAAGTTTCTGGAAAAGTATGTGTACGATTGTACAATTTTTGTTACTTTTAATTTTGCTCTTGTTTGAGGAAAATTGTTGGTCACTTAATTGCCAGTCTGGTATATTGATTGATATCACTGAAAATTAGAGAAAGAATAAATGGTTTTATATATCGGCAAATATTTCTAAATCTAATTGAATTACGCAAATAGTTGTAACAATTCGAGTTTCGTGAAGATTTTTAAAAGTTATCAGATTTTGATATTGGAGAGATTGTTGTTACCGGTAAAAGCTACGAGTTAGCAGTGAAAGCTCTACTACTTCCCTTACGACTATGATCAAAGTACGATCACCAAAGTCGTACAATTTTACTGTCTTTCGAAATGTTACCAATTCAGCATATGGCTCCAAATAGGTACCGGAAGTAGCAATAGTGATCCCAGTAGATGCATCTTGTCCGCGATAATAATACATAAATGATTAAGAAGTAAACTCGCGAAAAATAACAATAATTCTCCTTTAAAACGTAAATGTAGCTTTAGTTTACATAAAATTTATAAATCATTATTACCAATAGTTGTGAGTAATCGTTAAGAATATTAATTGGTAAAAAAAATTGCGAAAATCGCTAAATTACGGCCAATTTTAACGAAAAATCAATTTAAAATTTAAGCGCAAGGGTGGGGAGCCATGGGTATATAAGGAGGGCACTTCCGCTGTTTTAATCAGTTGCTCGATAGACGCGGTACCGATCGGAGCTCCTCTTGGGCCTAGTTCAGGAAGATGGACCATGATCAACGTGTTATGATGGTGGTGGGGGACCACGAAGAGGGTGCTGCCCTCCATGGTGGCGGACACTGGTCAGCCTGATGATCCCTTGGTAGGTGACAGTGGTCAAGCGAGCTGAGTCGATGGTGGTGGATCACGGAGAGGCTGCTGAGCCCCATGATAGTGGACACTGGTCATCGCGATAACCCCTTGGTAATGGAAAGTGGTCAGCGAGCTGAGTCGATACTGGAGGATTACGGAGAGGGTGCTGCCTGCTTAGTAGTGGACAATGGTCAGCTAGCTGAGTCGATGGTAGAGGATCATGGAGAGGATGCTAGCCGCTGATGACGTCACTTGTCTGCGAACGGTGAGTTTGTACAAACCGAATTTTTAATTAGAGGTGGTGGGGTAGATGAGGTAGCAGTAGTAGTAATTTTGATATATACTTGAACAAACTGGAGGGCTATCAGCTAGCGCATTCGACTGAATGCTAGCATATATAGCCCTCCTATTTTATATAATTGTAATCGTTCTTTTTATTAGTTTATCGGTTTAAAAAATGAGAGATTGTTATGTGTTGAGAATAGTTTCGCGATTGAATGACTAGTGTATATCGCGAACACTCTTGGGATTGAACGATTAGTTTTATTACTTTTATTAGTTTTATGATTTATTATTTGTTTTTCTTATTTTTCAATTTTAATTTTCTTTTTGCTACCAAACTTTTGTATTTGAAGAATTTAGCTTTTTGCAATTATTACCGAATTTTTGACGCCGAATTTTTGTCTCCGAATTCTTGACATATTACTGAAATATTTTTGGACTTCAGAGAATTGAAAGTCCACACCTATTATATGTTAGATTTATAATAAAAATAGTTTATTAAAGTAACGATATAACAAAATAAAAATAGTGTATTAGAGTAACGATAAAAGAATTCCTAATAAGTTGCGTGCGTAAGCAAATAGCCGTGCTGCGCACCGTATCCATTTGGCATTACACAAGTTTAAGAGAAAAGTTGAATGAAATCTTGGTACCTCAGTGCCGAGGCTGCATATAATGGAAGGGTGGATGGGATTTGTGTTTGGGGATAGGTCCCTGCGTACTCATCTCTAAACGTGGAGGCAAGTATGCAGGGACCTAATTCCTTGATAACGTTTTTGAAAGACCGGTCTTTCTAAAACGATATCGAGTAACATTAGATTTAAGACTTAGATTTAAGAGTTAAATTTAAGAGTCAGATTCAAGAGTCAGATTTAAGTTATTTGCGTAAGGATATCAATGTTCGTTGCGATGTTCTTGTCAAGTGTCGATATTATTCCATTATTCCATATTCTGTTTTATTTCGCATCTCTTTTCGTTCGAATTCTTACTCTGTCATTCTTCGTTGGTATCTGATCTCGCTCCTTTATCTCGTACTTCAGATTTCTGTGAAAATAAATCAAATTTCTGCGTTACTCGTGGGATCGCCGAGGGATGAGAATACATCTTTAGTTAGAATTAATCTAGATTTATATGCTAAATAAAATAAATAATCTTACCCAAAGTAAACACAACCTATCCCTATTTTCCTTATACTTCTCGTTTAAGAAAACAGAATTACTAATTGATCTAGTGCAAATCAATTCATATTTGCTTGGTATTAATAAATCATTTAGCTGCGCATTCGCTTGCATGCATCGCATGCTGCATGTAAGTAAGGGTCCCTGCGCAGTCACCTCCACGTGGTGGACCTGGGCCCTTGGTAACGTTTTCGAGAGACTGCTCTCTCGAAAACGATATCAAGCTAAGGACTACGCGCGTAGACATAAGTATTGTTGTAAACTCGGTGCTAGAAGTACCAAACTAGTTAGAAGACCATGCTTCGTAACTTCTGATAAAGCTAGATAGATTTTCCACTTGTACAAAGATTACATAGATTTACCTTTAACAATTTTCCATGATGCTCATTCATTCTATTATTTCATTAACTTTACGCGAGATTAGAATAATTTAATTACTGGTACTTTTAGCACCGAATATTTTGCAATACAATTTAAATTTTCCAAGTCCTTTTCAGGACGTTGAAACTTTAAATTGGACAGCAAATAGTTTAGTTTAAGTTAATTTATAAGATCATATTTGTACTCATATAATGTAAATTTATAATTGTGCGAGCCTTTCCCTCTTATCCTGACTCATTTAAGTTAATTTTTACTATTATATTTGTACACTTGTGTAATGTAAATTTGTAATTGTGTAACCCTTTCCCTCTTATCCTGACTTCTCTCACTTATCACAACCGAGCGTAGTTATTCTCGCTTTAATTAGTTCGTAAGAATGGTATCCCAGTTCATTGGGTACTAACAGATTCTTCGATATGTGGTAGAATAGTTGTTTCGAAACCGGTATCTCGCATTTCTTTGTTGTCAGCGATAAAATCATTCATTTTCTATTCATATTCTATTCATAAAAACACGTCGGTCAAAACTCAGGGGCTCGTTTAAGAGAATCCTGCATAATCTATGGCAATTTCTATCTCTTTGTGGTATTTGTTCTCGAAAGAGATTGGTCTGATTGTTGGAAATTCACTCCATTCCTAATTTATTTTAATTTCTACGTTCATCGTTGGAACGTCGTTGGATACGTCTCTGAACGTAAAGTTTAATCAATGATTTTATATTTACCTATTTTGTGATCGCAAAGTGGTTTCATTATTCTTTTTACATTTGGAAATAAGAAAATGGTATTTTCGGTGAATATAACGTTGGAGATATCACTATGGTATTGTTTTACGTCAAAAAGTCTCCATTTCCACAATCTTTAAGATTCTTTCCAATTGCTTCACGCAAACAGGCTATACGAAATTCTATTAGGAGAATCACTATTAAGAGAATCTTGAAATTGGACGTATTTTCTCCGTTCTTGTCAAAAATTCATTGGTTTTGGGGCGAATTTCAACAACTTCACCAACTTCGTCGAGAATAATACCCCTAATCCTTTCCACTTCCTTTGTTATCAAATTTATATGATTACTATGATGAAATTGTTATGACTATTGTAATGAAATTGTTATGATTATTGCAATGAAATTGTTATGATTACTGTACCAAACTTTGTATATGTATTGTACTGATTATTGTAATAAAATTGTACGGAAACACATTCTTCTTATTCAGAGGGAAACACATTCTTCTTATTCAGAGGGAAACACACACTTTGATTTATTCCGTTTAATTTTGAGTCGTTTTAAAGTAGAATAATAGAATTTAAAGTATCCTTTCGTATTGCTTTTTGTGCAATACTTTAACTTTTGTAAAATAGAATCATCGTATAATCATTCTATAATAATGTTTCTCTCTGAATAAGAAAGTGTTTCCTTTTGCGATTCGTAAAGTCCATACTGCAATTTCTAGAATTCTTTGGTAGATTTTAGAAAATGTATTATGGATCTCGGTTTTTTAACTGAAATAGAGTCAGATCTCGGTACCTTCTGTAACGAGATCGTAAATATGTAATGGAGAGTGGATGGGATTTGGGTTTAGGGGTGGGTCCTTGCGTAGTCACCTCCACGGGGTGGACCTGGGCCCTTGGTAACGTTTTCGAGAGATTGCCTTCTCGAAAACGATATCAAGCTAAGGACTACGCGCGTAGACATAAGTATAATTGTAAACTTGACGCTAGAAATACCAAGCTGATCAAAAGATCGTGGTTCGTAGCTTCTAATAAAGATAGTTTGATTTTTCATTTGTATAAAGATTTCATAGATTCACTTTTAACAATTTTTTATTATTTCATTAATTTCGTTAGAGATTAGAATAATTTAATCACTGGTACTTCTAGCGTCGAGTCTTTTTCAGTACAATTGAAATTTCCAAGTCCTTCTCAGGACTTGGAAACTTTAAATTGGACTGCGAATAGTTTAGTTTAAGTTAATTATTGCCATCCAATTTGTACATTCATGTAATGTAATTTTAATAAGATAATCATCCCCTTTTATCCCGATTTCCCCCGTTTTTATTATTAATTATATATGGTGACTTCTATCTCGCTATGGTGTCCCTTCGATGAAGGGTTGTTTGATCGTTCGACGTCTGATGGTTTGACGTTTGAAGGTTTGATGGTTTGATGTTTGATGGCTTGATGTTTGATGGCTTGATGTTTGATGGCTTGATGTTTGATGGTTTGATGTTTGATGGTTTGATGATCGATGGTTTGATGATCGATGGTTTGATATTTGATGGTTAGAAAATCACTTTCTTTCTGGTTTATTCTGGTTTACTTAAATCTCTGTTCGCCGTTGGAACGCCGTTGGATCGCCGCTGGATCGCTGACGGATGCGTGCGTTTTTAGTCATAAGTACTTGTATATTGTATATCTCTGTAATTTAATTGTAATCGTATTGTAAAGAAATACGTTTTCTTACCCGGAGAGAGAAATAACTGCTCCCCTTTCTTGCACCCCTCGTTTATCAAGACAGAACTTTTAATTTTTCTCGCGTAAATTAGTTCGCGTTTATTTGCTCGAGCACTCTAACTTTATGCTTCGTAAGATCGCTTCACGTAGATTTCCTCTTTTTTTCTTCTTCCTTTTTTCCCTTTCCTTTTTTTCTCCTTCGCTCGAGATTTAGATTATAATCGTCACGCAGGGAAACAGTTGCGACTCAATCAAACCGATGCGTGTTTGTCGTGGCCACCTGGATCTTCACGGGTTCAGCCGTGGACGCGCTCACGATGGAGCGGGCTGAGTGGTTCCCAACCCGAGGCGCTGGGGTCTGACCTGCTGTAAGACGGATTCGGGCGGTTCCACGAGGTTCGTCTCTATCGCAGAGCAATCCTAGAGTTGGGCCTCGCTGGGGTTCAGATGGACATCTCACTCACCGTCGGGGAGAGCGCGGTTGCGATTGTTTCGACGTAAGACGTGGCATAAAACTTGCTCGCGATTCGCGTCGGGTACGGTTTGCCAAATGGCTAACGCGGAAGCATCGGATTGGAATGCTCTTTAATATAATAGTAGAATTTAGAGTATCGTACCGTAGAACCTTTTGCGAGACACTTTCGTTTGTCGAAAGTGTTGGAAGAGTCACTTAATAAATCTCTCTTCGGGTAAGACAGTGGTATTTCTCGTCACCCCTTTCGTAAAGTCCATACTGCAGTTTCTAAATATCTGATAGATTTTAGGAAATGTATTATGGATTTCGCGTGTATTAAATTCAAGTAGAGTCAGATCTCGGTACCTTCTGTACCGAGATCGTAAATATATAATGGAGGGTGGATGGGATTAGGGTTTAGGGATGGGTTCCTGCGTAGTCACCTCCACGGGGTGGACCTGGGCCCTTGGTAACGTTTTCGAGAGACCGGCCTCCCGAAAACGATATCATGCTAAGGACTACGCACGTAGATTATATAATTAGTGTAATTAGGGAATAAGATATAGTTTAAGTTAATTTTTGCGTTCGCCGCTGGATCGCCGCTGGACCGCCGTTGGATGACTTGATATAACTTGTTAAATTTATCGTGCCTCATCGAAGGAGGGTTGTTTGATTCTTTAATGTTCGATGGGTAGGTGATTGATGTTCGGAAATCCGCTTAGTTTTTGGTTTATTCTGATTTATTTTAACCCCTCCCTTCGCCGCTGGAACGCGGCTGGATGTCGTGATATAACTTACTACATATTCTCCATTAATATAATTTAATTACGTTCCATCTTTGTTCCTTTCCCATGACTATTCTCATGCTAATCAATTCATTCGGTATTAGTAATCTATTCAGTGATCGGTAGATGAGTTATCTTAAGTATTGAAACTGAGAGCAGGTGTAGTTGAAATAGAAGTAATCATTCTGTGATTAAAGAAATATATGCGACGGTGGAAAATCAGGGAATTGTTTAAATAATCCGGCATCTCTCTCTCTCCATCTCTCTTTCTCTCTCTTTCTGTCTCCATGGTATCTTCCCTTGATCAAAGGTTGGCTCTTGATTTCAATAATTACAACAACAGAAAATTTAATTCTGTAGTCGCAAAGTGACTTCATTATTCTCTTTAAATTTGGAAATGAGGAAATGATATTTTCGGTGAATGCAGCGTTTGACGCATGGTATTGTTTTACGTAAAGAAATTGCCATTTCCACGTTTTCCAAGGTTCTTTCCAATTGTTTCACGCAAATAGGCTGTACGAAATTATAATTGAGAATGATTATTAGGGAATCGTGAAATTTGACGTATTTTCTCCGTTCTTGTCAAAAATTCAATGGTTTTGAGTCGAATTTCAACCAATCCTTTTCATTTCCATTCTGTTATCCAATTTTTGTGATTTCTATAATAAAATTCCTGTGATGTCAATAAATAATTTCAACAGATATTTCTACGTTCGCCGTTGGATCGCCGCTGGATGCGTATATTATTAGTCATAGATAATAGTAATTATAATTAGATAATAGTAATTGTGATAATAATTGTAATGAAATTGTAAGGGAGTATGTACATTGTCTTATCAAGAGCGAAACCATAGAATTTTTCCTCAAAATCCCCGTTTTATCGAAATTGAATATAATTATTCTTAGTCTCCATTTGCACACTACTGATGTTTATCAGTAATAGTTTTATTACTCTGCGTACTCGCTGGCATGCATCGCATGTGGCAAGCAAGTAGTGAGCACGCTAACTTAATGTTACACGTAAGTCGCTGCCATGAGTAGCTCCATGGGTCGAAAAGACCGTGGTTTGGAAAGTGGACAGCGCCGGAAACATTTAGTTAGCAAATCTACGTGATTACGTAGTACCACGTGAGTATGTAGAGTACCTTTGGTTACGTCGCGAATGTTATGTTCACTTTTCTCTTTGATTTATTACTTATCACAAGTTTGTCCAACTTTAATTACCTTTTTAATTTCTTTTTTTCAGAATAGAGTATAATAGAGTTTAGTGTTTATCGCATCGTAATCCCTTTTGAGAAACGCTTTAATGTTTCTAAAGTGTCGATAAAGAGACTTTGTAAATTACTCTCTGGATAAGAACATGATATATACTTCCAGTCCCTTCTTCCCTTTCGCGATTCGTAAAGTCCACGTTGCAATTTCTAAGAAAATGTACCATGGATTTGGCGTGTATTGAATTCAAGTAGAGTTGGATCTCGGTACCTTCTGTACCGAGATCGTCAACATGTAATGGAGGGTGGATGGGATTAGGGAAATATGGATGTGTTCCTGCGTAGTCACCTCCTCGTTGGTGGACCTGGGTACTTGGTAACGTTTTCGAGATCCTGGTCTCTGAAAGACGATATCATGCTAAGGACTGCGCTTGTAGACATAAGTATTGTAGTAAACTTGATGCTAGATGTACCAAACTAGTTAAAAGATGGTGGTCGTAGCTTTTGATAGAGATAGATAGATTTTTCACTTGATCAAAGGTTTCATAGATTTACTTTCAACAATTTTCTATGATACTCATTCATTCCATTATTTCATTAACTTTGCGCGAGATTAGAATAACTGGATTACTGGTATTTTTAGCATCGAGTATTTTGCAGTACAATTTGAATTATCTAAGTCCTTTTCAGGACTTGGAAATTCTATTTACGTTGTACTTCAGGTAATAGTTGAAGCCATAATTTAAATTAAGTTAAGTAAAATTTTACTCTCGTGGCATCAACCTGGAACCGTCGAAGAATTATACTTTCTCTCTGGTCTTTTTGGATTTTAATTTAAATCAAATCTTTATCTGGCAAGAGGTTTTATGTCTGCAATAATTCACATTTTATGAGCTTTGGAAAATTTTTAATTCGGTCCTCCCTTTTGCGTAAAATATATCCACGAATCTTGCAAGAACTGCTACTTTATCAATTTCGAATCCTATATTGTACAGGGTGTAAAAATTTGTACGCGATCAATATTTCGGACAGTAATGGTCATAAAATTCCATTAGATCAGTGGCCTATCTTGTAGCTCGTCGGTACTAGGATAAATCGAGACGAAGTTGTCGACTTGAGCTTGCAGAGTATCACGAGCTTACCGACAGGCGATACTTGAGCTTGCAGTGCACCGTGGAAAGCTTCACGACACCTCCGTATCGACTCGTCTCGATGCCTGCATGTTATCTATGCGGGATTCTAGATTTCTTCAGAAGCAAATTTCTTTGTAGATACAATCGCAGCACGGAGCAGAAAATCTCCTTACCGATATTCAATCAAATAGCGTATATGTTGCAAGTGTATTATATTCGTACAAGAATTCAATTAGTCGATCAGAAATCGTTAGAACCGCGCAACAAGCAAAGACAGAGAATCTCGCGAATTTTTTGAAACATTCGCGACATCAATCTCGAAATTTGTATTAGCATTGCATTCTCATACAGCAACTTATAAAAGGAATTCAGTAATTCAATACTTCTGCCAGAGTTTTTCATTTAGAAACGCTATGTCCGCTCTGCCTCATCTTTGCAGTGTTTGCACGTTTCGTTCGCCTGCTTTCGCATTCGTGCTGCGGTGAAATTGTCAGTATCGCGACGTGATCTCGCGGAAACACATGAATAATGTCAACTTTCAATGCGAATTCGCTTTCACCGAGTGTCGGGCTATTGCTACGGACATCAAATTTTAATATCCGCACTTTACTTTACCGCCGAGTGCATGGGAAGTTGTGTTCTTTTCATTGGAATTTTTATGCCTCGTAATGGTCCAGCCGCTAGCGACTGAATGTCTTCTCTAGTTAAGACATGATCTACTCTGGGGAATGGAGTTCCCCTAGCCTGTATAATGGAAGCAAACGAAACGTCAAGTATTCTTCGTTACACGGAAATCTAACAATGGCGAAGGGTAGGAAAGATGCTTTCATTCGGATGAGGCGGTCTTCTATACACGCGTTATTACATCTTTTTTGTACGTAAAAGGATGAGGCTGTATTGTTCTGTTTTGTTGCATCTCGATGGGTATTTAAAAGCAGTGTTGCATGTTTTTGGTGTAGATTCTGATTGTTTCGGAACAAGGGAAATCCTAATTACCTATTTTTGTAGGAGAGTGCAGTATCGTGATATAACGCACGTCTATCACGAATGCAAACTATCTCACGGTAAACTAGCAGTGTGATAGCTCTGCATTTACGATTTCCTTTTCGAGGAAATTGAATTCTATAGAGCTTATCGTTTCAGAATTGTCTAGTGCCGCTTCTTGTTATATTATATCTTAATTTTTATTCTAATTGAAAGGCAAATATGACAACTACTAGAAAACTTTGGAGAACGTGTATTAATGTTAGAATCATTTTGAAGTTTCGACATTTAGATTAGCGATGTTAACTATTCAGTTGATCTTCATTGTATTTGTGACACAGTAATAATTCAGTAGTTGCGTACGTTAACAATTTTAAACACCAAATTACTTTGTGAAAATGGTTCGATTAAAGAAACTTCGCTCGACACACGATAGGCTTTACAGCGAAGCAGTTTGCGCCCTCTGAATTGTGTTAATCAGAAACTTGATTGTAGGTCCAGCGCGCGTTTTCGCTGGAGCTCTCATTCACGTTAATTAAAATAGCTCTGCGCTAACAATTCGTTAACTGGTTTGCTTCAATGCCCTGCGAAATTACCCACTAGCAAAAACGTAATCCGTGTGTTGATTCCATTCAAAGGAAGCAAATTAGATTAAATATCCAGGATTTGAATCTCTGGGGACACGTAAACCGTATGCTGAAATTAATTCATAATTATGTAATGGTCGCTAGGTCATAGATGTTTCTATTGAAGTCTCATTTTCGAAGCGTTGAGCTCGTTAGGCATTGCATATTTTTGGAACCTGAAGTAGAAATACAAATTTTTCTTCTCCGTTCCGAGCGGAGTTTTGTGTAACTTTCCGTTCGATATCCCAACAGAGTATACTCTTCTTTCTTCAAGGGGTACAATTTTTCATCACCACTGAATCGCTATAGAGGCTCATGTTCACTGTCGAAAGAAACGGTCCTAGAATCTATCAAACCTGGTCGCGCATCGATAATCGTGTAGAAAGGATAAATTAACATCTGGCACTGGCCAAATATCTAGGTCGAGAATTTACTGAAGAATCATTAGAGAGAAAAAACGACAATACGAATCTCCGACACAATGTATACAATGTATTCACACTCGCTTCGAAATGAGAAAGGGTGATAAAATGAAATACAAGAAGTAAAAGCAACGGTTCGGTATTTCCACAGACGAATTCGTTACGTCAAAGAACGCGATGTAACCGATGTAAAATTCGACGAAGTTCAAGTACGCGTGACGAGGCTTCTTTTATTATACTACGTTCGTTCTTTGATTTGAAGGTTGATGAAACTTCCTGTCGGGTTGATTCATTTGGTAAACATGAACCTGGCACTTCGTGGAGAATAATAGATTAACATGACTCGTGACAGAGAGGAGAGAACGGAAAAGTTGGAAGAAAGTTGCCGCAATTTCATCTAGCACCGCGCCGCGTAAGTTCGTTACACGAGCGGAATTTTCCATATAAAGCATCGCGCACGCTGAACATCTTATCGCTTCTTTGAGCTATCGCTGTGAGATTCCCCTAGCCTTCAAAGCAGTTAAAATTTTCACAGTTTCAGTGGAATCGTGCCCACAGCGTGACCTACATTCGCGGAATTTCATTTTTCTCCCTATAATGTGAATGCATGTGATTGTATTGTTGGATTGAAAAATTCAGAGTACGCAATGGTTCCGTAGACCTCCGTGAGATGTTCGCGAAGTTTCACATTGTCAATTTCACTTGTCGTATCTTGGAAATGAACGAACTTAAGCAAATCGAACATTCTCTTTATCTCTCAAAAAGAATGAAGTCGGCAAATAAGCGGTGTTCTTTCCATTTTTCTGATCTTCGCAAATAATTAGTAACAATGTGGTGAAACGGAACATCTTTTTCCTTTAAAGAGAAATTCAATTTTCTTAGTCGTTTAACTCGAATTGTTTCTCTAATCAAAAACGTATTAAACACGTTGACAGTTGCTCGCGGGTATTGCTGAAACTCGTACGAATTTACATTTCCGACGCGCGAATGCATCGCACTCGTCAATCATAACATCAATCTACAACATCGGACACCGACGACCATTGAATTATCAGCCTTCAGCTAATCAACTGACAAAACAATACGTACCTTTGATAAAGTCCACAGCCATTCCCAAGCCGTACGTATCCTTGTCGTAATCGTCGAGAATGTAGGCGCCGATCTTAACACCGGGTACAATTCCACGATCGTTGAGCCTGTCCAGAGTGTAAAGCATCACCTCGAGCGCTTGAACGTCACGTTGCGGCATCACTGGCCCGCAGGTGATGGTATCCTTCCTCTCATGGACCATCATTAGACGACTCAACACTAGATTATACTCGACCATCGCGCTGTGCTTAACTGGCCACTGATTCGGCGGTTCCAGCTCATACGACGAGTTGTTCGTCGTTTGCGAGGACGCCTCGTCCATGGTAACGGTTCATGGTCAGAAGAAGTGGCGATCATGTCAAAAGTGAACAAAAATTGGTTCACGTCGTTAATCAATCCGATGGTCGACGTTTCGGCGGTAACTGGAAGTTGTTCCCTCTCTGTAGACGAAAGCGCGAGATTTTCGTTAAGGTAGTTGTCCAGAGAACCATTCGTACTTTTCAAACGGGAGCGAAACCTTTGATCAATCCTGCACTCTGGAGACGAATTCTAGTGGACGTGTCAACGAGACTCTTAGCCCCCCGGGAGCATCGTTGCTGGCATTCGCTTGGACGTATTCCATTTGCATGGTCGAGGCGGTTCTTCGTTGGACCTCGTCCTTGACCCACGTCGGCGTAGAAGTTCGTCCCGACACCGGGCCTCCGACCTTCATAGATGAATCAAGTTTCAGGCTCGTCGATGTCGAAGTTTGCACCGTGGACGACCTGGACTTTCGTTCTCTCGTAGGATGATCGATCACCGGGATGGGCATCGTGCTCAAGGAGTTAAACCCGTCGGACGGATTAACTTCATTCACCGTTCCATTATCCAACGAGCGGGTTTGAGCCCTCTCATTTTTCGAGCTAAACCCGACGGACGGTTCATCAGGCTTAATGTCGCAGTCATGTTTGAATATTTCGATTCAACGACTCTGTCGCCCTTGAACCGACGGGTTGCCGTTTCTTCGAAACCATTAGAGGATCGTTAAACGTTACTTCATCATCTTCTGTCAAACCATCCGTAGCTGTATCGAACCGTTCCGCCTGGTCGTCGATTTTCCTATTTATCGTCCCAATTGTTTGGATAACGGCTTTTCTAGACGCGGATGGTCGTTCAGAAGGGGTTAAAGGAAGCTTCGATTTCGAATATTTCGTTTTATTCACGAGCGATTGCTTATGGTTCGCGTTTGTTTTGATATCCTTCGTAATCTTCCGCTCTTGCTCAGTCGAAGGTGAGTTCCTGAACGTATCGTCGGAATTTCCCTCGCCGAATTCAGGAAGGCCACTGTTCTCCGACGTATAGCCCCTTTCGGTTAGACAGTTCATATCGTTTCTTAGGTACGGGGCACTCCTTGGCGCCGCAACAGAGCTATGCTCGGAGTTCACGAGGACGCCGTCAGACTCCTTTGTCACGTTACTTTGCGCAGAAGCCTCTTCCGTTGTCGCTTTATTCGCCTCTTCTTTAGCCTTATCAATCTCGCTCCGCGGAGCGTCTAATTCCATATCTTGCGACGAATCCGCGCTCAAATTGAGTCTTATCGAGATCACATCGTTACTTAGACTTGAAACGTTTTCCGGTAACTGTGCATTGTCATTTCAACGTCGAATTCGGTTTGCCATTTAACATCGAGCTATCCGATAGCAGTGAATCGTTCTCACTCACCACATCTGGTGCTTCGAGTGTTACTCTGTTAACTCATCCTGTGCTTCCGTCGTGACTTGTTGAACTGAATTCATTGCTCAATGTTAAAGTACTCAAATTTAACGTCGAATCATTCCACTGCTGTACGTGTGCTGCAGCATCTCGATCGTCCAGTGAGTTATACTTAACGTTCTCTGAAATGAAGTCGATCTCCAATTCTGTCTCAACAATTTTCGCATCGTTATCCAAAAAATCATTTGTCGTTTCGTTGAAAGTAACATTCAATGAAGTTCCATCGTATTGCGACGAATGCAACGTGACCGCGTCGCTAGACGGAATAATATTTCTCTTCTCGCGGATCGAAAAATTTCCACGGGTTCTCCTGTCTGCCTCATCTTCGCTTCCATTTGTTGATATCTGTTTCACGGAGATTCCATTCAACTGGCGCGTATACTCCATCTCTCTCCGAATCAACGTTGATTTACGAGACGTCGACGTTCACCAGGAACCTTCGAACTCTGAAGAATGAGGAGTCCTCCCTTCTGTCTTGATTGCTTTGACTCTTTTGCCTCGCGGCTCGCAATTCGAGGATCCCGAATTCTGGCAGAGGTACGACCACTCCAGATTTATTACATCACCAAAATCGAACGACCTCGGCTCTTCGTCAAGTTTTATTCCCGAATTTTAATGGACCTTCTGCTCATCAACTGATACATGGAATTATCATGCCCGTCGACTTCTATTTCCGATTTCCCTTTTGGTATCAATTCTCCGTCGAACAGTTCACTAATAGAAGCGGAAGATTTAGGAGTTTCAATGAAATATCGTTTCTGGATGTATCCTTTGGGCTCAACATCTCGCGTATCTTTCTTACCTTTCGTAGATGCTCGTCTCTTCGCGTCTTTTAATCTTTTTCGACCCGTCAGCGTTTTCAATTTCAACCGTCCAATCCTTAATAGTTGATTAATAGAGGTGGAAGACTGGGCGGAATCGATTAAATATTGCTCAACCGAGCCTTCCGACGGCTTCCTACCACTCAATCCCCCTGGATCCGCGAATTTCTCCGATTTCAATCCTGTTTCGAATGCTTTACCGATAGAAACAACGGATTCAGGAATCTCAGTCGAATGTCGCTTCCATTGCGGTTTCCTCGCCATCTCCCAAGCTCCGAGAACCCACGATACCGTCAGCCTGAAAATAGTCCATGGTCCTTTGACCGTCCACCCTATAGGATCTTTTCATCCGAAGACGTCGAAGCTCGCCACTGAATCCCCTTTGCCTTCTCACGTCCTTGTTCTCTCGTCTGAAAGCCTTTAGCGAGTCGTCATTGCACGAATCCACAACAACGTGACCGTAATCAACGGTCGCATCGCCGCCTCTCTAGCGACGTCTTTCATCGCGACACGGGAAACCCGGGAGGATAAGCGGGGCTCTTCCGGAATATTCACTGAACTCCCGGTGAATCCGGTCGATCCCCTCGCAGTTGGCCCGGCTCGGCGTTTATCGCGTCGTTCCTTGTGGCAGTCGTTCGACGGGTCGGGATCCGCGAGTCGACGATCGCTCGACCGGATCGATCGATCGTCATCTTCGTCGGTTTGATTCGCGCCCACCGCCTGGGCGGTTCGCCAGGAAATTGCTCTCGACGACTCCTCCGTGATGTCATTCTTGACGAGTGGACGGAATGTTTGCCGAGCGGTAGTTGATGGCAATGATAACTTTTAAGGGTGCCGGGATGACGGAGTATTTGAATGGCTTTGGAATTTCAGGGATGGTTCATTAGCGCCGCGAGCCCCGTAAGCGACTTCGGCGCGGTTAACCGACAGCTGGTTGTTACCATAATCGAGCGGATACCGTTCGCCCGCCAAACTGTTTCGAAGAATCGATAGCACCACTGACACGGCCAGTACGGCCAGCCAACAGTTGTTCCGCCGCACCACCTGCCTCCCGTGACAAACATGTCCTGGTCCTGCAAAAATACGCAGCGTCTCTGTGAATCCACCACATCGCATAATAAGACCTATCGATCTAGTAATCTTATGCTAATCGAGGAGAAACGTATCGAATATCGTTCTCTACGAGATGTACGTGTTTGTTGCACCGAGACGGTTCGAGGCAATTTGGTTGAAACTATTTGAATGGTACAAAAGGGTTAAATTTGATTCGCTCTGTTTGAGAGCGGTTTAATCTATTTGCAGAGGAATGGAAATGTTTGAAGATTAATTATTCATACGTATATTGTGTATGCAATCAACTTAGAGGTTAAGGGTTGAAGCTTTGTATTACAGATACGTGAAGTGCATTAATATCGTGGAGTTTATTTTGAGCTAAGTTATTAATCATGATGCAATAACGAACCAGTAAATATCTCTGCGAGTGTTGCACATTTTCGAAATTACAGAAGAATACCGCATAGTTGGAACTCCGAGCATTACACGTGCATAGTCAAAGCAGGAACTAACCTCGATCAAACATTGGCTATCAGTTAAGCGTGGAATATTACCACTAAATTTCTCGTATCCAAATCGAAGGAGCCAGTGGCCGCAACAGGCGCATACAGAGTCCTGGTGCACCGTTGTACATATTTTAGCATCGGTGTATTGATTAATTGTGTTCAATGCGTTCATATTAAATTCTCCATCACTTCTGATAGTACCTTCAAGTGACTGTAAAAGATTAATACCCTGGAAATCCATTTATTTGAACAGCGTCGGTGGAAATCTCGCTCGTGCGAATGCTTTTTGTAGCCATAATACGTTGATCCGATTACTCTTAGTACAAGCGTTTTCATTTGGTTGGCACGGAGCCAAACTGCGATTTGATCGAGAGTGATTTTCCTAGTTTCTATAAATCAGATTTATCGATCGCCTTTCTATAGACCGATACGATCAGCAGTATCGTTGATGGATCACCCTCGCGCAGTTAATCGAATGAAATTTTAATAATCCGAGAATATGATAGCTTAGGAACGAAGCTATCGCGATGTCGATATAATCTATACAATTGATGCAGAATTAATTACCACTCGGTTAACGCTATCTCGAAAGCCAATATAATCTCTTTAAGCGACATCTTATTGTTGCCAGGCCGCGCAGCGATCCCCTAGTCGCTCTTCCAGAAAATTAACCCCTCGCGCTATAACCGTTGTATCCTATCTAACCGTGGATCGTCGCGATTCAACGCGAGCATCCATTATTTTAACACTGCTTGCGCGTTAATTAGTCCGTTTCGAGGCATGGTCTTTCCTCTTTGTCCAATAAATTTCGCGCGGCTGCGAATCCTGAAGGAAAGCCTCGGAAACGAAGGTTATATTACTTGATCTCCTTTCCGTGCTCGTGTCCAGGTTTGACGCGTTCGTGGGCTAAATATCTGTCGGAACAATGGAGTTACCGGGCTTTAATAAGGCCGTTACTTTATCGAAGGGCTGCCGCGCTCGATAGGATTGAATCGTACGAAATGGACCCCGTTTCGCCCCGTCTCTCGGAGTAGGCACATGCCAGGTTTATTGTCAGATGTATCGACGGAAACGGTGATTTCGCGGGGACAGCGATAGGTTGGTAGGAATCGATCGAGCCCCGTTAAACGGTTATTGGACGATTTAGGTGAGGTAAGCATACTTCCTTGCAGAGCGTATTAAACTTGGTCTTCGATTCTCACGACACTTTCCAGCTTAAATTGACATTTTGAAGGTCTCAGATGTCTTTAATTCAATTATCTTCACGGGTAATTTCAACGGTAACTTTGATTTCCTAATATTCTCTTATCCGTGGGTGATAATTTGAATGGAATATCCGAAGGATTCATTTTTTATCTTTCAGTTGATGAAATCAGTAATTCACGTTGTAAGTAGTTCATTTCTGTTTTATCGCTTGACGAATTCACTAGAGAATTTGACGGTTTACGGAAAGGAACCAGCATTAGTAAGAAACTTGAAAATTTGTTTGAAAAGAGAGCAACAATAACTGGATATGGTGAATACTGGGTAGTACATATTACTATCTGGATGTGGATTTTGGGAGCGATGCCTTCATCAAGAGAAAATAAGAAGCCAATATTGAAGAGGAAGAGAATAAGAAGAACAGTATGCCGCGGGAAAAATTCAGGGATTCTTCCATTGTTCGTGTTTGAACATTTTTTTCATCTACCCCCGTATTTCGAGGTATAAAGTTAAACTGATAACAAATATTACATACAAGAATGCATGTTTTCGTGAAATTTTATCACGACAGTCTATCATTATCCTCAACAGC
The DNA here is from genome assembly GCA_963969225.1 of Xylocopa violacea. Lineage (NCBI taxonomy): Eukaryota > Metazoa > Arthropoda > Insecta > Hymenoptera > Apidae > Xylocopa > Xylocopa violacea. The sequence continues at coordinate 130,367 of CAXAJV010000263.1, read as the reverse complement.
GAAAATTAGTAGCCAATATTGTGTTCCGTTCCTTCTCAACCCCTGAAAGAGAAATTACACTTTCTAAAAGACATTAGACATCCTGTAGAATCCGCAACTGAAGGGGTTACCGTAAATACCTTTCGTGGTGTTAAAATTTGACACGCGTGTGACAGAGATAATCTGTCGTGAATTTATTCAAACGGAATCTGAATTGTCATCTTTTAATGATCGATCTCTTAATCGCGACCAGTAGAAGGAATTCAGCGCGAAGTGATCAGCAAATCCTCATTGTTGGATCGTTTAACTGGTGCATGTAATTACGACTGTATATTGTACATTTGTATCAGCTCCTCGCCCTAATTGGTCTGGTTCGAGCCGCTGACATCTGCATTGTCTATGACAACATATGTTGTCGTAACTTTCTCAATCGTATTCGGGATCCGTTCAATTATACAGGCTTGTATAAGGTACATGTGCGCGAAACAGATGGGTGTGATCACTCCTTGGTTCGATTGAGGAATCCGCGTGGCATTTTTCTAAGGATTTTAATCATTTCGACGAGTTCCATTACGGCGTTTCCACCTGGCATTCAAGTGCTACAAAATATTTTTCGTCAAGCGAATTCCACGGATACAATTTCGAACGTGATCGCGTACGTTCTTTCGTCCGCGAGAAGAAAGAACCCATAGAATGGAGTTCCGCGGCGACGCAGCATCCCCTGCAAGTCAAAAGGGGACCAAGGTGGGAACAAAGGGAATCCTTAATGGCACGCAAAGATCGTCTACTGGCAAATAATTGGAGACAAAAGTCTCCATTCCCGTGACGTGTAAAGTGGATTGATTATTCTTCTGACGATATATCTTTGTTCGATTATACGGAACTGCACTTTAGAAGAGGGAAGTTGTTTTTGTTCTCGATAGGTATCCCTCGTTTACTTTCGAGAACACTCGCTAATGGAGCGATTTTTCCATTTGATGGGTTTACATTGGTTCAGCGGCCGTGCTCCTTTTGTTTCACGAGCGACTTCGCGGCCGGCGCAAGGGTCTCCGCTTTAATCTCCCGCATAGACGGTGAGAATGGACCTTTAATCTTCTCCGAACGATCAGTGCTACCTCTTTTGAAAAGCAAGCAATGTATTGTTAATATTGGATGCTTTCCAACCGACCTTTTAAATCGGCGCTATCATTTAAATTCGCAGCTAGATTGGTCCGTGATTTGTTGGCGAGCTTAACTGCTCCCTTCTTTTTTTGTTTGTCCGCTACGATGTACCACTGTTGATAATCTGTGGCGAACGATGACTGGAATGTGATAAGAGGAATTTTTATCGGGAGCCAGCGAACGATTTTTTCCCAGGGAAAAGCTTCTATAAACACAGCAAGGTTTTATTTCTTACGAAACTTTAATGCTCTTATAATTTCTCTTAAAGTTTTTATTAAAACTCCATGAAGATTTAAGCCGAGTTTTTCCCCCCTCCGCCGATGGGAGGGATCGCGAGATTTTTATTAGAAATTTCGTAGACTGGCTGTAAGCAGCTTTCGTTGTACCTTGGATTTTCTTATCGTCGCGTATAGGAAATGATACCATGAACTATTTGAACTAGAAGTTCGTTGATACAGTTTTATAACCGCCTATAACGCCGTGTAATTGAGGAAGGGTAGCACGTTCGCGTAAGCACACACAACGCGATATAGGACACGAGGAATTCATTTTTCCATTTTCCGCATTGATTGGCAAAGCAGAAAGTCCAAGAAAAAGCGCGAGGTCCTAAGAGGCGACGTTCCAAAGGGGTGGCTAGCGTAGAGTCATAATGCTCGCAGATGTGCCTGCGAACAAAAATTGCGACCAGTGACATTTCGCGTTTGTATCCGCTTCACGGATCTCGAGATTTCGATACTCCTTGACACCGAATGATTCCGCGATTTTCGCAATAAATAGCGGAGACACGCGTGCATCGTAACGCATCAGCTACCGGTCCTACAAATTCTACACCTAGGAGATGACATACCGAATCTCGGGCCTCTAGAATTTTTTTCATTCAAGTACATATTGTCTATGGGCCACTAGTGACCGCTCCAGGAGTTCGCTCTCCACATATTTCGACTCCCAGAGCCAGACATGCCGTATCTAGTACCCCTAGAATTGACTTCACTTATGTACTGATTCGCTCTGCGCCATTAATAACCAATCCATGAGTTCTACCTCCTTATACGAAACATAGGGTCGGACATATCATGTCTGTGGACCCTAGTATTGGTTTGATTTAAGTATATATTGTCTGTTGGCCATTAACGACCCCTCCAGAAGTTCGTCAACCTCCACTTACTTGACACCTAGGGCCGGATATGCCGTGCCTGGGGCCCCTAATATTGGATTCATTTAAGTACTTATTGGCTCTTGGCCAGTAGTAATCGCTCCAGGAGTTCTATAGCCGACTACTTCGAAACATAGGACCGAACATACTGTAACAGGGGCCACTAGAATTGGATACATTCAACCCCCTATTGAAGCTGTGCTATTACTAACCGCGCCAAGAGATTCCCTGCCACCTAATTCGACACCCAGGGTCCGCGATGCTTTCCAAGGGCCTGTAGTGTTGGTCTCATTTAATTACTTATTGGATCTGGGTCATTCGTAACCCCCTAGCATTTCGTAGCCCGCATATTCAACCCAAGGTATTCCAAACATGATACATTTTATCCGCTCGACAATTATATATAAATACAAACAAATATAACCTAACCCAACAAAACCTAACCTCTCGACGTTAATATTTTATAAAATTCCTGACGTGTCGGCCCCAACTTCTCGGCGGGAACATTATTTACGTCTACAATGTTATATATCCTAACCTAAGGCAACCTAACATCTCGGCAGTAATATTTTACAACAATCCTGACGTGTCGGCCACTACTTCTCGTAGGGAACATTATACATAAATAGAATCTAAAATAAATTAACCTAATTCGACGCAGCACTTGTGTAGTAGTGTTTCACAGGATCCCGGCCATGCTGGCCCTACATCGCGGTGGGAACATTATATGCGTCTATAACGTTATATATTATAACTTACGGCAGCCTAACCTCTCGGCGGTAACATTTTACAACGTTCCTGGCGTGTCGGAACCTACATCTCGGTAATAACATTATATACGTCTATAACGTACTATAACCTAACCTAACCCATCTAGCCCCACGATGGTAGTGTTTTAAAGAATCTAAAACGAAACATGACCGCCGAGACCTCAGCTTGCGTTAGGTCCGATTACATAACGTTTCAGACGTAGATAACGTTCCGACCGAGAAGTATGGGCCGACCCGCCACTAATGTTGTAAAATATTACGAGCGACAGGTTAGGTTGCGTTACGTTAGGTTATATAACGTCATAGAACGTATATAATGTCCACACCGTGAAGCAGGGACTAACCTGCTAGGAATGTTGTTAAATATTACCCTCGAGAGGTTAGGTTGCCTTAGGTTATGACATATAACGTTATAGACGTATATAATGTTCCCACCTAGAAGAAGGGTCTTGCTTGCCAGGAATGTTGTAAAATATTACATCCGAGATGTACGGTTACCTTAGGTTAGGATATATAACGTTATAGACGTATATAACATTCCCACCCAATACCTAGCAGCTGAAACGTCTGGGCTTTTGTAAAACACTACCACCCAGTGACTAAGTTGTGTCATGCTACGTTATATAACGTTACAAGCGTATATAATGTTCCCACCCAGAAGTAGGGGCCGACACGCCAGAAATGTTGTAAAATATTACATCCAAGATGTTAGGTTGCCTCAGGTTAGGATATATGACATTCTAGACTTATATAATGCCCCACCTAGAAGTACGGGCACACACGACCGGGATTCTGTTAACCATTACCACCGAGGTGTTAGATGGGTTAGGTTAGGTTATAGTACGTTATAGACGTATATAATGTTCCCACCGAGAAGTAGGGGCTGACGCTCCAGGAATGTTGTAAAACATTACATCCGAGATGTTAGGTTGCCCTAGGTTAGGATGTAAAACGATATAAACATATGTACGGCCCTCATCGAGACGTACGGGCCGAGATGACCAGAATTCTGTAAAACATTTCCACCGAGGGGCTAGATGGGACATGGTAGGTTATAGTACGTTATAGACGTATATAATGTTTCCATCGAGAAGTACGGGCCGACCCGCCAGGAATATTGTAAGGTATTATGGTCGAGAGGTTAGGTTGCGTTAGGATAAGTTATTTAACGTTATGGACCTATATAATGTTCCCATCGGAAAGCAGGGGCCAACACGCCCGGGATATTGTAAAACATTATTACCCATGGGATAACTGGGTTAGGTTACGTTACAATAGATTATAGACCTATATAATGTTCCCACCAAGAAGTAGTGGCCGACATGCCAGGAATGTTGTAAAATATTACATCCGTGATTGTTACATTGGCTTAGGTTAGGATATATAACGTTATAGGCGTATATAATGTCTCCACCGAGAAGGACGGGCCGACACGAAAGGAATGTTGTAAAATATTACCGCCGAGAGGTTAGATTTCCTTATGTTAGGATATATAACGATATTGACGTATATAATTAGCCCGCCGTGAAGTAGAGGCCGACGCGCCAGCAATGTTGTAGAATATCACGGTGGGAATATCATATACGTCTATGACGGTATATATCCTCACCTAAGGCAACCTAACTGCTCGACGGTATTATTTTACAATATACCTCGCGGGTCAGCGTGTTGTACTCGGTGGGAACATTATATACGTCTATAGAATAATATAACCTATCCTAACCTATCTAGCACCTCACGGGTAATGTTTTGCAGCATCCCGGGCACGTCGGCCCGTACGTCTCGGTGGGGATATTATATACGGCTATATCGTTATATATCCTAACCTAAGGCAGCCTAACATGTCGGATGTAGTATTTTACAACATTCCTGGTGGGTCGGGCCCTACTTCTCGGTGGGAACATTATATACGTCTATAACGTAATATAACCTAACCTAACCCATCTAACCCTTCGCTGGTATTGTTTTACAGAATCCCGGTCGTGTCGTCCCGTACTTCTGGGTGCGGACATCATATAAGTCTACAACGTTATGTAGCCTAACCTAACCCATCTAGCCCCTAGGTGGTAATGTTTTACTGAATCGCAGTCGTGTCGTCCCGAACTTCTCGGTGGGGACATTATATACGTCTATAACGTTGTATATCCCAACCTAAGGCAACCTAACATCTCGGATGTAATATTTTACAACATTCCTGGCATGTCGGTCCCTACATCTCGGTGGGAACATACTATACGTCTATAACGTTGTATATCCTAACCTAAGGGAACCTAACATCTCGGGTGTAATATTTTACAATATTCCTGACGCGTCGGCACCTATTTTTCGGTGGGAACATTATAAACGTCTATAACGTTGTATATCCTAACCTAACGCAACCTAACATCTGGGATGTAATATTTTACAACATTCCTGGCGTGTCGTAGCCTGCTTCTCGACGGGGACATAATATACGTCTATAAGGTTGTATATCCTTACCTAACGCAACCTAACATCTGGGATGTAATATTTTACAACATTCCTTGCATGTCGGTCCCCAAGTCTCGGTAGGAACATTATATACGTCTATAACGATATATATCCTAACCTAAGGCAACCTAACATCTCGGATGTAATAGTTGACAACATTCCTGGCGTGTAGGCCCGTACTTCTCTGTGGGAACATTGTATACGTCTATAACGTTATATATCCTAGCCTAAGGTCACCTAACTTGTCGAAAGTAATATTTTACAACATTCCTGACGCGTCGGCCCCTATTTTTCGGTGGGAACATTATATACGTCTATAACGTTATATATCCTAGTCTAAGGCAACCTAACATGTCGAATGTAATACTTTACAACATTCCTGGCGTGTCGTCGCCTACTTCTCGATGGGGACATTATATACATCTATAACCTTGTATATCCTAACCTAAGGCAGCCTAACATCTCGGATGTAATATTTTACAAAATTCCTGGCATGTCGGTCCCTACATCTCGGTGGGAACATACTATACGTATATAACGTTGTATATCCTAACCTAAGGGAACCTAACATCTCGGATGTAATAGTTGACAACATTCCTGGCGTGTAGGCCCGTACTTCTCTGTGGGAACATTGTATACGTCTATAACGTTATATATCCAAGCCTAAGGCGACCTAGCATGTCGAATGTAATATTTTACATCATTCCTGGCGTGTCGTCGCCTGCTTCTCGATGGGAACATTATATACGTCTATAACGTTGTGTATCCTAACATAACGCAACCTAACATCTGGGATGTAATATTCCTGGCGTGTCTTCGCCTATTTCTGGATGGGGAGATTATATGAGTCTATAACGTTATATATCCTAACCTAAGGCAACCTAACATCTCGGATGTAATAGTTGACAACATTCCTGGCGTGTCCGCCCGTACTTCTCGGTGGGAACATTATATACGTCTATAACGTTATATATCCTAGCCTAAGGCCACCTAACATGTCGAATGTAATATTTTACAACATTCCTGACGCGACGGCCCCTATTTTTCGGTGGGAACATTATATACGTCTATAACGTTATATATCCTAGTCTAAGGCAACCTAACATGTCGAATGTAATACTTTACAACATTCCTGGCGTGTCGTCGCCTACTTCTCGATGGGGACATTATATACATCTATAACCTTGTATATCCTAACCTAAGGCAGCCTAACATCTCGGATGTAATATTTTACAACATTCCTGGCATGTCGGACCCTACATCTCGGTGGGAACATACTATACGTATATAACGTTGTATATCCTAACCTAAGGGAACCTAACATCTCGGATGTAATAGTTGACAACATTCCTGGCGTGTAGGCCCGTACTTCTCTGTGGGAACATTGTATACGTCTATAACGTTATATATCCTAGCCTAAGGCGACCTAGCATGTCGAATGTAATATTTTACATCATTCCTGGCGTGTCGTCGCCTGCTTCTCGACGGGGACATAATATACGTCTATATCGTTGTATATCCTTACCTAACGCAACCTAACATCTGGGATGTAATATTTTACAACATTCCTGGAGTGTCGTCGCCTACTTCTGGATGGGGTCATTATATACATCTATAACCTTGTATATTCTAACCTAAGGCAACCTAACATCTCGGATGTAATATTTTATAACATTCCTGGCGTGTCGTCGCCTGCTTCTCCATGGGGACATTATATAAGTCTATAACGTTGTATATCCTAACCTAACGCAACCTAACATCTCGGATGTAATATTTTACAACATTCCTGGCATGTCGGTCCCTACATCTCGGTGGGAACATACTATACGTCTATAACGTTGTATACCCTAACCTAAGGGAACCTAACATCTCGGGTGTAATATTTTACAACATTCCTGACGCGTCGACCCCTATTTTTCGGTGGGAACATTATATACGTCTATAACGTTATATATTCTAGCCTAAGGCAACCTAACATGTCGAATGTAAAATTTTACAACATTCCTGGCGTGTCGTCGCCTACTTCTCGATGGGGACATTATATACATCTATAACATTGTATATCCTAACCTAAGGCAACCTAACATCTCGGATGTAATATTTTACAACATTGTGGCGTGTCGTCGACTGCTTCTCGATGGGGAGATTATATACGTCTATAACGTTGTATATCCTAACCTAACGCAACCTAACATTTGGGATGTAATATTTTACAACATTCCCGGCGTGTCGTCGCCTACTTCTGGATGGGGACATTATATACGTCTATAACATTATATATCCTAACGTAAGGCAACCTAACATCTCGGATGTAATAGTTGACAACATTCCTGGCGTATCCGCCCGTACTTCGCGGTGGGAATATTATATACGTCTATAACGTTATATATCCTAGCCTAAGGCCACCTAACATGTCGAATGTAATATTTTACAACATTCCTGACGCGTCGGCCCCTATTTTTCGGTGGGAACATTATATACGTCTATAACGTTATATATCCTAGTCTAAGGCAACCTAACATGTCGAATGTAATACTTTACAACATTCCTGGCGTGTCGTCGCCTACTTCTCGATGGGGACATTATATACGTCTATAACGTTGTGTATCCTAACATAACGCAACCTAACATCTGGGATGTAATATTTTACAACATTCCTGGCGTGTCGTCGCCTGCTTCTCGATGGGGACATAATAAACGTCTATAACGTTGTATATCCTTACCTAACGCAACCTAACATCTGGGATGTAATATTTTACAACACTCCTGGAGTGTCGTCGCCTACTTCTGGATAGGGTCATTATATACATCTATAACATTGTATATCCTAACCTAAGGCAACCTATCATCTCGGATGTAATATTTTATAACATTCCTGGCATGTCGGTCCCTACTTCTCGGTGGAAACATTGTATACGTCTATAACGGTATATATCCTAACCTAAGGCAACCTAACATCTCGGATATAATAGTTGACAACAATCCTGGCGTGTAGGCCCGTACTTCTCGGTGGGAACATTGTATACGTCTATAACGTTATATTTCCTAGCCTAAGGCAACCTAACATGTCGAATGTAATACTTTACAACATTCCTGGCGTGTCGGCTCGTACTTCTCGGTGCGAACATTATATACGTCTATAACGTTATATATCCTAACGTAAGGCAACATAACATCTCGGATATAATATTTTTCATCATTCCTGGCGTGTCGTCGCCTGCTTCTCGATGGGGACATTATATACGTCTATAACGTTGTATATCCTAACCTAACGCAACCTAACATCTCGGATGTAATATTTTACAACATTCCTGGCGCTTCGGCTCCTACTTTTCGGTGGGAACACTATATACGTCTATAACGTTACATATCCTAACGTAAGGCAACATAACATCTCGGATGTAATATTTTACAACATTCTTGGCGTGTCGTCGCCTGCTTCTCGACGGGGACATTATATACGTCCATAACGTTGTATATCCGAACCTAACGCAACCTAACATCTGGGATGTAATATTTTACAACATTCCTGGCATGTCGGCCCCTATTTCTCAGTGGGAATATTATATACGTCTATAACGTTATATATCCTAGCCTAAGGCAACCTCACATCTCGGGTTTAATATTTTACAACATTCCTGACGCGTCGGCCCCTATTTCTCGGTGGGAACATTACATACGTCTATAACGTTATATATCATAACCTAAGGCAACCTAAAATCTCTACCGTAACAGTTTACAACATTCCTGGCGTGTCGGCTCGTACTTCTCGGTGCGAACATTATATACGTCTATAACGTTATATATCCTAACGTAAGGCAACATAACATCTCGGATGTAATATTTTACAACATTCCTGGCGTGTCGTCGCCTGCTTCTCGATGGGGACATTATATACGTCTATAACGTTGTATATCCTAACCTAACGCAACCTAACATCTGGGATGTAATATTTTACAACATTCCTGGCATGTCGGTCCCTACGTCTCGGTTGGAACGTTATATACGTCTATAACGACATATATCCAAACTTAAGGGAAACTAACATCTCGGATGTAATATTTTACAACATTCCTGGCTCTTCGGCTCCTACTTTTCGGTGGGAACATTATATACGTCTATAACGTTACATATCCTAACGTAAGGCAACATAACATCTCGGATGTTATATTTTACAACATTCCTGGCGTGTCGTCGCCTGCTCCTCGATGGGGTCATTATATACGTCTATAACGTTGTATATCCTAACCTAACGCAACCTAACATCTCGGATGTAATATTTTACAACATTCTGGCTTGTCGGTCCCCACGTCTCGATCTGGACATTATATACGTCTATAACGATATATATCCAAACTTAAGGGAAACTAACATCTCGGATGTAATATTTTATAACATTCCTGGCGCTTCGGCTCCTACTTTTCGGTGGGAACATTATATACGTCTATAACGTTGTATATCCTAACCTAACGCAACCTAACATCTGGGATGTAATATTTTACAACATTCCTGGCATGTCGGCCCCTATTTCTCGGTGGGAATATTATATACGTCTATAACGTTATATATCCTAGCCTAAGGCAACCTAACATCTCGAGTTTAATATTTTACAACATTCCTGAGGCGTCGGCCCCTATTTCTCGGTGGGAACATTATATACGTCCATAACGTTATATATCATAACCTAAGGCAACCTAAAATCTCTACCGTAACAGTTTACAACATTCCTGGCGTGTCGGCTCGTACTTCTCGGTGCGAACATTATATACGTCTATAACGTTATATATCCTAACGTAAGGCAACATAACATCTCGGATGTAATATTTTACAACATACCTGGCGTGTCGTCGCCTGCTTCTCGATGGGGACATTATATACGTCTATAACGTTGTATATCCTAACCTAACGCAATCTAACATCTGGGATGTAATATTTTCCAACATTCCTGGCATGTCGGTCCCTACGTCTCGGAGGGAACGTTATATACGTCTATAACGATATATATCCAAACTTAAGGGAAACTAACATCTCGGGTGTCATATTTTACAACATTCCTGGCGCTTCGGCTCCTACTTTTTGGTGGGAACATTATATACGTCTATAACGTTACATATCCTAACGTAAGGCAACATAACATCTCGGATGTTATATTTTACAACATTCCTGGCGTGTCGTCGCCTGCTTCTCGATGGGGACATTATATACGTCTATAACGTTGTATATCCTAGCCTAAGCAATCTAACATCTCGGATGTAATATTTTACAACATTCCTGGCATGTCGGTCCCTACGTCTCGGTGGGAACGTTATATACGTCTATAACGACATATATCCAAACTTAAGGGAAACTAACATTTCGGATGTAATATTTTACAACATTCCTGGCTCTTCGACTCCTACTTTTCGTTGGGAACATTATATACGTCTATAACGTTACATATCCTAACGTAAGGCAACATAACATCTCGGATGTTATATTTTACAACATTCCTGGCGTGTCGTCTCCTGCTTCTCGATGGGGACATTATATACGTCTATAACGTTGTATATCCTAGCCTAAGCAATCTAACATCTCGGATGTAATATTTTACAACATTCCTGGCGTGTCGTCGCCTGCTTCTCGATGGGGACATTATATACGTCTATAACGTTGTATATCCTAACCTAACGCAACCTAACATCTGGGATGTAATATCTTACAACATTCCTGGCATGTCGGTCCCTACGTCTCGGTGGGAACGTTATATACGTCTATAACGTTGTATATCCTAACCTAACGCAACCTAACATCTGGGATGTAATATTTTACAACATTCCTGGCATGTCGGTCCCTACGTTTCGGTGGGAACGTTATATACGTCTATAACGACATATATCCAAACTTAAGGGAAACTAACATCTCGGATGTAATATTTTACAACATTCCTGGCTCTTCGGCTCCTACTTTTCGGTGGGAACATTATATACGTCTATAACGTTACATATCCTATCGTAAGGCAACATAACATCTCGGATGTAATATTTTACAACATTCCTGGCGTGTCGTCGCCTGCTTCTCGATGGGGACATTATATACGTCCATAACGTTCTATATCCGAACCTAACGCAACCTAACATCTGGGATGTAATATTTTACAACATTCCTGGCATGTCGGCCCCTATTTCTCGTTGGGAATATTATATACGTCTATAACGTTATATACCCTAGCCTAAGGCAACCTAACATCTCGGGTTTAATATTTTACAAGATTCCTGACGCGTCGGCCCCTATTTCTCGGTGGGAACATTATATACGTCTATAACGTTATATATCATAACCTAAGGCAACCTAAAATCTCTACCGTAATAGTTTACAACATTCCTGGCGTGTCGGCTCGTACTTCTCGGTGCGAACATTATATACGTCTATAACGTTATATATCCTAACGTAAGGCAACATAACATCTCGGATGTAATATTTTACAACATACCTGGCGTGTCGTCGCCTGCTTCTCGATGGGGACATTATATACGTCTATAACGTTGTATATCCTAACCTAACGCAATCTAACATCTGGGATGTAATATTTTCCAACATTCCTGGCATGTCGGTCCCTACGTCTCGGAGGGAACGTTATATACGTCTATAACCATATATATCCACACTTAAGGGAAACTAACTTCTCGGGTGTCATATTTTACAACATTCCTGACGCTTCGGCTCCTACTTTTCGGTGGGAACATTATATACGTCTATAACGTTACATATCCTAACGTAAGGCAACATAACATCTCGGATGTTATATTTTACAACATTCCTGTCGTGTGGTCGCCTGCTGCTCGATGGGGTCATTATATACGTCTATAACATTGTATATCCTAACCTAAGGCAACCTAACATCTCGGATGTAATATTTTACAACATTCCTGGCATGTCGGCCCCTATTTCTCGGTGGGAATATGATATACGTCTATAACGTTATATATCCTAGCCTAAGGCAACCTAACATCTCGGGTTTAATATTTTACAACATTCCTGGCGTGTCGTCGCCTGCTTCTCGATGGGAACATTATATACGTCTATAACGTTGTATATCCTAACCTAACGCAACCTAACATCTGGGATGTAATATTTTACAACATTCCTGGCATGTCGGCCCCTATTTCTCGGTGGGAATATTATATACGTCTATAACGTTATATATCCTAGCCTAAGGCAACCTAACATCTCGAGTTTAATATTTTACAACATTCCTGAGGCGTCGGCCCCTATTTCTCGGTGGGAACATTATATACGTCCATAACGTTATATATCATAACCTAAGGCAACCTAAAATCTCTACCGTAACAGTTTACAACATTCCTGGCGTGTCGGCTCGTACTTCTCGGTGCGAACATTATATACGTCTATAACGTTATATATCCTAACGTAAGGCAACATAACATCTCGGATGTAATATTTTACAACATACCTGGCGTGTCGTCGCCTGCTTCTCGATGGGGACATTATATACGTCTATAACGTTGTATATCCTAACCTAACGCAATCTAACATCTGGGATGTAATATTTTCCAACATTCCTGGCATGTCGGTCCCTACGTCTCGGAGGGAACGTTATATACGTCTATAACGATATATATCCAAACTTAAGGGAAACTAACATCTCGGGTGTCATATTTTACAACATTCCTGGCGCTTCGGCTCCTACTTTTTGGTGGGAACATTATATACGTCTATAACGTTACATATCCTAACGTAAGGCAACATAACATCTCGGATGTTATATTTTACAACATTCCTGGCGTGTGGTCGCCTGCTTCTCGATGGGGTCATTATATACGTCTATAACATTGTATATCCTAACCTAAGGCAACCTAACATCTCGGACGTAATATTTTACAACATTCTGGCTTGTCAGTCCCCACGTCTCGATCTGGACATTATATACATTTATAACGATATATATCCAAACTTAAGGGAAACTAACATCTCGGATGTAATATTTTACAACATTCCTGGTGCTTCGGCTCCTACTTTTCGGTGGGAACATTATATATGTCTATAACGTTACATATCCTAACGTAAGGCAACATAACATCTCGGATGTTATATTTTACAACATTCCTGGCGTGTCGTCGCCTGCTTCTCGATGGGGACATTATATACGTCTATAACATTGTATATCCTAGCCTAAGCAATCTAACATCTCGGATGTAATATTTTACAACATTCCTGGCATGTCGGTCCCTACATCTCGGTGGGAACATACTATACGTCTATAAAGTTGTATATCCTAACCTAAGGGAACCTAACATCTCGGGTGTAATATTTTACAACATTCCTGACTCGTCGGCCCCTATTTTTAGGTGGGAACATTATATACGTCTATAACGCTATATATCCTAGCCTAAGGCAACCTAAGATGTCGAATGTAATATTTTACAACATTCTGGCGTGTCGTCGCCTGCTTCTCGATGGGAACATTATATACGTCTATAACGTTGTGTATCCTAACCTAACGCAACCTAACATCTGGGATGTAATATTCCTGGCGTGTCGTCGCCTACTTCTGGATGGGGAGATTATATACGTCTATAACGTTATATATCCTAACCTAAGGCAACCTAACATCTCGGATGTAATAGTTGACAACATTCCTGGCGTGTCCGCCCGTACTTCTCGGTGGGAACATTATATACGTCTATAACGTTATATATCCTAGCCTAAGGCCACATAACATGTCGAATGTAATATTTTACAACATTCCTGGCGTGTCGTCGCCTGCTTCTCGATGGGGACATTATATACGTCTTTAACGTTGTATATCCTAACCTAAAGCAACCTATCATCTGGGATGTAATATTTCACAAGATTCCTGGCATGTCGGTCCCCAAGTCTCGGTAGGAACATTATATACGTCTATAACGATATATATCCAAACCGAAGGGAACCTAACATCTCGGATGTAATATTTTACAACATTCCTGGCGTGTCGTCGCCTGCTTCTCGATGGGGACATTCTATACGTCTATAACGTTGTATATCCTAACCTAACGCAACCTAACATCTCGGATGTAATATTTTACAACATTCTTGACATGTCGGACCCTATATCTCGGTGGGAACATACTATACGTCTATAAAGTTGTATATCCTAACCTAAGGGAACATAACATCTCGGGTGTAATATTTTACAACATTCCTGACTCGTCGGCCCCTATTTTTAGGTGGGAACATTATATACGTCTATAACGCTATATATCCTAGCCTAAGGCAACCTAAGATGTCGATTGTAATATTTTACAACATTCTGGCGTGTCGTCGCCTGCTTCTCGATGGGGAGATTATATACGTCTATAACTTTGTATATCCTAACCTAACGCAACCTAACATCTGGGATATAATATTGTACAACATTCCCGGCATGTCGTCGCCTGCTTCTCGATGGGGACATTACATACGTCTATAACGTTGTATATCCTAACCTAACGCAACCTAACATCTGGGATATAATATTGTACAACATTCCTGGCATGTCGGTCCCTACGTCTCGGTGGGAACGTTATATACGTCTATAACGACATATATCCAAACTTAAGGGAAACTAACATCTCGGATGTAATATTTTACAACATTCCTGGCGATTCGGCTCCTACTTTTCGGTGGGAACATTATATACGTCTATAACGTTACATATCCTAACGTAAGGCCACATAACATGTCGAATGTAATATTTTACAACATTCCTGGCGTGTCGTCGCCTGCTTCTCGATGGGGACATTATATACGTCTTTAACGTTGTATATCCTAACCTAAAGCAACCTAACATCTGGGATGTAATATTTTACAAGATTCCTGGCATGTCGGTCCCCAATTCTCGGTAGGAACATTATATACGTCTATAACGATATATATCCAAACCGAAGGGAACCTAACATCTCGGATGTAATATTTTACAACATTCCTGGCGTGTCGTCGCCTGCTTCTCGATGGGGACATTATATACGTCTATAACGTTGTATATCCTAAGCTAACGCAACCTAACATCTCGGACGTAATATTTTACAACATTCCTGGCATGTTGGTCCCTACATCTCGGTGAGAACATATTATACGTCTATAAAGTTGTATATCCTAACCTAAGGGAACCTAACGTCTCGGGTGTAATATTTTACAACATTCATGACTCATCGGCCTCTATTTTTAGGTGGGAACATTATATACGTCTATAACGCTATATATCCTAGCCTAAGGCAACCTAAGATGTCGAATGTAATATTTTACAACATTCTGGCGTGTCGTCGCCTGCTTCTCGATGGGGAGATTATATACGTCTATAACTTTGTATATCCTAACCTAACGCAACCTAAGATTTGGGATGTAATATTTTACAACATTCCTTGCATGTCGGTGCCTACGTCACGGTGGGAACATTATATACGTCTATAACGTTATATATCCTAGCCTCAGGCCACCTAATTAGTCGAATGTAATATTTTACAACATTCCTGACGCGTCGGCCCCTATTTTTCGGTGGGAACATTATATACATCCATAACTTTGTATATCCTAACCTAAGGCAGCCTAACATCTCGGATGTAATATTTTACAACGTTCCTGACGCGTCGGCCCCTATTTCTCGGTGGGAACATTATATACGTCTATAACGTTATATATCCTAGCCTAAGGCGACCTAACATGTCGGATGTAATAGTTGATAACATTCCTGGCGTGTCGGCCCGTACTTCTCGGTGGTAACATTACATACGTCTATAACGTTATATATCCTAGCCTAAGTAAACCTAACATGTCGAATGTAATATTTTACAACATTCCTGGCGTGTCGTCGCCTGCTTCTCGATGGCGACATTATATACGTCTATAACGTTGTATATCCTAACCTAACGCAACCTAACATCTGGGATGTAATATTTTACAACATTCCTGGCGATTCGGCTCCTACTTTTCGGTGGGAACATTATATAC
Source organism: Xylocopa violacea (assembly GCA_963969225.1). Classification (NCBI taxonomy): domain Eukaryota; kingdom Metazoa; phylum Arthropoda; class Insecta; order Hymenoptera; family Apidae; genus Xylocopa; species Xylocopa violacea. Next base: position 113,870 of record CAXAJV010000263.1, on the reverse strand, counting down.
GTCTATAACGTTACATATCCTAACGTAAGGCCACATAACATGTCGAATGTAATATTTTACAACATTCCTGGCGTGTCGTCGCCTGCTTCTCGATGGGGACATTATATACGTCTTTAACGTTGTATATCCTAACCTAAAGCAACCTAACATCTGGGATGTAATATTTTACAAGATTCCTGGCATGTCGGTCCCCAAGTCTCGGTAGGAACATTATATACGTCTATAACGATATATATCCAAACCGAAGGGAACCTAACATCTCGGATGTAATATTTTACAACATTCCTGGCGTGTCGTCGCCTGCTTCTCGATGGGGACATTATATACGTCTATAACGTTGTATATCCTAACCTAACGCAACCTAACATCTCGGACGTAATATTTTACAACATTCCTGGCATGTCGGTCCCTACATCTCGGTGGGAACATACTATACGTCTATAAAGTTGTATATCCTAACCTAAGGGAACCTAACATCTCGGGTGTAATATTTTACAACATTCCTGACTCGTCGGCCCCTATTTTTAGGTGGGATCATTATATACGTCTATAACGTTATATTTCCTAGCCTAAGGCAACCTAACATGTCGAATGTAATACTTTACAACATTCCTGGCGTGTCCGCACGTACTTCCCGGTGGGAACATTATATACGTCTATAACGTTATATATCCTAGTCTAAGGCAACCTAACATGTCGAATGTAATACTTTACAACATTCCTGGCGTGTCGGCCCGTACTTCTCGGTGGGAACATTATATACGTCTATAACGTTATATATCCTAGCCTAAGGCCACCTAACATGTCGAATGTAATATTTTACAACATTCCTGACGCGTCGGCCCCTATTTTTCGGTGGGAACATTATATACGTCTATAACGTTATATATCCTAGTCTAAGGCAACCTAACATGTCGAATGTAATACTTTACAACATTCCTGGCGTGTCGTCGCCTACTTCTCGATGGGGACATTATATACGTCTATAACGTTGTGTATCCTAACCCAAAGCAACCTAACATCTGGGATGTAATATTATACAAGATTCCTGGCATGTCGGTCCCCAAGTCTCGGTAGGAACATTATATACGTCTATAACGATATATATCCAAACCGAAGGGAACCTAACATGTCGGATGTAATATTTTACAACATTCCTGGCGTGTCGGCTCGTACTTCTCGGTGCGAACATTATATACGTCTATAACGTTATATATCCTAACGTAAGGCAACATAACATCTCGGATATAATATTCTTCATCATTCCTGGCGTGTCGTCGCCTGCTTCTCGATGGGGACATTATATACGTCTATAACGTTGTATATCCTAACCTAACGCAACCTAACATCTCGGATGTAATATTTTACAACATTCCTGGCGCTTCGGCTCCTACTTTTCGGTGGGAACACTATATACGTCTATAACGTTACATATCCTAACGTAAGGCAACATAACATCTCGGATGTAATATTTTACAACATTCTTGGCGTGTCGTCGCCTGCTTCTCGACGGGGACATTATATACGTCCATAACGTTGTATATCCGAACCTAACGCAACCTAACATCTGGGATGTAATATTTTACAACATTCCTGGCATGTCGGCCCCTATTTCTCAGTGGGAATATTATATACGTCTATAACGTTATATATCCTAGCCTAAGGCAACCTCACATCTCGGCTTTAATATTTTACAACATTCCTGACGCGTCGGCCCCTATTTCTCGGTGGGAACATTATATACGTCTATAACGTTATATATCATAACCTAAGGCAACCTAAAATTTCTACCGTAATAGTTTACAACATTCCTGGCGTGTCGGTTCGTACTTCTCGGTGCGAACATTATATACGTCTATAACGTTATATATCCTAACGTAAGGCAACATAACATCTCGAATGTAATATTTTACAACATTCCTGGCGTGTCGTCGCCTGCTTCTCGATGGGGACATTATATACGTCTATAACGTTGTATATCCTAACCTAACGCAACCTAACATCTGGGATGAAATATTTTACAACATTCCTGGCATGTCGGTCCCTACGTCTCGGTGGGAACGTTATATACTTCTATAACGATCTATATCCAAACTTAAGGGAAACTAACATCTCGGATATCATATTTTACAACGTTCCTGGCTCTTCGGCTCCTACTTTTCGGTGGGAACATTATATACGTCTATAACGTTACATATCCTAACGTAAGGCAACATAACATCTCGGATGTTATATTTTACAACATTCCTGTCGTGTGGTCGCCTGCTGCTCGATGGGGTCATTATATACGTCTATAACATTGTATATCCTAACCTAAGGCAACCTAACATCTCGGATGTAATATTTTACAACATTCCTGGCATGTCGGCCCCTATTTCTCGGTGGGAATATGATATACGTCTATAACGTTATATATCCTAGCCTAAGGCAACCTAACATCTCGGGTTTAATATTTTACAACATTCCTGGCGTGTCGTCGCCTGCTTCTCGATGGGGACATTATATACGTCTATCACGTTGTATATCCTAACCAAACGCAACCTAACATCTGGGATGTAATATTTTACAACATTCCTGGCATGTCGGCCCCTATTTCTCGGTGGGAATATTATATACGTCTATAACGTTATATATCCTAGCCTAAGGCAACCTAACATCTCGGGTTTAATATTTTACAACATTCCTGACGCGTCGGCCCCTATTTCTCGGTGGGAATATTATATACGTCTATAACGTTATATATCATAACCTAAGGCAACCTAAAATCTCTACCGTAATAGTTTACGACGTTCCTGGCGTGTCGGCTCGTACTTCTCGGTGCGAACATTATGTACGTCTATAACGTTATATATCCTAACGTAAGGCAACATAACATCTCGGATGTAATATTTTACAACATACCTGGCGTGTCGTCGCCTGCTTCTCGATGGGGACATTATATACGTCTATAACGTTGTATATCCTAACCTAACGCAATCTAACATCTGGGATGTAATATTTTCCAACATTCCTGGCATGTCGGTCCCTACGTCTCGGAGGGAACGTTATATACGTCTATAACCATATATATCCACACTTAAGGGAAACTAACTTCTCGGGTGTCATATTTTACAACATTCCTGACGCTTCGGCTCCTACTTTTCGGTGGGAACATTATATACGTCTATAACGTTACATATCCTAACGTAAGGCAACATAACATCTCGGATGTTATATTTTACAACATTCCTGTCGTGTGGTCGCCTGCTGCTCGATGGGGTCATTATATACGTCTATAACATTGTATATCCTAACCTAAGGCAACCTAACATCTCGGATGTAATATTTTACAACATTCCTGGCATGTCGGCCCCTATTTCTCGGTGGGAATATGATATACGTCTATAACGTTATATATCCTAGCCTAAGGCAACCTAACATCTCGGGTTTAATATTTAACAACATTCCTGGCGTGTCGTCGCCTGCTTCTCGATGGGGACATTATATACGTCTATCACGTTGTATATCCTAACCAAACGCAACCTAACATCTGGGATGTAATATTTTACAACATTCCTGGCATGTCGGCCCCTATTTCTCGGTGGGAATATTATATACGTCTATAACGTTATATATCCTAGCCTAAGGCAACCTAACATCTCGGGTTTAATATTTTACAACATTCCTGACGCGTCGGCCCCTATTTCTCGGTGGGAATATTATATACGTCTATAACGTTATATATCATAACCTAAGGCAACCTAAAATCTCTACCGTAATAGTTTACGACGTTCCTGGCGTGTCGGCTCGTACTTCTCGGTGCGAACATTATATACGTCTATAACGTTATATATCCTAACGTAAGGCAACATAACATCTCGGATGTAATATTTTACAACATTCCTGGCGATTCGGCTCCTACTTTTCGGTGGGAACATTATATACGTCTATAACGTTACATATCCTAACGTAAGGCCACATAACATGTCGAATGTAATATTTTACAACATTCCTGGCGTGTCGTCGCCTGCTTCTCGATGGGGACATTATATACGTCTTTAACGTTGTATATCCTAACCTAAAGCAACCTAACATCTGGGATGTAATATTTTACAAGATTCCTGGCATGTCGGTCCCCAATTCTCGGTAGGAACACTATATACGTCTATAACGATATATATCCAAACCGAAGGGAACCTAACATCTCGGATGTAATATTTTACAACATTCCTGGCGTGTCGTCGCCTGCTTCTCGATGGGGACATTATATACGTCTATAACGTTGTATATCCTAACCTAACGCAACCTAACATCTCGGACGTAATATTTTACAACATTCCTGGCATGTTGGTCCCTACATCTCGGTGAGAACATATTATACGTCTATAAAGTTGTATATCCTAACCTAAGGGAACCTAACATCTCGGGTGTAATATTTTACAACATTCATGACTCATCGGCCTCTATTTTTAGGTGGGAACATTATATACGTCTATAACGCTATATATCCTAGCCTAAGGCAACCTAAGATGTCGAATGTAATATTTTACAACATTCTGGCGTGTCGTCGCCTGCTTCTCGATGGGGAGATTATATACGTCTATAACTTTGTATATCCTAACCTAACGCAACCTAAGATTTGGGATGTAATATTTTACAACACTCCTTGCATGTCGGTGCCTACGTCTCCGTGGGAACATTATATACGTCTATAACGTTATATATCCTAGCCTAAGGCCACCTAACACGTCGAATGTAATATTTTACAACATTCCTGACGCGTCGGCCCCTATTTTTCGGTGGGAACATTATATACATCTATAACTTTGTATATCCTAACCTAAGGCAGCCTAACATCTCGGATGTAATATTTTACAACGTTCCTGACGCGTCGGCCCCTATTTCTCGGTGGGAACATTATATACGTCTATAACGTTATATATCCTAGCCTAAGGCGACCTAACATGACGGATGTAATAGTTGATAACATTCCTGGCGTGTCGGCCCGTACTTCTCGGCGGTAACATTACATACGTCTATAACGTTATATATCCTAGCCTAAGTAAACCTAACATGTCGAATGTAATATTTTACAACATTCCTGGCGTGTCGTCGCCTGCTTCTCGATGGCGACATTATATACGTCTATAACGTTGTATATCCTAACCTAACGCAACCTAACATCTGGGATGTAATATTTTACAACATTCCTGGCGATTCGGCTCCTACTTTTCGGTGGGAACATTATATACGTCTATAACGTTACATATCCTAACGTAAGGCCACATAACATGTCGAATGTAATATTTTACAACATTCCTGGCGTGTCGTCGCCTGCTTCTCGATGGGGACATTATATACGTCTTTAACGTTGTATATCCTAACCTAAAGCAACCTAACATCTGGGATGTAATATTTTACAAGATTCCTGGCATGTCGGTCCCCAAGTCTCGGTAGGAACATTATATACGTCTATAACGATATATATCCAAACCGAAGGGAACCTAACATCTCGGATGTAATATTTTACAACATTCCTGGCGTGTCGTCGCCTGCTTCTCGATGGGGACATTATATACGTCTATAACGTTGTATATCCTAACCTAACGCAACCTAACATCTCGGACGTAATATTTTACAACATTCCTGGCATGTCGGTCCCTACATCTCGGTGGGAACATACTATACGTCTATAAAGTTGTATATCCTAACCTAAGGGAACCTAACATCTCGGGTGTAATATTTTACAACATTCCTGACTCGTCGGCCCCTATTTTTAGGTGGGAACATTATATACGTCTATAACGCTATATATCCTAGCCTAAGGCAACCTAAGATGTCGAATGTAATATTTTACAACATTCTGGCGTGTCGTCGCCTGCTTCTCGATGGGAACATTATATACGTCTATAACGTTGTGTATCCTAACCTAACGCAACCTAACATCTGGGATGTAATATTCCTGGCGTGTCGTCGCCTACTTCTGGATGGGGAGATTATATACGTCTATAACGTTATATATCCTAACCTAAGGCAACCTAACATCTCGGATGTAATAGTTGACAACATTCCTGGCGTGTCCGCCCGTACTTCTCGGTGGGAACATTATATACGTCTATAACGTTATATATCCTAGCCTAAGGCCACATAACATGTCGAATGTAATATTTTACAACATTCCTGGCGTGTCGTCGCCTGCTTCTCGATGGGGACATTATATACGTCTTTAACGTTGTATATCCTAACCTAAAGCAACCTAACATCTGGGATGTAATATTTCACAAGATTCCTGGCATGTCGGTCCCCAAGTCTCGGTAGGAACATTATATACGTCTATAACGATATATATCCAAACCGAAGGGAACCTAACATCTCGGATGTAATATTTTACAACATTCCTGGCGTGTCGTCGCCTGCTTCTCGATGGGGACATTCTATACGTCTATAACGTTGTATATCCTAACCTAACGCAACCTAACATCTCGGATGTAATATTTTACAACATTCTTGACATGTCGGACCCTATATCTCGGTGGGAACATACTATACGTCTATAAAGTTGTATATCCTAACCTAAGGGAACATAACATCTCGGGTGTAATATTTTACAACATTCCTGACTCGTCGGCCCCTATTTTTAGGTGGGAACATTATATACGTCTATAACGCTATATATCCTAGCCTAAGGCAACCTAAGATGTCGATTGTAATATTTTACAACATTCTGGCGTGTCGTCGCCTGCTTCTCGATGGGGAGATTATATACGTCTATAACTTTGTATATCCTAACCTAACGCAACCTAACATCTGGGATATAATATTGTACAACATTCCCGGCATGTCGTCGCCTGCTTCTCGATGGGGACATTACATACGTCTATAACGTTGTATATCCTAACCTAACGCAACCTAACATCTGGGATATAATATTCTACAACATTCCTGGCATGTCGGTCCCTACGTCTCGGTGGGAACGTTATATACGTCTATAACGACATATATCCAAACTTAAGGGAAACTAACATCTCGGATGTAATATTTTACAACATTCCTGGCGATTCGGCTCCTACTTTTCGGTGGGAACATTATATACGTCTATAACGTTACATATCCTAACGTAAGGCCACATAACATGTCGAATGTAATATTTTACAACATTCCTGGCGTGTCGTCGCCTGCTTCTCGATGGGGACATTATATACGTCTTTAACGTTGTATATCCTAACCTAAAGCAACCTAACATCTGGGATGTAATATTTTACAAGATTCCTGGCATGTCGGTCCCCAATTCTCGGTAGGAACATTATATACGTCTATAACGATATATATCCAAACCGAAGGGAACCTAACATCTCGGATGTAATATTTTACAACATTCCTGGCGTGTCGTCGCCTGCTTCTCGATGGGGACATTATATACGTCTATAACGTTGTATATCCTAACCTAACGCAACCTAACATCTCGGACGTAATATTTTACAACATTCCTGGCATGTTGGTCCCTACATCTCGGTGAGAACATATTATACGTCTATAAAGTTGTATATCCTAACCTAAGGGAACCTAACGTCTCGGGTGTAATATTTTACAACATTCATGACTCATCGGCCTCTATTTTTAGGTGGGAACATTATATACGTCTATAACGCTATATATCCTAGCCTAAGGCAACCTAAGATGTCGAATGTAATATTTTACAACATTCTGGCGTGTCGTCGCCTGCTTCTCGATGGGGAGATTATATACGTCTATAACTTTGTATATCCTAACCTAACGCAACCTAAGATTTGGGATGTAATATTTTACAACATTCCTTGCATGTCGGTGCCTACGTCACGGTGGGAACATTATATACGTCTATAACGTTATATATCCTAGCCTCAGGCCACCTAACATGTCGAATGTAATATTTTACAACATTCCTGACGCGTCGGCCCCTATTTTTCGGTGGGAACATTATATACATCTATAACTTTGTATATCCTAACCTAAGGCAGCCTAACATCTCGGATGTAATATTTTACAACGTTCCTGACGCGTCGGCCCCTATTTCTCGGTGGGAACATTATATACGTCTATAACGTTATATATCCTAGCCTAAGGCGACCTAACATGTCGGATGTATTAGTTGATAACATTCCTGGCGTGTCGGCCCGTACTTCTCGGTGGTAACATTACATACGTCTATAACGTTATATATCCTAGCCTAAGTAAACCTAACATGTCGAATGTAATATTTTACAACATTCCTGGCGTGTCGTCGCCTGCTTCTCGATGGCGACATTATATACGTCTATAACGTTGTATATCCTAACCTAACGCAACCTAACATCTGGGATGTAATATTTTATAACATTCCTGGCGATTCGGCTCCTACTTTTCGGTGGGAACATTATATACGTCTATAACGTTACATATCCTAACGTAAGGCCACATAACATGTCGAATGTAATATTTTACAACATTCCTGGCGTGTCGTCGCCTGCTTCTCGACGGGGACATTATATACGTCTTTAACGTTGTATATCCTAACCTAAAGCAACCTAACATCTGGGATGTAATATTTTACAAGATTCCTGGCATGTCGGTCCCCAAGTCTCGGTAGGAACATTATATACGTCTATAACGATATATATCCAAACCGAAGGGAACCTAACATCTCGGATGTAATATTTTACAACATTCCTGGCGTGTCGTCGCCTGCTTCTCGATGGGGACATTATATACGTCTATAACGTTGTATATCCTAACCTAACGCAACCTAACATCTCGGACGTAATATTTTACAACATTCCTGGCATGTCGGTCCCTACATCTCGGTGGGAACATACTATACGTCTATAAAGTTGTATATCCTAACCTAAGGGAACCTAACATCTCGGGTGTAATATTTTACAACATTCCTGACTCGTCGGCCCCTATTTTTAGGTGGGAACATTATATACGTCTATAACGTTATATTTCCTAGCCTAAGGCAACCTAACATGTCGAATGTAATACTTTACAACATTCCTGGCGTGTCCGCACGTACTTCCCGGTGGGAACATTATATACGTCTATAACGTTATATATCCTAGTCTAAGGCAACCTAACATGTCGAATGTAATACTTTACAACATTCCTGGCGTGTCGGCCCGTACTTCTCGGTGGGAACATTATATACGTCTATAACGTTATATATCCTAGCCTAAGGCCACCTAACATGTCGAATGTAATATTTTACAACATTCCTGACGCGTCGGCCCCTATTTTTCGGTGGGAACATTATATACGTCTATAACGTTATATATCCTAGTCTAAGGCAACCTAACATGTCGAATGTAATACTTTACAACATTCCTGGCGTGTCGTCGCCTACTTCTCGATGGGGACATTATATACGTCTATAACGTTGTGTATCCTAACCCAAAGCAACCTAACATCTGGGATGTAATATTATACAAGATTCCTGGCATGTCGGTCCCCAAGTCTCGGTAGGAACATTATATACGTCTATAACGATATATATCCAAACCGAAGGGAACCTAACATGTCGGATGTAATATTTTACAACATTCCTGGCGTGTCGGCTCGTACTTCTCGGTGCGAACATTATATACGTCTATAACGTTATATATCCTAACGTAAGGCAACATAACATCTCGGATATAATATTTTTCATCATTCCTGGCGTGTCGCCGCCTGCTTCTCGATGGGGACATTATATACGTCTATAACGTTGTATATCCTAACCTAACGCAACCTAACATCTCGGATGTAATATTTTACAACATTCCTGGCTCTTCGGCTCCTACTTTTCGGTGGGAACACTATATACGTCTATAACGTTACATATCCTAACGTAAGGCAACATAACATCTCGGATGTAATATTTTACAACATTCTTGGCGTGTCGTCGCCTGCTTCTCGACGGGGACATTATATACGTCCATAACGTTGTATATCCGAACCTAACGCAACCTAACATCTGGGATGTAATATTTTACAACATTCCTGGCATGTCGGCCCCTATTTCTCAGTGGGAATATTATATACGTCTATAACGTTATATATCCTAGCCTAAGGCAACCTCACATCTCGGCTTTAATATTTTACAACATTCCTGACGCGTCGGCCCCTATTTCTCGGTGGGAACATTATATACGTCTATAACGTTATATATCATAACCTAAGGCAACCTAAAATTTCTACCGTAATAGTTTACAACATTCCTGGCGTGTCGGTTCGTACTTCTCGGTGCGAACATTATATACGTCTATAACGTTATATATCCTAACGTAAGGCAACATAACATCTCGAATGTAATATTTTACAACATTCCTGGCGTGTCGTCGCCTGCTTCTCGATGGGGACATTATATACGTCTATAACGTTGTATATCCTAACCTAACGCAACCTAACATCTGGGATGAAATATTTTACAACATTCCTGGCATGTCGGTCCCTACGTCTCGGTGGGAACGTTATATACTTCTATAACGATCTATATCCAAACTTAAGGGAAACTAACATCTCGGATATCATATTTTACAACGTTCCTGGCTCTTCGGCTCCTACTTTTCGGTGGGAACATTATATACGTCTATAACGTTACATATCCTAACGTAAGGCAACATAACATCTCGGATGTTATATTTTACAACATTCCTGGCGTGTCGTCTCCTGCTTCTCGATGGGGACATTATATACGTCTATAACGTTGTATATCCTAGCCTAAGCAATCTAACATCTCGGATGTAATATTTTACAACATTCCTGGCGTGTCGTCGCCTGCTTCTCGATGGGGACATTATATACGTCTATAACGTTGTATATCCTAACCTAACGCAACCTAACATCTGGGATGTAATATCTTACAACATTCCTGGCATGTCGGTCCCTACGTCTCGGTGGGAACGTTATATACGTCTATAACGTTGTATATCCTAACCTAACGCAACCTAACATCTGGGATGTAATATTTTACAACATTCCTGGCATGTCGGTCCCTACGTCTCGGTGGGAACGTTATATACGTCTATAACGACATATATCCAAACTTAAGGGAAACTAACATCTCGGATGTAATATTTTACAACATTCCTGGCTCTTCGGCTCCTACTTTTCGGCGGGAACATTATATACGTCTATAACGTTACATATCCTATCGTAAGGCAACATAACATCTCGGATGTAATATTTTACAACATTCCTGGCGTGTCGTCGCCTGCTTCTCGATGGGGACATTATATACGTCCATAACGTTCTATATCCGAACCTAACGCAACCTAACATCTGGGATGTAATATTTTACAACATTCCTGGCATGTCGGCCCCTATTTCTCGTTGGGAATATTATATACGTCTATAACGTTATATATCCTAGCCTAAGGCAACCTAACATCTCGGGTTTAATATTTTACAAGATTCCTGACGCGTCGGCCCCTATTTCTCGGTGGGAACATTATATACGTCTATAACGTTATATATCATAACCTAAGGCAACCTAAAATCTCTACCGTAATAGTTTACAACATTCCTGGCGTGTCGGCTCGTACTTGTCGGTGCGAACATTATATACGTCTATAACGTTATATATCCTAACGTAAGGCAACATAACATCTCGGATGTAATATTTTACAACATACCTGGCGTGTCGTCGCCTGCTTCTCGATGGGGACATTATATACGTCTATAACGTTGTATATCCTAACCTAACGCAATCTAACATCTGGGATGTAATATTTTCCAACATTCCTGGCATGTCGGTCCCTACGTCTCGGAGGGAACGTTATATACGTCTATAACCATATATATCCACACTTAAGGGAAACTAACTTCTCGGGTGTCATATTTTACAACATTCCTGACGCTTCGGCTCCTACTTTTCGGTGGGAACATTATATACGTCTATAACGTTACATATCCTAACGTAAGGCAACATAACATCTCGGATGTTATATTTTACAACATTCCTGTCGTGTGGTCGCCTGCTGCTCGATGGGGTCATTATATACGTCTATAACATTGTATATCCTAACCTAAGGCAACCTAACATCTCGGATGTAATATTTTACAACATTCCTGGCATGTCGGCCCCTATTTCTCGGTGGGAATATGATATACGTCTATAACGTTATATATCCTAGCCTAAGGCAACCTAACATCTCGGGTTTAATATTTTACAACATTCCTGGCGTGTCGTCGCCTGCTTCTCGATGGGGACATTATATACGTCTATCACGTTGTATATCCTAACCAAACGCAACCTAACATCTGGGATGTAATATTTTACAACATTCCTGGCATGTCGGCCCCTATTTCTCGGTGGGAATATTATATACGTCTATAACGTTATATATCCTAGCCTAAGGCAACCTAACATCTCGGGTTTAATATTTTACAACATTCCTGACGCGTCGGCCCCTATTTCTCGGTGGGAATATTATATACGTCTATAACGTTATATATCATAACCTAAGGCAACCTAAAATCTCTACCGTAATAGTTTACGACGTTCCTGGCGTGTCGGCTCGTACTTCTCGGTGCGAACATTATATACGTCTATAACGTTATATATCCTAACGTAAGGCAACATAACATCTCGGATGTAATATTTTACAACATTCCTGGCGTGTCGTCGCCTGCTTCTCGATGGGGACATTATATACGTCTTTAACGTTGTATATCCTAACCTAAAGCAACCTAACATCTGGGATGTAATATTTCACAAGATTCCTGGCATGTCGGTCCCCAAGTCTCGGTAGGAACATTATATACGTCTATAACGATATATATCCAAACCGAAGGGAACCTAACATCTCGGATGTAATATTTTACAACATTCCTGGCGTGTCGTCGCCTGCTTCTCGATGGGGACATTATATACGTCTATAACGTTGTATATCCTAACCTAACGCAACCTAACATCTCGGATGTAATATTTTACAACATTCTTGGCATGTCGGACCCTACATCTCGGTGGGAACATACTATACGTCTATAAAGTTGTATATCCTAACCTAAGGGAACATAACATGTCGGGTGTAATATTTTACAACATTCATGACTCATCGGCCCCTATTTTTAGGTGGGAACATTATATACGTCTATAACGCTATATATCCTAGCCTAAGGCAACCTAAGATGTCGAATGTAATATTTTACAACATTCTGGCGTGTCGTCGCCTGCTTCTCGATGGGGAGATTATATACGTCTATAACTTTGTATATCCTAACCTAACGCAACCTAAGATTTGGGATGTAATATTTTACAACATTCCTTGCATGTCGGTGCCTACGTCTCGGTGGGAACATTATATACGTCTATAACGTTATATATCCTAGCCTAAGGCCACCTAACATGTCGAATGTAATATTTTACAACATTCCTGACGCGTCGGCCCCTATTTTTCGGTGGGAACATTATATACATCTATAACTTTGTATATCCTAACCTAAGGCAGCCGAACATCTCGGATGTAATATTTTACAACGTTCCTGACGCGTCGGCCCCTATTTCTCGGTGGGAACATTATATACGTCTATAACGTTATATATCCTAGCCTAAGGCGACCTAACATGTCGGATGTAATACTTGATAACATTCCTGGCGTGTCGGCCCGTACTTCTCGGTGGTAACATTACATACGTCTATAACGTTATATATCCTAGCCTAAGTCAACCTAACATGTCGAATGTAATATTTTACAACATTCCTGGCGTGTCGTCGCCTACTTCACGATGGGGACATTATATACATCTATAACATTGTATATCCTAACCTAAGGCAACCTAACATCTCGGATGTAATATTTTACAACATTCTGGCGTGTCGTCGCCTGCTTCTCGATGGGGAGATTATATACGTCTATAACGTTGTATATCCTAACCTAACGCAACCTAACATTTGGGATGCAATATTTTACAACATTCCTGGCATGTCGGTGCCTACGTCTCGGTGGGAACATTATATACGTCTATAACGATATATGTCCCAACCTAAGGCAACCTAACACCTCGGATGTAATAGTTGACAACATTCCTGGCGTCTAGGCCCGTACTTCTCGGTGGGAACATTGTATACGTCTATAACGTTATATATCCTAGCCTAAGGCGACCTAACATGTCGAATGTAATATTTTACATCATTCCTGGCGTGTCGTCGCCTGCTTCTCGATGGGAACATTATATACGTCTATAACGTTGTGTATCCTAACCTAACGCAACCGAACATCTGGGATGTAATATTCCTGGCGTGTCGTCGCCTACTTCTGGATGGGGAGATTATATACGTCTATAACGTTATATATCCTAACCTAAGGCAACCTAACATCTCGGATGTAATAGTTGACAACATTCCTGGCGTGTCCGTCCGTACTTCTCGGTGGGAACATTATATACGTCTATAACGTTATATATCCTAGCCTAAGGCCACATAACATGTCGAATGTAATATTTTACAACATTCCTGGCGTGTCGTCGCCTGCTTCTCGATGGGGACATTATATACGTCTATAACGTTGTATATCCTAACCTAACGCAACCTAACATCTCGGACGTAATATTTTACAACATTCCTGGCATGTTGGTCCCTACATCTCGGTGGGAACATATTATACGTCTATAAAGTTGTATATCCTAACCTAAGGGAACCTAACATCTCGGGTGTAATATTTTACAACATTCATGACTCATCGGCCTCTATTTTTAGGTGGGAACATTATATACGTCTATAACGCTATATATCCTAGCCTAAGGCAACCTAAGATGTCGAATGTAATATTTTACAACGTTCTGGCGTGTCGTCGCCTGCTTCTCGATGGGGAGATTATATACGTCTATAACTTTGTATATCCTAACCTAACGCAACCTAAGATTTGGGATGTAATATTTTACAACATTCCTTGCATGTCGGTGCCTACGTCTCGGTGGGAACATTATATACGTCTATAACGTTATATATCCTAGCCTAAGGCCACCTAACATGTCGAATGTAATATTTTACAACATTCCTGACGCGTCGGCCCCTATTTTTCGGTGGGAACATTATATACATCTATAACTTTGTATATCCTAACCTAAGGCAGCCTAACATCTCGGATGTAATATTTTACAACGTTCCTGACGCGTCGGCCCCTATTTCTCGGTGGGAACATTATATACGTCTATAACGTTATATATCCTAGCCTAAGGCGACCTAACATGTCGGATGTAATAGTTGATAACATTCCTGGCGTGTCGGCCCGTACTTCTCGGTGGTAACATTACATACGTCTATAACGTTATATATCCTAGCCTAAGTCAACCTAACATGTCGAATGTAATATTTTACAACATTCCTGGCGTGTCGTCGCCTGCTTCTCGATGGCGACATTATATACGTCTATAACGTTGTATATCCTAACCTAACGCAACCTAACATCTGGGATGTAATATTTTACAACATTCCTGGCGATTCGGCTCCTACTTTTCGGTGGGAACATTATATACGTCTATAACGTTACATATCCTAACGTAAGGCCACATAACATGTCGAATGTAATATTTTACAACATTCCTGGCGTGTCGTCGCCTGCTTCTCGATGGGGACATTATATACGTCTTTAACGTTGTATATCCTAACCTAAAGCAACCTAACATCTGGGATGTAATATTTTACAAGATTCCTGGCATGTCGGTCCCCAAGTCTCGGTAGGAACATTATATACGTCTATAACGATATATATCCAAACCGAAGGGAATCTAACATCTCGGATGTAATATTTTACAACATTCCTGGCGTGTCGTCGCCTGCTTCTCGATGGGGACATTATATACGTCTATAACGTTGTATATCCTAACCTAACGCAACCTAACATCTCGGACGTAATATTTTACAACATTCCTGGCATGTCGGTCCCTACATCTCGGTGGGAACATACTATACGTCTATAAAGTTGTATATCCTAACCTAAGGGAACCTAACATCTCGGGTGTAATATTTTACAACATTCCTGACTCGTCGGCCCCTATTTTTAGTGGGAACATTATATACGTCTATAACGCTATATATCCTAGCCTAAGGCAACCTAAGATGTCGAATGTAATATTTTACAACATTCTGGCGTGTCGTCGCCTGCTTCTCGATGGGAACATTATATACGTCTATAACGTTGTGTATCCTAACCTAACGCAACCTAACATCTGGGATGTAATATTCCTGGCGTGTCGTCGCCTACTTCTGGATGGGGAGATTATATACGTCTATAACGTTATATATCCTAACCTAAGGCAACCTAACATCTCGGATGTAATAGTTGACATTCCTGGCGTGTCCGCCCGTACTTCTCGGTGGGAACATTATATACGTCTATAACGTTATATATCCTAGCCTAAGGCCACATAACATGTCGAATGTAATATTTTACAACATTCCTGGCGTGTCGTCGCCTGCTTCTCGATGGGGACATTATATACGTCTTTAACGTTGTATATCCTAACCTAAAGCAACCTAACATCTGGGATGTAATATTTCACAAGATTCCTGGCATGTCGGTCCCCAAGTCTCGGTAGGAACATTATATACGTCTATAACGATATATATCCAAACCGAAGGGAACCTAACATCTCGGATGTAATATTTTACAACATTCCTGGCGTGTCGTCGCCTGCTTCTCGATGGGGACATTCTATACGTCTATAACGTTGTATATCCTAACCTAACGCAACCTAAGATTTGGGATGTAATATTTTACATTCCTTGCATGTCGGTGCCTACGTCTCGGTGGAAACATTATATACGTCTATAACGTTATATATCCTAACCTAAGGCAACCTAACATCTCGGGTGTAATAGTTGACAACATTCCTGGCGTGTCCGCCCGTACTTCTCGGTGGTAACATTACATACGTCCATAACGTTATATATCCTAGCCTAAGGCGACCTAACATGTCGAATGTAATATTTTACATCATTCCTGGCGTGTCATCGCCTGCTTCTCGATGGGGAGATTATATACGTCTATAACTTTGTATATCCTAACCTAACGCAACCTAAGATTTGGGATGTAATATTTTACAACATTCCTTGCATGTCGGTGCCTACGTCTCGGTGGGAACATTATATACGTCTATAACGTTATATATCCTAGCCTAAGGCAACCTAACATGTCGAATGTAATATTTTACAACATTCCTGACGCGTCGGCCCCTATTTTTCGGTGGGAACATTACATACGTCTATAACGTTATATATCCTAGTCTAAGGCAACCTGACATGTCGAATGTAATATTTTACAACACTCCTGTCGTGTAGTCGCCTACTTCTGGATGGGGACATTATATACATCTATAACTTTGTATATCATAACCTAAGGCAACCTAACTTCTCGGATGTAATATTTTACAACATTTCTGGCATGTCGGTCCCTACTTCTCGGTGGGAATATTATATACGTCTATAACGTTGTGTATCCTAACCTAACGCAACCTAACATCTGGGATGTAATATTCCTGGCGTGTCGTCGCCTACTTCTGGATGGGGAGATTATATACGTCTATAACGTTATATATCCTAACCTAAGGCAACCTAACATTTCGGATGTAATAGTTGACAACATTTCTGGCGTGTCCGCCCGTACTTCTCGGTGGGAACATTATATACGTCTATAACGTTATATATCCTAGCCTAAGGCCACATAACATGTCGAATGTAACATTTTACAACATTCCTGGCGTGTCGTCGCCTGCTTCTCGATGGGGACATTATATACGTCTATAACGTTGTATATCCTAACCTAAAGCAACCTAACATCTGGGATGTAATATTTTACAAGATTCCTGGCATGTCGGTCCCCAAGTCTCGGTAGGAACATTATATACGTCTATAACGATATATATCCGAACCGAAGGGAACCTAACATCTCGGATGTAATATTTTACAACATTCCTGGCGTGTCGTCGCCTGCTTCTCGATGGGGACATTATATACGTCTATAACGTTGTATATCCTAACCTAACGTAACCTAACATCTCGGATGTAATATTTTACAACATTCCTGGCATGTCGGTCCCTACATCTCGGTGGGAACATACTATACGTCTATAAAGTTGTATATCCTAACCTAAGGGAACCTAACATCTCGGGTGTAATATTTTACAACATTCCTGACTCGTCGGCCCCTATATTTAGGTGGGAACATTATATACGTCTATAACGCTATATATCCTAGCCTAAGGCGACCTAACATGTCGAATGTAATATTTTACAACATTCTGGCGTGTCGTCGCCTGCTTCTCGATGGGAACATTATATACGTCTATAACGTTGTGTATCCTAACCTAACGCAACCTAACATCTGGGATGTAATATTCCTGGCGTGTCATCGCCTACTTCTGGATGGGGAGATTATATACGTCTATAACGTTATATATCCTAACCTAAGGCAACCTAACATCTCGGATGTAATAGTTGACAACATTCCTGGCGTGTCCGCCCGTACTTCTCGGTGGGAACATTATATACGTCTATAACGTTATATATCCTAGCCTAAGGCCACATAACACGTCGAATGTAATATTTTACAACATTCCTGGCGTGTCGTCGCCTGCTTCTCGATGGGGACATTATATACGTCTTTAACGTTGTATATCCTAACCTAAAGCAACCTAACATCTGGGATGTAATATTTTACAAGATTCCTGGCATGTCGGTCCCCAAGTCTCGGTAGGAACATTATATACGTCTATAACGATATATATCCGAACCGAAGGGAACCTAACATCTCGGATGTAATATTTTACAACATTCCTGGCGTGTCGTCGCCTGCTTCTCGATGGGGACATTATATACGTCTATAACGTTGTATATCCTAACCTAACGCAACCTAACATCTCGGATGTAATATTTTACAACATTCTTGGCATGTCGGACCCTACATCTCGGTGGGAACATACTATACGTCTATAAAGTTGTATATCCTAACCTAAGGGAACCTAACATCTCGGGTGTAATATTTTACAATATTCCTAACGCGTCGGCCCCTATTTTTCGGAGGGAATATTATATACGTCTATAACGTTATATATCCTAGCCTAAGGCAACCTAACACCTCGGATGTAATAGTTGACAACATTCCTGACGTGTAGGCCCGTACTTCTCGGTGGGAACATTGTATACGTCTATAACGTTATATATCCTAACCTAAGGCAACCTAACATCTTGGATGTAATAGTTGACAACATTCCAGGCGTGTCCGCCCGTACTTTTCGGTGGGAACATTATATACGTCTATAACGTTATATATCCTAGTCTAAGGCCACCTAACATGTCGAATGTAATATTTTACGACATTCCTGACGCGACGGCCCCTATTTTTCGGTGGGAATATTATATACGTCTATAATGTTATATATCATAACCTAAGGCAACCTAACATCTCGGATGTAATATTTTACAACATTCCTGGCATATCGGTCCCTACTTCTCGGTGGAAACATTGTATACGTCTATAACGATATATATCCTAGCCTAAGGCAACCTAACATCTCGGATGTAATATTTTACAACATTCCTGGCGCGTCGGCTCCTATTTTTCGGTGGGAACATTATATACGTCTATAACGTTATATATCCTAACCTAAGGGACCCTAACATGTCGTATGTAATATTTTACAACATTCCTGGCGTGTCGTAGCCTGCTTCTCGATGGGGACATTATATACGTCTATAACGTTGTATATCCTAACCTAAAGCAACCTAACATCTGGGATGTAATATTTTACAACATTCCTGGCGTGTCGTCGCCTAGTTTGGATGGGGTCATTATATACATCTATAACGCTGTATATCCTAACCTAGGGCAACCTAACATCTCGGATGTAATATTTTACAACATTCCTGGCATGTCGGTCCCTACATCTCGGTGGGAACATACTATACGTCTATAACGTTGTATATCCTAACCTAAGGGAACCTAACATCTCGAGTGTAAACTTTTACAACATTCCTGACGCGTCGGGCCCTATTTTTCGGTGGAACATTATATACGGCTATAACGTTATATATCCTAGCCTAAGGCAACCTAACATCTCGGATGTAATATTTTACAACATTCCTGGCGTGTCGTCGCCTACTTCTCGATGGGGACATTATATACGTCTATAACGATATACATCCAAACCTAAGGGAACCTAACATCTCGGATGTAATATTTTAAAACATTCCTGGCATGTCGGTCCCTACTTCTCGGTGGGAATATTATATACGTCTATAACGTTATATATTATAACCTAAGGCAACCTAACATCTCGGATGTAATATTTTACAACATTCCTGGCATATCGGTCCCTACTTCTCGGAGGAAACATTGTATACGTCTATAACGATATATATCCTAGCCTAAGGATACCTAACATGTCGAATGTAATATTTTACAACATTCCTGGCGTGTCGTCGCCTACTTCTCGATGGGGACATTATATACATCTATAACATTGTATATCCTAACCTAAGGCAACCTAACATCTCGGATGTAATATTTTACAACATTCCTGGCGTGTCGTCGCCTGCTTCTCGATGGGGACATTATATACGTCTTTAACGTTGTATATCCTAACCTAAAGCAACCTAACATCTGGGATGTAATATTTTACAAGATTCCTGGCATGTCGGTCCCCAAGTCTCGGTAGGAACATTATATACGTCTATAACGATATATATCCGAACCGAAGGGAACCTAACATCTCGGATGTAATATTTTACAACATTCCTGGCGTGTCGTCGCCTGCTTCTCGATGGGGACATTATATACGTCTATAACGTTGTATATCCTAACCTAACGCAACCTAACATCTCGGATGTAATATTTTACAACATTCTTGGCATGTCGGACCCTACATCTCGGTGGGAACATACTATACGTCTATAAAGTTGTATATCCTAACCTAAGGGAACCTAACATCTCGGGTGTAATATTTTACAATATTCCTAACGCGTCGGCCCCTATTTTTCGGAGGGAATATTATATACGTCTATAACGTTATATATCCTAGCCTAAGGCAACCTAACACCTCGGATGTAATAGTTGACAACATTCCTGACGTGTAGGCCCGTACTTCTCGGTGGGAACATTGTATACGTCTATAACGTTATATATCCTAACCTAAGGCAACCTAACATCTTGGATGTAATAGTTGACAACATTCCAGGCGTGTCCGCCCGTACTTTTCGGTGGGAACATTATATACGTCTATAACGTTATATATCCTAGTCTAAGGCCACCTAACATGTCGAATGTAATATTTTACGACATTCCTGACGCGACGGCCCCTATTTTTCGGTGGGAATATTATATACGTCTATAATGTTATATATCATAACCTAAGGCAACCTAACATCTCGGATGTAATATTTTACAACATTCCTGGCATATCGGTCCCTACTTCTCGGTGGAAACATTGTATACGTCTATAACGATATATATCCTAGCCTAAGGCAACCTAACATCTCGGATGTAATATTTTACAACATTCCTGGCGCGTCGGCTCCTATTTTTCGGTGGGAACATTATATACGTCTATAACGTTATATATCCTAACCTAAGGGACCCTAACATGTCGTATGTAATATTTTACAACATTCCTGGCGTGTCGTAGCCTGCTTCTCGATGGGGACATTATATACGTCTATAACGTTGTATATCCTAACCTAAAGCAACCTAACATCTGGGATGTAATATTTTACAACATTCCTGGCGTGTCGTCGCCTAGTTTGGATGGGGTCATTATATACATCTATAACGCTGTATATCCTAACCTAGGGCAACCTAACATCTCGGATGTAATATTTTACAACATTCCTGGCATGTCGGTCCCTACATCTCGGTGGGAACATACTATACGTCTATAACGTTGTATATCCTAACCTAAGGGAACCTAACATCTCGAGTGTAAACTTTTACAACATTCCTGACGCGTCGGGCCCTATTTTTCGGTGGAACATTATATACGGCTATAACGTTATATATCCTAGCCTAAGGCAACCTAACATCTCGGATGTAATATTTTACAACATTCCTGGCGTGTCGTCGCCTACTTCTCGATGGGGACATTATATACGTCTATAACGATATACATCCAAACCTAAGGGAACCTAACATCTCGGATGTAATATTTTAAAACATTCCTGGCATGTCGGTCCCTACTTCTCGGTGGGAATATTATATACGTCTATAACGTTATATATTATAACCTAAGGCAACCTAACATCTCGGATGTAATATTTTACAACATTCCTGGCATATCGGTCCCTACTTCTCGGAGGAAACATTGTATACGTCTATAACGATATATATCCTAGCCTAAGGATACCTAACATGTCGAATGTAATATTTTACAACATTCCTGGCGTGTCGTCGCCTACTTCTCGATGGGGACATTATATACATCTATAACATTGTATATCCTAACCTAAGGCAACCTAACATCTCGGATGTAATATTTTACAACATTCTGGCGTGTCGTCCCCTGCTTCTCGATGGGGAGATTATATACGTCTATAACGTTGTATATCCTAACCTAACGCAACCTAACACTTGGGATGTAATATTTTACAACAATCCTTGCATGTCGGTGCCTACGTCTCGGTGGGAAGAGTATATACGTCTATAACGATATATATCCTAACCTAGGGCAACCTAACACCTCGGATGTAATAGTTGACAACATTCCTGGCGTGTAGGCCCGTACTTCTCGGTGGGAACATTGTATACGTCTATAACGTTGTATATCCTAACCTAACGCAACCTAACATTTGGGATGTAATATTTTACAACATTCCTGGCATGTCGGTCCCTACTCCTCGGCGGAAACATTGTATACGTCTATAACGATATATATCCTAGTCTAAGGCAACCTAGTATGTCAAATGTAATATTTTACAACATTCCTGGCGTGTCGTCGCCTACTTCTCGATGGGGACATTATATAAATCTATAACCTTGTATATCCTAACCTAAAGCAGCCTAACATCTCGGATGTAATATTTCACAACATTCCTGGCATGTCGGTCCCTACTTCTCGGTGGAAACATTGTATACGTCTATAACGATATATATGCTAACCTAAGGCAAACTAACATCTCGGATGTAATAGTTGACAACATTCCAGGCGTGTCAGCCCGTACTTCTCGGTGGGAACATTATATACGTCTATAACGCATTATATCCTAGCCTAAGGCGACCTAACATGTCGAATGTAATATTTTACAACATTCCTGGCCTGTCGTCTCCTGCTCCTCGATGGGGACATTATATACGTCTATAACGTTATATGTCATAACCTAAGGCAACCGAACATCTGGGATGTAATATTTTACAACATTCCTGGCATATGGGTCCCTACTTCTCGGTGGAAACATTGTATACGTCTTTAACGATATATATCCTAGCCTAAGGCAACCTGACATCTCGGATGTAATGTTTTACAACATTCCTGGCGTGTCGTCGCCTACTTCTCGATGGGAACATTATATACGTCGATAACGTTATATATCCTAGCCTAAGGCAACCTAACATGTCGAATGTAATATTTTACAACATTCCTGGCGTGTCTTCGCCTACTTCTCGATGGGGACATTATATACATCTATAACATTGTATATCCTAGCCTAAGGCAACCTAACATATCGGATGTAATATTTTACAACATTCCTGGCGTGTCGTCGCCTACTTCTCGATGGGGACATTATATACATCTATAACATTGTATATCCTAACCCAAGGCAACCTAACATCTCGGATGAAATATTTTACAACATTCCTGGCATATCGGTCCCTACTTCTCGGTGGAAACATTGTATACGTCTATAACGATATATATCCAAACCTAAGGGAACATAACATCTCGGATGTAATATTTTACAACATTCCTGGCATGTCGGTCCCTACTTCTCGGTGGGAATATTATATACGTCTATAACGTTATATATCATAACCTAACGCAACCTAACATCTGGGATGTAATATTTTACAACATTCCTGGAGTGTCGTCGCCTACTTCTGGCTAGGGTCATAATATACAACTATAACGTTGTATATCCTAACCTAAGGCAACCTAACATCTCGGGAGTAATATTTTACAACATTCCTGACGCGTCGGCCCCTATTTTTCGGTGGGAACATTATATACGTCTATAAAGTTATATATCCTAGCCTAAGGCAACCTAACATGTCGAATGTAATACTTTACAACATTCCTGGCCTGTCGTCGCCAACTTCTCGATGGGGACATTATATACATCTATAACATTGTATATCCTAACCTAAGGCAACCTAACATCTCGGATATAATATTTTACATCATTCTGGCGTTTCGTCGCCTGCTTCTCGATGGGGAGATTATATACTTCTATAACGTTGTATATCCTAAACTAACGCAACCTAACATTTGGGATGTTTTATTTTACAACATTCCTTGCATGTCGGTGCCTACGTCTCGG
This sequence comes from Xylocopa violacea, assembly GCA_963969225.1. NCBI lineage: Eukaryota > Metazoa > Arthropoda > Insecta > Hymenoptera > Apidae > Xylocopa > Xylocopa violacea. The sequence goes on along the minus strand of CAXAJV010000263.1, from coordinate 89,434 downwards.
TGGGAAAATTATATACGTCTATAACGATATATATCCTAACCTAAGGCAACCTAACATCTCGGATGTAATATTTTACAACATTCCTGGCATGTCGGTTCCTACATCTCGGTGGGAACATACTATACGTCTATAACGTTGTATATCCTATCCTAAGGGAACATAACATCTCGGGTGTAATATTTTACAACATTCCTGACGCGTCGGCCCCTATTTTTCGGTGGGAACATTATATACGTCTATAACGTTATATATCCCAGCCTAAGGCGACCTATTATGTCGAATGTAATATTTTACAACATTCCTGGCGTGTCGTCTACTGCTTCTCGATGGGGACATTATATACGTCTATAATGTTGTATATCTTAACCTAACGCAACTTAACATCTGGGATGTAATATTTTACAGCACTCGTGGTGTGTCGTCGCCTACTTCTGGATGGGGTCATTATATACATCTATAACGTTGTATATCCAAACCTAAGGGAACCTAACACCTCGTGTGTAATATTTTACAACATTCCCGACGCGTCGGCCCCTATTTTTCGGTGAGAACATTATATACATTTATAACGGTATATATCCTAGCCTAAGGCAACCTAACATCTCGGATGTAATAGTTGACAACATTCCTGGCGTGTCCGCCCGTACTTCTCGGTGGGAACATTATATACGTCTATAACGTGATATATCCTAGCCTAAGGCTACATAACATGTCGAATGTAATATTTTACAACATTCCTGGCGTGTCGTCGCCTGCTTCTCGATGGGGACATTATATACGTCTATAACGTTGTATATCCTAACCTAAAGCAACCTAACATCTGGGATGTAATATTTTACAAGATTTCTGGCATGTCGGTCCCCAAGTCTCGGTAGGAACATTATATACGTCTATAACGATATATATCCAAACCTAACGCAACCTAACATCTGGGATGTAATATTTTACAACATTCCTGGAGTGTCGTCGCCTACTTCTGGCTAGGGTCATAATATACATCTATAACGTTGTATATCCTAACGTAAGGCAACCTAACATCTCGGGAGTAATATTTTACAACATTCCTGACACGTCGGCCCCTATTTTTCGGTGGGAACATTATATACGTCTATAACGTTATATATCCTAGCCTAAGGATACCTAACATGTCGAATGTAATATTTTACAACATTCCTGGCGTGTCGTCGCCTACTTCTCGATGGGGACGTTATATACATCTATAACATTGTATATCCTAACCTAAGGCAACCTAACATCTCGGATGTAATATTTTACAACATTCTGGCGTGTCGTCGCCTGCTTCTCGATGGGGAGATTATATACGTCTATAACGTTGTATATCCTAACCTAACGCAACCTAACATTTGGGATGTAATATTTTACAACATTCCTTGCATGTCGGTGCCTACGTCTCGGTGGGAACAGTATATACGTCTATAACGATATATATCCTAACCTAGGGCAACCTAACACCTCGGATGTAATAGTTGACAACATTCCTGGCGTGTAGGCCCGTACTTCTCGGTGGGAACATTGTATACGTCTATAACGTTGTATATCCTAACCTAACGCAACCTAACATTTGGGATGTAATATTTTACAACATTCCTGGCATGTCGGTCCCTACTCCTCGGCGGAAACATTGTATACGTCTATAACGATATATATCCTAGTCTAAGGCAACCTAGTATGTCAAATGTAATATTTTACAACATTCCTGGCGTGTGGTCGCCTACTTCGCGATGGGGACATTATATAAATCTATAACCTTGTATATCCTAACCTAAAGCAGCCTAACATCTCGGATGTAATATTTTACAACATTCCTGGCATATCGGTCCCTACTTCTCGGTGGAAACATTGTATACGTCTATAACGATATATATCCTAGCCTAAGGCAACCTAACATCTCGGATGTAATATTTTACAACATTCCTGGCGTGTCGTCGCCTACTTCTCGATGGGGACATTATATACATCTATAACATTGTATATCCTAACCTAAGGCAACCTAACATCTCGGATATAATATTTTACATCATTCTGGCGTTTCGTCGCCTGCTTCTCGATGGGGAGATTATATACTTCTATAACGTTGTATATCCTAAACTAACGCAACCTAACATTTGGGATGTTTTATTTTACAACATTCCTTGCATGTCGGTGCCTACGTCTCGGTGGGAACATTATATACGTCTATAACGATATATATACTAACCTAAGGCAACCTAACATCTCGGATGTAATATTTTACAACATTCCTGGCATGTCGGTTCCTACATCTCGGTGGGAACATACTATACGTCTATAACGTTGTATATCCTATCCTAAGGGAACATAACATCTCGGGTGTAATATTTTACAACATTCCTGACGCGTCGGCCCCTATTTTTCGGTGGGAACATTATGTACGTCTATAACGTTATATATCCTAGCCTAAGGCGACCTATCATGTCGAATGTAATATTTTACAACATTCCTGGCGTGTCGTCTACTGCTTCTCGATGGGGACATTATATACGTCTATAATGTTGTATATCTTAACCTAACGCAACTTAACATCTGGGATGTAATATTTTACAGCATTCGTGGTGTGTCGTCGCCTACTTCTGGATGGGGTCATTATATACATCTATAACGTTGTATATCCTAACCTGAGGGAACCTAACACCTCGGGTGTAATATTTTACAACATTCCCGACGCGTCGGCCCCTATTTTTCGGTGAGAACATTATATACATTTATAACGGTATATATCCTAGCCTAAGGCAACCTAACATCTCGGATGTAATAGTTGACAACATTCCTGGCGTGTCCGCCCGTACTTCTCGGTGGGAACATTATATACGTCTATAACGTGATATATCCTAGCCTAAGGCTACATAACATGTCGAATGTAATATTTTACAACATTCCTGGCGTGTCGTCGCCTGCTTCTCGATGGGGACATTATATACGTCTATAACGTTGTATATCCTAACCTAAAGCAACCTAACATCTGGGATGTAATATTTTACAAGATTCCTGGCATGTCGGTCCCCAAGTCTCGGTAGGAACATTATATACGTCTATAACGATATATATCCAAACCTAAGGGAACCTAACATCTCGGATGTAATATTTTACAACATTCCTGGCATGTCGGTCCCTACTTCTCGGTGGGAATATTATATACGTCTATAACGTTATATATCATAACCTAAGGCAACCTAACATCTCGGATGTAATATTTTACAACATTCCTGGCATATGGGTCCCTACTTCTCGGTGGAAACATTGTATACGTCTATAACGATATATATCCTAGCCTAAGGCAACCTAACATCTCGGATGCAATATTTTACAACATTCTTGGCGTGTCGTCGCCTACTTCTCGATGGGGACATTATATACATCTATAACATTGTATATCCTAACCTAAGGCAACCTAACATCTCGGATGTAATATTTTACAACATTCTGGCGTGTCGTCGCCTGCTTCTCGATGGGGAGATTATATACGTCTATAACGTTGTATATCCTAACCTAACGCAACCTAACATTTGGGATGTAATATTTTACAACATTCCTTGCATGTCGGTGCCTACGTCTCGGTGGGAACAGTATATACGTCTATAACGATATATATCCTAACCTAGGGCAACCTAACACCTCGGATGTAATAGTTGACAACATTCCTGGCGTGTAGGCCCGTACTTCTCGGTGGGAACATTGTATACGTCTATAACGTGATATATCCTAGCCTGAGGCTACATAACATGTCGAATGTAATATTTTACAACATTCCTGGCGTGTCGTCGCCTGCTTCTCGATGGGGACATTATATACGTCTATAACGTTGTATATCCTAACCTAAAGCAACCTAACATCTGGGATGTAATATTTTACAAGATTCCTGGCATGTCGGTCCCCAAGTATCGGTAGGAACATTATATACGTCTATAACGATATATATCCAAACCTAAGGGAACCTAACATCTCGGATGTAATATTTTACAACATTCCTGGCATGTCGGTCCCTACTTCTCGGTGCAAACATTGTATACGTCTATAACGATATATATCCTAGCCTAAGGCGACCTATCATGTCGAATGTAATATTTTACAACATTCCTGGCGTGTCGTCTACTGCTTCTCGATGGGGACATTATATACGTCTATAATGTTGTATATCTTAACCTAACGCAACTTAACATCTGGGATGTAATATTTTACAGCATTCGTGGTGTGTCGTCGCCTACTTCTGGATGGGATCATTATATACATCTATAACGTAGTATATCCTAACCTAAGGGAACCTAACACCTCGGGTGTAATATTTTACAACATTCCCGACGCGTCGGCCCCTATTTTTCGTTGAGAACATTATATACATTTATAACGGTATATATCCTAGCCTAAGGCAACCTAACATCTCGGATGTAATAGTTGACAACATTCCTGGCGTGTCCGCCCGTACTTCTCGGTGGGAACATTATATACGTCTATAACGTGATATATCCTAGCCTGAGGCTACATAACATGTCGAATGTAATATTTTACAACATTCCTGGCGTGTCGTCGCCTGCTTCTCGATGGGGACATTATATACGTCTATAACGTTGTATATCCTAACCTAAAGCAACCTAACATCTGGGATGTAATATTTTACAAGATTCCTGGCATGTCGGTCCCCAAGTCTCGGTAGGAACATTATATACGTCTATAACGATATATATCCAAACCTAAGGAAACCTAACATCTCGGATGTAATATTTTACAACATTCCTGGCATATGGGTCCCTACTTCTCGGTGGAAACATTGTATACGTCTATAACGATATATATCCTAGCCAAGGCAACCTAACATCTCGTATGTAATATTTTACAACATTCCTGGCGTGTCGTCGCCTACTTCTCGATGGGGACATTATATACATCTATAACATTGTATATCCTAACCAAAGCAACCTAACATCTCGGATGTAATATTTTACAAAATTCTGGCGTGTCGTCGATTGCTTCTCGATGGGGAGATTATATACGTCTATAACGTTGTATATCCTAACCTAACGCAACCTAACATTTGGGATGTAATATTTTACAACATTCCTTGCATGTCGGTGCCTACGTCTCGGTGGGAACAGTATATACGTATATAACGATATATATCCTAACCTAGGGCAACCTAACACCTCGGATGTAATAGTTGACAACATTCCTGGCGTGTAGGCCCGTACTTCTCGGTGGGAACATTGTATACGTCTATAACGTTGTATATCCTAACCTAACGCAACCTAACATTTGGGATGTAATATTTTACAACATTCCTGGCATGTGGTCCCTACTCCACGGCGGAAACATTGTATACGTCTATAACGATATATATCCTAGTCTAAGGCAACCTAGTATGTCAAATGTAATATTTTACAACATTCCTTGCGTGTCGTCGCCTACTTCTCGATGGGGACATTATACAAATCTATAACCTTGTATATCCTAACCTAAAGCAGCCTAACATCTCGGATGTAATATTTCACAACATTCCTGGCATGTCGGTCCCTACTTCTCGGTGGAAACATTGTATACGTCTATAACGATATATATGCTAACCTAAGGCAAACTAACATCTCGGATGTAATAGTTGACAACATTCCAGGCGTGTCAGCCCGTACTTCTCGGTGGGAACATTATATACGTCTATAACGCATTATATCCTAGCCTAAGGCGACCTAACATGTCGAATGTAATATTTTACAACATTCCTGGCCTGTCGTCTCCTGCTCCTCGATGGGGACATAAGATACGTCTATAACGTTGTATATCCTAACCTAACGCAACCTAACATCTGGGATGTAATATTCCTGGCGTGTCGTCGCCTACTTCTGGATAGGGACATTATATACGTCTATAACGTTATATATCCTAACCTAAGGGAACCTAACGTCTCGGGTGTAATATTTGAAAACATTCCCGGCGTGTTAGCCCGTACTTCTCGGTGGGAACATCATATACGTCTATAGCGATATATATCATAGCCTAAGGCAACCTAACATCTCGGATGTAATATTTTACAACATTCCTGGCGCGTCGGCTCCTATTTTTCGGTGGGAACATTATATACGTCTATAACGTTATATATCCTAACCTAAGGGAATCTAACATCTCGGGTGTAATATTTTACAACATTCATGACACGTCGTCGCCTGCTTCTCGATGGGGACATTATATAAGTCTATAACTTTGTATATCCTAACCTAACGCAACCTAACATCTGGGATGTAATATTCCTGTCGTGTCGTCGCCTACTTCTGGATGGGGACATTGTATACGTCTATAACGATATATATCCTAACCTAAGGCAACCTAACATCTCGGATGTAATATTTCACAACATTCCTGGCATGTCGGTCCCTACTTCTCGGTGGAAACATTGTATACGTCTATAACGATATATATCCTAGCCTAAGGCAACCTAACATCTCGCATGTAATATTTTACAACATTCCTGGCGTGTCGTCGCCTACTTCTCGATGGGGACATTATATACATCTATAACATTGTATATCCTAACCTAAGGCAACCTAACAATTCGGATGTAATATTTTACCACATTCCTGGCGTGTCGTCGCCTACTTCTCGATGGGGACATTATATACTTCTATAACGTTGTATATCCTAAACTAACGCAACCTAACATTTGGGATGTTTTATTTTACAACATTCCTTGCATGTCGGTGCCTACGTCTCGGTGGGAAAATTATATACGTCTATAACGATATATATCCTAACCTAAGGCAACCTAACATCTCGGATGTAATATTTTACAACATTCCTGGCATGTCGGTTCCTACATCTCGGTGGGAACATACTATACGTCTATATCGTTGTATATCCTATCCTAAGGGAACATAACATCTCGGGTGTAATATTTTACAACATTCCTGACGCGTCGGCCCCTATTTTTCGGTGGGAACATTATATACGTCTATAACGTTATATATCCCAGCCTAAGGCGACCTATCATGTCGAATGTAATATTTTACAACATTCCTGGCGTGTCGTCTACTGCTTCTCGATGGGGCATTATATACGTCTATAATGTTGTATATCTTAAACTAACGCAACTTAACATCTGGGATGCAATATTTTACAGCATTCGTGGTGTGTCGTCGCCTACTTCTGGATGGGGTCATTATATACATCTATAACGTTGTATATCCTAACCTAAGGGAACCTAACACCTCGGGTGTAATATTTTACAACATTCCCGACGCGTCGGCCCCTATTTTTCGGTGAGAACATTATATACATTTATAACGGTATATATCCTAGCCTAAGGCAACCTAACATCTCGGATGTAATAGTTGACAACATTCCTGGCGTGTCCGCCCGTACTTCTCGGTGGGAACATTATATACGTCTTTAACGTGATATATCCTAGCCTAAGGCTACATAACATGTCGAATGTAATATTTTACAACATTCCTTGCGTGTCGTCGCCTGCTTCTCGATGGGGACATTATATACGTCTATAACGTTGTATATCCTAACCTAAAGCAACCTAACATCTGGGATGTAATATTTTACAAGATTCCTGGCATGTCGGTCCCCAAGTCTCGGTAGGAACATTATATACGTCTATAACGATATATATCCAAACCTAAGGGAACCTAACATCTCGGATGTAATATTTTACAACATTCCTGGCATGTCGGTCCCTACTTCTCGGTGGGAATATTATATACGTCTATAACGTTATATATCATAACCTAACGCAACCTAACATCTGGGATGTAATATTTTACAACATTCCTGGAGTGTCGTCGCCTACTTCTGGCTAGGGTCATAATATACATCTATAACGTTGTATATCCTAACCTAAGGCAACCTAACATCTCGGGAGTAATATTTTACAACATTCCTGACGCGTCGGCCCCTATTTTTCGGTGGGAACATTATATACGTCTATAACGTTATATATCCTAGCCTAAGGATACCTAACATGTCGAATGTAATATTTTACAACATTCCTGGCGTGTCGTCGCCTACTTCTCGATGGGGACATTATATACGTCTATAACGTTGTATATCCTAACCTAAAGCAACCTAACATCTGGGATGTAATATTTTACAAGATTCCTGGCATGTCGGTCCCCAAGTCTCGGTAGGAACATTATATACGTCTATAACGATATATATCCAAACCTAAGGAAACCTAACATCTCGGATGTAATATTTTACAACATTCCTGGCATATGGGTCCCTACTTCTCGGTGGAAACATTGTATACGTCTATAACGATATATATCCTAGCCTAAGGCAACCTAACATCTCGTATGTAATATTTTACAACATTCCTGGCGTGTCGTCGCCTACTTCTCGATGGGGACATTATATACATCTATAACATTGTATATCCTAACCAAAGCAACCTAACATCTCGGATGTAATATTTTACAACATTCTGGCGTGTCGTCGATTGCTTCTCGATGGGGAGATTATATACGTCTATAACGTTGTATATCCTAACCTAACGCAACCTAACATTTGGGATGTAATATTTTACAACATTCCTTGCATGTCGGTGCCTACGTCTCGGTGGGAACAGTATATACGTCTATAACGATATATATCCTAACCTAGGGCAACCTAACACCTCGGATGTAATAGTTGACAACATTCCTGGCGTGTAGGCCCGTACTTCTCGGTGGGAACATTGTATACGTCTATAACGTTGTATATCCTAACCTAACGCAACCTAACATTTGGGATGTAATATTTCACAACATTCCTGGCATGTGGTCCCTACTCCTCGGCGGAAACATTGTATACGTCTATAACGATATATATCCTAGTCTAAGGCAACCTAGTATGTCAAATGTAATATTTTACAACATTCCTGGCGTGTCGTCGCCTACTTCTCGATGGGGACATTATATAAATCTATAACCTTGTATATCCTAACCTAAAGCAGCCTAACATCTCGGATGTAATATTTCACAACATTCCTGGCATGTCGGTCCCTACTTCTCGGTGGAAACATTGTATACGTCTATAACGATATATATGCTAACCTAAGGCAAACTAACATCTCGGATGTAATAGTTGACAACATTCCAGGCGTGTCAGCCCGTACTTCTCGGTGGGAACATTATATACGTCTATAACGCATTATATCCTAGCCTAAGGCGACCTAACATGTCGAATGTAATATTTTACAACATTCCTGGCCTGTCGTCTCCTGCTCCTCGATGGGGACATTATATACGTCTATAACGTTATATGTCATAACCTAAGGCAACCGAACATCTGGGATGTAATATTTTACAACATTCCTGGCATATGGGTCCCTACTTCTCGGTGGAAACATTGTATACGTCTTTAACGATATATATCCTAACCCAAGGCAACCTAACATCTTGGATGGAATATTTTACAACATTCCTGGTGTGTCGTTGCCTGCTTCTCGATGGGGACATTATATACGTCTATAACGTTGTATATCCTAACCTACCGCAACCAAACATCTCGGGTGTAATATTTTACAACATTCCTGGCATATCGGTCCCTACTTCTCGGTGGAAACATTGTATACGTCTATAACGATATATATCCTAGTCTAAGGCAACCTAGTATGTCAAATGTAATATTTTACAACATTCCTGGCGTGTCGTCGCCTACTTCTCGATGGGAACATTATATACGTCGATAACGTTATATATCCTAGCCTAAGGCAACCTAACATCTCGGATGTAATATTTTACAACATTCCTGGCATGTCGGTCCCTACTCCTCGGCGGAAACATTGTATACGTCTATAAGGATATATATCCTAGTCTAAGGCAACCTAGTATGTCAAATGTAATATTTTACAACATTCCTGGCGTGTCGTCGCCTGCTTCTCGATGGGGACATTATATAAATCTATAACCTTGTATATCCTAACCTAAAGCAGCCTAACATCTCGGATGTAATATTTCACAACATTCCTGGCATGTCGGTCCCTACTTCTCGGTGGAAACATTGTATACGTCTATAACGATATATATTCTAACCTAAGGCAAACTAACATCTCGGATGTAATAGTTGACAACATTCCAGGCGTGTCAGCCCGTACTTCTCGGTGGGAACATTATATACGTCTATAACGCATTATATCCTAGCCTAAGGCGACCTAACATGTCGAATGTAATATTTTACAACATTCCTGGCCTGTCGTCTCCTGCTCCACGATGGGGACATTATATACGTCTATAACGTTATATGTCATAACCTAAGGCAACCGAACATCTGGGATGTGATATTTTACAACATTCCTGGGATATGGGTCCCTACTTCTCGGTGGAAACATTGTATACGTCTTTAACGATATATATCCTAGCCTAAGGCAACCTAACATCTCGGAAGTAATGTTTTACAACATTCCTGGCGTGTCGTCGCCTACTTCTCGATGGGAACATTATATACGTCGATAACGTTATATATCCTAGGCTAAGGCAACCTAACATGTCGAATGTAATATTTTACAACATTCCTGGCGTGTCTTCGCCTACTTCTCGATGGGGACATTATATACATCTATAACATTGTATATCCTAACCCAAGGCAACCTAACATCTAGGATGGAATATTTTACAACATTCCTGGTGTGTCGTTGCCTGCTTCTCGATGGGGACATTATATACGTCTATAACGTAGTATATCCTAACCTACCGCAACCAAACATCTCGGATGTAATATTTTACAACATTCCTGGCGTGTCGTCGCCTACTTCTCGATGGGGACATTATATACATCTATAACATTGTATATCCTAACCCAAGGCAACCTAACATCTCGGATGAAATATTTTACAACATTCCTGGCATATCGGTCCCTACTTCTCGGTGGAAACATTGTATACGTCTATAACGATATATATCCAAACCTAAGGGAACCTAACATCTCGGATGTAATATTTTACAACATTCCTGGCATGTCGGTCCCTACTTCTCGGTGGGAATATTATATACGTCTATAACGTTATATATCATAACCTAACGCAACCTAACATCTGGGATGTAATATTTTACAACATTCCTGGAGTGTCGTCGCCTACTTCTGGCTAGGGTCATAATATACATCTATAACGTTGTATATCCTAACCTAAGGCAACCTAACATCTCGGGAGTAATATTTTACAACATTCCTGACGCGTCGGCCCCTATTTTTCGGTGGGAACATTATATACGTCTATAAAGTTATATATCCTAGCCTAAGGCAACCTAACATGTCGAATGTAATACTTTACAACATTCCTGGCCTGTCGTCGCCAACTTCTCGATGGGGACATTATATACATCTATAACATTGTATATCCTAACCTAAGGCAACCTAACATCTCGGATATAATATTTTACATCATTCTGGCGTTTCGTCGCCTGCTTCTCGATGGGGAGATTATATACTTCTATAACGTTGTATATCCTAAACTAACGCAACCTAACATTTGGGATGTTTTATTTTACAACATTCCTTGCATGTCGGTGCCTACGTCTCGGTGGGAAAATTATATACGTCTATAACGATATATATCCTAACCTAAGGCAACCTAACATCTCGGATGTAATATTTTACAACATTACTGGCATGTCGGTTCCTACATCTCGGTGGGAACATACTATACGTCTATATCGTTGTATATCCTATCCTAAGGGAACATAACATCTCGGGTGTAATATTTTACAACATTCCTGACGCGTCGGCCCCTATTTTTCGGTGGGAACATTATATACGTCTATAACGTTATATATCCCAGCCTAAGGCGACCTATCATGTCGAATGTAATATTTTACAACATTCCTGGCGTGTCGTCTACTGCTTCTCGATGGGGACATTATATACGTCTATAATGTTGTATATCTTAAACTAACGCAACTTAACATCTGGGATGTAATATTTTACAGCATTCGTGGTGTGTCGTCGCCTACTTCTGGATGGTGTCATTATATACATCTATAACGTTGTATATCCTAACCTAAGGGAACCTAACACCTCGGGTGTAATATTTTACAACATTCCCGACGCGTCGGCCCCTATTTTTCGGTGAGAACATTATATACATTTATAACGGTATATATCCTAGCCTAAGGCAACCTAACATCTCGGATGTAATAGGTGACAACATTCCTGGCGTGTCCGCCCGTACTTCTCGGTGGGAACATTATATACGTCTATAACGTGATATATCCTAGCCTAAGGCTACATAACATGTCGAATGTAATATTTTACAACATTCCTGGCGTGTCGTCGCCTGCTTCTCGATGGGGACATTATATACGTCTATAACGTTGTATATCCTAACCTAAAGCAACCTAACATCTGGGATGTAATATTTTACAAGATTCCTGGCATGTCGGTCCCCAAGTCTCGGTAGGAACATTATATACGTCTATAACGATATATATCCAAACCTAAGGGAACCTAACATCTCGGATGTAATATTTTACAACATTCCTGGCATGTCGGTCCCTACTTCTCGGTGGGAATATTATATACGTCTATAACGTTATATATCATAACCTAACGCAACCTAACATCTGGGATGTAATATTTTACAACATTCCTGGAGTGTCGTCGCCTACTTCTGGCTAGGGTCATAATATACATCTATAACGTTGTATATCCTAACCTAAGGCAACCTAACATCTCGGGAGTAATATTTTACAACATTCCTGACGCGTCGGCCCCTATTTTTCGGTGGGAACATTATATGCGTCTATAACGTTATATATCCTAGCCTAAGGATACCTAACATGTCGAATGTAATATTTTACAACATTCCTGGCGTGTCGTCGCCTACTTCTCGATGGGGACATTATATACATCTATAACATTGTATATCCTAACCTAAGTCAACCTAACATCTCGGATGTAATATTTTACAACATTCTGGCGTGTCGTCGCCTGCTTCTCGATGGGGAGATTATATACGTCTATAACGTTGTATATCCTAACCTAACGCAACCTAACATTTGGGATGTAATATTTTACAACATTCCTTGCATGTCGGTGCCTACGTCTCGGTGGGAACAGTATATACGTCTATAACGATATATATCCTAACCTAGGGCAACCTAACACCTCGGATGTAATAGTTGACAACATTCCTGGCGTGTAGGCCCGTACTTCTCGGTGGGAACATTGTATACGTCTATAACGTTGTATATCCTAACCTAACGCAACCTAACATATGGGATGTAATATTTTACAACATTCCTGGCATGTCGGTCCCTACTCCTCGGCGGAAACATTGTATACGTCTATAACGATATATATCCTAGTCTAAGGCAACCTAGTATGTCAAATGTAATATTTTACAACATTCCTGGCGTGTCGTCGCCTGCTTCTCGATGGGGACATTATATAAATCTATAACCTTGTATATCCTAACCTAAAGCAGCCTAACATCTCGGATGTAATATTTCACAACATTCCTGGCATGTCGGTCCCTACTTCTCGGTGGAAACATTGTATACGTCTATAACGATATATATGCTAACCTAAGGCAAACTAACATCTCGGATGTAATAGTTGACAACATTCCAGGCGTGTAAGCCCGTACTTCTCGGTGGGAACATTATATACGTCTATAACGCATTATATCCTAGCCTAAGGCGACCTAGCATGTCGAATGTAATATTTTACAACATTCCTGGCCTGTCGTCTCCTGCTCCACGATGGGGACATTATATACGTCTATAACGTTATATGTCATAACCTAAGGCAACCGAACATCTGGGATGTAATATTTTACAACATTCCTGGCATATGGATCCCTACTTCTCGGTGGAAACATTGTATACGTCTATAACGATATATATGCTAGCCTAAGGCAACCTAACATCTCGGATGTAATATTTTACAACATTCCTGGCGTGTCGTCGCCTACTTCTCGATGGGAACATTATATACGTCGATAACGTTATATATCCTAGCCTAAGGCAACCTAACATGTCGAATGTAATATTTTACAACATTCCTGGCGTGTCTTCGCCTACTTCTCGATGGGGACATTATATACATCTATAACATTGTATATCCTAACCCAAGGCAACCTAACATCTTGGATGGAATATTTTACAACATTCCTGGTGTGTTGTTGCCTGCTTCTCGATGGGGACATTATATACGTCTATAACGTTGTATATCCTAACCTACCGCAACCAAACATCTCGGATGTAATATTTTACAACATTCCTGGCATGTCGGTCCCTACTTCTCGGTGGGAATATTATATACGTCTATAACGTTATATATCATAACCTAAGGCAACCTAACATCTCGGGTGTAATATTTTACAACATTCCTGGCATATCGGTCCCTACTTCTCGGTGGAAACATTGTATACGTCTATAACGATATATATCCTAGCCTAAGGCAACCTAACATCTCGGATGTAATATTTTACAACATTCCTGGCGTGTCGTCGCCTACTTCTCGATGGGAACATTATATACGTCGATAACGTTATATATCCTAGCCTAAGGCAACCTAACATCTCGGATGTAATATTTTACAGCATTCGTGGTGTGTCGTCGCCTACTTCTGGATGGGGTCATTATATACATCTATAACGTTGTATATCCTAACCTAAGGGAACCTAACACCTCGCGTGTAATATTTTACAACATTCCCGACGCGTCGGCCCCTATTTTTCGGTGAGAACATTATATACATTTATAACGGTATATATCCTAGCCTAAGGCAACCGAACATCTGGGATGTAATATTTTACAACATTCCTGGGATATGGGTCCCTACTTCTCGGTGGAAACATTGTATACGTCTTTAACGATATATATCCTAGCCTAAGGCAACCTAACATCTCGGAAGTAATGTTTTACAACATTCCTGGCGTGTCGTCGCCTACTTCTCGATTGGAACATTATATACGTCTATAACGTGATATATCCTAGCCTAAGGCTACATAACATGTCGAATGTAATATTTTACAACATTCCTGGCGTGTCGTCGCCTGCTTCTCGATGGGGACATTATATACGTCTATAACGTTGTATATCCTAACCAAAAGCAACCTAACATCTGGGATGTAATATTTTACAAGATTCCTGGCATGTCGGTCCCCAAGTCTCGGTAGGAACATTATATACGTCTATAACGATATATATCCAAACCTAAGGGAACCTAACATCTCGGATGTAATATTTTACAACATTCCTGGCATGTCGGTCCCTACTTCTCGGTGGGAATATTATATACGTCTATAACGTTATATATCATAACCTAACGCAACCTAACATCTGGGATGTAATATTTTACAACATTCCTGGAGTGTCGTCGCCTACTTCTGGCTAGGGTCATAATATACATCTATAACGTTGTATATCCTAACCTAAGGCAACCTAACATCTCGGGAGTAATATTTTACAACATTCCTGACGCGTCGGCCCCTATTTTTCGGTGGGAACATTATATGCGTCTATAACGTTATATATCCTAGCCTAAGGATACCTAACATGTCGAATGTAATATTTTACAACATTCCTGGCGTGTCGTCGCCTACTTCTCGATGGGGACATTATATACATCTATAACATTGTATATCCTAACCTAAGTCAACCTAACATCTCGGATGTAATATTTTACAACATTCTGGCGTGTCGTCGCCTGCTTCTCGATGGGGAGATTATATACGTCTATAACGTTGTATATCCTAACCTAATGCAACCTAACATTTGGGATGTAATATTTTACAACATTCCTTGCATGTCGGTGCCTACGTCTCGGTGGGAACAGTATATACGTCTATAACGATATATATCCTAACCTAGGGCAACCTAACACCTCGGATGTAATAGTTGACAACATTCCTGGCGTGTAGGCCCGTACTTCTCGGTGGGAACATTGTATACGTCTATAACGTTGTATATCCTAACCTAACGCAACCTAACATTTGGGATGTAATATTTTACAACATTCCTTGCATGTCGGTCTCTACTCCTCGGCGGAAACATTGTATACGTCTATAGCGATATATATCCTAGTCTAAGGCAACCTAGTATGTCAAATGTAATATTTTACAACATTCCTGGCGTGTCGTCGCCTACTTCTCGATGGGGACATTATATAAATCTATAACCTTGTATATCCTGACCTAAAGCAGCCTAACATCTCGGATGTAATATTTCTCAACATTCCTGGCATGTCGGTCCCTACTTCTCGGTGGAAACATTATATACGTCTATAACGATATATATGCTAACCTAAGGCAAACTAACATCTCGGATGTAATAGTTGACAACATTCCAGGCGTGTCAGCCCGTACATCTCGGTGGGAACATTATATACGTCTATAACGCATTATATCCTAGCCTAAGGCGACCTAACATGTCGAATGTAATATTTTACAACATTCCTGGCCTGTCGTCTCCTGCTCCTCGATGGGGACATTATATACGTCTATAACGTTATATGTCATAACCTAAGGCAACCGAACATCTGGGATGTAATATTTTACAACATTCCTGGCATATGGGTCCCTACTTCTCGGTGGAAACATTGTATACGTCTTTAACGATATATATCCTAGCCTAAGGCAACCTAACATCTCGGATGTAATGTTTTACAACATTCCTGGCGTGTCGTCGCCTACTTCTCGATGGGAACATTATATACGTCGATAACGTTATATATCCTAGCCTAAGGCAACCTAACATGTCGAATGTAATATTTTACAACATTCCTGGCGTGTCTTCGCCTACTTCTCGATGGGAATATTATATACGTCTATAACGTTATATATCATAACCTAAGGCAACCTAACATCTCGGATGTAATATTTTACAACATTCCTGGCATATCGATCTCTACTTCTCGGTGGAAACATTGTATACGTCTATAACGATATATATCCTAGCCTAAGGCAACCTAACATCTCGGATGTAATATTTTACAACATTCCTGGCGTGTCGTCGCCTACTTCTCGATGGGGACATTATATACATCTATAACATTGTATATCCTAACCCAAGGCAACCTAACATCTCGGATGAAATATTTTACAACATTCCTGGCATATCGGTCCCTACTTCTCGGTGGAAACATTGTATACGTCTATAACGATATATATCCAAACCTAAGGGAACCTAACATCTCGGATGTAATATTTTACAACATTCCTGGCATGTCGGTCCCTACTTCTCGGTGGGAATATTATATACGTCTATAACGTTATATATCATAACCTAACGCAACCTAACATCTGGGATGTAATATTTTACAACACTCCTGGAGTGTCGTCGCCTACTTCTGGCTAGGGTCATAATATACATCTATAACGTTGTATATCCTAACCTAAGGCAACCTAACATCTCGAGAGTAATATTTTACAACATTCCTGACGCGTCGGCCCCTATTTTTCGGTGGGAACATTATATACGTCTATAACGTTATATATCCTAGCCTAAGGATACCTAACATGTCGAATGTAATACTTTACAACATTCCTGGCGTGTCGTCGCCTACTTCTCGATGGGGACATTATATAAATCTATAACCTTGTATATCCTAACCTAAAGCAGCCTAACATCTCGGATGTAATATTTCACAACATTCCTGGCATGTCGGTCCCTACTTCTCGGTGGAAACATTGTATACGTCTATAACGATATATATGCTAACCTAAGGCAAACTAACATCTCGGATGTAATAGTTGACAACATTCCAGGCGTGTCAGCCCGTACTTCTCGGTGGGAACATTATATACGTCTATAACGCATTATATCCTAGCCTAAGGCGACCTAACATGTCGAATGTAATATTTTACAACATTCCTGGCGTGTCTTCGCCTACTTCTCGATGGGGACATTATATACGTCGATAACGTTATATATCCTAGGCTAAGGCAACCTAACATGTCGAATGTAATATTTTACAACATTCCTGGCGTGTCTTCGCCTACTTCTCGATGGGGACATTATATACATCTATAACATTGTATATCCTAACCCAAGGCAACCTAACATCTAGGATGGAATATTTTACAACATTCCTGGTGTGTCGTTGCCTGCTTCTCGATGGGGACATTATATACGTCTATAACGTAGTATATCCTAACCTACCGCAACCAAACATCTCGGATGTAATATTTTACAACATTCCTGGCGTGTCGTCGCCTACTTCTCGATGGGGACATTATATACATCTATAACATTGTATATCCTAACCCAAGGCAACCTAACATCTCGGATGAAATTTTTTACAACATTCCTGGCATATCGGTCCCTACTTCTCGGTGGAAACATTGTATACGTCTATAACGATATATATCCAAACCTAAGGGAACCTAACATCTCGGATGTAATATTTTACAACATTCCTGGCATGTCGGTCCCTACTTCTCGGTGGGAATATTATATACGTCTATAACGTTATATATCATAACCTAACGCAACCTAACATCTGGGATGTAATATTTTACAACATTCCTGGAGTGTCGTCGCCTACTTCTGGCTAGGGTCATAATATACATCTATAACGTTGTATATCCTAACCTAAGGCAACCTAACATCTCGGGAGTAATATTTTACAACATTCCTGACGCGTCGGCCCCTATTTTTCGGTGGGAACATTATATACGTCTATAAAGTTATATATCCTAGCCTAAGGCAACCTAACATGTCGAATGTAATACTTTACAACATTCCTGGCCTGTCGTCGCCAACTTCTCGATGGGGACATTATATACATCTATAACATTGTATATCCTAACCTAAGGCAACCTAACATCTCGGATATAATATTTTACATCATTCTGGCGTTTCGTCGCCTGCTTCTCGATGGGGAGATTATATACTTCTATAACGTTGTATATCCTAAACTAACGCAACCTAACATTTGGGATGTTTTATTTTACAACATTCCTTGCATGTCGGTGCCTACGTCTCGGTGGGAAAATTATATACGTCTATAACGATATATATCCTAACCTAAGGCAACCTAACATCTCGGATGTAATATTTTACAACATTACTGGCATGTCGGTTCCTACATCTCGGTGGGAACATACTATACGTCTATATCGTTGTATATCCTATCCTAAGGGAACATAACATCTCGGGTGTAATATTTTACAACATTCCTGACGCGTCGGCCCCTATTTTTCGGTGGGAACATTATATACGTCTATAACGTTATATATCCCAGCCTAAGGCGACCTATCATGTCGAATGTAATATTTTACAACATTCCTGGCGTGTCGTCTACTGCTTCTCGATGGGGACATTATATACGTCTATAATGTTGTATATCTTAAACTAACGCAACTTAACATCTGGGATGTAATATTTTACAGCATTCGTGGTGTGTCGTCGCCTACTTCTGGATGGTGTCATTATATACATCTATAACGTTGTATATCCTAACCTAAGGGAACCTAACACCTCGGGTGTAATATTTTACAACATTCCCGACGCGTCGGCCCCTATTTTTCGGTGAGAACATTATATACATTTATAACGGTATATATCCTAGCCTAAGGCAACCTAACATCTCGGATGTAATAGTTGACAACATTCCTGGCGTGTCCGCCCGTACTTCTCGGTGGGAACATTATATACGTCTATAACGTGATATATCCTAGCCTAAGGCTACATAACATGTCGAATGTAATATTTTACAACATTCCTGGCGTGTCGTCGCCTGCTTCTCGATGGGGACATTATATACGTCTATAACGTTGTATATCCTA
This sequence comes from Xylocopa violacea, assembly GCA_963969225.1. NCBI lineage: Eukaryota > Metazoa > Arthropoda > Insecta > Hymenoptera > Apidae > Xylocopa > Xylocopa violacea. Next base: position 69,702 of record CAXAJV010000263.1, on the reverse strand, counting down.
ACCTAAAGCAACCTAACATCTGGGATGTAATATTTTACAAGATTCCTGGCATGTCGGTCCCCAAGTCTCGGTAGGAACATTATATACGTCTATAACGATATATATCCAAACCTAAGGGAACCTAACATCTCGGATGTAATATTTTACAACATTCCTGGCATGTCGGTCCCTACTTCTCGGTGGGAATATTATATACGTCTATAACGTTATATATCATAACCTAACGCAACCTAACATCTGGGATGTAATATTTTACAACATTCCTGGAGTGTCGTCGCCTACTTCTGGCTAGGGTCATAATATACATCTATAACGTTGTATATCCTAACCTAAGGCAACCTAACATCTCGGGAGTAATATTTTACAACATTCCTGACGCGTCGGCCCCTATTTTTCGGTGGGAACATTATATGCGTCTATAACGTTATATATCCTAGCCTAAGGATACCTAACATGTCGAATGTAATATTTTACAACATTCCTGGCGTGTCGTCGCCTACTTCTCGATGGGGACATTATATACATCTATAACATTGTATATCCTAACCTAAGTCAACCTAACATCTCGGATGTAATATTTTACAACATTCTGGCGTGTCGTCGCCTGCTTCTCGATGGGGAGATTATATACGTCTATAACGTTGTATATCCTAACCTAACGCAACCTAACATTTGGGATGTAATATTTTACAACATTCCTTGCATGTCGGTGCCTACGTCTCGGTGGGAACAGTATATACGTCTATAACGATATATATCCTAACCTAGGGCAACCTAACACCTCGGATGTAATAGTTGACAACATTCCTGGCGTGTAGGCCCGTACTTCTCGGTGGGAACATTGTATACGTCTATAACGTTGTATATCCTAACCTAACGCAACCTAACATATGGGATGTAATATTTTACAACATTCCTGGCATGTCGGTCCCTACTCCTCGGCGGAAACATTGTATACGTCTATAACGATATATATCCTAGTCTAAGGCAACCTAGTATGTCAAATGTAATATTTTACAACATTCCTGGCGTGTCGTCGCCTGCTTCTCGATGGGGACATTATATAAATCTATAACCTTGTATATCCTAACCTAAAGCAGCCTAACATCTCGGATGTAATATTTCACAACATTCCTGGCATGTCGGTCCCTACTTCTCGGTGGAAACATTGTATACGTCTATAACGATATATATGCTAACCTAAGGCAAACTAACATCTCGGATGTAATAGTTGACAACATTCCAGGCGTGTAAGCCCGTACTTCTCGGTGGGAACATTATATACGTCTATAACGCATTATATCCTAGCCTAAGGCGACCTAGCATGTCGAATGTAATATTTTACAACATTCCTGGCCTGTCGTCTCCTGCTCCACGATGGGGACATTATATACGTCTATAACGTTATATGTCATAACCTAAGGCAACCGAACATCTGGGATGTAATATTTTACAACATTCCTGGCATATGGATCCCTACTTCTCGGTGGAAACATTGTATACGTCTATAACGATATATATGCTAGCCTAAGGCAACCTAACATCTCGGATGTAATATTTTACAACATTCCTGGCGTGTCGTCGCCTACTTCTCGATGGGAACATTATATACGTCGATAACGTTATATATCCTAGCCTAAGGCAACCTAACATGTCGAATGTAATATTTTACAACATTCCTGGCGTGTCTTCGCCTACTTCTCGATGGGGACATTATATACATCTATAACATTGTATATCCTAACCCAAGGCAACCTAACATCTTGGATGGAATATTTTACAACATTCCTGGTGTGTTGTTGCCTGCTTCTCGATGGGGACATTATATACGTCTATAACGTTGTATATCCTAACCTACCGCAACCAAACATCTCGGATGTAATATTTTACAACATTCCTGGCATGTCGGTCCCTACTTCTCGGTGGGAATATTATATACGTCTATAACGTTATATATCATAACCTAAGGCAACCTAACATCTCGGGTGTAATATTTTACAACATTCCTGGCATATCGGTCCCTACTTCTCGGTGGAAACATTGTATACGTCTATAACGATATATATCCTAGCCTAAGGCAACCTAACATCTCGGATGTAATATTTTACAACATTCCTGGCGTGTCGTCGCCTACTTCTCGATGGGAACATTATATACGTCGATAACGTTATATATCCTAGCCTAAGGCAACCTAACATCTCGGATGTAATATTTTACAGCATTCGTGGTGTGTCGTCGCCTACTTCTGGATGGGGTCATTATATACATCTATAACGTTGTATATCCTAACCTAAGGGAACCTAACACCTCGCGTGTAATATTTTACAACATTCCCGACGCGTCGGCCCCTATTTTTCGGTGAGAACATTATATACATTTATAACGGTATATATCCTAGCCTAAGGCAACCGAACATCTGGGATGTAATATTTTACAACATTCCTGGGATATGGGTCCCTACTTCTCGGTGGAAACATTGTATACGTCTTTAACGATATATATCCTAGCCTAAGGCAACCTAACATCTCGGAAGTAATGTTTTACAACATTCCTGGCGTGTCGTCGCCTACTTCTCGATTGGAACATTATATACGTCTATAACGTGATATATCCTAGCCTAAGGCTACATAACATGTCGAATGTAATATTTTACAACATTCCTGGCGTGTCGTCGCCTGCTTCTCGATGGGGACATTATATACGTCTATAACGTTGTATATCCTAACCAAAAGCAACCTAACATCTGGGATGTAATATTTTACAAGATTCCTGGCATGTCGGTCCCCAAGTCTCGGTAGGAACATTATATACGTCTATAACGATATATATCCAAACCTAAGGGAACCTAACATCTCGGATGTAATATTTTACAACATTCCTGGCATGTCGGTCCCTACTTCTCGGTGGGAATATTATATACGTCTATAACGTTATATATCATAACCTAACGCAACCTAACATCTGGGATGTAATATTTTACAACATTCCTGGAGTGTCGTCGCCTACTTCTGGCTAGGGTCATAATATACATCTATAACGTTGTATATCCTAACCTAAGGCAACCTAACATCTCGGGAGTAATATTTTACAACATTCCTGACGCGTCGGCCCCTATTTTTCGGTGGGAACATTATATGCGTCTATAACGTTATATATCCTAGCCTAAGGATACCTAACATGTCGAATGTAATATTTTACAACATTCCTGGCGTGTCGTCGCCTACTTCTCGATGGGGACATTATATACATCTATAACATTGTATATCCTAACCTAAGTCAACCTAACATCTCGGATGTAATATTTTACAACATTCTGGCGTGTCGTCGCCTGCTTCTCGATGGGGAGATTATATACGTCTATAACGTTGTATATCCTAACCTAATGCAACCTAACATTTGGGATGTAATATTTTACAACATTCCTTGCATGTCGGTGCCTACGTCTCGGTGGGAACAGTATATACGTCTATAACGATATATATCCTAACCTAGGGCAACCTAACACCTCGGATGTAATAGTTGACAACATTCCTGGCGTGTAGGCCCGTACTTCTCGGTGGGAACATTGTATACGTCTATAACGTTGTATATCCTAACCTAACGCAACCTAACATTTGGGATGTAATATTTTACAACATTCCTTGCATGTCGGTCCCTACTCCTCGGCGGAAACATTGTATACGTCTATAGCGATATATATCCTAGTCTAAGGCAACCTAGTATGTCAAATGTAATATTTTACAACATTCCTGGCGTGTCGTCGCCTACTTCTCGATGGGGACATTATATAAATCTATAACCTTGTATATCCTGACCTAAAGCAGCCTAACATCTCGGATGTAATATTTCTCAACATTCCTGGCATGTCGGTCCCTACTTCTCGGTGGAAACATTATATACGTCTATAACGATATATATGCTAACCTAAGGCAAACTAACATCTCGGATGTAATAGTTGACAACATTCCAGGCGTGTCAGCCCGTACATCTCGGTGGGAACATTATATACGTCTATAACGCATTATATCCTAGCCTAAGGCGACCTAACATGTCGAATGTAATATTTTACAACATTCCTGGCCTGTCGTCTCCTGCTCCTCGATGGGGACATTATATACGTCTATAACGTTATATGTCATAACCTAAGGCAACCGAACATCTGGGATGTAATATTTTACAACATTCCTGGCATATGGGTCCCTACTTCTCGGTGGAAACATTGTATACGTCTTTAACGATATATATCCTAGCCTAAGGCAACCTAACATCTCGGATGTAATGTTTTACAACATTCCTGGCGTGTCGTCGCCTACTTCTCGATGGGAACATTATATACGTCGATAACGTTATATATCCTAGCCTAAGGCAACCTAACATGTCGAATGTAATATTTTACAACATTCCTGGCGTGTCTTCGCCTACTTCTCGATGGGAATATTATATACGTCTATAACGTTATATATCATAACCTAAGGCAACCTAACATCTCGGATGTAATATTTTACAACATTCCTGGCATATCGATCTCTACTTCTCGGTGGAAACATTGTATACGTCTATAACGATATATATCCTAGCCTAAGGCAACCTAACATCTCGGATGTAATATTTTACAACATTCCTGGCGTGTCGTCGCCTACTTCTCGATGGGGACATTATATACATCTATAACATTGTATATCCTAACCCAAGGCAACCTAACATCTCGGATGAAATATTTTACAACATTCCTGGCATATCGGTCCCTACTTCTCGGTGGAAACATTGTATACGTCTATAACGATATATATCCAAACCTAAGGGAACCTAACATCTCGGATGTAATATTTTACAACATTCCTGGCATGTCGGTCCCTACTTCTCGGTGGGAATATTATATACGTCTATAACGTTATATATCATAACCTAACGCAACCTAACATCTGGGATGTAATATTTTACAACACTCCTGGAGTGTCGTCGCCTACTTCTGGCTAGGGTCATAATATACATCTATAACGTTGTATATCCTAACCTAAGGCAACCTAACATCTCGAGAGTAATATTTTACAACATTCCTGACGCGTCGGCCCCTATTTTTCGGTGGGAACATTATATACGTCTATAACGTTATATATCCTAGCCTAAGGATACCTAACATGTCGAATGTAATACTTTACAACATTCCTGGCGTGTCGTCGCCTACTTCTCGATGGGGACATTATATACATCTATAACATTGTATATCCTAACCTAAGGCAACCTAACAACTCGGATGTAATATTTTACCACATTCCTGGCATGTCGGTCCCTACTTCTCGGTGGAAACATTGTATACGTCTATAACGATATATATCCTAACCTAGGGCAACCTAACATCTCGGATGTAATAGTTGACAACATTCCTGGCGTGTCCGCCCGTACTTCTCGGTGGGAACATTATATACGTCTATACCGATATATATCCTAACCTAAGGCAACCTAACACCTCGGATGTAATAGTTGACAACATTCCTGGCCTGTAGGCCCGTACTTCTCGGTGGGAACATTGTATACGTCTATAACGTTATATATCCTAGCCTAAGGCGACCTAACATGTCGAATGTAATATTTTACATCATTCCTGGCGTGTCGTCGCCTGCTTCTCGATGGGAACATTATATACGTCTATAACGTTATATGTCATAACCTAAGGCAACCGAACATCTGGGATGTAATATTTTACAACATTCCTGGCATATGGGTCCCTACTTCTCGGTGGAAACATTGTATACGTCTTTAACGATATATATCCTAGCCTAAGGCAACCTAACATCTCGGATGTAATGTTTTACAACATTCCTGGCGTGTCGTCGCCTACTTCTCGATGGGAACATTATATACGTCGATAACGTTATATATCCTAGCCTAAGGCTACATAACATGTCGAATGTAATATTTTACAACATTCCTGGCGTGTCGTCGCCTGCTTCTCGATGGGGACATTATATACGTCTATAACGTTGTATATCCTAACCTAAAGCAACCTAACATCTGGGATGTAATATTTTAAGACATTCCTTGCATGTCAGTGCCTACGTCTCGGTGGGAACATTATATACGTCTATAACGATATATATCCTAACCTAAGGCAACCTAACATCTCGGATGTAATAGTTGACAACATTCCTGGCGTGTAGGCCCGTACTTCTCGGTGGGAACATTGTATACGTCTATAACGATATATATCCTAGCCTAAGGCGACCTAACATGTCGAATGTAATATTTTACATCATTCCTGGCGTGTCGTCGCCTGCTTCTCGATGGGAACATTGCATACGTCTATAACGTTATATATCATAACCTAAGGCAACCGAACATCTGGAATGTAATATTTTACAACATTCCTGACGATCGGCCCCTATTTTTCGGTGGAAACATTATATACGTCTATAACGTTATATATCCTAGCCTAAGGCGACCTATCATGTCGAATGTAATATTTTACAACATTCCTGGCGTGTCGTCTACTGCTTCTCGATGGGGACATTATATACGTCTATAATGTTGTATATCTTAACCTAACGCAACTTAACATCTGGGATGTAATATTTTACAGCATTCGTGGTGTGTCGTCGCCTACTTCTGGATGGGGTCATTATATACATATATAACGTTGTATATCCTAACCTAAGGGAACCTAACACCTCGGGTGTAATATTTTACAACATTTCCGACGCGTCGGCCCCTATTTTTCGGTGAGAACATTATATACATTTATAACGGTATATATCCTAGCCTAAGGCAACCTAACATCTCGGATGTAATAGTTGACAACATTCCTGGCGTGTCCGCCCGTACTTCTCGGTGGGAACATTATATACGTCTATAACGTGATATATCCTAGCCTGAGGCTACATAACATGTCGAATGTAATATTTTACAACATTCCTGGCGTGTCGTCGCCTGCTTCTCGATGGGGACATTATATACGTCTATAACGTTGTATATCCTAACCTAAAGCAACCTAACATCTCGGATGTAATAGTTGACAACATTCCTGGCGTGTAGGCCCGTACTTCTCGGTGAGAACATTCTATACGTCTATAACGTTGTATATCCTAGCCTAAGGCGACCTAATATATCGAATGTAATATTTTACATCATTCCTGGCGTCTCATCACCTGCTTCTCAATGGGAACATTATATACGTCTATAACGTTGTATATCCTAACCTAACGCAACCTAACATCTGGGATGTAATATTCCTGGCGTGTCGTCGCCTACTTCTGGATAGGGACATTATATACGTCTATAACGTTATATATCTTAACCTAAGGGAACCTAACGTCTCGGGTGTAATATTTGAAAACATTCCCGGCGTGTTAGCCCGTACTTCTCGGTGGGAACATCATATACGTCTATAGCGATATATATCATAGCCTAAGGCAACCTAACATCTCGGATGTAATATTTTACAACATTCCTGGCGCGTCGGCTCCTATTTTTCGGTGGGAACATTATATACGTCTATAACGTTATATATCCTAACCTAAGGGAATCTAACATCTCGGGTGTAATATTTTACAACATTCATGACACGTCGTCGCCTGCTTCTCGATGGGGACATTATATAAGTCTATAACGTTGTATATCCTAACCTAACGCAACCTAACATCTGGGATGTAATATTCCTGTCGTGTCGTCGCCTACTTCTGGATGGGGACATTGTATACGTCTATAACGATATATATCCTAACCTAAGGCAACCTAACATCTCGGATGTAATAGTTGACAACATTCCTGGCGTGTCCGCCAGTACTTCTCGGTGGGAACATTGTATACCTCTATAACGATATATATACCAGCCTAAGGCAACCTAACATGTCGAATGTAATATTTTACAACATTCCTGGCGTGTCGTCGCCTACTTCTCGATGGGGACATTATATACATCTATAACATTGTATATCCTAAGCTAAGGCAACCTAACATCTCGGATGTAATATTTTACAACATTCCTGGCATATCGGTCCCTACGTCTCGATGGAAACATTGTATACGTCTATAACGATATATATCCTAGCCTAATGCGACCTAACATATCGAATGTAATATTTTACAACATTCCTGGAGTGTCGTCGCCTGCTTCTCGAAGGGGACATTATATACATCTATTACGTTGTATATCCTAACCTAACGCAACCTAACATCTGGGATGTAATATTTTACAACATTCCTGGCATGACGGGCCCTACGTCTTGATGGGAACATTCTATACGTCTATAGCGTTGTATATCCTAACCTAAGGGAACCTAACATCTCGGGTGTAATATTTTACAACATTTCTGACGCGTCGGCCCCTAGTTCTCGGTGGGAACATTAGATACGTCTATAACGTTATATATCATAGCCTAAGGCGACCTAACATGTCGAATGTAATATTTTACATCATTCCTGCCTGTCTGCCCGTAGTTCTCGGTGGTAACATTATATACGTCTATAACGTTATATATCCTAGCCTAAGGCAAGATAACATGCCGAATGTAATATTTTACAACATTCCTGGCGTGTCGTCGCCTGCTTCTCGATGGGAACATTATATACGTCTATAACGTTGTGTATCCTAACCTAACGCAACCTAACATCTGGGATGTAATATTCCTGGCGTGTCGTCGCCTACACCTGGATGGGGACATTATATACGTCTATAACATTATATATCCTAACCTAAGGCAACCTAACATCTCGGATGTAATATTTTACTACATTCCTGGCATGTCGGTCCCTACATCTCGGTGGGAACATACTATACGTCTATAACGTTGTATGTCCTATCCTAAGGGAACATAACGTCTCGGGTGTAATATTTTACAACATTCCTAACGCGTCGGCCCCTATTTTTCGGTGGGAACATTATATACGTCTATAACGTTATATATCCTAGCCTAAGGCGACCTAACATGTCGAATGTAATATTTTACAACATTCCTGGCGTGTTGTCTACTGCTTCTCGATGGGGACATTATATACGTCTATAATGTTGTATATCTTAACCTAACGCAACTTAACATCTGGGATGTAATATTTTACAGCATTCGTGGTGTGTCGTCGCCTACTTCTGGATGGGGTCATTATATACATCTATAACGTTGTATATCCTAACCTAAAGCAACCTAACATCTGGGATGTAATATTTTAAAACATTCCTTGCATGTCAGTGCCTACGTCTCGGTGGGAACATTATATACGTCTATAACGATATATATCCTAACCTAAGGCAACCTAACACCTCGGATGTAATAGTTGACAACATTCCTGGCGTGTAGGCCCGTACTTCTCGGTGGGAACATTGTATACGTCTATAACGATATATATCCTAGCCTAAGGCGACCTAACATGTCGAATGTAATATTTTACATCATTCCTGGCGTGTCGTCGCCTGCTTCTCGATGGGAACATTGCATACGTCTATAACGTTATATATCATAACCTAAGGCAACCGAACATCTGGAATGTAATATTTTACAACATTCCTGGCATATCAGTCCCTACTTCTCGGTGGAAACATTGTATACGTCTATAACGATATATATCCTAGCCTAGGGCAACCTAACATCTCGGATGTAATATTTTACAACATTCCTGGCGTGTCGTCGCCTACTTCTCGATGGGGACATTATATACGTCTATAACGATATACATCCAAACCTAAGGGAACCTAACATCTCGGATGTAATATTTAAAAACATTCCTGGCATGTCGGTCCCTACTTCTCGGTGGGAATATTATATACGTCTATAACGTTATATATCATAACCTAAGGCAACCTAACATCTCGGATGTAATATTTTACAACATTCCTGGCATATCGGTCCCTACTTCTCGGAGGAAACATTGTATACGTCTATAACGATATATATCCTAGCCTAAGGCAACCTAACATCTCGGATGTAATATTTTACAACATTCCTGGCGTGGCGTCGCCTACTTCTCGATGGGGACATTATATACATCTATAACATTGTATATCCTAACCTAAGGCAACCTAACATCTCGGATGTAATATTTTACAACATTCTGGCGTGTCGTTGCCGGCTTCTCGATGGGGAGATTATAAGCGTCTGTAACGTTGTATATGCTAACCTAACGCAACCTAACATTTGGGATGTAATATTTTACAACATTCCTTGCATGTCGGTGCCTACGTCTCGGTAGGAACATTATATACGTCTATAACGATATATATCCTGACCCAAGGCAACCTAACACCTCGGATGTAATAGTTGACAACATTCCTGGCGTGTAGGCCCGTACTTCTCGGTGGGAACATTGTATACGTCTATAACGTTATATATCCTAGCCTAAGGCGACCTATCATATCGAATGTAATATTTTACATCATTCCTGGCGTGTCGTCGCCTGCTTCTCGATGGGAACATTATATACGTCTGTAACGTTGTGTATCCTAACCTAACGCAACCTAACATCTGGGATGTAATATTCCTGGCGTGTCGTCGCCTACTTCTGGATGGGGACATTATATACGTCTATAACGTTATATATCCTAACCTAAGGCAACCTAACATCTCGGATGTAATAGTTGGCAAAGTTCCTGGCGTGTCTGCCCGTACTTCTCGGTGGGAACATTATATACGTCTATAACGTTGTATATCCTAGCCTAAGGCCAGCTAACATGTCGAATGTAATATTTTATAACATTCCTGTCGCGTCGGCCCCTATTTTTCGGTGGGAACATTATATACGTCTATAACGTTATATATCATAAATTAAGGCAACCGAACATCTGGAATGTAATATTTTACAACATTCCTGGCATATCAGTCCCTACTTCTCGGTGGAAACATTGTATACGTCTATAACGATATATATCCTAGCCTAGGGCAACCTAACATCTCGGATGTAATATTTTACAACATTCCTGGCGTGTCGTGGCCTACTTCTCGATGGGGACATTATATACGTCTATAACGATATACATCCAAACCTAAGGGAACCTAACATCTCGGATGTAATATTTTAAAACATTCCTGGCATGTCGGTCCCTACTTCTCGGTGGGAATATTATATACGTCTATAACGTTATATATCATAACCTAAGGCAACCTAACATCTCGGATGTAATATTTTACAACATTCCTGGCATATCGGTCCCTACTTCTCGGAGGAAACATTGTATACGTCTATAACGATATTTATCCTAGCCTAAGGCAACCTAACATCTCGGATGTAATATTTTACAACATTCCTGGCGTGTCGTCGCCTACTTCTCGATGGGGACATTATATACATCTATAACATTGTATATCCTAACCTAAGGCAACCTAACATCTCGGATGTAATATTTTACAACATTCTGGCGTGTCGTCGCCGGCTTCTCGATGGGGAGATTATAAACGTCTATAACGTTGTATATCCTAACCTAACGCAACCTAACATTTGGGATGTAATATTTTACAACATTCCTTGCATGTCGGTGCCTACGTCTCGGTAGGAACATTATATACGTCTATAACGATATATATCCTGACCCAAGGCAACCTAACACCTCGGATGTAATAGTTGACAACATTCCTGGCGTGTAGGCCCGTACTTCTCGGTGGGAACATTGTATACGTCTATAACGTTATATATCCTAGCCTAAGGCGACCTATCATATCGAATGTAATATTTTACATCATTCCTGGCGTGTCGTCGCCTGCTTCTCGATGGGAACATTATATACGTCTATAACGTTGTGTATCCTAACCTAACGCAACCTAACATCTGGGATGTAATATTCCTGGCGTGTCGTCGCCTACTTCTGGATGGGGACATTATATACGTCTATAACGTTATATATCCTAACCTAAGGCAACCTAACATCTCGGATGTAATAGTTGGCAAAATTCCTGGCGTGTCTGCCCGTACTTCTCGGTGGGAACATTATATACGTCTATAACGTTGTATATCCTAGCCTAAGGCCAGCTAACATGTCGAATGTAATATTTTATAACATTCCTGTCGCGTCGGCCCCTATTTTTCGGTGGGAACATTATATACGTCTATAACGTTATATATCATAAATTAAGGCAACCGAACATCTGGAATGTAATATTTTACAACATTCCTGGCATATCAGTCCCTACTTCTCGGTGGAAACATTGTATACGTCTATAACGATATATATCCTAGCCTAGGGCAACCTAACATCTCGGATGTAATATTTTACAACATTCCTGGCGTGTCGTGGCCTACTTCTCGATGGGGACATTATATACGTCTATAACGATATACATCCAAACCTAAGGGAACCTAACATCTCGGATGTAATATTTTAAAACATTCCTGGCATGTCGGTCCCTACTTCTCGGTGGGAATATTATATACGTCTATAACGTTATATATCATAACCTAAGGCAACCTAACATCTCGGATGTAATATTTTACAACATTCCTGGCATATCGGTCCCTACTTCTCGGAGGAAACATTGTATACGTCTATAACGATATTTATCCTAGCCTAAGGCAACCTAACATCTCGGATGTAATATTTTACAACATTCCTGGCGTGTCGTCGCCTACTTCTCGATGGGGACATTATATACATCTATAACATTGTATATCCTAACCTAAGGCAACCTAACATCTCGGATGTAATATTTTACAACATTCTGGCGTGTCGTCGCCGGCTTCTCGATGGGGAGATTATAAACGTCTATAACGTTGTATATCCTAACCTAACGCAACCTAACATTTGGGATGTAATATTTTACAACATTCCTTGCATGTCGGTGCCTACGTCTCGGTAGGAACATTATATACGTCTATAACGATATATATCCTGACCCAAGGCAACCTAACACCTCGGATGTAATAGTTGACAACATTCCTGGCGTGTAGGCCCGTACTTCTCGGTGGGAACATTGTATACGTCTATAACGTTATATATCCTAGCCTAAGGCGACCTATCATATCGAATGTAATATTTTACATCATTCCTGGCGTGTCGTCGCCTGCTTCTCGATGGGAACATTATATACGTCTATAACGTTGTGTATCCTAACCTAACGCAACCTAACATCTGGGATGTAATATTCCTGGCGTGTCGTCGCCTACTTCTGGATGGGGACATTATATACGTCTATAACGTTATATATCCTAACCTAAGGCAACCTAACATCTCGGATGTAATAGTTGGCAAAATTCCTGGCGTGTCCGCCCGTACTTCTCGGTGGGAACATTATATACGTCTATAACGTTATATATCCTAGCCTAAGGCCAGCTAACATGTCGAATGTAATATTTTATAACATTCCTGTCGCGTCGGCCCCTATTTTTCGGTGGGAACATTATATACGTCTATAACGTTATATATCATAAATTAAGGCAACCGAACATCTGGAATGTAATATTTTACAACATTCCTGGCATATCAGTCCCTACTTCTCGGTGGAAACATTGTATACGTCTATAACGATATATATCCTAGCCTAGGGCAACCCAACATCTCGGATGTAATATTTTACAACATTCCTGGCGTGTCGTCGCCTACTTCTCGATGGGGACATTATATACGTCTATAACGATATACATCCAAACCTAAGGGAACCTGACATCTCGGATGTAATATTTTAAAACATTCCTGGCATGTCGGTCCCTACTTCTCGGTGGGAATATTATATACGTCTATAACGTTATATATCATAACCTAAGGCAACCTAACATCTCGGATGTAATATTTTACAACATTCCTGGCACGTCGGTCCCTACTTCTCGGAGGAAACATTGTATACGTCTATAACGATATATATCCTAGCCTAAGGCAACCTAACATCTCGGATGTAATATTTTACAACATTCCTGGCGTGTCGTCGCCTACTTCTCGATGGAGAGATTATAAACGTCTATAACGTTGTATATCCTAACCTAACGCAACCTAACATTTGGGATGTAATATTTTACAACATTCCTTGCATGTCGGTGCCTACGTCTCGGTAGGAACATTATATACGTCTATAACGATTAATATCCTGACCCAAGGCAACCTAACACCTCGGATGTAATAGTTGACAACATTCCTGGCGTGTAGGCCCGTACTTCTCGGTGGGAACATTGTATACGTCTATAACGTTATATATCCTAGCCTAAGGCGACCTATCATATCGAATGTAATATTTTACATCATTCCTGGCGTGTCGTCGCCTGCTTCTCGATGGGAACATTATATACGTCTATAACGTTGTGTATCCTAACCTAACGCAACCTAACATCTGGGATGTAATATTCCTGGCGTGTCGTCGCCTACTTCTGGATGGGGACATTATATACGTCTATAACGTTATATATCCTAACCTAAGGCAACCTAACATCTCGGATGTAATAGTTGGCAAAATTCCTGGCGTGTCCGCCCGTACTTCTCGGTGGGAACATTATATACGTCTATAACGTTGTATATCCTAGCCTAAGGCCAGCTAACATGTCGAAAGTAATATTTTGCAACATTCCTGTCGCGTCGGCCCCTATTTTTCGGTGGGAACATTATATACGTCTATAACGTTATATATCCTAGTCTAAGGCAACCTAACATGTCGACTGTAATATTTTACAATATTCCTGGCGTGTCGTTGCCTGCTTCTCGATGGGGACATTATATACGTCTATAACGTTGTATGTCCTAACCTACCGCAACCAAACATCTCGGATGTAATATTTTACAACATTCCTGGCATGTCGGTCCCTACTTCTCGGTGGGAATATTATATACGTCTATAACGTTATATATCATAACCTAAGGCAACCTAACATCTCGGATGTAATATTTTACAACATTCCTGGCATATCGGTCCCTACTTCTCGGTGGAAACATTGTATACGTCTATAACGATATATATCCTAGCCTAAGGCAACCTAACATCTCGGATGTAATATTTTACAACATTCCTGGCGCGTCGGCTCCTATTTTTCGGTGGGAACATTATATACGTCTATAACGTTATATATCCTAACCTAAGGGACCCTAACATGTCGTATGTAATATTTTACAACATTCCTGGCGTGTCGTAGCCTGCTTCTCGATGGGGACATTATATACGTCTATAACGTTGTATATCCTAACCTAAAGCAACCTAACATCTGGGATGTAATATTTTACAACATTCCTGGCGTGTCGTCGCCTAGTTTGGATGGGGTCATTATATACGTCTATAACGTTGTATATCCTAACCTAAGGGAACCTAACATCTCGGGTGTAAACTTTTACAACATTCCTGACACGTCGGGCCCTATTTTTCGGTGGGAACATTATATACGGCTATAACGTTATATATGCTAGCCTAAGGCAACCTAACATGTCGAATGTAATATTTTACAACATTCCTGTCGTGTCGTCGCCTGCTTCTCGATGGGGAGATTATATACGTCTATAACGTTGTATATTCTAACCTAACGCAACCCAACATTTGGGATGTAATATTTTACAACATTCCTTGCATGTCGGTGCCTACGTCTCGGTGGGAACATTACATACTTCTATAACGATATATATCCTAACCTAAGGCAACCTAACACCTCGGATGTAATAGTTGACAACATTCCTGGCGTGTAGGCCCGTACTTCTCGGTGGGAACATTGTATACGTCTATAACAATATATATCCTAGCCTAAGGCGACCTAACATGTCGAATGTAATATTTTACATCATTCCTGGCGTGTCGTCGCCTGCTTCTCGATGGGAACATTGCATACGTCTATAACGTTATATATCATAACCTAAGGCAACCGAACATCTGGAATGTAATATTTTACAATATTCCTGGCATATCAGTCCCTACTTCTCGGTGGAAACATTGTATACGTCTATAACGATATATATCCTAACCTACCGCAACCAAACATCTCGGATGTAATATTTTACAACATTCCTGGCATGTCGGTCCCTACTTCTCGGTGGGAATATTATATACGTCTATAACGTTATATATCATAACCTAAGGCAACCTAACATCTCGGATGTAATATTTTACAACATTCCTGGCATATCGGTCCCTACTTCTCGGTGGAAACATTGTATACGTCTATAACGATATATATCCTAGCCTAAGGCAACCTAACATCTCGGATGTAATATTTTACAACATTCCTGGCTCGTCGGCTCCTATTTTTCGGTGGGAACATTATATACGTCTATAACGTTATATATCCTAACCTAAGGGACCCTAACATGTCGTATGTAATATTTTACAACATTCCTGGCGTGTCGTAGCCTGCTTCTCGATGGGGACATTATATACGTCTATAACGTTGTATATCCTAACCTAAAGCAACCTAACATCTGGGATGTAATATTTTACAACATTCCTGGCGTGTCGTCGCCTAGTTTGGATGGGGTCATTATATACGTCTATAACGTTGTATATCCTAACCTAAGGGAACCTAACATCTCGGGTGTAAACTTTTACAACATTCCTGACACGTCGGGCCCTATTTTTCGGTGGGAACATTATATACGGCTATAACGTTATATATGCTAGCCTAAGGCAACCTAACATGTCGAATGTAATATTTTACAACATTCCTGTCGTGTCGTCGCCTGCTTCTCGATGGGGAGATTATATACGTCTATAACGTTGTATATTCTAACCTAACGCAACCCAACATTTGGGATGTAATATTTTACAACATTCCTTGCATGTCGGTGCCTACGTCTCGGTGGGAACATTACATACGTCTATAACGATATATATCCTAACCTAAGGCAACCTAACACCTCGGATGTAATAGTTGACAACATTCCTGGCGTGTAGGCCCGTACTTCTCGGTGGGAACATTGTATACGTCTATAACAATATATATCCTAGCCTAAGGCGACCTAACATGTCGAATGTAATATTTTACATCATTCCTGGCGTGTCGTCGCCTGCTTCTCGATGGGAACATTGCATACGTCTACAACGTTATATATCATAACCTAAGGCAACCGAACATCTGGAATGTAATATTTTACAATATTTCTGGCATATCAGTCCCTACTTCTCGGTGGAAACATTGTATACGTCTATAACGATATATATCCTAGCCTAGGGCAACCTAACATCTCGGATGTAATATTTTACAACATTCCTGGCGTGTCGTCGCCTACTTCTCGATGGGGACATTATATACGTCTATAACGATATACATCCAAACCTAAGGGAACCTAACATCTCGGATGTAATATTTTAAAACATTCCTGGCATGTCGGTCCCTACTTCTCGGTGGGAATATTATATACGTCTATAACGTTATATATCATAACCTAAGGCAACCTAACATCTCGGATGTAATATTTTACAACATTCCTGGCATATCGGTCCCTACTTCTCGGAGGAAACATTGTATACGTCTATAACGATATATATCCTAGCCTAAGGCAACCTAACATCTCGGATGTAATATTTTACAACATTCCTGGCGTGGCGTCGCCTACTTCTCGATGGGGACATTATATACATCTATAACATTGTATATCCTAACCTAAGGCAACCTAACATCTCGGATGTAATATTTTACAACATTCTGGCGTGTCGTCGCCGGCTTCTCGATGGGGAGATTATAAACGTCTGTAACGTTGTATATGCTAACCTAACGCAACCTAACATTTGGGATGTAATATTTTACAACATTCCTTGCATGTCGGTGCCTACGTCTCGGTAGGAACATTATATACGTCTATAACGATATATATCCTGACCCAAGGCAACCTAACACCTCGGATGTAATAGTTGACAACATTCCTGGCGTGTAGGCCCGTACTTCTCGGTGGGAACATTGTATACGTCTATAACGTTATATATCCTAGCCTAAGGCGACCTATCATATCGAATGTAATATTTTACATCATTCCTGGCGTGTCGTCGCCTGCTTCTCGATGGGAACATTATATATGTCTATAACGTTGTGTATCCTAACCTAACGCAACCTAACATCTGGGATGTAATATTCCTGGCGTGTCGTCGCCTACTTCTGGATGGGGACATTATATACGTCTATAACGTTATATATCCTAACCTAAGGCAACCTAACATCTCGGGTGTAATAGTTGGCAAAATTCCTGGCGTGTCTGCCCGTACTTCTCGGTGGGAACATTATATACGTCTATAACGTTGTATATCCTAGCCTAAGGCCAGCTAACATGTCGAATGTAATATTTTATAACATTCCTGTCGCGTCGGCCCCTATTTTTCGGTGGGAACATTATATACTTCTATAACGTTATATATCATAAATTAAGGCAACCGAACATCTGGAATGTAATATTTTACAACATTCCTGGCATATCAGTCCCTACTTCTCGGTGGAAACATTGTATACGTCTATAACGATATATATCCTAGCCTAGGGCAACCTAACATCTCGGATGTAATATTTTACAACATTCCTGGCGTGTCGTGGCCTACTTCTCGATAGGGACATTATATACGTCTATAACGATATACATCCAAACCTAAGGGAACCTAACATCTCGGATGTAATATTTTAAAACATTCCTGGCATGTCGGTCCCTACTTCTCGGTGGGAATATTATATACGTCTATAACGTTATATATCATAACCTAAGGCAACCTAACAACTCGGATGTAATATTTTACAACATTCCTGGCATATCGGTCCCTACTTCTCGGAGGAAACATTGTATACGTCTATAACGATATTTATCCTAGCCTAAGGCAACCTAACATCTCGGATGTAATATTTTACAACATTCCTGGCGTGGCGTCGCCTACTTCTCGATGGGGACATTATATACATCTATAACATTGTATATCCTAACCTAAGGCAACCTAACATCTCGGATGTAATATTTTACAACATTCTGGCGTGTCGTCGCCGGCTTCTCGATGGGGAGATTATAAACGTCTGTAACGTTGTATATGCTAACCTAACGCAACCTAACATTTGGGATGTAATATTTTACAACATTCCTTGCATGTCGGTGCCTACGTCTCGGTAGGAACATTATATACGTCTATAACGATATATATCCTGACCCAAGGCAACCTAACACCTCGGATGTAATAGTTGACAACATTCCTGGCGTGTAGGCCCGTACTTCTCGGTGGGAACATTGTATACGTCTATAACGTTATATATCCTAGCCTAAGGCGACCTGTCATATCGAATGTAATATTTTACATCATTCCTGGCGTGTCGTCGCCTGCTTCTCGATGGGAACATTATATACGTCTATAACGTTGTGTATCCTAACCTAACGCAACCTAACATCTGGGATGTAATATTCCTGGCGTGTCGTCGCCTACTTCTGGATGGGGACATTATATACGTCTATAACGTTATATATCCTAACCTAAGGCAACCTAACATCTCGGATGTAATAGTTGGCAAAATTCCTGGCGTGTCTGCCCGTACTTCTCGGTGGGAACATTATATACGTCTATAACGTTGTATATCCTAGCCTAGGGCCAGCTAACATGTCGAATGTAATATTTTATAACATTCCTGTCGCGTCGGCCCCTATTTTTCGGTGGGAACATTATATACGTCTATAACGTTATATATCATAAATTAAGGCAACCGAACATCTGGAATGTAATATTTTACAACATTCCTGGCATATCAGTCCCTACTTCTCGGTGGAAACATTGTATACGTCTATAACGATATATATCCTAGCCTAGGGCAACCTAACATCTCGGATGTAATATTTTACAACATTCCTGGCGTGTCGTCGCCTACTTCTCGATGGGGACATTATATACGTCTATAACGATATACATCCAAACCTAAGGGAACCTAACATCTCGGATGTAATATTTTAAAACATTCCTGGCATGTCGGTCCCTACTTCTCGGTGGGAATATTATATACGTCTATAACGTTATATATCATAACCTAAGGCAACCTAACATCTCGGATGTAATATTTTACAACATTCCTGGCATATCGGTCCCTACTTCTCGGAGGAAACATTGTATACGTCTATAACGATATATATCCTAGCCTAAGGCAACCTAACATCTCGGATGTAATATTTTACAACATTCCTGGCGTGTCGTCGCCTACTTCTCGATGGGGAGATTATAAACGTCTATAACGTTGTATATCCTAACCTAACGCAACCTAACATTTGGGATGTAATATTTTACAACATTCCTTGCATGTCGGTGCCTACGTCTCGGTAGGAACATTATATACGTCTATAACGATATATATCCTGACCCAAGGCAACCTAACACCTCGGATGTAATAGTTGACAACATTCCTGGCGTGTAGGCCCGTACTTCTCGGTGGGAACATTGTATACGTCTATAACGTTATATATCCTAGCCTAAGGCGACCTATCATATCGAATGTAATATTTTACATCATTCCTGGCGTGTCGTCGCCTGCTTCTCGATGGGAACATTATATACGTCTATAACGTTGTGTATCCTAACCTAACGCAACCTAACATCTGGGATGTAATATTCCTGGCGTGTCGTCGCCTACTTCTGGATGGGGACATTATATACGTCTATAACGTTATATATCCTAACCTAAGGCAACCTAACATCTCGGATGTAATAGTTGGCAAAATTCCTGGCGTGTCCGCCCGTGCTTCTCGGTGGGAACATTATATACGTCTATAACGTTGTATATCCTAGCCTAAGGCCAGCTAACATGTCGAAAGTAATATTTTGCAACATTCCTGTCGCGTCGGCCCCTATTTTTCGGTGGGAACATTATATACGTCTATAACGTTATATATCCTAGTCTAAGGCAACCTAACATGTCGACTGTAATATTTTACAACATTCCTGGCGTGTCGTCGCCAGCTTCTCGATGGGGACATAATATACATCTATAACATTGTATATCCTAACCTAAGGCAACCTAACATCTCGGATGTAATATTTTACAACAGTCTGGCGTGTCGTCGCCGGCTTCTCGATGGGGAGATTATATACGTCTATAACGTTGTATATCCTAACCTAACGCAACCTAACATTTGGGATGTAATATTTTACAACACTCCTTGCATGTCGGTGCCTACGTCTCGGTGGGAACATTATATACGTCTATAACGATATATATCCTAACCCAAGGCAACCTAACACCTCGGATGTAATAGGTGACCACATTCCTGGCATGTAGGCCCGTACTTCTCGGTGGGAACATTGTATACGCCTATAACGTTATATATCCTAGCCTAAGGCGACCTAACATGTCGAATGTAATATTTTACATCATTCCTGGCGTGTCGTCGCCTGCTTCTCGATGGGAACATTATATACGTCTATAACGTTATATATCATAACCTAAGGCAACCGAACATCTGGGATGTAATATTTTACAACATTCCTGGCATATCGGTCCCTACTTCTCGGTGGAAACATTGTATACGTCTATAACGATATATATCCTAGCCTAAGGCAACCTAACATCTCGCATGTAATATTTTACAACATTCCTGGCGTGTCGTCGCCTACTTCTCGATGGGGACATTATATACGTCGATAACGTTATATATCCTAGCCTAAGGCACCCTAACATGTCGAATGTAATATTTTACATCATTCCTGGCTTCTCGTCGCCTACTTCTCGATGGGGACATTATATACATCTATAACATTGTATATTCTAACCCAAGGCAACCTAACATCTCGGATGGAATATTTTACAACATTCCTGGCGTGTCGTTGCCTGCTTCTCGATGGGGACATTATATACGTCTATAACGTTGTATATCCTAACCTACCGCAACCAAACATCTCGGATGTAATATTTTACAACATTCCTGGCATGTCGGTCCCTACTTCTCGGTGGGAATATTATATACGTCTATAACGTTATATATCATAACCTAAGGCAACCTAACATCTCGGATGTAATATTTTACAACATTCCTGGCATATCGGTCCCTACTTCTCGGTGGAAACATTGTATACGTCTATAACGATATATATCCTAGCCTAAGGCAACCTAACATCTCGGATGTAATATTTTACAACATTCCTGGCGCGTCGGCTCCTATTTTTCGGTGGGAACATTATATACGTCTATAACGTTATATATCCTAACCTAAGGGACCCTAACATGTCGTATGTAATATTTTACAACATTCCTGGCGTGTCGTAGCCTGCTTCTCGATGGGGACATTATATACGTCTATAACGTTGTATATCCTAACCTAAAGCAACCTAACATCTGGGATGTAATATTTTACAACATTCCTGGCGTGTCGTCGCCTAGTTTGGATGGGGTCATTATATACATCTATAACGCTGTATATCCTAACCTAAGGCAACCTAACATCTCGGATGTAATATTTTACAACATTCCTGGCATGTCGGTCCCTACATCTCGGTGGGAACATACTATACGTCTATAACGTTGTATATCCTAACCTAAGGGAACCTAACATCTCGGGTGTAAACTTTTACAACATTCCTGACACGTCCGGCCCTATTTTTCGGTGGGAACATTATATACGGCTATAACGTTATATATGCTAGCCTAAGGCAACCTAACATGTCGAATGTAATATTTTACAACATTCCTGTCGTGTCGTCGCCTGCTTCTCGATGGGGAGATTATATACGTCTATAACGTTGTATATCCTAACCTAACGCAACCCAACATTTGGGATGTAATATTTTACAACATTCCTTGCATGTCGGTGCCTACGTCTCGGTGGGAACATTACATACGTCTATAACGATATATATCCTAACCTAAGGCAACCTAACACCTCGGATGTAATAGTTGACAACATTCCTGGCGTGTAGGCCCGTACTTCTCGGTGGGAACATTGTATACGTCTATAACAATATATATCCTAGCCTAAGGCGACCTAACATGTCGAATGTAATATTTTACATCATTCCTGGCGTGTCGTCGCCTGCTTCTCGATGGGAACATTACATACGTCTATAACGTTATATATCCTAGCCTAAGGCAACCTAACATGTCGAATGTAATATTTTACAACATTCCTGGCGTGTCGTCGCCTACTTCTCGATGGGGACATTATATACATCTATAACATTGTATATCCTAACCCAAGGCAACCTAACATCTCGGATGGAATATTTTCCAACATTCCTGGCATATCGGTCCCTACTTCTCGTTGGAAACATTGCATACGTCTATAAGGTTATATATCATAACCTAAGGCAACCGAACATCTGGAATGTAATATTTTACAACATTCCTGGCATATCGGTCCCTACTTCTCGGTGGAAACATTGTATACGTCTATAACGATATATATCCTAGCCTAAGGCAACCTAACATCTCGCATGTAATATTTTACAACATTCCTGGCGTGTCGTCGCCTACTTCTCGATGGGGACATTTTATACGTCTATAACGTTATATATCCTAGCCTAAGGCAACCTAACATGTCGAATGTAATATTTTACATCATTCCTGGCGTTTCGTTGCCTGCTTCTCGATGGGAACATTATATAAGTCTATAACGTTGTGTATCCTAACCTAACGCAACCTAACATCTGGGATGTAATATTCCTGGCGTGTCGTCGCCTACTTCTGGATGGGGAGATTATATACGTCTATAACGTTATATATCCTAACCTAGGGCAACCTAACATCTCGGATGTAATAGTTGACAACATTCCTGGCGTGTCCGCCCGTACTTCTCGGTGGGAACATTATATACGTCTATAACGATATATATGCTAACCTAAGGCAACCTAACACCTCGGATGTAATAGTTGACAACATTCCTGGCCTGTAGGCCCGTACTTCTCGGTGGGAACATTGTATACGTCTATAACGTTATATATCCTAGCCTAAGGCGACCTAACATGTCGAATGTAATATTTTACATCATTCCTGGCGTGTCGTCGCCTGCTTCTCGATGGGAACATTATATACGTCTATAACGTTATATGTCATAACCTACGGCAACCGAACATCTGGGATGTAATATTTTACAACATTCCTGGCATATGGGTCCCTACTTCTCGGTGGAAACATTGTATACGTCTTTAACGATATATATCCTAGCCTAAGGCAACCTAACATCTCGGATGTAATGTTTTACAACATTCCTGGCGTGTCGTCGCCTACTTCTCGATGGGAACATTATGTACGTGGATAACGTTATATATCCTAGCCTAAGGCAACCTAACATGTCGAATGTAATATTTTACAACATTCCTGGCGTGTCTTCGCCTACTTCTCGATGGGGACATTATATACATCTATAACGTTGTATATCCTAACCCAAGGCAACCTAACATCTTGGATGGAATGTTTTACAACATTCCTGGTGTGTCGTTGCCTGCTTCTCGATGGGGACATTATATACGTCTATAACGTTGTATATCCTAACCTACCGCAACCAAACATCTCGGATGTAATATTCTCAACATTCCTGGCATGTCGGTCCCTACTTCTCGGTGGGAATATTATATACGTCTATAACGTTATATATCATAACCTAAGGCAACCTAACATCTCGGATGTAATATTTTACAACATTCCTGGCATATCGGTCCCTACTTCTCGGTGGAAACACTGTATACGTCTATAACGATATATATCCTAGCCTAAGGCAACCTAACATCTCGGATGTAATATTTTACAACATTCCTGGCGTGTCGTCGCCTACTTCTCGATGGGGACATTATATACATCTATAACATTGTATATCCTAACCCAAGGCAACCTAACTTCTCGGATGAAATATTTTACAACATTCCTGGCATATCGGTTCCTACTTCTCGGTGGAAACATTGTATACGTCTATAACGATATATATCCAAACCTAAGGGAACCTAACATCTCGGACGTAATATTTTACAACATTCCTGGCATGTCGGTCCCTACTTCTCGATGGGAATATTATATACGTCTATAACGTTATATATCATAGCCTAACGCAAACTAACATCTGGGATGTAATATTTTACAACATTCATGGAGTGTCGTCGCCTACTTCTGGCTAGGGTCATAATATACATCTATAACGTTGTATATCCTAACCTAAGGCAACCTAACATCTCGGGAGTAATATTTTACAACATTCCTGACGCGTCGGCCCCTATTTTTCGGTGGGAACATTATATACGTCTATAAAGTTATATATCCTAGCCTAAGGCAACCTAACATGTCGAATGTAATACTTTACAACATTCCTGGCCTGTCGTCGCCAACTTCTCGATGGGGACATTATATACATCTATAACATTGTATATCCTAACCTAAGGCAACCTAACATCTCGGATATAATATTTTACAACATTCCTGGCGTGTCGTCGCCTACTTCTCGCTGGGGACATTATATACATCTATAACATTGTATATCCTAACCCAAGGCAACCTAACATCTCGGATGGAATATTTTACAACATTCCTGGCATATCGGTCCCTACTTCTCGTTGGAAACATTGCATACGTCTATAACGTTATATATCATAACCTAAGGCAACCGAACATCTGGGATGTAATATTTTACAACATTCCTGGCATATCGGTCCCTACTTCTCGGTGGAAACATTGTATACGTCTATAACGATATATATCCTAGCCTAAGGCAACCTAACATCTCGCATGTAATATTTTACAACATTCCTGGCGTGTCGTCGCCTACTTCTCGATGGGGATATTTTATACGTCTATAACGTTATATATCCTAGCCTAAGGCAACCTAACATGTCGAGTGTAATATTTTACATCATTCCTGGCGTGTCGTTGCCTGCTTCTCGATGGGAACATTATATACGTCTATAACGTTGTGTATCCTAACCTAACGCAACCTAACATCTGGGATGTAATATTCCTGGCGTGTCGTCGCCTACTTCTGGATGGTGAGATTATATACGTCTATAACGTTATATATCCTAACCTAAGGCAACCTAACATCTCGGATGTAATAGTTGACAACATTCCTGGCGTGCCCGCCCGTACTTCTCGGTGGGAACATTATATACGTCTATAACGTTATATATCCTAGCCTAAGGCCACATAACATGTCGAATGTAATATTTTACAACATTCCAGGCGTGTCGTCGCCTGCTTCTCGATGGGGACATTATATACGTCTATAACGTTGTATATCCTAACCTAAAGCAACCTAACATCTGGGATGTAATATTTTACAAGATTCCTGGCATGTCGGTCCGCAAGTCTCGGTAGGAACATTATATACGTCTATAACGATATATATCCAAACCTAAGGGAACCTAACATCTCGGATGTAATATTTTACAACATTCCTGGCATGTCGGTCCCTATTTTTCGGTGGGAAAATTATATACGTCTATAACGTTATATATCATAACCTAAGGCAACCTAACTTCTCGGATGTAATATTTTACAACATTCCTGGCATATCGGTCCCTACATCTCGGTGGGGACATTATATACATCTATAACATTGTATATCCTAACCCAAGGCAACCTAACATCTCGGATGGAATATTTTACAACATTCCTGGCATATCGGTCCCTACTTATCGGTGGAAACATTGTATACGTCTATAACGATATATATCCTAGCCTAAGGCAACCTAACATCTCGAATGTAATTTTTTATAACATTCCTGGCGTGTCTTCGCCTGCTTCTCGATGGGGACATTATATACGTCTATAACGTTGCATATCCTAACCTACCGCAACCTAACATCACGGATGTAATAGTTGACAACATTCCTGGCCTGTAGGCCCGTACTTCTCGGTGGGAACATTGTATACGTCTATAACGTTATATATCCTAGCCTAAGGCGACCTAACATGTCGAATGTAATATTTTACATCATTCCTGGCGTGTCGTCGCCTGCTTCTCGATGGGAACATTATATACGTCTATAACGTTATATATCCTAGCCTAAGGATACCTAACATGTCGAATGTAATACTTTACAACATTCCTGGCGTGTCGTCGCCTACTTCTCGATGGGGACATTATATACATCTATAACATTGTATATCCTAACCTAAGGCAACCTAACAACTCGGATGTAATATTTTACCACATTCCTGGCATGTCGGTCCCTACTTCTCGGTGGAAACATTGTATACGTCTATAACGATATATATCCTAACCTAGGGCAACCTAACATCTCGGATGTAATAGTTGACAACATTCCTGGCGTGTCCGCCCGTACTTCTCGGTGGGAACATTGTATACGTCTATAACGATATATATCCTAACCTAAGGCAACCTAACACCTCGGATGTAATAGTTGACAACATTCCTGGCCTGTAGGCCCGTACTTCTCGGTGGGAACATTGTATACGTCTATAACGTTATATATCCTAGCCTAAGGCGACCTAACATGTCGAATGTAATATTTTACATCATTCCTGGCGTGTCGTCGCCTGCTTCTCGATGGGAACATTATATACGTCTATAACGTTATATGTCATAACCTAAGGCAACCGAACATCTGGGATGTAATATTTTACAACATTCCTGGCATATGGGTCCCTACTTCTCGATGGGAATATTATATACGTCTATAACGTTATATATCATAACCTAACGCAACCTAACATCTGGGATGTAATATTTTACAACATTCCTGGAGTGTCGTCGCCTACTTCTGGCTAGGGTCATAATATACATCTATAACGTTGTATATCCTAACCTAAGGCAACCTAACATCTCGGGAGTAATATTTTACAACATTCCTGACGCGTCGGCCCCTATTTTTCGGTGGGAACATTATATACGTCTATAAAGTTATATATCGTAGCCTAAGGCAACCTAACATGTCGAATGTAATACTTTACAACATTCCTGGCCTGTCGTCGCCAACTTCTCGATGGGGACATTATATACATCTATAACATTGTATATCCTAACCTAAGGCAACCTAACATCTCGGATATAATATTTTACAACATTCTCGCGTTTCGTCGCCTGCTTCTCGATGGGGAGATTATATACTTCTATAACGTTGTATATCCTAAACTAACGCAACCTAACATTTGGGATGTTTTATTTTACAACATTCCTTGCATGTCGGTGCCTACGTCTCGGTGGGAACATTATATACGTCTATAACGATATATATCCTAACCTAAGGCAACCTAACATCTCGGATGTAATATTTTACAACATTCCTGGCATGTCGGTCCCTACTTCTCGGTGGAAACATTGTATACGTCTATAACGATATATATCCTAACCTAGGGCAACCTAACATCTCGGATGTAATAGTTGACAACATTCCTGGCGTGTCCGCCCGTACTTCTCGGTGGGAACATTGTATACGTCTATAACGATATATATCCTAACCTAAGGCAACCTAACACCTCGGATGTAATAGTTGACAACATTCCTGGCCTGTAGGCCCGTACTTCTCGGTGGGAACATTGTATACGTCTATAACGTTATATATCCTAGCCTAAGGCGACCTAACATGTCGAATGTAATATTTTACATCATTCCTGGCGTGTCGTCGCCTGCTTCTCGATGGGAACATTATATACGTCTATAACGTTATATGTCATAACCTAAGGCAACCGAACATCTGGGATGTAATATTTTACAACATTCCTGGCATATGGGTCCCTACTTCTCGATGGGAATATTATATACGTCTATAACGTTATATATCATAACCTAACGCAACCTAACATCTGGGATGTGATATTTTACAACATTCCTGGAGTGTCGTCGCCTACTTCTGGCTAGGGTCATAATATACATCTATAACGTTGTATATCCTAACCTAAGGCAACCTAACATCTCGGGAGTAATATTTTACAACATTCCTGACGCGTCGGCCCCTATTTTTCGGTGGGAACATTATATACGTCTATAAAGTTATATATCGTAGCCTAAGGCAACCTAACATGTCGAATGTAATACTTTACAACATTCCTGGCCTGTCGTCGCCAACTTCTCGATGGGGACATTATATACATCTATAACATTGTATATCCTAACCTAAGGCAACCTAACATCTCGGATATAATATTTTACAACATTCTGGCGTTTCGTCGCCTGCTTCTCGATGGGGAGATTATATACTTCTATAACGTTGTATATCCTAAACTAACGCAACCTAACATTTGGGATGTTTTATTTTACAACATTCCTTGCATGTCGGTGCCTACGTCTCGGTGGGAACATTATATACGTCTATAACGATATATATCCTAACCTAAGGCAACCTAACATCTCGGATGTAATATTTTACAACATTCCTGGCATGTCGGTTCCTACATCTCGGTGGGAACATACTGTACGTCTATAACGTTGTATATCCTATCCTAAGGGAACACAACATCTCGGGTGTAATATTTTACAACATTCCTGACGCGTCGGCCCCTATTTTTCGGTGGGAACATTATATACGTCTATAACGTTATATATCCTAGCCTAAGGCGACCTATCATGTCGAATGTAATATTTTACAACATTCCTGGCGTGTCGTCTACTGCTTCTCGATGGGGACATTATATACGTCTATAATGTTGTATATCTTAACCTAACGCAACTTAACATCTGGGATGTAATATTTTACAGCATTCGTGGTGTGTCGTCGCCTACTTCTGGATGGGGTCATTATATACATCTATAACGTTGTATATCCTAACCTAAGGGAACCTAACACCTCGGGTGTAATATTTAACAACATTCCCGACGCGTCGGCTCCTATTTTTCGGTGGGAACATTATATACGTCTATAACGTTATATATCCTAACCTAAGGGACCCGAACATGTCGTATGTAATATTTTACAACATTCCTGGCGTGTCGTAGCCTGCTTCTCGATGGGGACATTATATACGTCTATAACGTTGTATATCCTAACCTAAAGCAACCTAACATCTGGGATGTAATATTTTACAACATTCCTGGCGTGTCGTGGCCTAGTTTGGATGGGGTCATTATATACATCTATAACGCTGTATATCCTAACCTAAGGCAACCTAACATTTGGGATGTAATATTTTACAACATTCCTTGCATGTCGGTGCCTACGTCTCGGTGGGAACATTATATACGTCTATAACGATATATATCCTAACCTAAGGCAACCTAACACCTCGGATGTAATAGTTGACAACATTCCTGGTGTGTAGGCCCGTACTTCTCGGTGGGAACATTGTATACGTCTATAACAATATATATCCTAGCCTAAGGCGACCTAACATGTCGAATGTAATACTTTACATCATTCCTGGCGTGTCGTCGCCTGCTTCTCGATGGGAACATTACATACGTCTATAACGTTATATATCCTAGCCTAAGGCAACCTAACATCTCGCATGTAATATTTTACAACATTCCTGGCGTGTCGTCGCCTACTTCTCGATGGGGACATTATATACATCTATAACATTGTATATCCTAACCCAAGGCAACCTAACATCTCGGATGGAATATTTTACAACATTCCTGGCATATCGGTCCCTACTTCTCGTTGGAAACATTGCATACGTCTATAACGTTATATATCATAACCTAAGGCAACCGAACATCTGGGATGTAATATTTTACAACATTCCTGGCATATCGGTCCCTACTTCTCGGTGGAAACATTGTATACGTCTATAACGATATATATCCTAGCCTAAGGCAACCTAACATCTCGCATGTAATATTTTACAACATTCCTGGCGTGTCGTCGCCTACTTCTCGATGGGGATATTTTATACGTCTATAACGTTATATATCCTAGCCTAAGGCAACCTAACATGTCGAATGTAATATTTTACATCATTCCTGGCGTGTCGTTGCCTGCTTCTCGATGGGAACATTATATACGTCTATAACGTTGTGTATCCTAACCTAACGCAACCTAACATCTGGGATGTAATATTCCTGGCGTGTCGTCGCCTACTTCTGGATGGGGAGATTATATACGTCTATAACGTTATATATCCTAGCCTAAGGCAACCTAACACTTCGGATGTAATAGTTGACAACATTCCTGGCCAGTAGGCCCGTACTTCTCGGTGGGAACATTGTATACGTCTATAACGTTATATATCCTAGCCTAAGGCGACCTAACATGTCGAATGTAATATTTTACATCATTCCTGGCGTGTCGTCGCCTGCTTCTCGATGGGAACATTATATACGTCTATAACGTTATATGTCATAACCTAAGGCAACCGAACATCTGGGATGTAATATTTTACAACATTCCTGGCATATGGGTCCCTACTTCTCGATGGGAATATTATATACGTCTATAACGTTATATATCATAACCTAACGCAACCTAACATCTGGGATGTGATATTTTACAACATTCCTGGAGTGTCGTCGCCTACTTCTGGCTAGGGTCATAATATACATCTATAACGTTGTATATCCTAACCTAAGGCAACCTAACATCTCGGGAGTAATATTTTACAACATTCCTGACGCGTCGGCCCCTATTTTTCGGTGGGAACATTATATACGTCTATAAAGTTATATATCGTAGCCTAAGGCAACCTAACATGTCGAATGTAATACTTTACAACATTCCTGGCCTGTCGTCGCCAACTTCTCGATGGGGACATTATATACATCTATAACATTGTATATCCTAACCTAAGGCAACCTAACATCTCGGATATAATATTTTACAACATTCTGGCGTTTCGTCGCCTGCTTCTCGATGGGGAGATTATATACTTCTATAACGTTGTATATCCTAAACTAACGCAACCTAACATTTGGGATGTTTTATTTTACAACATTCCTTGCATGTCGGTGCCTACGTCTCGGTGGGAACATTATATACGTCTATAACGATATATATCCTAACCTAAGGCAACCTAACATCTCGGATGTAATATTTTACAACATTCCTGGCATGTCGGTTCCTACATCTCGGTGGGAACATACTGTACATCTATAACGTTGTATATCCTATCCTAAGGGAACACAACATCTCGGGTGTAATATTTTACAACATTCCTGACGCGTCGGCCCCTATTTTTCGGTGGGAACATTATATACGTCTATAACGTTATATATCCTAGCCTAAGGCGACCTATCATGTCGAATGTAATATTTTACAACATTCCTGGCGTGTCGTCTACTGCTTCTCGATGGGGACATTATATACGTCTATAATGTTGTATATCTTAACCTAACGCAACTTAACATCTGGGATGTAATATTTTACAGCATTCGTGGTGTGTCGTCGCCTACTTCTGGATGGGGTCATTATATACATCTATAACGTTGTATATCCTAACCTAAGGGAACCTAACACCTCGGGTGTAATATTTAACAACATTCCCGACGCGTCGGCCCCTATTTTTCGGTGAGAACATTATATACATTTATAACGGTATATATCCTAGCCTAAGGCAACCTAACATCTCGGATGTAATAGTTGACAACATTCCTGGCGTGTCCGCCCGTACTTCTCGGTGGGAACATTATATACGTCTATAACGTGATATATCCTAGCCTAAGGCTACATAACATGTCGAATGTAATATTTTACAACATTCCTGGCGTGTCGTCGCCTGCTTCTCGATGGGGACATTATATACGTCTATAACGTTGTATATCCTAACCTAAAGCAACCTAACATCTGGGATGTAATATTTTACAAGATTCCTGGCATGTCGGGCCCCAAGTCTCGGTAGGAACATTATATACGTCTATAACGATATATATCCAAACCTAAGGGAACCTAACATCTCGGATATAATATTCTACAACATTCCTGGCATGTCGGTCCCTACTTCTCGGTGGGAATATTATATACGTCTATAACGTTATATATCATAACCTAAGGCAACCTAACATCTCGGATGTAATATTTTACAACATTCCTGGCATATGGGTCCCTACTTCTCGGTGGAAACATTGTATACGTCTATAACGATATATATCCTAGCCTAAGGCAACCTAACATCTCGCATGTAATATTTTACAACATTCCTGGCGTGTCGTCGCCTACTTCTCGATGGGGACATTATATACGTCGATAACGTTATATATCCTAGCCTAAGGCACCCTAACATGTCGAATGTAATATTTTACAACATTCCTGGCTTGTCGTCGCCTACTTCTCGATGGGGACATTATATACATCTATAACATTGTATATCCTAACCCAAGGCAACCTAACATCTCGGATGGAATATTTTACAACATTCCTGGCGTGTCGTTGCCTGCTTCTCGATGGGGACATTATATACGTCTATAACGTTGTATATCCTAACCTACCGCAACCAAACATCTCGGATGTAATATTTTACAAAATTCCTGGCATGTCGGTCCCTACTTCTCGGTGGGAATATTATATACGTCTATAACGTTATATATCATAACCTAAGGCAACCTAACATCTCGGATGTAATATTTTACAACATTCCTGGCATATCGGTCCCTACTTCTCGGTGGAAACATTGTATACGTCTATAACGATATATATCCTAGCCTAAGGCAACCTAACATCTCGGATGTAATATTTTACAACATTCCTGGCGCGTCGGCTCCTATTTTTCGGTGGGGACATTATATACATCTATAACATTGTATATCCTAACCCAAGGCAACCTAACATCTCGGATGGAATATTTTACAACATTCCTGGCGTATCGGTCCCTACTTCTCGTTGGAAACATTGCATACGTCTATAACGTTATATATCATAACCTAAGGCAACCGAACATCTGGGATGTAATATTTTACAACATTCCTGGCATATCGGTCCCTACTTCTCGGTGGAAACATTGTATACGTCTATAACGATATATATCCTAGCCTAAGGCAACCTAACATCTCGCATGTAATATTTTACAACATTCCTGGCGTGTCGTCGCCTACTTCTCGATGGGGATATTTTATACGTCTATAACGTTATATATCCTAGCCTAAGGCAACCTAACATGTCGAATGTAATATTTTACATCATTCCTGGCGTGTCGTTGCCTGCTTCTCGATGGGAACATTATATACGTCTATAACGTTGTGTATCCTAACCTAACGCAACCTAACATCTGGGATGTAATATTCCTGGCGTGTCGTCGCCTACTTCTGGATGGGGAGATTATATACGTCTATAACGTTATATATCCTAACCTAAGGCAACCTAACATCTCGGATGTAATAGTTGACAACATTCCTGGCGTGCCCGCCCGTACTTCTCGGTGGGAACATTATATACGTCTATAACGTTATATATCCTAGCCTAAGGCCACATAACATGTCGAATGTAATATTTTACAACATTCCCGACGCGTCGGCCCCTATTTCTCGGTGAGAACATTATATACATTTATAACGGTATATATCCTAGCCTAAGGCAACCTAACATCTCGGATGTAATAGTTGACAACATTCCTGGCGTGTCCGCCCGTACTTCTCGGTGGGAACATTATATACGTCTATAACGTGATATATCCTAGCCTAAGGCTACATAACATGTCGAATGTAATATTTTACAACATTCCTGGCGTGTCGTCGCCTGCTTCTCGATGGGGACATTATATACGTCTATAACGTTGTATATCCTAACCTAAAGCAACCTAACATCTGGGATGTAATATTTTACAAGATTCCTGGCATGTCGGGCCCCAAGTCTCGGTAGGAACATTATATACGTCTATAACGATATATATCCAAACCTAAGGGAACCTAACATCTCGGATATAATATTCTACAACATTCCTGGAATGTCGGTCCCTACTTCTCGGTGGGAATATTATATACGTCTATAACGTTATATATCATAACCTAAGGCAACCTAACATCTCGGATGTAATATTTTACAACATTCCTGGCATATGGGTCCCTACTTCTCGGTGGAAACATTGTATACGTCTATAACGATATATATCCTAGCCTAAGGCAACCTAACATCTCGCATGTAATATTTTACAACATTCCTGGCGTGTCGTCGCCTACTTCTCGATGGGGACATTATATACGTCGATAACGTTATATATCCTCGCCTAAGGCACCCTAACATGTCGAATGTAATATTTTACAACATTCCTGGCTTGTCGTCGCCTACTTCTCGATGGGGACATTATATACATCTATAACATTGTATATCCTAACCCAAGGCAACCTAACATCTCGGATGGAATATTTTACAACATTCCTGGCGTGTCGTTGCCTGCTTCTCGATGGGGACATTATATACGTCTATAACGTTGTATATCCTAACCTACCGCAACCAAACATCTCGGATGTAATATTTTACAAAATTCCTGGCATGTCGGTCCCTACTTCTCGGTGGGAATATTATATACGTCTATAACGTTATATATCATAACCTAAGGCAACCTAACATCTCGGATGTAATATTTTACAACATTCCTGGCATATCGGTCCCTACTTCTCGGTGGAAACATTGTATACGTCTATAACGATATATATCCTAGCCTAAGGCAACCTAACATCTCGGATGTAATATTTTACAACATTCCTGGCGCGTCGGCTCCTATTTTTCGGTGGGAACATTATATACGTCTATAACGTTATATATCCTAACCTAAGGGACCCTAACATGTCGTATGTAATATTTTACAACATTCCTGGCGTGTCGTAGCCTGCTTCTCGATGGGGACATTATATACGTCTATAACGTTGTATATCCTAACCTAAAGCAACCTAACATCTGGGATGTCATATTTTACAACATTCCTGGCGTGTCGTCGCCTAGTTTGGATGGGGTCATTATATACATCTATAACGCTGTATATCCTAACCTAAGGCAACCTAACATCTCGGATGTAATATTTTACAACATTCCTGGCATGTCGGTCCCTACATCTCGGTGGGAACAAACTATACGTCTATAACGTTGTATATCCTAACCTAAGGGAACCTAACATCTCGGGTGTAAACTTTTACAGCATTCCTGACACGTCGGGCCCTATTTTTCGGTGGGAACATTATATACGGCTATAACGTTATATATGCTAGCCTAAGGCAACCTAACATGTCGAATGTAATATTTTACAACATTCCTGTCGTGTCGTCGCCTGCTTCTCGATGGGGAGATTATATACGTCTATAACGTTGTATATCCTAACCTAACGCAACCCAACATTTGGGATGTAATATTTTACAACATTCCTTGCATGTCGGTGCCTACGTCTCGGTGGGAACATTATATACGTCTATAACGATATATATCCTAACCTAAGGCAACCTAACACCTCGAATGTAATAGTTGACAACATTCCTGGTGTGTAGGCCCGTACTTCTCGGTGGGAACATTGTATACGTCTATAACAATATATATCCTAGCCTAAGGCGACCTAACATGTCGAATGTAATACTTTACATCATTCCTGGCGTGTCGTCGCCTGCTTCTCGATGGGAACATTACATACGTCTATAACGTTATATATCCTAGCCTAAGGCAACCTAACATGTCGAATGTAATATTTTACAACATTCCTGGCGTGTCGTCGCCTACTTCTCGATGGGGACATTATATACATCTATAACATTGTATATCCTAACCCAAGGTAACCTAACATCTCGGATGGAATATTTTACAACATTCCTGGCATATCGGTCCCTACTTCTCGTTGGAAACATTGCATACGTCTATAACGTTATATATCATAACCTAAGGCAACCGAACATCTGGGATGTAATATTTTACAACATTCCTGGCATATCGGTCCCTACTTCTCGGTGGAAACATTGTATACGTCTATAACGATATATATCCTAGCCTAAGGCAACCTAACATCTCGCATGTAATATTTTACAACATTCCTGGCGTGTCGTCGCCTACTTCTCGATGGGGATATTTTATACGTCTATAACGTTATATATCCTAGCCTAAGGCAACCTAACATGTCGAATGTAATATTTTACATCATTCCTGGCGTGTCGTTGCCTGCTTCTCGATGGGAACATTATATACGTCTATAACGTTGTGTATCCTAACCTAACGCAACCTAACATCTGGGATGTAATATTCCTGGCGTGTCGTCGCCTGCTTCTCGATGGGGACATTATATACGTCTATAACGTTATATATCCTAGCCTAAGGCAACCTAACATGTCGAATGTAATATTTTACAACATTCCTGGCGTGTCGTCGCCTACTTCTCGATGGGGACATTATATACATCTATAACATTGTATATCCTAACCCAAGGCAACCTAACATCTCGGATGGAATATTTTACAACATTCCTGGCATATCGGTCCCTACTTCTCGGTGGAAACATTGTATACGTCTATAACGATATATATCCTAGCCTAAGGCAACCTAACATCTCGCATGTAATATTTTACAACATTCCTGGCGTGTCGTCGCCTACTTCTCGATGGGGATATTTTATACGTCTATAACGTTATATATCCTAGCCTAAGGCAACCTAACATGTCGAATGTAATATTTTACATCATTCCAGGCGTGTCGTCGCCTGCTTCTCGATGGGGACATTATATACGTCTATAACGTTGTATATCCTAACCTAAAGCAACCTAACATCTGGGATGTAATATTTTACAAGATTCCTGGCATGTCGGTCCGCAAGTCTCGGTAGGAACATTATATACGTCTATAACGATATATATCCAAACCTAAGGGAACCTAACATCTCGGATGTAATATTTTACAACATTCCTGGCATGTCGGTCCCTACTTCTCGGTGGGAAAATTATATACGTCTATAACGTTATATATCATAACCTAAGGCAACCTAACTTCTCGGATGTAATATTTTACAACATTCCTGGCATATCGGTCCCTACATCTCGGTGGGGACATTATATACATCTATAACATTGTATATCCTAACCCAAGGCAACCTAACATCTCGGATGTAATATTTTACAACATTCCTGGCATATCGGTCCCTACTTATCGGTGGAAACATTGTATACGTCTATAACGATATATATCCTAGCCTACGGCAACCTAACATCTCGGATGTAATATTTTACAACATTCCTGGCGTGTCGTCGCCAACTTCTCGATGGGGACATTATATACATCTATAACATTGTATATGCTAACCCAAGGCAACCTAACATCTCGGATGAAATATTTTACAACATTCCTGGCATATCGGTCCCTACTTCTCGGTGGAAACATTGTATACGTCTATAACGATATATATCCAAACCTAAGGGAACCTAACATCTCGGATGTAATATTTTACAACATTCCAGGCGTGTCGTCGCCTGCTTCTCGATGGGGACATTATATACGTCTATAACGTTATATATCCTAGCCTAAGGCAACCTAACATGTCGAATGTAATATTTTACAACATTCCTGGCGTGTCGTCGCCTACTTCTCGATGGGGACATTATATACATCTATAACATTGTATATCCTAACCTAAGGCAACCTAACAACTCGGATGTAATATTTTACCACATTCCTGGCATGTCGGTCCCTACTTCTCGGTGGAAACATTGTATACGTCTATAACGATATATATCCTAACCTAGGGCAACCTAACATCTCGGATGTAATAGTTGACAACATTCCTGGCGTGTCCGCCCGTACTTCTCGGTGGGAACATTCTATACGTCTATAACGATATATATCCTAACCTAAGGCAACCTAACACCTCGGATGTAATAGTTGACAACATTCCTGGCCTGTAGGCCCGTACTTCTCGGTGGGAACATTGTATACGTCTATAACGTTATATATCCTAGCCTAAGGCGACCTAACATGTCGAATGTAATATTTTACATCATTCCTGGCGTGTCGTCGCCTGCTTCTCGATGGGAACATTATATACGTCTATAACGTTATATGTCATAACCTAAGGCAACCGAACATCTGGGATGTAATATTTTACAACATTCCTGGCATATGGGTCCCTACTTCTCGGTGGAAACATTGTATACGTCTTTAACGATATATATCCTAGCCTAAGGCAACCTAGCATCTCGGATGTAATGTTTTACAACATTCCTGGCGTGTCGTCGCCTACTTCTCGATGGGAACATTATATACGTCGATAACGTTATATATCCTAGCCTAAGGCAGCCTAACATGTCGAATGTAATATTTTACAACATTCCTGGCGTGTCTTCGCCTGCTTCTCGATGGGGACATTATATACATCTATAACATTGTAAATCCTAACCTAAGGCAACCTAACATCTCGGATATAATATTTTACAACATTCTGGCGTTTCGTCGCCTGCTTCTCGATGGGGAGATTATATACTTCTATAACGTTGTATATCCTAAACTAACGCAACCTAACATTTGGGATGTTTTATTTTACAACATTCCTTGCATGTCGGTGCCTACGTCTCGGTGGGAACATTATATACGTCTATAACGATATATATCCTAACCTAAGGCAACCTAACATCTCGGATGTAATATTTTACAACATTCCTGGCATGTCGGTTCCTACATCTCGGTGGGAACATTGTATACGTCTATAACGATATATATGCTAACCTAAGGCAAACTAACATCTCGGATGTAATAGTTGACAACATTCCAGGCGTGTCAGCCCGTACTTCTCGGTGGGAACATTATATACGTCTATAACGCATTATAACCTAGCCTAAGGCGACCTAACATGTCGAATGTAATATTTTACAACATTCCTGGCCTGTCATCTCCTGCTCCTCGATGGGGACATTATATACGTCTATAACGTTGTATATCCTAACCTAAAGCAACCTAACATCTCGGATGTAATAGTTGACAACATTCCTGGCGTGTCCGCCCGTACTTCTCGGTGGGAACATTATATACGTCTATAACGTGATATATCCTAGCCTAAGGCTACATAACATGTCGAATGTAATATTTTACAACATTCCTGGCGTGTCGTCGCCTGCTTCTCGATGGGGACATTATATACGTCTATAACGTTGTATATCCTAACCTAAGGCAACCTGACATCTCGGATGTAATATTTTACAACATTCCTGGCATATGGGTCCCTACTTCTCGGTGGAAACATTGTATACGTCTATAACGATATATATCCTAGCCTAAGGCAACCTAACATCTCGGATGTAATATTTTACAACATTCCTGGCGTGTCGTCGCCTACTTCTCGATGGGGACATTATATACATGTATAACATTGTATATCCTAACCTAAGGCAACCTAACATCTCGGATGTAATATTTTAGAACATTCTGGCGTGTCGTCGCCTGCTTCTCGATGGGGAGATTATATACGTCTATAACGTTGTATATCCTAACCTAACGCAACCTAACATTTGGGATGTAATATTTTACAACATTCCTTGCATGTCGGTGCCTACGTCTCGGTGGGAACATTATATACGTCTATAACGATATATATCCTAACCTAAGGCAACCTAACACCTCGGATGTAATAGTTGACAACATTCCTGGCGTGTAGGCCCGTACTTCTCGGTGGGAACATTGTATACGTCTATAACGTTGTATATCCTAACCTAACGCAACCTAACATTTGGGATGTAATATTTTACAACATTCCTGGCATGTCGGTCCCTACTCCTCGGCGGAAACATTGTATACGTCTATAACGATATATATCCTAGTCTAAGGCAACCTAATATGTCAAATGTAATATTTTACAACATTCCTGGCGTGTCGTCGCCTACTTCTCGATGGGGACATTATATAAATCTATAACCTTGTATATCCTAACCTAAAGCAGCCTAACATCTCGGATGTAATATTTCACAACATTCCTGGCATGTCGGTCCCTACTTCTCGGTGGAAACATTGTATACGTCTATAACGATATATATGCTAACATAAGGCAAACTAACATCTCGGATGTAATAGTTGACAACATTCCTGGCGTGTAGGCCCGTACTTCTCGGTGAGAACATTCTATACGTCTATAACGTTGTATATCCTAGCCTAAGGCGACCTAATATATCAAATGTAATATTTTACATCATTCCTGGCGCCTCATCGCCTGCTTCTCAATGGGAACATTATATACGTCTATAACGTTGTATATCCTAACCTAACGCAACCTAACATCTGGGATGTAATATTCCTGGCGTGTCGTCGCCTACTTCTGGATAGGGACATTATATACGTCTATAACGTTATATATCCTAACCTAAGGGAACCTAACATCTCGGTTGTAATATTTGAAAACATTCCCGGCGTGTTAGCCCGTACTTCTCGGTGGGAACATCATATACGTCTATAGCGATATATATCATAGCCTAAGGCAACCTAACATCTCGGATGTAATATTTTACAACATTCCTGGCGCGTCGGCTCCTATTTTTCGGTGGGAACATTATATACGTCTATATCGTAATGTAACATAACCTAACCCATCTTGCCCCTCGGTGATAATGTTTTACAGTATCCCGGTCGTGTCGGCCCGTACTTCTCGATGGGGACATTAAATACGTCTATAGCTTTGTATATATTACCATAAGGAAACCTAACATCTCGAATGTAGTATTTCACAACATTCCTGGCGGGTCGGCCCTACTTCTCGGTGGGAACATTATATACGTCTATAACGTAATAGATCCTAACCTGACCCATCTAGACCCTCGCTGGTAATGTTTTACAGAATCCCGTTCGTGTCGTCCCGTACGTCTCGGTGCGGGCATTATATACGTCTATAACGTTATATATCCTTACCTAAGGCAACCTAACATCTCGATTGTAGTACTTTAAACTTTCCAGGCGCGTCGGGCCCTACTTCTCGGTGCGAACATTATATACATCTATAACTTTATATATCGCTACCTAAGGCATCCTAACATCTCGGATGTAGTATTTTCCAACATTCCTGACGCGTCGGCCCCTATTTCTCGGTGGGAACATTATATACGTCTATAACGTTGTATACCCTAACCTAACGCAACCTAACTTCTGGAATGTAAAATTATACAACATTCCTG
The DNA here is from genome assembly GCA_963969225.1 of Xylocopa violacea. Lineage (NCBI taxonomy): Eukaryota > Metazoa > Arthropoda > Insecta > Hymenoptera > Apidae > Xylocopa > Xylocopa violacea. The sequence goes on along the minus strand of CAXAJV010000263.1, from coordinate 27,983 downwards.
GCATGTCGGTCCCTACTTCTCGGTGGGAACATCATATACGTCTATAGCGATATATATCCTAACCTAAGGGAACCTAACATCTCGGGTGTAATATTTTACAACATTCCTGACGCGATGGGCCCCTATTTCTCGGTGGGAACATTATATACGCCTATACCGTTATATATTCTAACCGAAGGCAACCTAACATCTCGGATGTAATATTTTACAACTTTCCTGGCGGGTCGGCCCCACTTCTCGGTGGGGACATTATATAAGTCTATATCGTAAGATAACCTAATCTAACCCATCTAGACCCTCGCTGGTAATGTTTCACAGAATCCCGTTCGTGTCGCACCGTACGTCACGGCGCCGCCATTATATATGTCTATAACGTTATATATCCTAACCTAAGGCAACCTAACATCTCAAATGTAGTATTTTACAACATTCCAGGCGGGTCGGCCCCTACTTCTCGGTGGGCACATTATATACGTCTATATCGTAATATAAACTAAACCTAACCCATTTAGCTCCTCGCGGCTAATGTTTTACAGAATCCAGTTCGTGTCGTCACGTACGTCTCGGTGGGGACATTGTATGCGTCTATAATGTTATATATCCTAACCTAAGGCAACCTAACATCTCGGATATAGTATTTTCCAAAATACCTGGCCGATCGGCCCCTACATCTCGGTGAGAACATTATATACGTCTACAACGTAATATAACCTAACCTAACCCATCTAGCCCCTCGCTGGTAATGTTTTACAGAATCCCGTTCGGGTTGGTTCATACTTCTCGGTGGGGACATGATATACGTCTATAACATTGTATATCCCATCCGAGGGCAACCTAACATCTCGAATGTAGTATTTCACAACATTCCTGGCGGGTCGGCCCCACTTCTCGGTAGGGACATTATATAAGTCTATATCGCAATATAACCTAACCTAACCCATCCATACCCTCGCTGGTAATGTTTCACAGAATCCCGTTCGTGTCGTCCCGTACGTCTCGCTGAGGAAATTATATACGTCTATAACGTTATACATCCTAACCTAAGGCAACCTAATACCTTGAACGTATTATTTTACAACATTCCTGGCGGGTCGGCCCCAACTTCTCGGTGGGAACATTATATACGTCTATAACGTTATATATCCTAGCCTAAGGCAATCTAACCTCTCTACAGTCATATTTTACAGCATTCCTGGCGTGACGGTCCCTACTTGTCGGTGGGAACATTGTATACGTCTATAACGATATATGTCCTAGCCTAAGGCAACCTAACATATCGGATGTAATATTTTACAACATTCTGGCGTGTCGTCGCCTGCTTCTCGATGGGGACATTAGATACGTCTATAACGTTGTATATCCTAACCTAAGGGAACCTAACATCTCGGATGTAATATTTTACAACATTCTGGCGTCTCGTCGCCTGCTTCTCGATGGGGACATTATATACGTCGATAACGTTGTATATCCTAACCCAAAGCAACCTAACAACTCGGATGTAATATTTTACAAAATTCCTGGCATGTCGGTCCCTACATCTCGGTGGGAACATTCTATACGTCTATAACGTTGTATATCCTAACCCAAAGCAACCTAACTTCTGGGATGTAATATTTTACAACATTCCTGGCATGTCGGTCCCCACGTCTCGGTGGGAATATTATATAAGTCTATAACGATATATATCCTAACCTAAAGCAACCTAACAACTCGGATGTAATAGTTTACCACATTCCTGGCGGTCTCTACATCTCGGTGGGAACATTCTATACGTCTATAACGTTGTATATCCTAACCTAAGGGAAGCTAACATCTGGGATGTAATATTTTACAACATACCTGACGCGTCGGCCCCTATTTCTCGGAGGAAACATTATATACGTCTATCATGTTATATATCCTATCCTAAGGCAACCTAACATATCGGATGTAATATTTTACAACATTCTGGCGTGCCGTCACCTGCTTCTCGATGGGGACATTAGATACGTCTATAACTTTGTTTATCCTAACCTAAGGGAACCTAACATCTCGGACGTAATATTTGACAACATTCTGGCGTGTCGTCGCCTTCTTCTCGATGGGGACATTATATACGTCTATAACGTTGTATATCCTAACCCAAAGCAACCTAACTTCTGGGATATAACGTGTTACAACATTCCTGGCATGTCGGTCCCCACATCTCGGTGGGAACATTATATAAGTCTATAACGATATATATCCTAACCTAAAACAACCTAACAACTCGGATGTAATAGTTTACAACATTCCTGGCATGTCGGTTCCTACATCTCGGTGGGAACATTCTATACGTCTATAACGTTGTATATACTAACCTAAGGGAACCTAACATTTCGGGTGTAATATTTTACAACATTCCTGACGCGTCGGCCCCTATTTCTCGGTGGGAATATTATATACGTCTATAACGTTACATATCCTAGCCTAAGGCAACCTAACATGTCGAATGTAATATTTTAGAACATTCTGGCCTGTCGTCGCTTGCTTCTCGAAGGGGACATTATATACGTCTATAACGTTGTATATCCTAACCTAACGCAACCTAACATCTGGGATGTAATATTTTACAACAGTCCTGGCGTGTCGTCGCCTACTTCTGGATGGGAACATTATGTACATCTATAACGTTGTATATCCTAACCTAAGGCAACCTAACATCTCGGATGTAATATCTGACAACATTGTTGTTGTGTCGGCCCGTACTTCTCGGTGGGAACATCATGTACGTCTATAGCGATATATATCCTAACCGAAGGCAACCTAACATCTCGTATGTAATATTTTACAACATTCCTGGCACGTCGACACCTACTTTTCGGTGGGAACATTACATGCGTCAATATCGTTATATATCCTAGCCTAAGGCAACCTAACATCTCGAATGTTGTATTTTACAACAATCCTGGCATGTCAGTCCCTACATCTCGGTGGGAACAATCCATACGTCTATAACGTTGTATATCCTAACCTAAGGGAACCTAACATCTCGGGTGTAATATTTTACAACATTAATGACGCGTCGGCCCCTATTTCTCAGTGGGAACATTATATACGTCTATAACGTTATATATCCTAGCCTAAGGCAACCTAACATGTCGAATGTAATATTTTACATCATTCCTGACGTGTCGGCACGTAGTTCTCGGTGGTAACATTATATAAGTCTATAACGATATATATCCTAACCTAAAGCAACCTATCAACTCGGATGTCATATTTTACAACATTCCTGACGCGTCGGCCCCTATTTCTCGGTGGGAATATTATATACGTCTGTAACGTTATATATCCTAGCCTAAGGCAACCTAACATGTCGAATGTAATATTTTACATCATTCTGGCTTGTCGTCGCCTGCATCTCGAAGGGGACATTATATACGTCTATAACGTTGTATATCCTAACCTAACGCAACCTAACATCTGGGATGTTTTATTTTACAACATTCCTGACGCGTCGGTCCCTACTTGTCGGTGGGAACATTGTATACGTCTATAACGATATATGTCCTAGCCTAAGGCAACCTAACATATCGGATGTAATATTTTACAACATTCTGGCGTGTCGTCGCCTGCTTCTCGATGGGGACATTAGATACGTCTATAACGTTGTATATCCTAACCTAAGGGAACCTAACATCTCGGATGTAATATTTTACAACATTCTGGCGTCTCGTCGCCTGCTTCTCGATGGGGACATTATATACGTCGATAACGTTGTATATCCTAACCAAAAGCAACCTATCTTCTGGGATGTAATATTTTACAACCTTCCAGGCATGTCGGCCCCACGTCTCGGTGGGAACATTATATAAGTCTATAACGATATATATCCTAACCTAAAGCAACCTAACAACTCGGATGTAATATTTTACAACATTCCTGGCATGTCGGTCCCTACATCTCGGTGGGAACATTCTATACGTCTATGACGTTGTATATCCTAACCCAAAGCAACCTAACTTCTGGGATGTAATATTTTACAACATTCCTGGCATGTGGGTCCCCACGTCTCGGTGGGAATATTATATAAGTCTATAACGATATATATCCTAACCTAAAGCAACCTAACAACTCGGATGTAATAGTTTACCACATTCCTGGCGGTCTCTACATCTCGGTGGGAACATTCTATACGTCTATAACGTTGTATATCCTAACCTAAGGGAAGCTAACATCTGGGATGTAATATTTTACAACATACCTGACGCGTCGGCCCCTATTTCTCGGAGGAAACATTATATACGTCTATCATGTTATATATCCTATCCTAAGGCAACCTAACATATCGGATGTAATATTTTACAACATTCTGGCGTGCCGTCGCCTGCTTCCCGATGGGGACATTAGATACGTCTATAACGTTGTTTATCCTAACCTAAGGAAACCTAACATCTCGGACGTAATATTTGACAACATTCTGGCGTGTCGTCGCCTTCTTCTCGATGGGGACATTATATACGTCTATAACGTTGTATATCCTAACCCAAAGCAACCTAACTTCTGGGATATAATGTGTTACAACATTCCTGGCATGTCGGTCCCCACATCTCGGTGGGAACATTATATAAGTCTATAACGATATATATCCTAACCTAAAACAACCTAACAACTCGGATGTAATAGTTTACAACATTCCTGGCATGTCGGTTCCTACATCTCGGTGGGAACATTCTATACGTCTATAACGTTGTATATACTAACCTAAGGGAACCTAACATTTCGGGTGTAATATTTTACAACATTCCTGACGCGTCGGCCCCTATTTCTCGGTGGGAATATTATATACGTCTATAACGTCATTTATCCTATCCTAAGGCAACCTAACATGTCGAATGTAATATTTTACATCATTCCTGACGTGTCGGCCCGTAGTTCTCGGTGGTAACATTATATAAGTCTATAACGATATATATCCTAACCTAAAGCAACCTATCAACTCGGATGTCATATTTTACAACATTCCTGACGCGTCGGCCCCTATTTCTCGGTGGGAATATTATATACGTCTATAACGTTATATATCCTAGCCTAAGGCAACCTAACATGTCGAATGTAATATTTTACATCATTCTGGCTTGTCGTCGCCTGCTTCTCGAAGGGGACATTATATACGTCTATAACGTTGTATATCCTAACCTAACGCAACCTAACATCTGGGATGTTTTATTTTACAACATTCCTGACGCGTCGGTCCCTACTTGTCGGTGGGAACATTGTATACGTCTATAACGATATATGTCCTAGCCTAAGGCAACCTAACATATCGTATGTAATATTTTACAACATTCTGGCGTGTCGTCGCCTGCTTCTCGATGGGGACATTAGATACGTCTATAACGTTGTATATCCTAACCTAAGGGAACCTAACATCTCGGATGTAATATTTTACAACATTCTGGCGTCTCGTCGCCTGCTTCTCGATGGGGACATTATATACGTCGATAACGTTGTATATCCTAACCCAAAGCAACCTATCTTCTGGGATGTAATATTTTACAACCTTCCAGGCATGTCGGCCCCACGTCTCGGTGGGAACATTATATAAGTCTATAACGATATATATCCTAACCTAAAGCAACCTAACAACTCGGATGTAATATTTTACAACATTCCTCGCATGTCGGTCCCTACATCTCGGTGGGAACATTCTATACGTCTATAACGTTGTATATCCTAACCCAAAGCAACCTAACTTCTGGGATGTAATATTTTACAACATTCCTGGCATGTCGGTCCCCACGTCTCGGTGGGAATATTATATAAGTCTATAACGATATATATCCTAACCTAAAGCAACCTAACAACTCGGATGTAATAGCTTACCACATTCCTGGCGGTCTCTACATCTCGGTGGGAACATTCTATACGTCTATAACGTTGTATATCCTAACCTAAGGGAAGCTAACATCTGGGATGTAATATTTTACAACATACCTGACGCGTCGGCCCCTATTTCTCGGAGGAAACATTATATACGTCTATCATGTTATATATCCTATCCTAAGGCAACCTAACATATCGGATGTAATATTTTACAACATTCTGGCGTGCCGTCACCTGCTTCTCGATGGGGACATTAGATACGTCTATAACTTTGTTTATCCTAACCTAAGGGAACCTAACATCTCGGACGTAATATTTGACAACATTCTGGCGTGTCGTCGCCTTCTTCTCGATGGGGACATTATATACGTCTATAGCGTTGTATATCCTAACCCAAAGCAACCTAACTTCTGGGATATAATGTGTTACAACATTCCTGGCATGTCGGTCCCCACATCTCGGTGGGAACATTATATAAGTCTATAACGATATATATCCTAATCTAAAACAACCTAACAACTCGGATGTAATAGTTTACAACATTCCTGGCATGTCGGTTCCTACATCTCGGTGGGAACATTCTATACGTCTATAACGTTGTATATACTAACCTAAGGGAACCTAACATTTCGGGTGTAATATTTTACAACATTCCTGACGCGTCGGCCCCTATTTCTCGGTGGGAATATTATATACGTCTATAACGTTACATATCCTAGCCTAAGGCAACCTAACATGTCGAATGTAATATTTTAGAACATTCTGGCCTGTCGTCGCTTGCTTCTCGAAGGGGACATTATATACGTCTATAACGTTGTATATCCTAACCTAACGCAACCTAACATCTGGGATGTAATATTTTACAACAGTCCTGGCGTGTCGTCGCCTACTTCTGGATGGGAACATTATGTACATCTATAACGTTGTATATCCTAACCTAAGGCAACCTAACATCTCGGATGTAATATCTGACAACATTGTTGTTGTTTCGGCCCGTACTTCTCGGTGGGAACATCATATACGTCTATAGCGATATATATCCTAACCGAAGGCAACCTAACATCTCGTATGTAATATTTTACAACATTCCTGGCACGTCGACACCTACTTTTCGGTGGGAACATTACATGCGTCAATATCGTTATATATCCTAGCCTAAGGCAACCTAACATCTCGAATGTTGTATTTTACAACAATCCTGGCATGTCAGTCCCTACATCTCGGTGGGAACAATCCATACGTCTATAACGTTGTATATCCTAACCTAAGGGAACCTAACATCTCGGGTGTAATATTTTACAACATTCCTGACGCGTCGGCCCCTATTTCTCAGTGGGAACATTATATACGTCTATAACGTTATATATCCTAGCCTAAGACAACCTAACATGTCGAATGTAATATTTTACATCATTCCTGACGTGTCGGCACGTAGTTCTCGGTGGTAACATTATATAAGTCTATAACGATATATATCCTAACCTAAAGCAACCTATCAACTCGGATGTCATATTTTACAACATTCCTGACGCGTCGGCCCCTATTTCTCGGTGGGAATATTATATACGTCTATAACGTTATATATCCTAGCCTAAGGCAACCTAACATGTCGAATGTAATATTTTACATCATTCTGGCTTGTCGTCGCCTGCATCTCGAAGGGGACATTATATACGTCTATAACGTTGTATATCCTAACCTAACGCAACCTAACATCTGGGATGTTTTATTTTACAACATTCCTGACGCGTCGGTCCCTACTTGTCGGTGGGAACATTGTATACCTCTATAACGATATATGTCCTAGCCTAAGGCAACCTAACATATCGGATGTAATATTTTACAACATTCTGGCGTGTCGTCGCCTGCTTCTCGATGGGGACATTAGATACGTCTATAACGTTGTATATCCTAACCTAAGGGAACCTAACATCTCGGATGTAATATTTTACAACATTCTGGCGTCTCGTCGCCTGCTTCTCGATGGGGACATTATATACGTCGATAACGTTGTATATCCTAACCAAAAGCAACCTATCTTCTGGGATGTAATATTTTACAACCTTCCAGGCATGTCGGCCCCACGTCTCGGTGGGAACATTATATAAGTCTATAACGATATATATCCTAACCTAAAGCAACCTAACAACTCGGATGTAATATTTTACAACATTCCTGGCATGTCGGTCCCTACATCTCGGTGGGAAAATTCTATACGTCTATAACGTTGTATATCCTAACCCAAAGCAACCTAACTTCTGGGATGTAATATTTTACAACATTCCTGGCATGTGGGTCCCCACGTCTCGGTGGGAATATTATATAAGTCTATAACGATATATATCCTAACCTAAAGCAACCTAACAACTCGGATGTAATAGTTTACCACATTCCTGGCGGTCTCTACATCTCGGTGGGAACATTCTATACGTCTATAACGTTGTGTATCCTAACCTAAGGGAAGCTAACTTCTGGGATGTAATATTTTACAACATACCTGACGCGTCGGCCCCTATTTCTCGGAGGAAACATTATATACGTCTATCATGTTATATATCCTATCCTAAGGCAACCTAACATATCGGATGTAATATTTTACAACATTCTGGCGTGCCGTCGCCTGCTTCTCGATGGGGACATTAGATACGTCTATAACGTTGTATATCCTAACCCAAAGCAACCTAACTTCTGGGATATAATGTGTTACAACATTCCTGGCATGTCGGTCCCCACATCTCGGTGGGAACATTATATAAGTCTATAACGATATATATCCTAACCTAAAACAACCTAACAACTCGGATGTAATAGTTTACAACATTCCTGGCATGTCGGTTCCTACATCTCGGTGGGAACATTCTATACGTCTATAACGTTGTATATGCTAACCTAAGGGAACCTAACATTTCGGGTGTAATATTTTACAACATTCCTGACGCGTCGGCCCCTATTTCTCGGTGGGAATATTATATACGTCTATAACGTTACATATCCTAGCCTAAGGCAACCTAACATGTCGAATGTAATATTTTAGAACATTCTGGCCTGTCGTCGCTTGCTTCTCGAAGGGGACATTATATACGTCTATAACGTTGTATATCCTAACCTAACGCAACCTAACATCTGGGATGTAATATTTTACAACAGTCCTGGCGTGTCGTCGCCTACTTCTGGATGGGAACATTATGTACATCTATAACGTTGTATATCCTAACCTAAGGCAACCTAACATCTCGGATGTAATATCTGACAACATTGTTGTTGTTTCGGCCCGTACTTCTCGGTGGGAACATCATATACGTCTATAGCGATATATATCCTAACCGAAGGCAACCTAACATCTCGTATGTAATATTTTACAACATTCCTGGCACGTCGACACCTACTTTTCGGTGGGAACATTACATGCGTCAATATCGTTATATATCCTAGCCTAAGGCAACCTAACATCTCGAATGTTGTATTTTACAACAATCCTGGCATGTCAGTCCCTACATCTCGGTGGGAACAATCCATACGTCTATAACGTTGTATATCCTAACCTAAGGGAACCTAACATCTCGGGTGTAATATTTTACAACATTCCTGACGCGTCGGCCCCTATTTCTCAGTGGGAACATTATATACGTCTATAACGTTATATATCCTAGCCTAAGGCAACCTAACATGTCGAATGTAATATTTTACATCATTCCTGACGTGTCGGCACGTAGTTCTCGGTGGTAACATTATATAAGTCTATAACGATATATATCCTAACCTAAAGCAACCTATCAACTCGGATGTCATATTTTACAACATTCCTGACGCGTCGGCCCCTATTTCTCGGTGGGAATATTATATACGTCTATAACGTTATATATCCTAGCCTAAGGCAACCTAACATGTCGAATGTAATATTTTACATCATTCTGGCTTGTCGTTGCCTGCATCTCGAAGGGGACATTATATACGTCTATAACGTTGTATATCCTAACCTAACGCAACCTAACATCTGGGATGTTTTATTTTACAACATTCCTGACGCGTCGGTCCCTACTTGTCGGTGGGAACATTGTATACGTCTATAACGATATATGTCCTAGCCTAAGGCAACCTAACATATCGGATGTAATATTTTACAACATTCTGGCGTGTCGTCGCCTGCTTCTCGATGGGGACATTAGATACGTCTATAACGTTGTATATCCTAACCTAAGGGAACCTAACATCTCGGATGTAATATTTTACAACATTCTGGCGTCTCGTCGCCTGCTTCTCGATGGGGACATTATATACGTCGATAACGTTGTATATCCTAACCAAAAGCAACCTATCTTCTGGGATGTAATATTTTACAACCTTCCAGGCATGTCGGCCCCACGTCTCGGTGGGAACATTATATAAGTCTATAACGATATATATCCTAACCTAAAGCAACCTAACAACTCGGATGTAATATTTTACAACATTCCTGGCATGTCGGTCCCTACATCTCGGTGGGAACATTCTATACGTCTATAACGTTGTATATCCTAACCCAAAGCAACCTACCTTCTGGGATGTAATATTTTACAACATTCCTGGCATGTGGGTCCCCACGTCTCGGTGGGAATATTATATAAGTCTATAACGATATATATCCTAACCTAAAGCAACCTAACAACTCGGATGTAATAGCTTACCACATTCCTGGCGGTCTCTACATCTCGGTGGGAACATTCTATACGTCTATAACGTTGTGTATCCTAACCTAAGGGAAGCTAACATCTGGGATGTAATATTTTACAACATACCTGACGCGTCGGCCCCTATTTCTCGGAGGAAACATTATATACGTCTATCATGTTATATATCCTATCCTAAGGCAACCTAACATATCGGATGTAATATTTTACAACATTCTGGCGTGCCGTCGCCTGCTTCTCGATGGGGACATTAGATACGTCTATAACGTTGTTTATCCTAACCTAAGGGAACCTAACATCTCGGACGTAATATTTGACAACATTATGGCGTGTCGTCGCCTTCTTCTCGATGGGGACATTATATACGTCTATAACGTTGTATATCCTAACCCAAAGCAACCTAACTTCTGGGATATAATGTGTTACAACATTCCTGGCATGTCGGTCCCCACATCTCGGTGGGAACATTATATAAGTCTATAACGATATATATCCTAACCTAAAACAACCTAACAACTCGGATGTAATAGTTTACAACATTCCTGGCATGTCGGTTCCTACATCTCGGTGGGAACATTCTATACGTCTATAACGTTGTATATACTAACCTAAGGGAACCTAACATTTCGGGTGTAATATTTTACAACATTCCTGACGCGTCGGCCCCTATTTCTCGGTGGGAATATTATATACGTCTATAACGTCATTTATCCTATCCTAAGGCAGCCTAACATGTCGAATGTAATATTTTACATCATTCCTGACGTGTCGGCCCGTAGTTCTCGGTGGTAACATTATATAAGTCTATAACGATATATATCCTAACCTAAAGCAACCTATCAACTCGGATGTCATATTTTACAACATTCCTGACGCGTCGGCCCCTATTTCTCGGTGGGAATATTATATACGTCTATAACGTTATATATCCTAGTATAAGGCAACCTAACATGTCGAATGTAATATTTTACATCATTCTGGCTTGTCGTCGCCTGCTTCTCGAAGGGGACATTATATACGTCTATAACGTTGTATATCCTAACCTAACGCAACCTAACATCTGGGATGTTTTATTTTACAACATTCCTGACGCGTCGGTCCCTACTTGTCGGTGGGAACATTGTATACGTCTATAACGATATATGTCCTAGCCTAAGGCAACCTAACATATCGGATGTAATATTTTACAACATTCCTGGCGTGTCGTCGCCTACTTCTGGATGGGGACATTATATACATCTATAACGTCATATATCCTAACCTAAGGGAACCTAACATCTCGGCTGTAATATTTTACAACATTCCTGGCGTGTCGTCGCCTACTTCTCGATGGGGACATTATATACATCTATAACGTTGTATATTCTAACCTAACGCAACCTAACATCTGGGATTTAATATTTTAGAACATTCCTGGCATGTAGGTCCCTACTTCTCGGTGGGAACATTCTATACGTCTATAACGTTGTATATCCTAACCTAAGGGAACCTAACATCTCGGGTGTAATATTTTACAACATTGCTGACGCGTCGGCCCCTATTTCTCGGTGGGAACATTCTATACGTCTATAACGTTGTATATCCTAACCTAAGGGAACCTAACATTTCGGGTGTAATATTTTAGAACATTCCTGACGCGTCGGTCCCTATTTCTTGGTGGGAACATTATATACGTCTATAACATTATATATCCTAGCCTACGGCAACCTAACTTGTCGAATGTAATATTTTACAACATTCCTGGCGTGTCGTCGCCTACTTCTCGATGGGGACATTATATACATCTATAACGTTGTATATCCTAACCTAAGGCAACCTAACATCTGGGATGTAATATTTTACAACATTCCTGGCGTGTCGTCGCCTACTCCTGGATAGGGAAATTATATACATCTATAACGTCATATATCCTAACCTAAGGGAACCTAACATCTCGGGTGTAATATTTTACAACATTCCTGGCGTGTCGTTGCCTACTTCGCGATGGGGACATTATATACATCTATAACGTTGTATATCCTAACCTAAGGCAACCTAACATCTCGGATGTAATATTTTACAACATTTCTGGCACGTCGGTCCCTACGTCTCGGTGGGAACGTTATATACGTCTATAACGATATATATCCTAACCTAAGGGAACCTTACATCTCGGATGTAATATTTTACAACATTCCTGGCATGTTGGGCCCTACTTCTCGGTGGGAACATTGTATACGTCTATAACTATATATATCCTAGCCTAAGGCAACCTAACATGTCGAATGTAATATTTTACAACATTCCTGTCGTGTCGTCTCCTGCATCTCGATGGGGACATTATATACGTCTATAACGTTGAATATCCTAACCTAAAGCAACCTAACATCTGGGATGTAATATTTTACAACATTCCTGGCATGTAGGTCCCTACTTCTCGGTGGAAACAATGTATACGTCTATAACGACATATATCCTAGCCTAAGGCAACCCAAAATGTAGAATGTAATATTTTACAACATTCCTGGCGTGTCGTCGCCTACTTCTCGATGGGGACGTTATATACATCTATAACGTTGTATATCCTACCCTAAGGCAACCTAACAAACTCGGATGTAATATTTTACAACATTCCTGGCATGTCGGTCCCTACTTCTCGGTGGGAACATTGTATACGTCTATAACGATATATATTCTAGCCTAAGGCAACCTAACATGTCGAATGTAATATTTTACAACATTCCTGTCGTGTCGTCGCCTGCTTCTCGGTGGGGACATTATATATGTCTATAACGTTGTATATTCTAACCTAACGCAACCTAAAATCTGGGATGTAATATTTTACAACATTCCTGGCGTGTCGTCGCCTACTTCTGGATAGGGACATTATATACATCTATAACGTCATATATCCTAACCTAAGGGAACCTAACATCTCGGGTGTAATATTTTACAACATTCCTGGCGCGTCGTTGCCTACTTCTCGATGGGGACATTACATACATCTATAACGTTGTATATCCTAACCTAAGGCAACCTAACATCTCGGGTGTAATATTTTACAACATTCCTGGCATGTCGGGCCCTACTTCTCGGTGGGAACATTGTATACGTCTATAACGATATATATCCTAGCCTAACGCAACCTAACATGTAGAATGTAATATTTTACAACATTCCTGGCGTGTCGTTGCCTGCTTCTCGATGGGGACATTATATACGTCTATAACGTTGTATATTCTAACCTAACGCAACCTAACATCTGGGATGTAATATTTTACAACATTCCTGGCGTGTCGTCGCCTACTTCTGGATGGGGACATTATATACATCTATAACGTCATATATCCTAACCTAAGGGAACCTAACATCTTGGGTGTAATATTTTACAACATTCCTGGCATGTCGGTCCCTACTTCTCGGTGGAAACAATGTATACGTCTATAACGACATATATCCTAGCCTAAGGCAACCCAACATGTAGAATGTAATATTTTACAACATTCCTGGCGTGTCGTCGCCTACTTCTCGATGGGGACATTATATACATCTATAACGTTGTATATTCTAACCTAACGCAACCTAACATCTGGGATTTAATATTTTAGAACATTCCTGGCATGTAGGTCCCTACTTCTCGGTGGGAACATTCTATACGTCTATAACGTTGTATATCCTAACCTAAGGGAACCTAACATCTCGGGTGTAATATTTTACAACATTGCTGACGCGTCGGCCCCTATTTCTCGGTGGGAACATTCTATACGTCTATAACGTTGTATATCCTAACCTAAGGGAACCTAACATCTCGGGTGTAATATTTTAGAACATTCCTGACGCGTCGGTCCCTATTTCTCGGTGGGAACATTATATACGTCTATAACGTTATATATCCTAGCCTACGGCAACCTAACTTGTCGAATGTAATATTTTACAACATTCCTGGCGTGTCGTCGCCTACTTCTCGATGGGGACATTATATACATCTATAATGTTGTATATCCTAACCTAAGGCAACCTAACATCTGGGATGTAATATTTTACAACATTTCTGGCATGTCGGTCCCTACGTCTCCGTGGGTACATTATATACGTCTGTAACGTTGTATATCCTAACCTAACGCAACCTAACGTCTGGGATGTAATAGTTTACAACATTCCTGGCATGTCGGTCCCTACGTCTCGGTGGGAACATTATATACGTCTATAACGATATATATCCTAACCTAAGGCAACCTAACATCTCGGATGTAATATTTTACAACATTCCTGGCGCTTCGGATGCTACTTTTCGGTGGGAACATTATATACGTCTATAACGTTACATATCCTAACGTATGGCAACATAACATCTCGGATGTTATATTTTACAACATTCCTGCCGAGTCCTCGCCTGCTTCTCGATGGGGACTTTATATACGTCTATAACGTTGTATATCCTAACCTAATGCAACCTAACATCTGGGATGTAATATTTTACAACATTCCTGGCATGTCGGTCCCTACGTCTCGGTGGGAACGTTATATACGTCTATAACGATATATATCCTAATCCAAGGGAACCTTACGTCTCGGATGTAATATTTTACAACATTCCTGGCATGTCGGGCCCTACTTCTCGGTGGGAACATTGTATACGTCTATAACGATATATATCCTAGCCTAAGGCAACCTAACATGTCGAATGTAATATTTTACAACATTCCTGACGTGTCGTCGCCTGCTTCTCGATGGGTACATTATATACGTCTATAACGTTGTATATTCTAACCTAACGCAACCGAACATCTGGGATGTAATATTTTACAACATTCCTGGCATGTCGGTCCCTACTTCTCGGTGGAAACAATGTATACGTCTATAACGACATATATCCTAGCCTAAGGCAACCCAACTTGTAGAATGTAATATTTTACAACATTCCTGGCGTGTCGTCGCCTACTTCTCTATGCGAACATTATATACATCTATAACGTTGTATATCCTAACCTAAGGCAACCTAACATCTCGGATGTAATATTTTACAACATTCCTGTCATGTCGTCTCCTGCATCTCGATGGGGACATTATACACGTCTATAACGTTGAATATCCTAACCTAAAGCAACCTAACATCTGGGATGTAATATTTTACAACATTCCTGGCATGTCGGTCCCTACTTCTCGGTGGAAACAATGTATACGTCTATAACGACATATATCCTAGCCTAAGGCAACCCAACATGTAGAATGTAATATTTTACAACATTCCTGGCGTGTCGTCGCCTACTTCTGGATGGGGACATTATATACATCTATAACGTTATATGTCCTAACCTAAGGGAACCTAACATCTCGGGTGTAATATTTTACAACATTCCTGGCGTGTCGTCGCCTACTTCTGGATGGGGACATTATATACATCTATAACGTTGTATATTCTAACCTAACGCAACCTAACATCTGGGATTTAATATTTTAGAACATTCCTGGCATGTAGGTCCCTACTTCTCGGTGGGAACATTCTATACGTCTATAACGTTGTATATCCTAACCTAAGGGAACCTAACATCTCGGGTGTAATATTTTAGAACATTCCTGACGCGTCGGTCCCTATTTCTCGGTGGGAACATTATATACGTCTATAACGTTATATATCCTAGCCTACGGCAACCTAACTTGTCGAATGTAATATTTTACAACTTTCATGGCGTGTCGTCGCCTACTTCTCGATGGGGACATTATATACATCTATAACGTTGTATATCCTAACCTAAGGCAACCTAACATCTGGGATGTAATATTTTACAACATTTCTGGCATGTCGGTCCCTACGTCTCCGTGGGTACATTATATACGTCTGTAACGTTGTATATCCTAACCTAACGCAACCTAACGTCTGGGATGTAATATTTTACAACATTCCTGGCATGTCGGTCCCTACGTCTCGGTGGGAACATTATATACGTCTATAACGATATATATCCTAACCTAAGGCAACCTAACATCTCGGATGTAATATTTGACAACATTCCAGGGGTGTTAACCCGCACTTCTCTGTGGGAACATCATATACGTCTATAGCGATATATATCGTATCCTAAGGCGACCTAGCAAGTCGAATGTAATATTTTACATCATTCCTGACGTGTCGGCCCCTATTTCTCGGTGGGAACATTATATACGTCTATAACGTTATATATGCTAGCCTAAGGCAACCTAACATGTCGAATGTAATATTTTACAACATTCCTAACGTGTCGGCCCGTAGTGCAAGGTGGTAACGTTATATACGCCTACAACGTTATATATACTAGCCTAAGGCAACCTGACATCTCGGATGTAATATTTGACAACATTCCTGGCGTGTTAGCGCGTACTTCTCGGTGGGAACATCATATACGTCTATAACGTTATATATCCTGTCGTAAGGCAACATAACATCTCGGATATAATATTTTACAACATTCCTGTTGGGTCGTCGCCCGCTTCTAGATGGGGACATTATATACGTCTATAACGTTGAATATCCTAACCTAAAGCAACCTAACATCTGGGATGTAATATTTTACAAGATCCCTGGCATGTCGGTCCCCACGTCTCGGTGGGAACATTATATACGTCTATAACGATATAAATCATAACCTAAAGCAACCTAGCATCTCGGATGTAATAGTTTACAACATTCCTGGCATGTCGGTCCCTACGTCTCGGTGGGAACATTATATACGTCTATAACGATATATATCCTAACCTAAGGCAACCTAACATCTCGGATGTAATATTTTACAACATTCCTGGCGCTTCGGCTGCTACTTTTCGGTGGGAACATTATATACGTCTATAACGTTACATATCCTAACGTATGGCAACATAACATCTCGGATGTTATATTTTACAACATTCCTGCCGAGTCCTCGCCTGTTTCTCGATGGGGACTTTATATACGTCTATAACGTTGTATATCCTAACCTAATGCAACCTAACATCTGGCATGTAATATTTTACAACATTCCTGGCATGTCGGTCCCTACGTCTCGGTGGGAACGTTATATACGTCTATAACGATATATATCCTAATCTAAGGGAACCTTACGTCTCGGATGTAATATTTCACAACATTCCTGGCATGTCGGGCCCTACTTCTCGGTGGGAACATTGTATACGTCTATAACGATATATATCCTAGCCTAAGGCAACCTAACATGTCGAATGTAATATTTTACAACATTCCTGCCGTGTCGTCGCCTGCTTCTCGATGGGGACATTATATACGTCTATAACGTTGTATATCCTAACCTAACGCAACCTAACATCTGGGATGTAATATTTTACAACATTCCTGGCATGTCGTGGCCCTACTTCTCGGTGGGAAAATTGTATACGTCTATAGCGATATATATCCTAGCCTAAGCCAACCTAACATGTCGAATGTAATATTTTACAACATTCCTGTCGTGTCGTCGCCTGCTTCTCGATGGGTACATTATATACGTCTATAACGTTGTATATTCTAACCTAACGCAACCTAACATTTGGGATGTAATATTTTACAACATTTCTGGCGTGTCGTCGCCTACTTCTGGATGGGCACATTATATACATCTATAACGTCATATATCCTAGCCTAAGGGAACCTAACATCTCGGGTGTAATATTTTACAACATTCCTGGCGTGTCGTCGCCTACTTCTCGATGGGGACATTATATACATCTATAACTTTGTATATCCTAACCTAAGGCAACCTAACATATCGGAAGTAATATTTTACAACATTCTGGCGTGTCGTGGCCTCTTCTACATGGGGACATTATATACGTCTTTAACCTTGCATATACTAACCTAACGCAACCTAACATCTGGGATGTAATATTTTACAACATTCCTGGCGTGTCGTCGCCTACTTCTGGATGGGGACATTATATACATCTATAACGTCATATATCCTAACCTAAGGGAACCTAATATCTCGGGGGTAATATTTTACAACATTCCTGTCGTGTCGTCGCCTGCTTCTCGATGGGGACATTCTATACGTCTATAACGTTGTATATCCTAACCTAAGGGAACCTAACATCTCGGGTGTAATATTTTACAACATTCCTGACGCGTCGGCCCCTATTTCTCAGTGGGAACATTATATACGTCTATAACGTTATATATCCTAGCCTAAGGCAACCTAACATGTCGAATGTAATATTTTACATCATTCCTGACGTGTCGGCACGTAGTTCTCGGTGGTAACATTATATAAGTCTATAACGATATATATCCTAACCTAAAGCAACCTATCAACTCGGATGTCATATTTTACAACATTCCTGACGCGTCGGCCCCTATTTCTCGGTGGGAATATTATATACGTCTATAACGTTATATATCCTAGCCTAAGGCAACCTAACATGTCGAATGTAATATTTTACATCATTCTGGCTTGTCGTCGCCTGCATCTCGAAGGGGACATTATATACGTCTATAACGTTGTATATCCTAACCTAACGCAACCTAACATCTGGGATGTTTTATTTTACAACATTCCTGACGCGTCGGTCCCTACTTGTCGGTGGGAACATTGTATACGTCTATAACGATATATGTCCTAGCCTAAGGCAACCTAACATATCGGATGTAATATTTTACAACATTCTGGCGTGTCGTCGCCTGCTTCTCGATGGGGACATTAGATACGTCTATAACGTTGTATATCCTAACCTAAGTGAACCTAACATCTCGGATGTAATATTTTACAACATTCTGGCGTCTCGTCGCCTGCTTCTCGATGGGGACATTATGTACGTCGATAACGTTGTATATCCTAACCCAAAGCAACCTATCTTCTGGGATGTAATATTTTACAACCTTCCAGGCATGTCGGCCCCACGTCTCGGTGGGAACATTATATAAGTCTATAACGATATATATCCTAACCTAAAGCAACCTAACAAACTCGGATGTAATATTTTACAACATTCCTGGCATGTCGGTCCCTACTTCTCGGTGGGAACATTGTATACGTCTATAACGATATATATTCTAGCCTAAGGCAACCTAACATGTCGAATGTAATATTTTACAACATTCCTGTCGTGTCGTCGCCTGCTTCTCGATGGGGACATTATATACGTCTATAACGTTGTATATTCTAACCTAACGCAACCTAAAATCTGGGATGTAATATTTTACAACATTCCTGGCGTGTCGTCGCCTACTTCTGGATAGGGACATTATATACATCTATAACGTCATATATCCTAACCTAAGGGAACCTAACATCTCGGGTGTAATATTTTACAACATTCCTGGCGCGTCGTTGCCTACTTCTGGATGGGGACATTATATACATCTATAACGTCATATATCCTAACCTAAGGGAACCTAACATCTCGGCTGTAATATTTTACAACATTCCTGGCGTGTCGTCGCCTACTTCTCGATGGGGACATTATATACATCTATAACGTTGTATATTCTAACCTAACGCAACCTAACATCTGGGATTTAATATTTTAGAACATTCCTGGCATGTAGGTCCCTACTTCTCGGTGGGAACATTCTATACGTCTATAACGTTGTATATCCTAACCTAAGGGAACCTAACATCTCGGGTGTAATATTTTACAACATTGCTGACGCGTCGGCCCCTATTTCTCGGTGGGAACATTCTATACGTCTATAACGTTGTATATCCTAACCTAAGGGAACCTAACATTTCGGGTGTAATATTTTAGAACATTCCTGACGCGTCGGTCCCTATTTCTTGGTGGGAACATTATATACGTCTATAACGTTATATATCCTAGCCTACGGCAACCTAACTTGTCGAATGTAATATTTTACAACATTCCTGTCGTGTCGTCGCCTGCTTCTCGATGGGGACATTATATACGTCTATAACGTTGTATATTCTAACCTAACGCAACCTAACATCTGGGATGTAATATTTTACAACATTCCTGGCGTGTCGTCGCCTACTTCTGGATGGGGACATTATATACATCTATAACGTCATATATCCTAACCAAAGGGAACCTAACATCTCGGGTGTAATATTTTAGAACATTCATGACGCGTCAGTCCCTATTTCTCGGTGGGAACATTATATACGTCTATAACGTTATATATCCTAGCCTAAGGCAACCCAACTTGTAGAATGTAATATTTTACAACATTCCTGGCGTGTCGTCGCCTACTTCCCTATGCGAACATTATATACATCTATAACGTTGTATATCCTAGCCTAAGGCAACCTAACATCTCGGATGTAATATTTTACAACATTCCTGTCATGTCGTCTCCTGCATCTCGATGGGGACATTATACACGTCTATAACGTTGAATATCCTAACCTAAAGCAACCTAACATCTGGGATGTAATATTTTACAACATTCCTGGCATGTCGGTCCCTACTTCTCGGTGGAAACAATGTATACGTCTATAACGACATATATCCTAGCCTAAGGCAACCCAACTTGTAGAATGTAATATTTTACAACATTCCTGGCGTGTCGTCGCCTACTTCTCTATGCGAACATTATATACATCTATAACGTTGTATATCCTAACCTAAGGCAACCTAACATCTCGGATGTAATATTTTACAACATTCCTGTCATGTCGTCTCCTGCATCTCGATGGGGACATTATACACGTCTATAACGTTGAATATCCTAACCTAAAGCAACCTAACATCTGGGATGTAATATTTTACAACATTCCTGGCGTGTCGTCGCCTACTTCTCGATGGGGACATTATATACATCTATAACGTTGTATATTCTAACCTAACGCAACCTAACATCTGGGATTTAATATTTTAGAACATTCCTGGCATGTAGGTCCCTACTTCTCGGTGGGAACATTCTATACGTCTATAACGTTGTATATCCTAACCTAAGGGAACCTAACATCTCGGGTGTAATATTTTATAACATTCCTGACGCGTCGGTCCCTATTTCTCGGTGGGAACATTATATACGTCTATAACGTTATATATCTTAGCCTACGGCAACCTAACTTGTCGAATGTAATATTTTACAACATTCCTGGCGTGTCGTCGCCTACTTCTCGATGGGGACATTATATACATCTATAACGTTGTATATCCTAACCTAAGGCAACCTAACATCTGGGATGTAATATTTTACAACATTTCTGGCATGTCGGTCCCTACGTCTCCGTGGGTACATTATATACGTCTGTAACGTTGTATATCCTAACCTAACGCAACCTAACGTCTGGGATGTAATATTTTACAACATTCCTGGCATGTCGGTCCCTACTTCTCGGTGGGAACATTGTATACGTCTATAACGATATATATTCTAGCCTAAGGCAACCTAACATGTCGAATGTAATATTTTACAACATTCCTGTCGTGTCGTCGCCTGCTTCTCGATGGGGACATTATATACGTCTATAACGTTGTATATTCTAACCTAACGCAACCTAAAATCTGGGATGTAATATTTTACAACATTCCTGGCGTGTCGTCGCCTACTTCTGGATAGGGACATTATATACATCTATAACGTCATATATCCTAACCTAAGGGAACCTAACATCTCGGGTGTAATATTTTACAACATTGCTGACGCGTCGGCCCCTATTTCTCGGTGGGAACATTATATACGTCTATAACGTTATATATCCTAGCCTACGGCAACCTAACTTGTCGAATGTAATATTTTACAACATTCCTGGCGTGTCGTCGCCTACTTCTCGATGGGGACATTATATACATCTATAACGTTGTATATCCTAACCTAAGGCAACCTAACATCTGGGATGTAATATTTTACAACATTTCTGGCATGTCGGTCCCTACGTCTCCGTGGGTACATTATATACGTCTGTAACGTTGTATATCCTAACCTAACGCAACCTAACGTCTGGGATGTAATAGTTTACAACATTCCTGGCATGTCGGTCCCTACGTCTCGGTGGGAACATTATATACGTCTATAACGATATATATCCTAACCTAAGGCAACCTAACATCTCGGATGTAATATTTTACAACATTCCTGGCGCTTCGGATGCTACTTTTCGGTGGGAACATTATATACGTCTATAACGTTACATATCCTAACGTATGGCAACATAACATCTCGGATGTTATATTTTACAACATTCCTGCCGAGTCCTCGCCTGCTTCTCGATGGGGACTTTATATACGTCTATAACGTTGTATATCCTAACCTAATGCAACCTAACATCTGGGATGTAATATTTTACAACATTCCTGGCATGTCGGTCCCTAGGTCTCGGTGGGAACGTTATATACGTCTATAACGATATATATCCTAATCTAAGGGAACCTTACGTCTCGGATGTAATATTTCACAACATTCCTGGCATGTCGGGCCCTACTTCTCGGTGGGAACATTGTATACGTCTATAACGATATATATCCTAGCCTAAGGCAACCTAACATGTCGAATGTAATATTTTACAACATTCCTGCCGTGTCGTCGCCTGCTTCTCGATGGGGACATTATATACGTCTATAACGTTGTATATCCTAACCTAACGCAACCTAACATCTGGGATGTAATATTTTACAACATTCCTGGCATGTCGTGGCCCTACTTCTCGGTGGGAAAATTGTATACGTCTATAGCGATATATATCCTAGCCTAAGCCAACCTAACATGTCGAATGTAATATTTTACAACATTCCTGTCGTGTCGTCGCCTGCTTCTCGATGGGTACATTATATACGTCTATAACGTTGTATATTCTAACCTAACGCAACCTAACATCCGGGATGTAATATTTTACAACATTCCTGGCGTGTCGTCGCCTACTTCTGGATGGGGACATTATATACATCTATAACGTCATATATCCTAACCTAAGGGAACCTAATATCTCGGGTGTAATATTTTACAACATTCCTGTCGTGTCGTCGCCTGCTTCTCGATGGGGACATTCTATACGTCTATAACGTTGTATATCCTAACCTAAGGGAACCTATCATCTCGGGTGTAATATTTTAGAACATTCCTGACGCGTCAGTCCCTATTTCTCGGTGGGAACATTATATACGTCTATAACGTTATATATCCTAGCCTAAGGCAACCTAACTTGTAGAATGTAATATTTTACAACATTCCTGGCGTGCCGTCACCTACTTCTCGATGGGGACAATATATACATCTATAACGTTGTATATCCTAACCTAAGGCAACCTAACATCTCGGATGTAGTATTTCACAACATTCCTGGCATGTCGGTCCGTACTTCTCGGTGGGAACATTGTGTACGTCTATAACGATATATATCCTAGCCTAAGGCAACCTAACATGTCGAATGTAATATTTTACTACATTTCTGTCGTGTCGTCGCCTGCTTCTCGATGGGGACATGATATACGTCTATAATGTTGTATATTCTAACCTAACGCAACCTAACATCTGGGATGTAATATTTTACAACATTCCTGGCGTGTCGTCGCCTACTTCTCGGTGGGAACATTGTATACATCTATAACGTTGTATATCCTAACCTAAGGCAACCTAACATATCGGATGTAATATTTTACAACATTCCTGTCCTGTCGTCGCCTGCTTCTCGATGGGGACATTCTATACGTCTATAACGTTGTATATCCTAACCTAAGGGAACCTAACATCTCGGGTGTAAAATTTTAGTACATTCCTGCCGCGTCAGTCCCTATTTCTCGGTGGGAACATTATATACGTCTATAACGTTATATATCCTAGCCTAAGGCAACCTAACTTGTAGAATGTAATATTTTACAACATTCCTGGCGTGTCGTCGCCTACTTCTCGATGGGGACATTATATACATCTATAACGTTGTATATCCTAACCTAAGGCAACCTAACATCTCGGATTTAGTATTTTACAACATTCCTGTCATGTCGGTCCCTACTTCTCGGTGGGAACATTGTGTACGTCTATAACGATATATATCCTAGCCTAAGGCAACCTAACATGTCGAATGTATTATTTTACTACATTCCTGTCGTGTCGTCGCCTGCTTCTCGATGGGGACATTATATACGTCTATAACGTTGTATATTCTAACGTAACGCAACCTAACATCTGGGATGTAATATTTTACAACATTCCTGGCATGTCTGTCCCTACGTCTCGGTGGGAACGTTATATACGTCTATAACGATATATATCCTAACCTAAGGGAACCTTACATCTCTGATGTAATATTTTACAACATTCCTGTCGTGTCGTCGCCTGCTTCTCGATGGGGACATTCTATACGTCTATAACGTTGTATATCCTAACCTAAGGGAACCTAACATCTCGGGTGTAATATTTTAAAACATTCCTGGCATGTCGGTCCCTACGTCTCGGTGGGAACGTTATATACGTCTATAACGATATATATCCTAAGCTAAGGGTACCTTACATCTCGGATGTAATATTTTACAACATTCCTGGCGCTTCGGCTGCTACTTTTCGGTGGGAACATTATATACGTCTATAACGTTACATATCCTAACGTATGGCAACATAACATCTCGGATGTTATATTTTACAACATTCCTGCCGATTCCGAGCCTGCTTCTCGATGGGGACTTTATATACATCTATAACGTTGTATATCCTAACCTAAGGCAACCTAACATATCGGATGTAATATTTTACAACATTCTGGCGTGTCGTCGCCTGCTTCTCCATGGGGACATTATATACGTCTATAACCTTGTATATACTAACCTAACGCAACCTAACATCTGGGATGTAATATTTTACAACATTCCTGGCGTGTCGTCGCCTACTTCTCGATGGGGACATTATATACATCTATAACGTTGTATATCCTAACCTAAGGCAACCTAACATATCGTATGTAATATTTTACAACATTCTGCCGTGTCGTCGCCTGCTTCTCCATGGGGACATTATATACGTTTATAACCTTGTATATACTAACCTAACGCAACCTAACATCTGGGATGTAATATTTTACAACATTCCTGGCGTGTCGTCGCCTACTTCTCGATGGGGACATTATATACATCTATAACGTTGTATAGCATAACCTAAGGCAACCTAACATCTCGGATGTAATATTTTACAACATTCCTGGTATGTCGGGCCCTACTTCTCGGTGGGAACATTGTATACGTCTATAACGTTATATATCCTAGCCTAAGGCAACCCAACTTGTAGAATGTAATATTTTACAACATTCCTGCCGTGTCGTCGCCTGCTTCTCGATGGGGACATTATATACGTCTATAACGTTGTATATCCTAACCTAACGCAACCTAACATCTGGGATGTAATATTTTACAACATTCCTGTCGTGTCGTCGCCTGCTTCTCGATGGGGACATTCTATACGTCTATAACGTTGTATATCCTAACCTAAGGGAACCTAACATCTCGGGTGTAATATTTTAGTACATTCCTGACGCGTCAGGCCCTATTCCTCGGTGGGAACATTATATACGTCTATAACGATATATATCCTAGCCTAAGGCAACCTAACATGTCGAATGTAATATTTTACTACATTCCTGACGTGTCGTCGCCTGCTTCTCGATGGGGACATTATATACGTCTATAACGTTGTATATTCTAACCTATCGCAACCTAACATCAGGGATGTAATATTTTACAACAGTCCTGGTGTGTCGTCGCCTACTTCTGGATGGGGACATTATATACATCTATAACGTCATATATCCTAACCTAAGGGAACCTAACATCTCGGGTGTAATATTTTACAACTTTCCTGGCGTGTCGTTGCCTACTTCTCGATGGGGACATTATATACATCTATAACCTTGTTTATCATAACCTAAGGCAACTTAACATCTCGGATGTAATATTTTACAACATTCCTGGTATGTCGGGCCCTACTTCTCGGTGGGAACATTATATACGTCTATAACGTTACATATTCTAATGTATGGCAACATAACATCTCGGATGTTATATTTTACAACATTCCTGACGCTTCCGCGCCTGCTTCTCGATGGGGACTTTATATACATCTATAACGTTGTATATCCTAACCTAAGGCAACCTAAAATATCGGATGTAATATTTTACAGCATTCTGGCGTGTCGTCGCCTGCTCCTCCATGGGGACATTATATACGTCTATAACCTTGTATATACTAACCTAACGCAACCTAACATCTGGGATGTAATATTTTACAACATTCCTGGCGTGTCGTCGCCTACTTCTCGGTGGGAACATTGTATACGTCTATAACGATATATATCCTAGCCTAAGGCAACCTAACATGTCGAATGTAATATTTTACAACATTCCTTTCGTGTCGTCGCCTGCTTCTCGATGGGTACATTATATACGTCTATAACGTTGTATATTCTAACCTAACGCAACCTAACATCTGGGATGTAATATTTTACAACATTCCTGGCGTGTCGTCGCCTACTTCTGGATGGGGACATTATATACATCTATAACGTCATATATCCTAGCCTAAGGGAACCTAACATCTCGGGTGTAATATTTTACAACATTCCTGGCGTGTCGTCGCCTACTTCTCGATGGGGACATTATATACATCTATAACGTTGTATATCCTAACCTAAGGCAACCTAACATATCGTATGTAATATTTTACAACATTCCTGGTATGTCGGGCCCTACTTCTCGGTGGGAACATTGTATACGTCTATAACGTTATATATCCTAGCCTAAGGCAACCCAACTTGTAGAATGTAATATTTTACAACATTCCTGCCGTGTCGTCGCCTGCTTCTCGATGGGGACATTATATACGTCTATAACGTTGTATATCCTAACCTAACGCAACCTAACATCTGGGATGTAATATTTTACAACATTCCTGTCCTGTCGTCGCCTGCTTCTCGATGGGGACATTCTATACGTCTATAACGTTGTATATCCTAACCTAAGGGAACCTAACATCTCGGGTGTAATATTTTAGTACATTCCTGCCGCGTCAGTCCCTATTTCTCGGTGGGAACATTATATACGTCTATAACGTTATATATCCTAGCCTAAGGCAACCTAACTTGTAGAATGTAATATTTTACAACATTCCTGGCGTGTCGTCGCCTACTTCTCGATGGGGACATTATATACATCTATAACGTTGTATATCCTAACCTAAGGCAACCTAACATCTCGGATTTAGTATTTTACAACATTCCTGTCATGTCGGTCCCTACTTCTCGGTGGGAACATTGTGTACGTCTATAACGATATATATCCTAGCCTAAGGCAACCTAACATGTCGAATGTATTATTTTACTACATTCCTGTCGTGTCGTCGCCTGCTTCTCGATGGGGACATTATATACGTCTATAACGTTGTATATTCTAACGTAACGCAACCTAACATCTGGGATGTAATATTTTACAACATTCCTGGCATGTCTGTCCCTACGTCTCGGTGGGAACGTTATATACGTCTATAACGATATATATCCTAACCTAAGGGAACCTTACATCTCTGATGTAATATTTTACAACATTCCTGGCATGTCGTGGCCCTACTTCTCGGTGGGAAAATTG